>OX421402.1:20000000-21200000 GCA_949126875.1 Lochmaea capreae
TTGTCAATGGCAAGCGAAAAAGCCTACTTTTCAATGTGATTGTAGAATACTAAAATAAGTAAATAATGACCAACATCTTATTTTTAAATTATTTAAATACTTTTCTGAAGCACTCAGTGAGTAGAACAGATTCCTCTTTGTTAAAATCTGTATTGAAATCACCAGATAAAATAACAGGTGTTCCCGAATGTATATCTTGGCTGCTCTGCCAAACTCAGTTTCATAAAACCACACAATATTTTTTTACGTTTTATCTCGATTTACTATAAGGTGTGTTTACAATATAACCTGAGGGTTGAAAAATTGTTTATCAAAATTAACTCTCAGGAGACCTGGAACAACCTAAATCTCTCTTCTCTCAGAAAATAATCAGATAGCTTACTGCTCAACTATAGAACGACGACATATAATTGTTTGACCATGAGACAGTCGCGTAAATACGGGGGGTGATCAAGGTGATCAATCACCCCCCAAAGGCCCTCTGAAAGGCTAAAAAAACTTTTAAACCACCACAGTTTCTACATGTTTATAATACTATGATGAGGTTTGGCAAAAGAAACAAAATATAGTTATAACTTTAGGCTCTAAAAATACGTTTAAATAATCCTAAATAAAAACAAGTTTTGGATACAAATATTACGTGTTACGCTTATTTTTCAGACGGTCTAAATAAAAATGAAATGAAAAAACCCTTCCATCGTTACAGTTGCCTCTTCTACTAATTTCTACCCACGCCTGTGCATTCGTTAATGTCTTCTTAGAAGTTAGGTGCCTTCACTTAAGACTTAGTTTGATGTAGTAATGCAAATTATTGTAGAGCGTAACAAGGAGAAATTCGCACTAATGTCTTAGGAGTATATCTCCATTATTTCCATTTCCGCACGCCAATTTATTCGCAAATGGTTTATAACACGGTCAGCGTCAGTTAGTCTCTGTTGCTATCAAAGGGGACTCCTCATCTACATTATTAAGTAATAAAATGGACTTGAGTACAAAAACACATTGGAAAAAATAGCTTTTCATTTTCGCAGTATTGATTCAAAGTAATACTAGGAAATGGTTATTTTTTCATTTCAACTCATTTTAACTATATAGAGAGCTGTGATAAAGTATGGAACCAAGAGAATATCTTTTTAAGGAAAAGGATGATATTCATGTAATATACTATGTTTTATTGGTAGCCCAAAGGTTTGTATATTCGATTTTGGGTTCGATAGTGGAAGTATAGTGGGCAATTTTTCTTAAAACCAATCTGGTAAGAAGATATCTACGGTCAAATGAGCAAGAAACCAATTAAACAGTATGAACTCAAAGTGTTTGCATGGCTTAGAGTTGGCTGTTATTGTTCTGCGGTGAGATGTTTTTGCTATTTGGTATATTATTTATAATTGGAATACATGGAGTTCGATCTCCTTATATATAATCTCCATGCTTACTACGTCCAATGTTGGTAAGGCGTGAGATGTCGATATATATGTTCATTTTAACGACGACATCGACAAAATTTCATTGGAAATTGAGCAAATCTGATATTTGTTTTTAAGTTGTTATTAAAGCCGATTAGCTACTCTGTTACCAAGAAGTATTTAAGTTAAAAACTTGCTGAAAACGTTTTTGAATCACGAAATTTATACATTGTACCATTTAATTTTTTTAAACCACTTTTAAACTTGTTGAAGTTCCAGCGAAACAATTTAATGATGTCCTTCGAAATAATATATATCGTGGAATATCATCTTAGTTGGAATGGTATTCATTTTTCTAGACGCTAATATGCCACTATATCCTTAACTTCTAGTTAGATTTTTCTTATCTTGAGTTAGAAAACTTTTAGAAACTTAATGTTAGATCAGTGACGTGTCTTTGAATTTTTAGGCAAAAAGCCTTAATTTTTTATAATCTTCAAAGTACCAGGCCACTCATAAGATTATAAAGCATTAATACTTAAACATTGAGTCAACTAGTGCTTACTATGAGGGAGAAAAAATGTAATGTAATTGTTGTTACAACTGTCACCGATCTCACCTACTGTTTAAAATTGGGAAACGGAGTTTTGTTCTAGGATCTTCAACTTTTTCTTGTCCAATTTCTCCGAAGTGTGACGTAAGGAATAAGAAACCTATTTATACGCAAATTTTATTGCGAACCTCTACAAAACGAATTTAGAAATCAAACTCAAGTGTGTTTATGTCTCCTAGGATGTTATATTTTTCGAAGTAGTACTCACATAGTTCATAAACTACAATCATTAATATTTCTTTAGTGTATTTATTTCGATATTTAAAAATAAAGATATCCAGGATATCCCCATAGGGCTAATAATACCTAAGCTTTAAAAATTGTAACGTATTTTTTCTATTTATATATATTTAGTAAATCACAAGATAGGTCACTATTTGGTCTATCCAAAATATTGAACATCAAGTAGGTATCACTTCAAATTTAACTTCTGTTATTCTGACGATGACATTTTCAAATATCGAAATAAGTATCAATTGAATTTAGTTTTCATATATTTTTTAGTATTAAAGTGGAGTTAATTAGAAACTTTTAGTTTCATTTAAAACTAGTATGGTTAAGCTCAGTAGGTCTGATATCATTGAATATACCATGAAAAATTGATGCTAAAAATTGTAGACAGCTTTGAGCTCCATATTTCGAAACAAGTTACAATTTTATAGTGCAGGAACAAAATTATGTTTTTTTTTTAAACGAAACATCCTATATTTCTCTTCGAACCTGAAATCGGCTTCACTTCCCTATTACAAAAATATGAGTTTGTAATCTATTATACAGTGTATTTTTAAAGTTATAGTCGATTTTCCGTTACATCAAAGTCCTAACAAGTTCAACACCCTGTTTAATTGGAAAGGAATATTATTCTTTTACTTCTATCCAATTATACAGGTTGTTGAACTAGTTACTATTTTGACGGGACATTTGTTATAACTTTTAAAATACCCTGTATAACAGATTACAACCATATATTTTTGTAACAGGAATATGATGCAGATTTTTGTTTCAAAGTGAAATATCGGGTGTTCCATTAAAAAACCATAACTTTGTTCTGGCACTGAGTAATGAAACACCCTGTTACGTTATTACTAGTTTTGAAATATGAAGCTCAAAGCCTCCTTCAATGTTATGAATAAATGTTTTTGGTATCTTTTAGTATAACGGACTTACTGAGCTTTATCACGTTGCGTTAATCAATCACCCTGTATTGTAAGCAAGAACGGCATCGTTGTCAATATTAACTTGTCACACCCTCCAATCACTTAAAATGTGTTACTAAGCTATTAATCTCAATATTGTTATACATTAATTTTCTTAAATGTGTACAAAACTGATATCACGAAGAATTACTAAGCTTGTACTTATAATCTTAATGACGCATTTTGTACTTGAAAATATTTCAGAAAGCTCAGAAAAGAAAGTGTATTCAAAATAAATAGACATTTACCGGAATTATAAATATGATATAGTAAACGCTGGAGAATCCTAGCAGGATAGATTGTATTTAAATTTGGCAGGCTGTTTGTCGACGAGCTTATACTATCTATACAGGGTGCGGCACCGAAAACGAAACATATCGCATATTATATTATCTCGAAGACAAATTTTTTTGGAGAAAATGCAAAAAGAGGGCGATTTTTATTTCAAGGGAGACATCTATCGATCATATCCTCAACTATCCTACATTCCTCCCCACCCCTTTGTCATTGCCAATAAAATTGAAATAGGGAAAGTACTAAGTGTGACACATCATTGAAAAGGTAATTTTATAAAGAATTTGACATTGTGACATGTGACAGTTCAAATAAGCGTGTTTTCATGTGAAAGCCAAATTCAATAGTTTAATGCTAATTACCTTTGGAATAAAATTTAACGTACTACGCCTGTTTTCATGAATGGAAATACAGATTTTTGTTTCCATAATTTCCAGGTCTAGTTGTCAAATTTTTTCGTTGTGACAGATAGGGACCCAAATTTGGACCCCGCGCTTTTCTTATGACAAAGTGGCGTTCCACCAAATAAATATGTATTTTCAGTTGATATTACCATTGATATGTTCTAGTATATCGTAAAATTACACATAAATAGTTCAAAATGTCCACATATATAGGGTGGGACTCAATTATACATATAAGGACGAATTTATGCTAGGAAATTCTTATATAGAATGGAAAGAAGGTCAGAAATAAAAAGTTACTTCATATTTAATGTTGTGGCATCAAATATACTAATTCCAGAGGTATTCCATACAGGGTGTATGGACAGAATGAGGCTGGACATGAAAGATCACCTCGTGATTTAACAGAAAAGCCAAGGCGAAAGCGCATTTGCGGCGCCGAAGCCAAAAGGAGGAAGAGAGCGAAGGAATCAGGGGTGGCAGCAGCTACAAGTGCACCCCCCTCTTCCACCACTCCACCTCCAACAGCAAAGGCACTTCCTGCGGCGGGCACCAAGAGGTCCGCTTTGAATAAAGGCAAGGAACCGGCAGCCCCTGCAGGAAAGCGCCCTCACTTAAGCACCTCCACGGAGGGGACTCCAAGAAGGTTGAAGAAGCCGCGCGTCGACAGAAATGTCGCCGCGCCTTCCAAAACCTTTGCGGATGCCGCCTTGAGACACCTCAAGGTTGCTATCATAGATGAGACTAACCCGTAGGGTAAGGTTACCACAGAGCGGGAAAGAATCATCAAAAACCAACTGCTAGAGGAACTGGACAAGATCATCTTCTCCGCCTCCAGCAGCAATAGCAAAGCGCCCACGTTTAAATCGTGGACATACTCCGGTGAAATCATCAGAGTGGTCTGCGATGACGACGGGACGCTAGGGTTAACAAGGCAAAACGAACAAAACTCAAAGAGGACTGGGGAATATATAAAGCCATCCTCAAAGAGTTAAAAAAATTCTGCAGACAAAAGCAAAGAGAAGCCTGGAGAGCCTATTGTGAGGCAGTCGAAGACTTCCCACAAATTTATAGGCTACAGAAGGCACTCTCAAACGACCACCATAAGAGTATCGGCATCCTGACAAGGGTAAATGGCGACAAGGCCGCCAACCTCCAAGAGAGCGCTAAGATTCTTATGGAAACTCACTTCCCAGATTCTGTCTTTCCTGGAACGTCAAACTGGACGGAAGTACCAACAACACCCTCACAATACGACTGGCAATCTGCTAGTGCAGTAATTGATGAGGACAAGATAAGGTGGGCCATATCGGGCTTTTCTCCCTTCAAGTCACCAGGACCTGACGGAATAAGACCAGCCCTACTTCAATGGGGAATGGATATTCTTATGCCGCACCTGGTTGGAATTTTCAGAGCCTCTCTAGCTCTGAGGTATATTCCCAGTAAGTGGAGAGAAGTACGAGTGGTATTTATACCCAAACCAGGCAGGATGGACTACACCTTACCAAAAGCATTCCGACCAATTAGTCTCACATCGTTCTTTTTGAAAACAATGGAGAGGTTATGCGAGCGGTATATAAGAGACGAAGTGCTAGTTCACAACCCACTTCATCCAAATCAGCATGCATATACTCCGGGAAGGTCCACCGATTCGGCCCTTCACCAAGTGGTTGGCAGAATCGAAAGATCATTGGACAACAAAGAATTCACCCTGGGTATATTCATAGACATCGAGGGAGCGTTTGATAAAACAACCTTTCCAACAATTACCCAGCAACTCAACTCCAGGCATGTACCTCTGGTAGTAGGAGAATGGATACTCAAGATGCTCTCTAGTAGAGCAATAAGTATTAATGTAGAGGACATCACAGTAAGAGGACTGGTCATGAGGGGATGTCCACAAGGAGGAGTCTTATCACCCCTTCTGTGGAACATGGTTCTAGACACCCTGATTAATCACCTCAACAACAATGGATTCTACACAATTGCTTACGCAGATGACATAGTTATCTTGCAGACCGGCAAATTTGTGAACACACTGTGCGATAGAGCGCAGGATGAGCTTAAATTAATTGAAAAATGGTGCAAGGAACACTCACTGTCGATCAATCCCAGAAAGACTGAGATGGTCCTTTTCACCAGGAAAAGAAGTTTATCGGGTTTGAAACCTCCTGAAATCTTCAAAAGCAAACTAAACTTTTCGGAAGAGGTGAAATACCTTGGTATTACCCTCGACAGGAAACTAACATGGAACTCTCATCTACACAACAGAGCAAAAAGAGCATATGTGGCTTATGAGCAGTGTCGAAGGACAGTGGGACGCACATGGGGTTTGTCACCCCGTGTGGTTACCTGGATCTACACTGCAATAATAAGACCCATGTTAACGTATGGAGCAATTGCATGGGGACCGAAGGTTCTACAAGCAACGGCCATCCAAAAATTATATCAAATACAGCGAATGGCTTGCTTAATCACAGGAGCCATGAGAACAACACCAACCGCAGCAATGGAACTAATTACTGGTCTGACCCCTCTGGACCTGTACGTCAAGGAGGTTGCGTTAATGGCCATGGTACGATTGCGCACGGCTGGTGTAAACCCCGAAGTAGGAGTGGGCCAATTGAGGTTGAGCCTGTGGCAGGAAGCGCTCACTGCGCTACCTCTGCTGCAGGCAACCAATGATGCAATTGAACCCAGGTTTTTGTTTAACAAACCCTACAAAATTCAAATAAAACAGAACACAGAGCCAGGTGCTGCAAATGCAATACGCATATATACAGATGGTTCAAAAATGAAAGAAGGCTCAGGATGTGGAGTTTACTCAAGAGCACTAAGCCTAAAGATGAAGTGGGGAATGGGAAACAATACCAGCGTAGTTCAAACAGAACTGGCTGGTATCTCAATTGCCACAAAAGAACTAACCAGAAGAGGAATTTCTGGCAAAAACATAATAATCTGCACTGATAGTAGACAAGCCCTATTAGCCTTAAACAGACAACGTGTTATATCGAGGCTAGTACTAGAGTGCCACCAAGATTTAGCTGACGCCTCGGCAGATAACAATATTATCCTGAGGTGGGTTAAAGGGCACGACAGGAGTAAAGGAAATCGCATTGCTGATTCTTTAGCCAGGGAAGCCGCTGGACTAAACATTCTAGGACCCAGTGACACCTACGGCCTAACGACTTCGACAATTGAGGAACTAGCCAAACGCTACACCCATACTCAATCCCTTAAGAGATGGGATGGAATCAAAGGATGCAGTCTTGCCAGGATCACCCTGGGCGACCCTGGGAAGCTGGAGCCGAAGAAATATTTGGCGATGACCAGGAGAAACCTACGTTTAACAGTAGGATTTCTGACTGGTCACTGTCAACTAGGGAAACACCTCCATACTATGGGGCTAGTGGACACACCTCTATGCAGGATGTGTGAACAGGAAGATGAAACTGTCAGGCATGTCTTATGCGAGTGTCCGGAGTTATCGTCAATAAGAGAGTGTGTGTTCGGTGAGTCTTGGCCTACACCTGCCGATATAAAGGAGATGTCTCCTAGTGACCTGTCCACCTTCCTGAGAAGGACAGGATGGACAATGACCTAGGAAGACAACTCCTCGGGAGGATGTACAATGGGTCACATGTGGCCTAAGTGCTGTGAGCCTACACTCACCCTCCCTACTCTACAGATACAGATACAGATACAGGGTGTATGTATGTATGTATGTATGTATGTATGTATGTATTTTGGGGTAACTTGCACTGAGACCTAAAAGATCTATTGTGCCCCCTTACTTCTACTTAGTTTCTGAGGAGAGTCTCAGATACTAGTAGCTCCTTTAGTCCTATTTCCCGGAGGAATTTTAGGATATCTGCAGGCCTCAACTTGGGTAACTGTGCCTCTTCTATCCAGTAGTCTCCCAGGTACTGTGCCCTAGGATTCTGAAATACTGTGCAGTTCGCAAGTATGTGGATGGAGGTTTCTTCTTCCATTCCACAAAATCTACAATCTTCTTCCTCCACTATTTTGAGCTTTTTAAGGTGTCCATTCAGGCGACAATGTCCCGTTAGGATTCCTGTTAAAACTCTTAGTGCAGTTTTGCTTTGACTTATGCATTTATTTGATCTCAACAGGTTGTAGTCACCCAGAAGAATCTTTGATTGCCTAAGCCCTACTAGATCTTTCCAATTGTCAGATCTTCTCTTTTCTTCGGCTTTACCTATTTCTTCCAATATTACATTGGAGCTGATTCCGCAAAAAGGTTCCGGCCCCCAAAAGGGTATTTCACTCCCCCTCTTTGCTAGTTCATCTGCTATTTCGTTTCCTTCTATTCCAGTGTGTCCTGGAATCCACAGTAAGGTGACTATATTGTTCTCGTCTAGTTCATTAAGTTTGCCTAGGCATTCCCACACCATTTTGGAACTGATTACACAGGAACTCAGCGCTTTAATGGCTGCTTGACTATCAGACATTATGATAATCCTTTGCCTTCTTTATCCTTTGTCAATATTGAACTGGGCACACTTTCTTATTGCGTGAATTTCCGCTTGAAAGATACTTGGGGTCTTTCCCAAGCTTTCAGAGTGTTTGGTTCCTGGCCCGTACACTCCTATCCCAGTTCCTTCTATTGCTTTTGAGCCGTCTGTGTACCATTGAATGGCATTCTTTCCAAGTCAGGTAATGGTATTTGGATCCCATTCCTTCTTGTTGCTTAATTCCGTAACGAATTTCTTTGAAAAGTTATACTTTTTCATCATACCATCTTGTGGCATGTCCCAGGTTGTCTGATTTCTAAGAAGTGAAGAGGTGGTTTTCTTTTTAATGATTCCCTCCCTACTTAGTCTGTATCTTGTTCTTTCTGCAACACTCTCCACCACCATATGTAATGGTGTGAGGTTGAGAATCACTTCCATTGCTGCCGTTGGGCATGTACTCATTCCTTCTGTTATGCATATACAGGCTAGTCTTTGAATTTTAGAGAGGTTTTCTCTCGTCGTCAAGAGGCTAGTTCTACTACTCCACGCAATGGCTCCATAAGTGATAATTGGTCTCACTATGGCAGTGTACATCCAGCTCAGGATTTTTGGGTTACAACCCCAGTTTCTCCCTGCCAGATTCCTGCACACCATTAGAGCCATTTTTGCTTTGTATGTAATCTCCTTCTCGTGTTTGTTCCACAGGAGTTTGCTGTCTAGAGTCAATCCTAGATACTTGACTTCTTGTCTCCATTCAACGTCGTTCCCATCAAGTTTAATGGTTTTGAGGTTGAGTTTTCTTTTCTTAGTGAAGGCTATCAAGATGGTTTTGGTGGGGTTGATGCTGAGTCCCACTTGCCTACACCAGCTATTTGTATAGTTCAGACCCTTTTGTGGCATCAAATATACTAATTCCAGAGGTATTCCATACAGGGTGATTCTTAATGCAACCTAAAATTAGTTTTTTTCTATATGAAATAAATAAGTTACACCATGTATTTCAAAATTAGTTTTTGATGCTGAAAACGTATTGGTTACCTTGATAATAGTACTTTTTTGATAATACATGGTGACTTGCAATTTTTTTATCAATGGTTCAGTACACTTCGGTATGTATCCATAGAAATGTGATTATAATTTCGTTCACTATGCCTATTTTGTTGAGTACTCTACCCTCAGGACCCCATTTCTGAAAAACTGGTCATAGTAAAATTATGAAATTTTTTCAGTTTATTCACTATTTCAAGCTTATTACAAAACAAAATAAATTAATCATTTTGACGGATCGAGTTATAAAATACAGGGTGATTCAGAAAAAGTGTTTTTTGTCTAGTCTTTGTGGGTTTAATAACAAGATGTATGTGCAAATCACCATGTATTATAAGAAAAGTACTAATATCTAGGTAACCAATACGCTTTCAGCATCAAAAACAAATTTTGAAATAGATGTAACTTATTTATTTAATATAGAAAAAAAACTAATTTAGGTTGCATTAAGAATCACCCTGTATGAAATGCCACAACATTAAATATGAAGTAACTTTTTATTTCTGACCTTGTTTTCATTCAATATAAGAATTTCCTATAATTCCAAAAATTCGTCCGTATATAATTGAGTCCCACCCTGTATATGTTCACATTTTGCACTATTTATGTGTAATTTTACGATAAACCAAAACATATCAATGGTACTATTAACTGAAAATACATATTTATTTGTTAATAATAAAATTACGTGGCCACGAAAAACAATGATTTTTCAACTTTAATACACTGTATATCGGAAACTAGTCATGGGATTGAATTGGTCCCATGGACACTTTTAGTCAAGAAGTCGAGTACAACATCATATCCACACTATACGCATTTATTCGCTTGAAAATGTTCTAATAGAAACTGCTGATTGTATTCTTGAAAACATTCGTTTTGTAACACTTGAGTTTAATTCTACTACGGAATGAAGTTGGTTTTATAGTATTGGTTTGGCATTGCAAAAATAACTAGCTACTATACTAACTGCTTTATTTATATTTTGAGCTATGTTGAAATGATAACTTCAATAAGCAAAAAAATTAGAGCTGTAAGAATTTGGAATATAATTATTTTACTGGCTTAATTTTTGATACAAGTATAAATCTACTTTTATTGTCCGGCTAACACACACTTTCTGGTTCCTGTATACATATAGAGCTCTAGTAATTCAATTGGATTTTGTCAGTCGGTGTTAGTAGATATCTTCCCAAAAGTTATCATTGTTTCGATAATTGAATTGTCTTGTGGGTGGTACATTTAATATTACAGGCTTTTCTAAAAATGCCAATACGCCAATGTGGCAGTTTTATCTGCCATAATCTGTTCAATGCACTGTCAAATTCACATTCTTAACGGCTGCTTACGCTTATTACTATCACTCGCTGCACTTCACTCTCGAATTTGCGTAGGCAAACATTCACTCTCTCGATAATAGAGTTTTATCGATTTATGCAAAAATAAGCCATCTTCGCATTCGAAATCTTTGACGCATGACTCGAGAGCTGCACCCTTGGTGAGTTTACCCATCATTCTCTTTTTTTGTCGATCTTGCAACGCCTCAGAAGGGTTCTGGTTCAAGGAATGGTATTGGTTAGCCTACTTTGTTCATTTCAACTAGAGTTTCGCTGCTCTTATGGCCCCTGTGTCCTGGAACCCAAGCTCCCATAACCATGGTCCGGTCTACCACTATATTCTGAGCATTCCCAAAATTCCATGACCAATAAGATATAGTAGAATAATTGAAAACCACTGTGAGAAAGTGGTAGTTACAGGATAAAATGAAATGCTTGGGGTCATGCTATGCGAAGTATAAACTGGAAATAGATGGAGAGAATGTTCAAATTTACCCAAGTGAAAACACACTGAGGAAAAAGTTTAATCAGCATTATTAAGAATTCAGCTGTAGTAGGTAAAAACGTATTAGGACACTACAAATGTACAATTATGACAATAAAATCAAGGTCAACTTAGAGTAATTAAAACATTTAAATAGCCTATTGAAACCAGTAACCGCTAATGACCAAAAATCAATAGCATTAGACAACAAAATGTTTGGGAGTAAACTGTTTTACTATAATAATGATGGTAATAGTGATTAAACCTGTTAATAACTAGCTAATGATGATAATTAAATGGATTATTAACAGTAGTATGTATAAAATGATCAGACAGATTCACCGAAATTAGTGCATGAGTAGATATTGAATTTTATATTGAAAACTATTTCATTTGTTTTCTAGAGATGGTTGCTGATATATTGAAATACGGTTAAGCCCTATACCTGTGCTGCTGTCTTCCATTTTCACCTGTCTGTAATTACATGCTTTGATGATACTATCCATTTTATTTGCTCATTTTTTATCGTTTTTACAACTTTTACTTGTCTATTGAGTCGGTAAATTTGTAGTTTGATTGCGATTAGGTTATTTGGAATTCTATTATAGAAACTTGCGTTATATGTTCTTAACACGCGAAAAACCCATTTGATTGTTTGTTCAAAATTGAGACAAAAACTAATAAAAGCAACAAATACATTAAACTTTTTCTCTTGGAAATGGAAGATCCATCCAAATTTAATGGAGTGATGTGATCGATAGTGATATCAATCAGGTAAGTAATTGGAACGAATTGAAATAATATATTTCCAACGATGAAACGATGATGTTCAATAAATAACATTTATTCCAATCCTACCATACAATAATCCTTTGTATTTGTATTAATTTTTCGTTCATATTTTGTTTGCCCAGGTCAATTTCTCGTGGTCAAAATAATGGTCTAGCCAAATTTTTTCTAAAAACAACCTTGGTTTTTCAATGTTTGGAATGCTGGTTGCATTGTCTCTTACCAGAAGTTGTTGTGTTATGTTGATAGTGAATAGTAACAGAATACTTATTAATAACAATAAAGTTCAGTGCCTCAACACTATTCAATTATTAATATGCAAAGGACAAGAACATTTTTCACTGAAGGCTTCGGAATACGATTAGTTGTTATAACACTTACCACTCACACTAGTTTGTCCTTTCCAGGATGAACATCAGTTTTGCGGCCCAAACACCACAGTAGTGGGGCTGTATCTTCATATGTGAGAATGACAGGTGTACCTATCTTAATATTAGATACTGACATAAACCATTTGGAACGCTTCTGTAAGGTAGATAGGTATTCTTTGAACCACCTAGTCCAGAAATGCTGGATTAGCTTCTTGAGTAGCTCGTATTTGAGAAGGAGATTATCAGCTACGCCTGTTGAAGCTGCTTCAGGCAATGCGTTAAGGTGCGACCCGAACAAGAAAATACCAGAAGTGAGTGGGGAGACATCATTTGAGTCAGAAGACATTTCGGTAAAAGGACGAAAATTAAGGACGGACTCGATGTTGGCAAACACCGTGTTTAGTTCTTCAAAAGTCAAATGATTCTTCCCTACGATACGAGTGGCATGGTATTTTGTGGATATTTTACTGCCGCCTTCCAAATTCCACCTTGGTGGGGAGATGAAGCTGGAATAAATTGCCACGTTAAACTATTGCCTTTGATATAGTTAGCAGCACTGACATAATTTTCTCACAAAGTCCGCGTCGGGCAATAAATCGTTCGAATGAGTTTGAGAAAGTATGTGTTGATAAATCACTAGAACCCTATTGCGCAGCTTACCATCTTTAATGTGAAAGGGTCCCGTAAAATCAGTAACACAAATTAAGAAGGGTCGATTAGGTATTATCCTATCTGCTAGCAAATATCCCATACCTTATTGTAATGGACGAGGTTCACAACGAAAACATACGATACATTTCTATATTACGTTTTGCACCTATTTCTTACCATTTATTGGTCAAAACCTTTGTCGAATAGTGGCGAGGGTTAATCAAGGTCCAGCATGCAATTGTTTGGCATGCCCGTTCCTAATTATTAACTTGGTTGAGTTATTTTTATCCGGTTATGATATGGGATGTTTTAACCTTTCATATATTATATACAGTGCTATTCAAAAGTCCCCTCCACCCCTCGTATCTTTTGAACGGCTACACTTACATTAATAAAATTTGGAGTGTGGAAATAACGTGTTGTAAACTTCTCTACGAATGGTAACAGGTGACGTAATAGTAATAGATGACGTCACAGTGCCACTCTGGCAAATAATTTTAAATAGGACCTTATGGCAAGTGATATCCCGTTTGAAAGGCATTGACATTGGCTACATAGCCATATTAATTTTGTTTGGGTTTAAACTAATTTTGACGGATAAATTAAATAAATACCAAAATTATTATTTCACATTTAAATATTGAAGATTTTTCAGTCCGCCTCTGGTTAGTTGTCAAAAAATTTGACGTTTTTAATTTAATAGTATTTGTTGCTTTGCAAAGTTTTCCTAAATAGCTTAAATATTTAATTTTATCACTGTTTAACGAGACGTTTAAGAGTTTACATAGGCAAAATGGTATGTACTCAAGTCGACAAAGTAGCAGCTATCTTAATAATTGGTGAATCTGGAAAGAATCTCCATGAAGCGGAACGTTTATTTAATGAGAGATACCCAGATCGCCCTATCCCGAGAACTTATTTGAGGAAGCTTCTTCACAAGTTTGAAGCAACAGGTAGTGTTCAAGATGCCAAGTGATCTGGTCGACCAACATTTAGTGATGATAAAAAAATTGATATAGTTGCTGAAATGGTAGTAAACCCTACTTCCTCTTCGACTAAAATTGCGTCATCTGTGAAGTAAGTAAAAGTACAGTACAGAGAGTGTTGGCTAAAAATAAATATCATCCATACAAGTTAAAAATGGTGCACCACCTTTCTGATGACGAAACCAACAGAAGACTCGAATTCTGTGACTGTATGACAAATAAAATTAGTCAAAACCACATTACACAAAAACAATTTGTTTTAGTGACGAAAGTACTTTTTGCCTCAATGGAAATGTGAATACACAAAATGTAAGGTATTGGAGTGACACAAATCCTCACACCTTTCGTGAACAACATACCCAATTTCCAGAAAAAGTCAATGTTTGGGCAGGTATTTTGGGAAACCACATAGTTGGTCCTGTTTTCCTAAATTCAAATTTAAGCGGTTAAGTGTATCTGGAGATGTTACAAAATGCTATTGAGCCGTTAATTCTTGAAATTCTGGAAGATAATCCAGATGAATTCGGCCACCTGGAAATAACATTTCAACAAGATGGTGCTCCTGCACATTATTATGGTGCAGTAAGACGTTACCTGGATGAAGAATATCGAGGTGGATGGATCGGCCGGCAAGGTCCTATAGAATGGCCACCTCGGTCACCAGATCTGACACCATTAGATTTTTTTCTATGGTGGTACTTGAAATCCAAGGTTTATACTACGGCACCAGATAGCATTGGCGTTTTGAAAGAAAGAATTATTGAAGAATGCAATGCAATTTCAGCTGATATATTCGAACGAGTACGACAAGAGTTTATTAATAGGATGTATTACTGTCAGGAAGTAGACGGAGCACATTTCGAACACTTGCTATAGGAATCCATTGTTGATATTTGATTAATTAAATTTAAAAAAAAAATTCAATAATTTTGGTATTTATTTAATTTATCCCTTCAAAATTAGTTTAAACCCAAACAAAATTAATTTGGCTATGTAGCCAATGCAATGCCTTTCAAACGAGGTATCACTTGCCATAAGGTCCTATTCAAAATTATTGGCCAGAGTGGCACTGTGACGTCATCTATTACTATTACGTCACCCGTTACCATTCGTAGAAAAGTTTGCAACACTTTATTTAAACGCTCCAAATTTTATTAATGTAAGTGTAGCCGTTCAAAATATACGAGGGGGGGGAGGGGACTTTTGAATAGCACTGTATATATATAGTTATAGTAGATATTTGCCGAATAATAATGTACAAGGACAGGAATATTGGGGAAGCGGCAAAAATTGTGAAGAGAATACCTTCTCCACTATTTTCCAAGCTTTCGGAATATCTTTATTTCCATTTTCAACGATAGCATTCGAGATTGTATTACAATAAGTGCATATTTTTCATATAATAATATAAACTACCAACAATTATTTGGAACACCTATGGGCTCTTCAATATCTCCCATATTAGCAGATTATGTAATGGATTACATTTTAGACCTTGTTATATCTGTTTTACCATTTAAATTGTTTTTCATCAAAAAGTATGTGGATGATATAATTTTATCTCTTCCCTGTGAGGAAATCAATAATATACTTTTTTACTTCAATAGCTTTGATCCTCATATACAATTTACAATAAAAAAAGAAAATAAAGAACAATCCTTACCTTTTATTGATACAAAATTTATTAGAAACAATGAGAATAAAATTCTACTTGATTGGTATGAAAAACCTATAAGTTCTGGTAAATATATCAATTATCATTCTTATCTTCCACGTAATACAAAGATAAACCTGATCCATCAAATGAAAAATAGAGTCTTACAAACTTCAAATCCAATATTCCATCAAAAAAATTTAAAATTATTGTACAATCTTTTTTATGAAAACTCTTATCCTCCATATCCATATCTCTTAAAACGAATACTATATAATACTTCAAAAAAAATGACTGACATTTCTAATAACATAACATCAAACTTAGATTCCAGTGATACTAGAACTGACAATAATCATATGCCAATTTATGTGTCTTTACCATACATTAAATCAGTAACACCTAAAATTTCTGGGATATTCAAACATCATAATATAAAAATTGCTAACAAACCAGATCTTACAATTAATTCAATTTTCAGTAAAATTAAAGACAAGACACCTAGTAACAAGCTGACTAATATAGTTTATGAAATTCCTTATAATGATTGTGATAAAAAATACTATGGTCAGTCCAAGAGGTCACTTTCTAATCGAATTACCTCTCACAAAAGTGACAGCAAGTTATACCCTGACAGATGTGCACTTGCTGAACACGTATTTTATAAAGGACATGTCATGAATTATCAGTCTGCTAAAGTATTGACAACAGAAGAAAATTATAAAAAGCGTCTGTTTTTAGAAACGTCATATATCAATCAAGAATATGATTGCATAAATAAAATAACAGACTTGAATAATCTTAGCGTAATCTATGCGTATCTATTAGAATTTGAAAAACAACAAATTAAAAATTAAAAAATTTTAAATTCCACTTATATTTTTAGAAAAACCTATTAAATTGAATTATTGATCATAACATCATAGTATGATAAATTAACAAAATTGGATTAACTTAACAACGTTATTTTTAATGTCTATATATATGTTTTTTTGAAGTTTATTTAATCTTTTGGAAGATATTTCGAATGATTTATTACATATACCTTTATTTTTTACTCTACAACTTTACCACTAATCCCGTTTAATAATGTAAGTATTTTATATATGATATTCTTTTCAAAATGTTAGCATAACTTCTATTTTCAATTTTAGTCCTTGAAAATGAATACATAGTGTTCGAAAGCTCGGAAAATAAATATTTAAAAGAGTACACTTTGGTATTTATTGCCACATACCCAATAAACATAATCCTAATTATAATGTTGGCAAATAATTAATCTCAAATTATATATACAGTGTGTCGCATTTAAGATGAAGACACTCCCATATTTTCGCTGTTTGAAGAATTACAGATTCGGATTTTTGTACAGTCATACAGGTTGATGGGCCACATTTCTTAAAATAGTCAACTGAAATCTGAACTTTGAATTCAACCTACTACGATTTCACAAACAGGACCGCTTCTCGATATTTTGCTTCGCGTTAGAGATGTCGAAAAATATTATTGAAAAAAGTTGTTCAGAATATTATGGTAACCCCACCTACCAAATTTCATCACAAAATTCGCATTTTTAATTTTTTGGTCAAGTACCTATACAAAAGTATTATTTATTTTGATAATTAGTGTGCCGCGAAAATTAAAATCTTATCACAGAGTCATGTATTCAAATATTTTAGTAAGTTAAACAGCACTTTCAAAGGAATAATTATTTTATTATTATTATGGGAAAACAATTTTGATAATTGATTAAATCTAGGAAAAAGTATCAAACAATAATTTTCAAAATACAAATAAATAACTATAAAATGGGACCATTCTCAACTAGTCCTCCATCTAATCGAATACATTTTTCGATTCTTTTGCGATTTTGTTTAGCTACTCGTCTTAGTTCCGGGATGCTGATTTCTTGACAGGCTTGCCTTATTCGAGCACAAAGTTCATCTCGATTTCTGGGCCTTGTTTTATAGACTTTATTTTTTACCATTCCCCAGAAATAAAAATCAAGTGGTGTAATATCGGGAGACCTCGGAGGCCACAGTTCAAAAGGACTGTTCCTTCCTATCCAGCGCATAGGATAATTTTGGTTCAACCATTGACGAACAAGCCTTGAATTGTGGATGAATGCACCGTCTAGCTGCAAATACAAATCCTGACGCACATTAAGAGGAATATTTTCAATTGCTTGCCAAAATTCCCTATCGAGGAAGTTAACAAAGCGATCAGCATTCAATGATCCATTGAAGAAAAAAGGACCAATTATACGGTCTCCTAAAATCCCACACCATACATTGACTTTCTGCGAATATTGGTCTTTACAGTTGATAACCCAGTGAGGATTATCTATGACCCAGTATCTACAATTTTGAGAGGATACAACCCCATTAGTGGTGAATGTAGCCTCATCGGTAAACATAATCTTCTTCAGGAAAAAATTACCTTGTGCCCAATAACAATAGTCTAATCTTTTATTATCATCACCTTCTTTTAATGTATCTAAGAACTTCGGTTTATAGGGCTTGATCTTGTGACGTACAAAACATCTTCTAATTGTATCCTTACTAATATTAAGTTGAGACGATAAATCTCGAAGGCTCATACATGGATCTGCTCGATTTGTTGCCAATATATTGTTATCCTCAAGATGCGGGTGTATTCGACGAGGATGACCATTCCGATCAACTTTAATAACACTGCCAGTTTCGTTGAAAAGAGCATTTACAGCAGCTGCTTTTCCATGAGTAATGGGCACACGCTGGAGATGTCTCAAGTTAAACTCTGCAGCAACTTCTCTGCTACTACGAGCATTATCACCAAACAACCGGATTATTTCTATTTTTTCTTTTAAAGTCAAGCGCATTTTATTTCTCTGATCACTGACTAGAACTTAGCTGACATTTAAAAACACTGTCAAAATATTATTCTCCATGGCACGCTATTGATCAAATATCTTGTAATAATAAATGTGTGGGCCAAAAAAATTTAAAAATGCGAATTTTGTGATCAATTTTGGTATGTGGGGTTAAAATGATATTCTGAACAACTTTTTCGAATATTTTTTTTCGATTTTTTTAACGCGAAACAAAATATCGAAAAGTGACCCCGTTTGTGAAATCGTAGTAGGCTAAGATTAAAGTTAATAATTCAGTTGATTAACTTAAAAGATGTGGCCCATCAACATGTATCCATCTGCAAAAATTCAAATTTGTAATCTTTCAAACAGCGAAAATATGAGGGTGTCTTCATCTTAAATGCGACACACTGTATATATATATTATATATATATAGGAATATAGTAGAAGATAGTCTCGGCTGACCAGTTATATACTTAATATATTTAATTATCGGGGATTGCAGCCAGTAATTTAATGAACACTCTTCAAAGATACAGTGAAAGTGACAAATGTTTATATAATTCAAAATTTATACCTTGTTTTATTAGAAAAGTTGCAAGATTTTTTAATATAGAGGAACTAGCTTCTAAGTTAATCTCAAAAAGAAGTGACTGAAGAAGGTAAAAAATATTACCGAAAGCTTTCACTGTATCTTTTAAGAGTATACATTAAATTACTGGCTGCAATCCCCGATAATTGACTATATTTACTATACAGTGCTTTTCAGATAAAAGTATCCACCTTTAATAACTTTTGTAATACTGGTATTTAGGAAAAATCCAAAAACACATCAATTTATGTTGGAAGGGGCAAGCATTATGGCTTATTTAAACTTACTGGAAAAGCCACCCCCTCACCCCTAGCAGCATCCCCTTTATTTTTTTAAATTACTTTTCATATTTTTTATGTAAAATTTGGATACTCCTCTTTGAGCTGATTTCAAAAATGTATAATACTTGTAGGTTAAAGTGGTTAGTTTATGAGATAAACAATTTTTCTTTTAAGAGCACAAATTTTACTTATTATTTACTTTCACCTTATTTGCCTGTACTAAAATGGGTTGTACAACAGTTCAAACTCTTTAATCTTTTTAACTGTGCTATTTATTCTACTTAAAAAATCCAAGCAACAAAAAACTCTACTTTTTATTAAAGTTTGACATTGTCAACTAGAATTTTTAGTCACTATTGATAGTGTAATTTGATACATTATTTATTTTGTTTCTCTGAAATGGTTTACTTTTTGCAAGAAAGAATTGAAATTGTAGGTTTATACTACCAAAATAATAATTGTGCAAGAGCTGCTGCTAGAATATTTAACGAATTACATGACGGAAGACATGCAACTGACATAAGTATGTAATTCAACTGATGGAGAAATTTACCACAACAGGGTCTGTTTGCAATAAAGTGCATAAGCGAGAGAAACTCGTAAATAACGAAGCAATCCAAGTGGCAATTTTAGGGCAAGTCAGCTTAGAGGCTCAACAACCCCAATCGTTGTCAACAATAAGTAGAGCGATCGGTGTTTCATCTTCTACAGTTTTCCGAGTTCTACATAAATTCAAGTACCACCCATACAAAGTTAAGTTGGTGCAGGAGTTGAATGAAGATGATTTTGATCGTCGTCTAGAGTTTTGCGAATCAATGACGCAAATTATCAATAACAATCCACAATTGTTAAACAATATTTGCTTTTCTGATGAATGCTCATTTTCATTAAATGGCTTAGTAAGTAGGCATAATTGTAGATATTGGGCTGAAAATGATCCATATATTATGCGTGAATTCCATACACAACATCCCCAAAAGTTAAACGTTTGGTGTGGTATCCTAGGTGACCACATTGTCGGACCTTTCTTCATCAACGGAAATTTAAATGGTGAATCATATCTTGAGTTATTCAGGGAAGGGGGGGCTTTCCAAAGATTTATTGGTATTTCAACAAGACGGAGCTCCCCCACACTATGCTATGCCTGTCCGACAATTTTTAAACGAAACATTCCCCGCTCGTTGGATAGGTAGAATGGGGCAGATGATGGAGTGGCCACCTAGGTCACCGGATTTAACACCCCTAGACTTCTTTTTATGGGGGTATTTAAAAACAAAAGTTTATGCTACCCAACCAGAATCTCTGGATGATTTACGAGAGAGGATAGAAAATGAATGTCGACAATTAAATCCAGCCGTATTAAGCAATGTCAGAGAGGCATTTCAAAATAGATTATACCATTGTATGGAAGTGAATGGTACTCATTTTGAACACTTATTGTAACTTCATAATAAATAGCACAGTTAAAAAGATTAAAGAGTTTGAACTGTTGTACAACCCATTTTAGTACAGGCAAATAAGGTGAAAGTAAATAATAAGTAAAATTTGTGCTCTTAAAAGAAAAATTGTTTATTTCATAAACTAACCACTTTAACCTACAAGTATTATACATTTTTGAAATCAGCTCAAAGAGGAGTATCCAAATTTTACATAAAAAATATGAAAAGTAATTTAAAAAAATAAAGGGGATGCTGCTAGGGGTGAGGGGGTGGCTTTTCCAGTAAGTTTAAATAAGCCATAATGCTTGCCCCTTCCAACATAAATTGACGTGTTTTTGGATTTTTTGTAAATACCAGTATTACAAAAGTTATTAAAGGTGGATACTTTTATCTGAAAAGCACTGTATATATATATATATATTTGATTGTCGTAACCTACCCCCTAAGTGTATCAAACCGTCATTTCCCAAGGAGGGTGACAGAGGGCGAGTATTGCTCTTAGAATTCCATACTCCTTGCATTTGCACAGTTTTAATTAACACATTCAAAGCTATATCTAGTTCGACAGTGTTTAAGCTGCTGGATATATTTGTACAACGATCTTTCTTTAAGTTGCTGATAAATCTGAAACACCAAACAGTAACCCTTTGTCACTTACCCAAAGTTGAATGAAAGAAAATAGATGCTCCCAATAATATATCGATTTTTGCCGAAACATTGAATTCTGGATATGCCAGATTTAAATTCGAGGGTATTTTTAAATTCGTCCTTTCAAATGATCTAGATGGTATGGCGTTAGTTATTTTGTCAAAATTAAAAATTGAATGCTCACTGTAAAATTGTTGTAAACCGATTTTATTTTAGGTTGTGTCCGTGCTTTGATTGAACTTTCTAATTGATTAACACCCAAAACTGGTAAATCTATTATTTCCGTTTTTAACCCTTACCTTTTCACCAATGCCCGAGTCATGAAACATGGTTGTGAACGCCTAGCCTTTTGATACGGTCCGTTTTTATTCAAAACTAAAATTAATGCGGTTGACAATAGAGTTTACGAGTTTTCCCTACAATGTAAGTCTATATCTGTACTTGTTTCTGGCATTGAATTTGGATTTTGACTCACTTCTGTATTTACGTGTACGTACCTTGCATAATTTGCATCCCCTAGACTGACAATCTTTAACATAATGATTGCTTCTAAACAATTCAAGTACAGTTTCAACTTTATTTTATCTTTAAATTAAGAATTATTTTTCACTTTTTAGTTCGATTACCTATAAAGCTTGTTTTTTAGTTTTTTTTTAACTATAATTTTTTAAAGTATTAAGGCCGCTTGACGTGGTGCAATAAAACGTGCAATGCAATAAAAAACGCAAGATTTCTAGATCGAATGCATGCGTAGTTGAGACCCAGCTGATCAGTTTCTGCAATTCGATGCAATTGCAGTTTTATCGGTTTGGTGCCATTTCTATTGCATGCAAGGCGCAGTACTAGGGAGATATCTAGTTTCTTTTGTGTTACCAGCCAACTAACTATTTCCAATCGAATAATACCTATCAGCTGATTGTGGTGACTGATCTTTTGTCATTTGTGATTTGATAATCGACGTTGTTTGACACCTGTGGCTTGAGATTTTATTGACAGTAACATCTTGTATAACTCGGAGTCGCATTCTTGAGCAGACTCATAAGTGTTAGTATTGTCAGTACTTCCATTTTACTGATATTTAATTAGATTCATCTTTAAATCAACTTTTAGAAGCGTAAACAAAAAATGTATTTAGCTATTCAAATCTTGCAAATTACCAGGAATAGGTATTACCCTTCAGCAACTTTGCTTTTTGTTATTTCATAAACGATTTATTGTAACAGCAACTATTTAAAATATGAAATTTATAATATTACCAGAAAGACGGAAGATCTGACAATGTAAATCCTACCATAATATTCACCGTAATACAAAACCCCTCACAAAACTCTCGAAAACTAAACATTATAAAACTCGTGCTATCCGTTATGGAGATAAGTGGGGCGTTCCATACTTAAAACTCTTGGTATATATAGTAATTTATTAATTCTTTTGGATTAGAATGTATTTGGATATAAAGCAATATTTAAATTCCTGTGGAAATTTAGCTCGAGCTTATCCTTTATTTACTTCTAAAAAATATATAAATGCATACCACGTATTCCGAGTTAATACAAAATTTCAATGTATTTCAAGATTGCTAGCTATGTATGTAGAGAAGATATTTTCATTGCTTCCAGCTCAACTTCTTTCTAATATCATGATCCACATTTTTCGGATTTTTATTCTCGAGTCCGTGGACCTCTTTGTGTATGCTTGTGATTTATTAAAAAATGATTGAATGGCTGCTATTCAGGAGCGTGCCAATTACAAGCGCATCAAAAAAGCCCCTAGAAATTCGAAACAAATTAACCTGTGATCACCCTCTTTAAACATCATAGTTAAAAGTCTGATTATAAATACTTGAATTCCGCAATTACAAACAAATTCCTTATTCATAACCCATATGAACAAAACAGTTTATTCACATAGCAGTACAAGTATATACAAACATATACATATTTGAGTGAGAAAACAATTTTTACCAAAATGTTATAAGAACTCTCATATCAAACATAGCAGCAATATAACTGGTTTCATTTACCAATATTTCAAACTTTCTCACCCATATAAAAATCACATACCCATTGACCAACCACGATGTGGGGGTGCTTGATCTAATACACCCGTGAGCTGGGCTTAGACATGAGAAAGGCTAGTTCACCCCATTGATTACTGGTCGCTGCGATAGTGATCCTGCTAAGTAAGAGAGGAACCAAACTGAATTGGAAAACATACCCATAAAAAAATACTAACATGGCGACTGGGCCATTCTGTCAATGCAGAAGTGTCATAGGCAAAACCCTGGGAAATACGACCCGAGGTGGTTTACTGGCTTCACACAACCGGGGAATTAAGGTCACCGAACAATGTTCGAGAAGGACACACTGATACAACTGAGACAATACTAGATTAACACATATTTTACATGAGTTTTGATAGCATGATACCGGGCAAAAAGTTAAAATATTCACTGACAGCTAGACTCTGCTAGAAGCTATCAGCAATCCAACAACTAGGTCTAGACTGGTGAATAACTCAAGCCAGCCTGTTGAATCCCTTAACAGGCTGGCAAGAGTCAACACAGTGTCTCTGGTATGGTGCCGGTACATGAGGAGGTTGCAGATAATGAAATGGCGGACCACTTGGCTAAAGAAGGTTCTTAAGGAGACTGAATAGATCCGGAACCGGATTGCATCAGAGGGGAAATCAGGAACTGGCTAGATTAGGAATATCAATTCGAATGGAGGTTGACACAAGGTCATCTCCAGACAAACAGTTTACTGAACAGAATACAAAAAACTCTCAACCAAGCTGCTAAAACTGGATAAAAGACAGTTAATGACTTGATCACTGACACTACACTCTGAGGAAACATCTGTGAAAATATGAGCAGGAAATGTGAACTATATGATGAAGCACCTACTTACATAATTTGCTTTCTGAGAAACTTATAAGGAAGCACTTTGGAGGGGAAACAATACAACCATAACAACTACTCAAAATATCTCCGCTCAAACGAGTGGCCTATACAGTATATACAATGCTTCTGGAATTGAAGTAGATAACATAAGAAATGGTAAAAAGATTAAGTTCAAGTGCCTGTGCTGTTGAACACAACCCAAATGAATGAATGAATGAATGGAACGCTTGGACATTCTGTCGATGGTGCTAAGCTACCATCCTATTCCTGAACGCATCTTAGACAGTAGCCTTTTTTGTCAAAGATGGTAACGATATCTTTTGAAGTTATGAGAGCCGAGAAGCTCAAAATAATGTGACTTCACTAGGCGTAGTTTCCGCTACGGTCATCGCACAAGCTTTATTTTTTTTTCGAGGTCAACACTGTCAGCGATAGGTTCGATCCTTGCTTTGTCCAGCTGCATGGCTTATGAATTGGTTTATCATAAGTTTAAAGTTATATCAAGCTACGTCTGTACTACGCATCAACAAATCACCTAAACGGACACTCATGTTCTCGTTTATAATACTTTATTGAAAAATAATGAATATGATATATTTTTATTAGAGGAAAATGTATTTATCGGTTTGAATCGTTAACGTTAATAAATAACATTCAATAAAACACGTTAACATTGTATGTACGGTGAATAAGGAATATCACCTTCAAGTTATGCGTCATTTGAATGGAGTAATACTGAGGGAACGTCCGGATTTGTGGATCAAAAATTCGTAGCTTCTGCCTTACGACAATGCACCCTGTACACACTTAGCTGCTTGTTGGTGAATTTTCTCTCAAAAACAGCACCGTAATGATTAAAAATGCCACTTGCGACTTTTCCTTGGTACCAAAAGTGAAAAGACCCAAGAAAGGACGGAGGTTTGCGTCAGTTTAAGAAATAAAGAAAGACCACGACGCTGGAAAAGCTCAACACCATACCAAAAAGGACCTATCAGAGAAGATTCGAGGATTGGTAAAACAAAAAAATACATTCATATATTTCAATCAATCTAAATTAAAATGAATAGGCGTGAAAGTGTAACCAACGTACAAACGAACTAAAATAGCATTGAATAGATGAGGCTTTTACTTGATGAAGATCCATACTAAACGATGAAATAAAACAATTTAATTTGTTCAAATCTTCATAAATTTTCATTTCAATGGAGAGGTTTATAGCAGTAAAGATGGTTTGATTATGGGCAACCCTCTCAGTCCCCTATTCGCAGAAATTTTCATGGATAATATAGGAAAAATAATGCATTAAATTTGTGTACTGGCACCGATATGTAGAAGACATTTTAGCTTGCTTCACCGGCACAACTAGGCAATTAGATAACTTCATTACTTACATCAACTCAATTCATAAAAATATCAAATTTACTGTAGAAATTGAACAAAATAAGTTTATAAACTTTCTGGACCTTACAATTTCAAAAATAAACAATAAACATGATTTTTCTGTATTTCACAAACCATCACATACAGACATTACAATTCATAATAGTTCGGCCACCCATTCAGTCATAAAATAGCAGCTTTCAATAGTATGATACATAGACTTTTAACAGTTCCATTAAATACTGACAATTACAACAAAGAACTCAATATCATAAAACAAATAGCAGTTAATGATAATTACGATCCATATTTTATAGACAATACCATAAATAAAAAGATACTAAAACATTCTTTAGAACAAGTATTTCCTTTTGATAAAAACAAAAATAATCAATTTAAAAGCTTAACATACTTTGGAATACCATCCTTAAAAATCAAATCATTTTTAGAAACTTAAGACTTGAATATTTGCTTTAAAACCGATTACAATTTATCCAAATTCATTAAAAACAACAAATCTAAATCTTCAAAATTAAACAAATCGGGAGAATTAACATGTGGTAATGACAACTGTAATAATATTTATATAGGTAGAACTTTTAGAATTTTCAAAACTAGAATTTCAGAACACAAACGTAGCGATGACAACCAACTACTTAAATCATTTATTAGCAAACCAACACAGTTTCGATTCAAATTTTGAAATTTTGCATATATAACTTAAATCCCTCAAATTAAATCTTTTAGAAGCTCTTGAGATAAATAAAAACAAACATTCAGATAATCTTTTTAACGACCAAATAGATAGAGTTCATATAATAGCCTTTTTGGTGTGCGTCATTGATTGATAATGTCCTTCTAATACATTACGCTGGAAGAAATGGAAAAAAAGGCAGGTCTGTGATTAATCTTAATCAAAATATCACAATAATGAACTGTTTAAACGTATTACAAACGTTAACCCTAATCTTTTTTATAGAAAAATCTGATTGGTTGATGTTTAGTTTACGTGCAAGCGCGACCTATCAATCGGACGAATTTATATCGTTGAAAATACGATGTAGACGTTCCCTTCGTAGCGGCAATGGGTCTTACGTCTTTTTCAATTTCCCACTGACAGTTCTCGTCAGGTCTGTACTTTGTTGTTTATTAATCTTATTGTTCGCATTTTATTTTATTAAATAATACAAAAATATGCTTAGTACACGGAAAAAGAGCAGCATCGTATTTTGAAAGTTATTAAATATTTTCAGTTAGAAAAAGAAGGTGGTAAACCATTGATACCTTTAACTTCAGTGAACCAAGTAAGTATTTTTTATATAACAATAAGTGAAATTAATATAAATCAAGTTGTAACACTGTTCTCTCCTCAAGAGACAGATCCCGGCTAGAGACTCTCTCAAGGGTGGATCGACTCCATGTTAATGTCACACTAGGTATGCCAGAGGGTTGACAGACTATAAAACCTTAGGGCGCCACTACCTTTTTAGACATCGACGAAAAAAATAATTTAAATTTAAGAATAGAAACTAAGGTGAGAAAGGTAGAAACACCTTGTAGAATTTAATTAAAGTTGAAAATAAAAAAAGTTACAAACTTACATGAACCCGGACACGGTCCCCTACAGCTCTTACAGCTGAGTAGATACGAAATTAAAAAAATAAATTCAAAATATTAACTTTATTCTGCCATTGAGGATAAAACAAAAAGGAAAGAAACCTGTACTTTATCTAGGTACTTAGCTTATTCGAGAAGATGAAACTGATGGAGCGGTCTTGTCGAAACAGAGAAACAAAAGATGTCTTGAAGTTGAAGTAGAGATGTCTTGAAGTTGAAGTATAGATGTCTTGAAGTTGAAGTAGAGATGTCTTGAAGTTGAAGTATTGATATCTGGAAGTTGAAGTATAAATGTCTTGAAAGTGAAATTAGATGCCTAGGGGTATCCTAGTGGTCAGCTGGCATGTAACGGTATCCTGGAAGCTGTGCTTACCACAGCAATTTGAGGTAAAACTTAGTTAAATTTAAGAGACGATAAAAGGTACTCAAGGGTCGGTATCGGAAAGGGATAAAACCACCCCATGGAATCGACCGTTGACATCATATGTCAATTGTCTTAACGGTCAACGAGAGTAGGAAAAATTTAGATCACAGAACTATATTGGAAGTGGTTACTATGACGGCGAGCGGTAAAATCGAAACAGGTCGATAGACATGTTACAAAGTTAATCCTATTTCATTAGGATTGTTTAAATATATTTTATTTTTATCTATTGTGTTTTAGCGCGTTTCGGATGCATTGGGAATATCCTTGCCGACTGTAGCAAATTTGGCAAAAAATGGCTTTCACAGTGTTTCAGAATATACCACTAAAATGAGTAGGTCTGTCAAAATGTCGAAGGGTCCCACAATCCGAGAGAAACACGAGCATGCCATTAGGACGCGTATATACAGAATGTTCAGTGAAGGTATTTAGGAAAATGTTTTTAATTAGTCCGATGAGTGAACCATTTTTACACACTTTTATTCAACTTCACTTCTCTGTTTGTCTAGATCAAATCTTGCAATCCACTTTTTACCTTCTTTTACCTAACCGATTTCAATCAAATTTTGCACACGATCGCATTTTCGGTGACAATACATGTTTTTGAAAGTTTTGGACCAAAAAATTTAATGGAATTAAGAGCCTAACTCTAAACAGTATAACACAGAGAATATAAAAAAAACTTTTCAAATTACACTTTTATTAGGAAATGCACTAAAAAGTAAAAAATTATTATTTCCGTTCATTACTTCTCACTAAGAATAAAAGTGAGTGGTATGTAAGTAAAATATTCGAGAGCTCGTATTAAATGTTTGTTTAAAACTAGTAGTCACATTTCATAGATTGCGCCACCTACTTTAATCATAGTGAGAAGAGTGAATGAGAGATTTTAAAAAATTATTGTTTATTTTTCAGTGCATTTCCTAATATAAGTGTGTAATTGAAAGTGTTTTTTGTATTTTATATTTATTAATATTTTTTGTTTACTTATTTATTTTAGGTGAACATGTAACTCTATTTACACTGAATAAAAAACTCATCGATCTGGATAGAATAGACATGTCTCTTGGTTCACTGGCTAGAGTTTTAAGGGAACTAACATTCATATGGCTAAATTGCAGTATTTCCAATAGAAAATATCTTATCGAACAACCACATGTAGCTCAAAAAAGATTTACATTTTCTGAGAGAATTTAAGAGCAATGAGAGTTCTCCTTACCCTCTACAGCCTGTTTTTTTGGACGAGACCTGGATTTTTAGTAAAGGGAGTTTTCGCAAGAGTTGGAAAAATGGTAGCACTAAGGCAGTAAGGAAGACACTCCTCAGAAACTAAGTAGAAGTAAGAGGGCCCAATTGATCTCTTAGGTCTCAGTGAATGTTACCCCAAAATACATACATACATAAATTTTCAATACACCACCTGTACATATTTTAATGAACATCAAATGTATGTATGTATTTTGGGGAAACATTCACTGAGACCTAAAAGATCTATTGTGCCCTCTTACTTCTACTTAGTTTCTGAGGAGAGTCTCAGATACTAGTAGCTCCTTTAGTCCTATTTCCCGGAGGAATTTTAGGATATCTGCAGGCCTCAACTTAGGTAACTCCTTGGCAGGATATTACGAGGTCTGTCAAACCACATAGGAGTTCGTCAACCGTCAGACTCCACATTAATGGGGATGCTACTCCTCCCTGTGGGCATCCTCTGGTTGCAAATGGAGACAATGTCTTTGCTCGTTCTCGTCTCTGCTACTCTAGTGGTGAGCAGTTCCGACATCCATTTGGATGTTGTGCTGTCTACACCTCTTCTATTTAATGCTCTCTTGACAGCTTCGTATGGAGTGTTGTCAAAAGCTCCTTATATGTCCAAAAATGCACATACTACAGTTTCTTGGATGTCTAAGCCACCTCGGATATCCTCCGTCAGTTGTACCAGTGCAGTCTCCGTAGATCTGCCTGCCGGTAAGCGTGCTGATACGGGTGGAGAGGTAGTCTCTCTAGGATTTCCGTTCTAATATAGTTGTCAATAGCTTTTTCCATCGTTTTAAGCACAAACGATGTTAGGCTAATTAGTCTGACGGATTTGGGGTTTGTTGTGTCCCTTTTTCCAGCTTTTGGAATGAAGGTTACTATTGCCCTTCTTCATGCTTCTGGTATATAACCCAGTTCCAAGCTACTTCGACTAATTCTAACCAAATGTGGTAGAATTTCGTCTTGTCCTTGCTGGAGAAATGCTGGGAAAATCCCATCTGCTCCAGGTGTTCTGAAAGGTGAAAAGGTGTTCATAACCCATTTCAACCTATCGTTACTACAAATGCGCTTGGCCATTGTAGTACTTTCTCTCGAAGGCCTGTTATGACCTTTGAGAGGATTATCTCCGGTGTTTGGGGTACTTCCAGGAAAATGAGTTTCTATTAAGAGTCGCACTCTTTCCTTCTCATTTTCGGTATATTTACCGTCTGGCATCCTCAAAGCCATATCTGTGTTGACCCTACTTTTCGCCATGACTTTGTAAAGTCTTGCCGCAGCAGGTGTTGTGTTTATATCTTCACATAATTTCCTGAAGCTTTTTCTTTCAGATTTTCTAATTTCCTTGTAGTAGGTGTTGCTCCCCTCGGTGTATATCTGCCAGTCTCCGGTGAATTTTGCTCTATTAAAAAGGTCCCGGGTTTGAGATCTTAATTCTGACAGATGTTTGTTCCACCAGGGTGCATCTTTGCTGCTTCGTTGTTCTTGAAGAGGGCAGCTCGATTCAAATGCATCGATTATTGCCCTGTTCAGATCCTCAAGCTCATTTTCCAGGTCGAGATGGTGCTTAGCCCTTCCTTTCCTCTGGATATGTGCTAGATTTCCTTTCAGACAGGTGTTATAGTTGTCCCAATCTGTTTTTCTTGGTTTTCTCCTGAGGCTTACCTCAGGTATGCCTAGCTCTAACTTGAATGTTATGATACTATGATCGGAGAGAGATGGTTCACCCGATACTCTCCAATTTTTCACAAAATGGTTAAGATCACGAGTTACCAGTGTGACATCTAAAACGTCTTGCCTTACCCTTGTTACAAATGTGGGGGTATTCCCTATATTGTGAATATCAAGGTTTTTATTAAGGATATATTCTAAAAGCTGCTCACCTCTCTGGTTGGTGTTGCTGCTGCCCCAAATGGTGTTGTGTGCATTGGCATCACATGCTAGAAGTAGAGGTAGTCTCTTCTCTTCACAGTACTCCACCAGCCTTTGTACCTCTGAGGGTGGTGCTAGCCCATCTTCCTCAAAGTAGCATGATGCTATTACTATCTCCTTGCCCTCCTTCTTGTGTTCAAGGTGTGCTCGAAGTGGAACGAGGTCCCGAGTCATGTATTCTGAAAGACAAAAAAAGTTAATATTCTTCCCTATCATAATACATGTTCTTGGTATATCACTACCAGTGTGATATACTATTTTAGCATCTTTACATGCTAATCCTCTTACCTGGTTATTATTGACCCAAGGTTCTTGGATCAAACACATCCCCCATTGGTCCTTGGTGAACAATATTGTGATCACCGCCGAAGCTCCTTTGGCATGGTGAGCATTAACTTGAGCTAAGTTAATTCCCGCCATCCTGTTGGTTATCTTCTTGGGTATTTCCCTCTTTCGTCAGGGTGATGTCCCCTTCAGTAAGAGTACTGTCCCTTTTCTCCATGAACATCAAATACATGAGGTCAGTAAAAACATCAATGAGACAGTGGCCACATTTAAACAAATAAAACAATGAAATTCACTAACAATAAGAATTGTAAGTGAAGAATACCCTTTTCCATAAAACTTAAGAATAAAATAGGGTCCCATACGGTGCAGACTTAATTGAACAGGCTGTATAATTCTTTTGCAGGACTATATTTACTAATGTAAAATTATTTTAATATGTAAATTGAATAAACAATTTGTTTTATTTTGCAATGTTTTCATATCCCAAGAATTATTAATCTCATAGCATTTTAGAATTTGGCTGAATACGATCCTGATCATTTTATTTATCAAATTTAAGGTTAGCTATATGTCAAAATAGCAAATAAAATAAACGACATACCCAAAACCCGGATATACGTCACAAATGATGACGCACACCAAGAACGCTATTATATGAACTCCTATCAACAATTCTCCCTCATTAAACCTTCTTACCTAGAAAGGTTCCGGTGAGATTTTTGTGAATGAATTTCCAGGTAAACTTGTTCAATACTTTAGTTAATACCATTTTTAGACACTTTTTGCTTATTTCCAAGTAAATAGATTATAGTTAATAATTTTGTCTATATCCGTAGAATTCCGTATTACTGCGCTGTATAAATTGAAAATGTTTTATCATACCTCCACTCGTTTGAGAAAGCTACTGTGTTAGCAAAACGCGTCACGAATGTATATAGAACTTAGCTCAAATATATAATGAAGATTTAAAAAAATTAAACTTTTTTATTTCATCGTTTAAAATAGCATTTATACCCGATATTGGTGGGATAAGAATTATGGAAAAGTAATTGCAGCAGTATAATTTCAACTATTTTATTTTGAATGTAAGGTTAGTTAAATATGAATGAGCCCTATTTTATCCACATCGTGAAGCAGTTTACATGTGAAGGTATAATACTCCCTTTAAAAAATAGTGAGAGATGCGAGCACAAGAGAAAGGACATATTCGTAGCAGGACAGACGATGAATCCTCAGGAGAATCAACCTAATCCTTGACCCTTGGTCCTAACTCTTAATTTCTCGATAAGCTAGATAAGTAGCACACTGCGTTTCCCATTTCCATGTACAGTCGTTTCATTGAAAATAATTTCATTTTGGTGCTATTTCACATCGAGCAATTAAAAGCCGCAGATTCTAGGGGTTAATACTGAATATCTGATTAAACGATTTCATCGTAATGAAGAACCGTTTATTCAGTTACGTTAGAGATAGTTTGCCAGAGATCGTACATCAAGTCAACTTTTAAGGGCTTTGGATTTATGAAAGTTATTCTCATTTCCTGAATTGCTTTGGTTAATTAAAGTAACTAATAGCAGTCGGCTACATAGAATTACTTTATTCTCATGTTCTAGCTGTACTCCCCAAAAAAGATGCCTTATACCATATATTGGAAAAATTAAACAGTGCGTGTTTTCATGAATTTTATCTCTCGCGTTTATATTTATTTTTTTATTAAAGTGTATATAGAGACGAGTGCCATCGATCCCAATATTGTTATATAATATGTTACGAAGTTAGAGTCTTCAGAATGAAATGTGTTTCCTTCTATATAGTGTACGATCTCTAGAGTGATATTTTAAACCCTACAGGGAACAAAGTCTTCATTCAGAGAGTAAGACAATGAAAAGAAGTCTTGAAAAAAAAAGAAATTGGAAGCTGAATAGCGACAAAACAACGAGACAAAAAACTTAGGATACCAAAGGCAAAAGGTCCGTTACTCACGTAATGTTTTCAGTAATTAACAAATTGGATCTAAACAATTAACGGCTTTTTGGTAATGTACTGTGAAAAAACTAAGACACACAAATTTTAAATATTCACATATATACAGAGTGAGTTTAGATGGCGTGGTTTTACTGTTAAAATGGTCTCCTCGATCACCCGACATAAGTCCTCTAGACTATTTCCTGTCAGGTCACTTTAAAAACATCGCTTATGAAACAAAACTTTCCAATATTCAGAAATTTAAAGATAGGATTACCACAGAGATAAGAGGAATTGAGCAGACAGGAATGCTGCAAAATTTATTGCAAAGTTTTGAAAATAGCATTCTATTGAAAGGAACATCTTGAGCATCTGTTGTAATCGCTTTTACTGCCTGTTTTCTAAAATTCATAATCTTTCAACTACTCAAATGTTGACATACCTTTAACATGAAACAAACATTTGAAGATTTGTTTTCAGCTAAAGCAGGTTTTCCACTCAATGATTTGAAAAAACCTTTAACTTCACCAGTTTATTTGAACTTTCTACCAATTCACTGACAGTAGACCTTGTTATGTAATTTCTATTAGGATTTGAATTATTAAAGATTATTCGAATTAAACGAGTCAATTCAATCAAAGCCACTTGAATTATTATCTTAACTCTGGCGAAGATAATAAATGAAGCCATCACTCCGAAATTATGGCATTTAGGTATAGGGAACATCACATGAAAAATATTAAGTACCTATGTCTCAAGGACTTCAAAACGCAAAAAATATACAGGGTGATTCATTCGAAATAAAAAAGTTCATTATTATTCCGAAAGAAGAGGAGATCTGACAACAATGTAAATACCACCATAATTTCGTCCATATCACAAGACCCTTACTCACCAGAATCTATAAAATCTGTGGTATCTGTTTCCGAAGTAATTGAGGCGTTTCATTCTTGAAATTCAAGCTATACTATACACATACAGATCTTTTTTGACGAATACACGCATAGCGATTAATTTTGTTGGATCCATTTTTTTCCTTCGTGTCTTTTTATCCACGTCGATGTCTCTTGACGTAATTTAGAGAAGGAAACGTGTTATACCGACAGAGCGATGCCAATAAATTTCAAGTCCTATATGGTCAGTTAAAAAGCGGCCAAAAATATAACTAAATACTGCTGGCACCAAATATTATCTCACTAAATTTCTTAAAGGGGTAAAGTATCAATTTGTTTTGAAAGTATCACACTGCTTGTTCGATATCAAGCCTGCATGTAACTATCTTCCACAAAGTTTACAACCTAGTTTGGTCCAGTTTCGATCGAAATATATCAAATTAGTTATCGAACAAAACATAGTACAGCAATGAAAAGTGCACTTTCGTTGTTCTATCACGGTCGGAATTGTTTAAGATATTTTATACATAAAAATATAAGGTAACATGTGCTGGTACAAGCAGATCGATGTCACTGCCATTCGTCTGTTTTATTGGTTTAAACATTTTGTATTAGTGTTTATTATTCTATTTTCATTTCAATAGACGTGTGATAAAAATGGAGTATGTTTGACAAAAATATTGCTGCCAAATATATTATAACAAAAAAATGCGACACTAATGTCATATAAGAGTAAGGACCAGTTTGTTTTACAATTTCACCTGCTTCCGATCCTCTTGTCAACGAATTGCTGATCCAGGCAATTTCATCTTTCACAAATTGTGTAGATTTTGTGCCTTTATCATGGTTCATTATTTGATTCCATTTTTCTCTCTCCTTATTTCTCTGTATGTCTGGTTTCAACTGATCAAAAATGTAGCTATGCATACAAACATCACTTCACTTGGAGCTCTTCCTTAGAACGTTGTACTGTATTTCAGTATGGAAACAGAAACTGCTGAAGGCGTGACAACTAATCTGGTTTATCTAGCAAGAATGGGGTTATTTAGGCTGCAAAATAACCTGAGCATCAAAACAGTTAGATCAGGATACACATCCATTGAGGACATCGTAGATAAGTGAAGCCATTTTAGATATGAAAACAGACTATATGGCCACTAAACTTCTCCCCAGCCCTAAATATGAGGTAGAGATATCCCACAGAAAGGACTGGCAAGACCCAAGCAGACTGAAGCTTCCCCGAGGAGAGACCTGGTATACAGACGGGTCAAAGACTGGGGAAGGGACAGGAGCAGGGGTGTATAGTGAGATGAGGAACACAAGGTGTTGGTTCTCTCTAGGAGTACATGCCTCTGTATTTCAGGCGGATATTTATGCCATCCTAGAATGTGTCAGAATTAACATAGGACTGACACTCATAGGATAAACATATTAAATGACAGCCAGGCAGCCCTTGCAGCTCTAAATAGCCGCAATGTAACATCCAGACTGGTAGAAGAATGCCAGAAAGAATTGAATGAACTGGCAGACCACAGCAGAGTAAGACTAGTGTGGGTGCCGGGACATAATGATATTTCTGGAAATGAACAAGCTGATGAACTCGCGAGAAGAGGTTCAGCAACGACATATGTTGGACAAGAACCAGTTCTTAGGACCACAAAGAAGGTAGTCCGAAAACAAATACGAAAATGAGTACAACGCCAACATAGACTAAAGTGGAGAAACACTCCAAAGCAGGTACAGAGTAAGACCCTCATAGGTGATATATGTGTAAAACGGGCTGAAGAACTTCTGAATGCTAGTAGGAACAAGCTAAGAATTATTACAGGTTATCTAACGGGTCATGCCCTGGTAAAGGATTATCTGCATAAAATGGGGCTATATAACGGGGATCTGAGCTGCAGACTTTGTGGCATGGAGACCGAGACCGTAACCCTTATTTTGTCCGACTGTGAGGCATTGGACTCAAGGAGACAGACAATCTTCGGAGAGGCCTGAAGCATATGGGATGCATCCAGTTGACCTATATCATCTACTCGAGGGTACGGGAACGGCTGGGTGGGTGGAATAAAGGTGGGAGGAGAGTACAATAAGCCAACAGGCTGCAGTGCTATCGGTACTAGGACGGATCCCCCCCCAAAAAAATGTCAATACATTATGATACTATGCGATATAAAAGGTTAATAATTTTCAATAGAATTTAAAATCAGATTTTACGGGCTACATGTGTAAGTGAGTATATTTATACAAGGGAATCTTTTTCCTCCAGGTTCTCTTGTACCACATTCTTGGAACGCGTAAGAAATACCCTAGAATATTTTGGTTGGTTCTTCGTAGGCTTCTTTGCAGACGGAGTACCTTACTCGTTCACCACAGACGTTTTATAAAGTAAAGGCAATAATACTCTTGTACGTCTACATTGACGAAATAAACTGTGAAACTGGAATCGTATTCTTCTGCCTTTGTCATTGAAGCAAATTCTGTTTACTCCATATAAAATACTCTTTCCACTTCAGAAACTGCCTTTCCAGAATTGTTTTTGAGCTGTATATATATATGCCTAGACATGTGAATTTATTGAAGAATTTCTTTTATACAAATACCAGAGTGCGAATAAAGAAATAAAGCGAAACGAGCAACTAACTGGGTGAACGCCAACAACTGATATGAAGAATTTTTTTTTAATTTATCCTACCAATCTGTGTGTTGATAAAGAGTAGGTACATTATATGAGTATCAATCAATATAGTATAGTCTGATCAATACCATAAGCAATAATGATCATTTGTATAATTTTGTTACATAAAAGTTTTAACGCGTTGTTCAATTGAAAATCATAGATTCCTGAATTGCTTCAAAACAAAATTATTCATAGATATCGAAGAATAATAGATTTAATATTATTTTAACGCCTTTCAAAGTTTTTGGAAAATATTTCCCAAAAAAACAGTGACCGTTCAATGAAGAGGAAACATCATCAATATAATTACACTTCTAAGTTAAACTATGGACTAGCAAAGGCGAAGAACGTGAAATCTCTATTCCGATTAAAATCCAAAAATAAGTAGTTTAAAACTGTGTGAAAATTTATAAAACTGGGTAATATTAGGCTCAAAGTTGCAGTAGTGAGTTACGAAGAGAAAAAAAGAAACCAGATAGAAATTGGTAAGTTTACATGAGCATACATATCTCAAGTAGAAACTTAAACAAGTTGTTGAACAAAAACAGTTGTGATAGGATTCTAATTACTCGTTAATGGTAGCTAATACACCAAAACCAATGTGACAAAACAGGACCGTAATCTAAGGAATAAATTAACTAGGTCTGTGACGCGGTACCTGTGAATTCCAAAATGGAAGAAATTTCAGAGATGGGGAATGCGTTGGGAAAAATATTAGGAAATCTTGAAGAAATAGAGAATAGAAATGAGAGGATGTAGAGGAAATTAGATAACAATCCAAACGAAATGGCGGAAATAAAAAGGGAAAGTAACCGCATAAGACTGGAGAACCAAGAGTTAAAAGAGGCTTTAGGCAGACATGAAGAAAATATAGAAAAATTAGAACTAGTTGGTTCTTCGTAATTGAGCGGTCATTGTTTTTTTTTGGAAATATAATTTAAAAACTTTGTAATGCTTTATAATAGTGATAAATCTCTTAGTCTTTGATATCTATTGGTAACACGCTTTACAAAATACGACAGGAAATTGTAATTAAGCATACAAAATTATTCAATTCAACAACTGATACCTATATTTAACTGATTTATTTATTTGTTTACGACCTGTTTTGTCCAAATCAGCAGACTGAATCTAATTTTTTCAGGAAAACCCTTCCAATTACATTACTTCTCTCATGCCTTTTTCCCGAAAATAATTTGGTAACCCTTGACCTTTAGTTAAGTAATTGTAATTGCAGTCTATTCCGGAATGAGCAACGCAGGGTAATAAATCACTGTGTGCCAGTACATTCTGCCTAATTTGTGGATGTAGATTGCGTATCTTTATTTCTGGATCAGAAATGGTTGCAAAGTAGCTTACACAAATGTTGAGAGCATAAGTATTACATATTTAATAACTGTTTCTTGTAATGTTGAATAAATATAATTCATCATTTTTGCTGTAGCATAATATTAATATTATGAATCCAACGCCTTGTAGGGATTATGTATGAAAAAGTAAGACACTGAATATCAAATAAACAGTGGGTATTTACTATTATCAACACATTTCTCTTGCTTAGAAAATGTTGAAAACGTTTCGACATGCATTCTAACTAAGTGAAGTACCTACCGACAAAAATGAGGCAAATAATTCCGTTTCACTTGAAATGATAGATTGTATGATTCACATATTGGTCTCGGTGCTGTCAAATGACGATTAATAAAGCTCAACTCCATATAGAAATACATCACAAAATACCAAGTATACTATATTTTTGTTTTTGGTTGCCAAGATAAGTTAATAATTTTTTCTAATTTTTCACAAAAGTGTAAATGTCTGCAGGGCTCAATTTGAAAAAAGTTAACAACGAATAAACAGAAATAATCTGCAAGTGCATGTGTATAAAAATCGAAACATCTATCAGAAGTGTAAAGGACGAAAAAAGAGCCTACTTATCAAGTTTTCCATAAACTCTGGATTCTATCTGATATAAAAAAAAATTTTGTGGTTTAATTTTTTATATGCGTTGTTTTACCAATAGCGTGTGCTGTATTTATTATTATTTTTTTGTCAAATTCTTCTACTGTGGCTATAATATCGAGTTTTGCTAGATGAACATTGTCGTCAATATGTGTTGTGAATAATCAGTCCATTCAGCTTTACTTAGTCTCCAAGGTTGTGAGGGTATCGTATCGTGAGAGCATATTTTTGTGGTGTTGGTAATTATTATTGGGAAGTGATTGCTGTCGCATAAGTCTATATGAACTTGCCAAGAGAGTTGGGGTTGAATATCAGGTATACATAGCTGAAGAAATGCCCGCAATTATGTTGAATCTCGTGCCGCTGCCATCATTTGATGTAGCTAACTTAGCGAAGTAGAATACCTCATAAAGTTGAGATAGTAGAGATTCTAGAGGGGCAATGTAAACTTGTCTTTTATAAGATTTGTTAACAAATCTTAATTGTACTCTATTAATTGTAATTTCAGTTTTTTCAAATCATTACTTATGTTATTCCAATTATTGGCTTCAATTAACTTCATTATTGAACTAAACTAATAAATTTGTTAGGATGTTTTTATGAATATGAATTTACTGTCGGAGGCTTCCTAATAAAAAAGACCGATTATTTGCATTACTTGATTCAGCATATGCTGGAATTCCATTCTCTATTCTTGGATTATTCGTTTGTCTAGATGAGTTTGCACTAGTTTTTACAGAAACCAGCTGACTTCTGGTTTGAATAATAATTATTATTATCTGTAAAAAAATTTCTTTCTACTATTATAACCATTCTTATTTCTGTTAGAATTTTAAAAATGTATGTTTCTTCAGTTCCACCTATTAAACTTACTTCTGGTAAGATAACTTCCCCTACATTTATTCTCATTTATTATTTTATTCAAATACCTTCCTCTCTCACTATATTATGTTTGTTTCATCCTATGATTCATATCTCTATTTTTCCAAAAAAGTCATATACTTTGCCTTATTTTAAATGATACTCATACATCTTATACACCTTTGGATGCAGTTTCTCCATATGGCATTTAATTACTCTATGGATTTGTTCAGATAAACTATTATTTTAAAAATAGAATAGTATGTCCATTTGTTTTATTGATTGCTACTACAGGGTGTTTCTAAATTCACACCGAAAAATTCAGGAGGAGATTGCCCGTATGAAACTATGATGGATCTTCCATATAACAAAGGAGATATCAATCCTGAAAATGCTGGATTAAATTGATCTTTAATTTTTTTCTCAAATTTAAGTAACCATGTAGTAGGGTAGAGGTCTGGATGCGAAAATCAACAATTGTAGACGTAGGGTCCTGTCGGCGTAGAATCCTGGACGCGGTCAGAATTTTTATTTGCTATATTGTGAAATCTGCATATAAACAACTTCCAGTATAGGCCCTATTTATATATGTCATGTAACCTGTTCATTATCCACACATATTATTCACTAGTAAACAATCAATGTCATTATACTTGAAGAATCACAAGTAAAATGTAAATACATTATCAAATAGTCGTGAACAAAATATAACCATAAAATGTAAGCTGCTGAGGGAAATCTCGAGGTGAAAGTGCTTGAACAGGTTGGATGTGGTGAGGGTACAGTTTATTATTGCTTTTCCAAAACTCGCTGCACAGATGTGTGGCTGATATTTGGGGTGTACCTAAACAATTTTTTCAGTCTTTTTTTTTTTTTTAAGTTTTTGTTTCTGCGTGTGATTAAATTCATCCAAAATATTTTGTTCTACTCATACATTTCCTACTGTCCGAGAACGACCAGTTTTGTTTTAATTTCTTTGTAAACTTCTAGTATCCCCATAAACGTTGGTGAAAAAATAAGGAAGGACGAGGCGTCAGTCGTTGCGAATATGTTGTAGCATAAAGACGTTAATCTTCTAGAAAATTACCGTTTGCCAAACCATACAGAAAATGCATATCTGTTATTTCAGCGTTTGTATACATGTTATAAAATGAATAAATGAAACTAGTATACAGACACGTTAACGCAAACATATCAAACTACAAACTTACTGGTAATTTCAATTTGTAACTACCAACAGAAATTGATTAACGCTAACTCTACATCAAGACAAAGAATACTTTGTTCGAGTATTCCATTTTTCTTCATGAGAAATAATATATTTTCTAATGAACATACTTAAAAATAATAGCTTATCAAAATAAGTCTTTTGAGGAAGGTAATAACATCCTGTGTAAATATCGTGTGAGTGAGTTACAGTTGTCGGTTAGTGGTAGTTGAAAAAACCTGATTGAAAATTTTGTTTACATACTAGTTGCACATTTGGCGTGGCTGCTGCCTTCAGGGTATTAAAATTTGTAATTTAATATGGCGTGCATACTTCTATTAAGTTTTTAGAACCTTCGCGCTGTTTCCGCTTTTTATGGCGAAACAAGGCAGAAACAGCGCAAAATCAATAAACTTCACTCCGGTATGAAGTTATTTCGAGTTCTTGTTCTTATAAACAATTCAGTAAATTCTATTGTTTAATGCTTCACTTCGAAATTACTATTTTATGTGGCATAAATGAAAATTTGTGTAGCATCTTGAACTTTTATGAAGCAATGTGATATTAGTTAACGATTCTACCTCTCGGGCTGTTGTGTGGTGTAAAAGACAATCTGATGAACAATAATTTCAAGTAGCGCGGTAGAAAAAGAAACAAAATATACACACATAGTCCAATCACTCTGTAGGTACATTTGGAAATGCACATGAACCGAGAAAGATGAATTTTTGATATGATATTGTTGTCCAAGCTATGTGGATTCTCCACAATCTTGAAGAAGTGTTAAATTAAGTTTTTATTACAATAACTCGGTTCTCTGCTCAGATACGAAAAGTATACTTTATTATTGTTTCTGTTTCTACGCTCTATAACTAAGGTGCATTTTCAACCTATCTTCCATATTTATTGAGATATTGATCGAAATAGCAAAAAATGTATGTGGTTAAATTTTCTCATGATTAATATCGAAAAAATGCCTAGAGCGTGTTCAGTCCTAGGGCCCCGCAAAGTCGCTGAGCCCGTGTCTAGTATTTAGTTGGTCGCACGGCTCTGTCAGTCAATTATAATCACACACGTAAGATTTTTGGAAAAAAATTTTATTCGTATAAAAAAAAACATTGAGGGCGGTCATTTATTTTTAATGTTTTTCGACGGTTCTGGCTGGAAAAATTTCTCTTTTTCGAGTCCTGAAAACTTTTGAATTACAGGAAATGTTTCAATGGTCAAAATATCATCAACATCGTCGATTTTTGAAATCAAAGATGGGTAGTACCTGAAGTTGTTCTTCGGGTTCTGTTTCTTCTTCGTCGAAAAGCCAGTGACGCTAGTGTTTGATTGCCATATTTTTTGTAACACGAGCTGTCAACACTCACTGAATTGACACATTGTAACATGTTTTGATGGTCCTCTTTTCACGCTTGCCGCTAAAAGATTTTGAACAGCTGTTTCTTTAGACACATAAATTTCCTCAATCATAGATTTTTTTGAAAATAGACTACAAGAAGCATATGTTCCGGTGTGAAGACTATGAAAGGCCATTTACCTGGGCAAAATCCGAATTCCAGCCGTCGCTGTATAGAGGCGCCTATGGTGGAACGCACATTGGCGCGGGACGTCGGGCACGCTGCGGTTGACTTTGCGGCACCCTAGGGGTCGTAATATTTATCAGAAACAAAAAAATTCAAAAATGAAATTGTTAAATCCACATAGGAAAGCTTGGTCGGCCCTTTGAACTTAAGGTTTTCTAGGCCTACTCCCGTCATATAAGAAATCTAGCTTTCATGGTTCATTTCCATTTCTTGAGATAATGACGTTTATTACGGATGTGATGAAAGGAGTTCAAGATTCTTGTGAAAAACTGTAATTTGATCGTTTGTCGCGGAACGACTGACCACGGTCTGGTCGCACTGACTGATGCACCAAACTTGTGCATTTCTGTATAAACTTCATCATCTAGAAATTTTTGTTTGAAATGTATTGATCTTCTATATTTGAATAGCTACTTATGTGTCAAAGCACTTCTTCAATTGAATTAAAGACATTTACTACTAAAAATACAACTGCACAATGAACAAGCTGTTCAATTGAATATCTTGGAAAATAATGCAGCTAACGGATCTACTAATTTGCACCCCAAGATATCTAGAGTAGTTTTGTCGAAATCTGAATCAACAATCGAAAAAAAAATCTCTCGATGATAGGTGATAGTTGTAATGATAATTATATTTTTGTTGCAGATGAGCCATTTATAGAAATGAAGTCTTACTCTCAGGAATTTGGAAGTAAGTACATTTTAACAAGTTTTCGGTACAATTTTATCTTTTACAACTATGAAAATGAAGGACGATTTGTTTGGCTCAAAAAATAACCACCTTCATCAATATAAGTTAAAAAGTTCTACAATGTAAGTGACCGCAGGGAAAAGCAGTTTATCTACATTATAATCAAGCTGGTTATGTGTATATTTGTCCAGCGGCATTAACAATGTTTGCTGTCATTTAGTTTCCTTCAATAGGTTACTATAAGTACTGACATCGAATTGCGGCTTAAAATTTATGTTTTTGAATAGTCGAATATTCCAATAATCAATTATGTTTTTAGTCAATATTCGAATATATACTGTATTTGAAAATCAAGAGAGAGTAAATTCCCAGAATAAAAACTAATTCGGTATGCAAAACTATAGTACAGTACGTGCGGTAAAACTTCAATATTTGTAATGCATTCTAAATTGTTTTTGTTAATTTCAATACAAAATTTATTAAATTTCTTGGACTATCACATTATTTTATGGTCTTTCATTGTTACTACAATAGGCCTAAGAGGATTAACGTGCGTCATAGGCGTAACCAGATTAGAAAGGGATAATTGTTATTTAACGACCTCCGAATGGCAACAATGGCAACAATGACAGATATTTTGACTTATAAATAGTGCTTAAGTTTCTAGAAATGCAGTTATTTGATTTTCGATAAACGTGACAAATAGTAGTGACTAAAAATGGAAGCAGTTTGTGAGTATACGCCAGTGAAAAAATTAAAACTAGACCATTTATCGCTCAATGAAAAGAGTGCTGTAGTGAATGTGTACCACTATTTTAAACATCAAAATCCCTCAAACACTATTGACAGTGTAGTTGAAACAACATCTAAGGCAATGGGATATGGAAAATCTACAATATATAGAGTTCTAAAGGAGGAAAAATCAGGTGGAGTAACCTCACCAAAGCCGAAACCAGGTAGACCAAAACTATTAAAAGTCAACGTGGACGAGTTTTTTAAAAATGCTATTCGTAAGCTTGTTCACTCATTTTTTATAAACAAGCAAATACCAACTTTAGATAAAGTTTTGCAAGCCATTACGAATGATGTTGATTTACCCACAATAAGCCGGGATAAACTATGGAAAATGTTACATGAGTTAAACTTTAAATTTGAAAAAATGGGCAGACACTCAATGCTAATTGATTCTGAAGAAATTGTATGTTGGAGAAGACAGTACCTCAGAAGAATACAACAAGTTAAAGCTCAAAATAAAAACATTTATTATTTAGATGAAACATGGGTTAATGAAGGACATTGTGTAGGAAGAGTTTGGAAAGACAAAAATATAAAATCATCCCATCAAGCTTTTCTAGAAGGATATACTACTGGTTTTAAGTAACCTATAGGAAAAGGTAAAAGATTAATTATTTGTCATATAGGCAGTACAAACGGTTTTCTTGAGAATGGTTTACTCTTATTTGAATAAAAAAAAAACCGTTGATTATCACGAAGAAATGAATGGAGACGTGTTTGAGGAATATTTTGAACAAATGATTCAATTCATACCAAAAGAATCGGTTATTGTAATTGACAATGCAAGTTACCACTCCAGATTACTTGAACCTTTACCAACCACTAAATGGAAAAAGGATGAAATTGCAAAATGGTTATCTTCTAAAAATTTAGCATTTGACAATACAATGCTGAGGGCAGAATTGTTAACTATTGCTAAAAAACATAAGCAAAATTATAAAAAATATAATATTGAGGAGATAGCCAAAAAACGAGAAATTGAAATCCTTCATTTACCACCCTACCATTGTGAGCTGAATCCGATAGAATTGATATGGGCTCAAGTTAAAGGTTATGTTGCCAGAAATAACACTACTTTTAAATTATCAGATGTTAAAAATCTCTTCAATAAGGCAATATCTGAAGTAACAAGTGAAAATTGGCAAAATGTATTAGACACGTTGTATGTATGTATGTATGTATGTATTTTGGGGTAACATTCACTGAGACCTAAAAGATCTATTGTGCCCCCTTACTTCTACTTAGTTCCTGAGGAGAGTCTCAGATACTGGTAGCTCCTTTAGTCCTATTTCCCGGAGGAATTTTAGGATATCTGCAGGCCTCAACTTAGGTAACTGTCCCTCTTCTATCCAGTAGTCTCCCAGGTACTGTGCCCTAGGATTCTGAAATACTGTGCAGTTCGCAAGTATGTGGATGGAGGTTTCTTCTTCCATTCCACAAAATCTACAATCTTCTTCCTCCACTATTTTGAGCTTTTTAAGGTGTCCATTCAGGCGACAATGTCCCGTTAGGATTCCTGTTAAAACTCTTAGTGCAGTTTTGCTTTGACTTATGCATTCATTTGATCTCAACAGGTTGTAGTCACCCAGAAGAATCTTTGATTGCCTAAGCCCTACTAGATCTTTCCAATTGTCAGATCTTCTCTTTTCTTCGGCTTTACCTATTTCTTCCAATATTATATTGGAGCTGATTCCGCAAAAGGGTTCCGGCCCCCAAAAGGGTATTTCAGTCCCCCTCTTCGCTAGTTCATCTGCTATTTCGTTTCCTTCTATTCCAGTGTGTCCTGGAATCCACAGTAAGGTGACTATATTGTTCTCGCCTAGTTCATTAAGTTTGCCTAGGCATTCCCACACCATTTTGGAACTGATTACACAAGAACTCAGCGCTTTAATGGCTGCTTGACTATCAGACATTATGATAATCCTTTGCCTTCTATATCCTTTGTCAATATTGAACTGGGCACACTTTCTTATTGCGTGAATTTCCGCTTGAAAGATACTTGGGGTTTTTCCCAAGTTTTCAGAGTGTTTGGTTCCTGGCCCGTACACTCCTATCCCAGTTCCTTCTATTGCTTTTGAGCCGTCTGTGTACCATTGAATGGCATTCTTTCCAAGTCTGGAAATGGTATTTGGATCCCATTCCTTCTTGTTGCTTAATTCCGTAACGAATTTCTTTGAAAAATTATACTTTTTCATCATACCATATTGTGGCATGTCCCAGGCTGTCCGATTTCTAAGAAGTGAAGAGGTGGTTTTTTTTTAATGATTCCCTCTCTACTTAGTCTGTATCTTGTTCTTTCTGCAACACTCTCCACCACCATATGTAATGGTGTGAGGTTGAGAATCACTTCCATTGCTGCCGTTGGGCATGTACCCATTGCTCCTGTTATGCATATACAGGCTAGTCTTTGAATTTTGGAGAGGTTTTCTCTCGTCGTCAAGAGGCTAGTTCTACTACTCCACGCAATGGCTCCATAAGTGATGATTGGTCTCACTATGGCAGTGTACATCCAGCTCAGGATTTTTGGGCTACAACCCCAGTTTCTCCCTGCCAGATTCCTGCACATCACTAGAGCCATTTTTGCTTTGTATGTAATCTCCTTCTCGTGTTTGTTCCACAGGAGTTTGCTGTCTAGAGTCAAACCTAGATACTTGACTTCTTGTCTCCATTCAACGTCGTTCCCATCAAGTTTAATGGTTTTGAGGTTGAGTTTTCTTTTCTTAGTGAAGGCTATCAAGATGGTTTTGGTGGGGTTGATGCTGAGTCCCACTTGCCTACACCAGCTATTTGTATAGTTCAGACCCTTTTGTACGATGTCACAAAGGGTGTTTTCAAATTTTCCCCTGGCTGTTATAACAATATCATCGGCATATCCTTGACAGGATATTCCGAGGTCTGCCAAACCACACAGGAGTTCGTCAACCGTCAGACTCCACATTAATGGGGATGCTACTCCTCCCTGTGGGCATCCTCTGGTTGTGCAGATGGAGACAATGTCTTTGCTCGTTCTCGTCTCTGCTACTCTAGTGGTGAGCAGTTCCGACATCCATTTGGATGTCGTGCTGTCTACACCTCTTCTATTTAATGCTCTCTTGACAGCTTCATGTGGAGTGTTGTCAAAAGCTCCTTCTATGTCCAAAAATGCACATACTACAGTTTCTTGGTTGTCTAAGGCACCTCGGATATCCTCCGTCAGTTGTACCAGTGCAGTCTCCGTAGATCTGCCTGCCCGGTAAGCGTGTTGATACGGGTGGAGAGGTAGTCTCTCTAGATTAGACACGTTACAGAAATAGAAAAAAAAATGTGGGAGCTAGATAACATAATTGATATTACTATAGAGCCCATTGTAATTTCTCTAGAATCAGATGGTGAATCTTCTGACACAGAGTGCGAGGAACCATAACTTTAAAATTATTAATTTATGTACTTTAATTTTATTTTTAGATTTTTATTTTTTAAGATTCAATATTGTCTTATTTTTTGCATGTTGCTCGTCAAATTTTATCCTTGCGGTTGGTTTTTTTTTCTCATATACCTACTTAATTGTTTTTTTAGGCTCCTCATATTAATTTATAAATAATTGTAATTATCTGTACATATTATATACATATTTTGTAAATAAACATATGCCTAAAACAAAATGCCTAAAATAATATTGACTTTTTCTTCATTATTTCTATTTCCATATTAATTTAATTTTGAAAACGCTCGTCTATGGTTTACTGCCTTTAACACTGATAACTGCAAAACATTTCTGGGAATTTACTCTCTCTTGATTTTCAAATACAGTATAGTCGTAGTTAAATACCGGGAAAGTCGTTTTAAATGCGGGTGATTTATTAGTGCTATAAAGTCCAATATCTTTTAATCCTCGAAGATATTCAAATAAAATTTTGACCGATTGTAGCCAGCCTGAAGACATTTACACTTTGTTAATTCGTTTGTCAACAAATGAGATATCTGACAGAGTACCTGCTCAACAGATGGACGAGCAAGACCAGTTTAAATCTTGGAGATATAAGTCGATTTTTTGAAGATCGTCTCCTAGCCTGCATCAATGTTGTACCTTTGAGCATCTTTCATAACTTCATTGTTGATTTTTTAATACATTTCAGCATACCTTCTTGTATTTTTAAGATAGGGATGTGAATATATATATTATTTAATTTTTTGAATCATAAATATCACAAAGTATAATAAAGTAACTTTCATTTACAAATATAAAATAAAGAAGGTTTAACAAAAAAAAAATGTGAAACTAATGTATTCCTGTTTGGGCTCGCACTGTATATGTTTTTTTAGATATGGAAACAGGTTTAGTGAGTTGTGATACTTGACGTCTGTCACAAACATATAGCTCTGGAAGATTAATTTGAAATTATGCACTTTAAGGTATACAGGGCAGTCAACTCACTACCATTTTCGGGAAAAGTGGTCAGTATTTTTGATGTAAGACATATATTGTCGTGATTGGGCTCGGCTGGTAACGGCATGGCGATCTGATCCCATGCCGTGACGCAAACGACATGACGGTCTGATGCCATCTCATGTCGGTATTGTCAGCCAACAGACAATTAAAATTCCCGAAGACGTAAGTTCTCCACTTTTGAAAGGGAAACATGAAAGGTCACTAAAAAATCGAAAAGAGTGAAAAACCACCCTCTTACCCCTAAAAACCACACCCATCCAAAAAGTGGCCATTTTGACGTGTTTTGTGATTTCGCCCCACGAAAAAAACATCCCTACAAATCTCACCCCAATCCGTTTTTGGACGTTTCTGGATATTTGGAGAACCCACAAAAATAAGAATTTTTTTCGTTGGAAAATTGTCCTACCCCTAGGAAAAATAACACAACATACGATATCGAAAAATTTCGAACTAAGGAGAAAATTCCGAATTTTTTCAAATAATGAACTCATGATCGAAATGAAAACGGATCGAAATGTTTCAACAAATAACAGTCCCACTAGTTACATTTCAATAGGATAATGGGTACCATTCATTACAGCGGTCACATCTAGAACATTCATAGTGCAGTGTCAGCAAGATTCGAGGACAATTAAAGTTTATAAATAAGATAGGAGAGTAATTAATATTCATTCTGGCATAAGTTATTTCATAGTCATAGTTGTATCATAAATATTTTGTTTAATCCTTTTTTACACTTATATTAGTTTCATTGTATAAATATATTTAATATAATTTGTTTTTAAAAAAGCAAATTTCGAATATTAAAATATAATTCACTAAACATGATACATAACAAAAACATTTTCCAGAGATAACTTTTGCAATATTTGCAAACTTACATTGCATTAATGTTGTCATGAAGTTTCCAACACAACGTATTTCAGTTACATATAAATTACATCGAAACAGCATAACCAATAATATTCATTAAATAATATATAAAATGTTGATTTTATGTTGCCCAGATATGTCTCATACATAGTGGCTATGTTATATATCCAATGTTTTTATTTAATAAACTCAAAACGTTACCTACATGTGTACAATAAACTTGGAATTAATATTATCTTAAGAGATTAGGTACTTTAATTTATGTTTATAGGGTTATCACCACATACTCCATGTTATATTCCAACATAACACCATATCATGAATGTTGACAAAAACTCAAAATCTACATAAATTAGAAAAGTTATAACACGATGTTAAACACTATTACATTTGCTATATATTTAAAAGTTCGCGGGTAATATTAGTTCATTTTTTAAACACAAAACATACGAGAACGGTAATCCGTTAATCTTTTATTCCTTGAGTAGACAGTGAATGAGCTACAATAACTCACAACAGAATAGTGGAATGGTTTTAGAGGTGCAGGATGAATCCCAATGCTTTAAATTTATCGATGCACAATTTTCAATCTGTTTAATAACAATAAAAAATAGGTACAATATATTATGTTTAATCAACAGGCACAACTTACTAATGATATTAGTTCATGCATAGGTTTTCCATACAAAGTACATATATTTAAATAGTACATATCATACAAGAAAATTATTACTTTATTCTAATACAAAAATCACATTTCACGGTTTCCTAATAACACAAACAGTGCAGAGTACACAGAGTATAGATATATTCAAACTCTGACCAATTTCAACATACAATTTTATTTTTATACGGGGTTGGGATAAAGTATGGAATCAAGTAAATATCTTTTAAACGAATAGAACGATATTATTTATGAAAATTTGCAATGGAACAAAATGCATCTATATTTTTTTGTTAATAATACACTTGCGGTTTAACCGGAAATGCCATCAACTTATTCAGTTTAAATGGGACACCCTATATATTTTCACAGATTTTGAAAGAGCTTGTTATTTCGAATTCATACATACTGAGTATAGTGTAGAAAAATTTGTAAAAACGGGAATAACTCACTGTTAGTTGTACAATAGGTGTACATTTCATTATTTTAGAATAATGAGGAACAAAATTACTTCAAATGTTCAAAATGCTCGCCGTTTACTTGCTGACAATATGCCATCCTATTAACAAATTCTTGAGTCACTCTTTCCAAGACTTCTCCACGTATTAGTTCACATTCCTCAATAATTCTTTGTCTCAATTCCTGTAAGTTTGTTGGTCGTCTAACGTAAACACGTGATTTTAGATAACCCCAAAGAAAAAAATCTAACGGGCTAAGATCCGGAGAACCAGCAGGCCCCTCTATGAATCCTCTACGTCCAATCCATCGATTTGGAAAATTCGCATCCATAAAATCCCTAATCCGTGTACCATTGTGGGGAGGTGCTCCATCTTGTTGAAACCAAACATTTTGTGTTAATTTCCCATTCTGTTGAAGTGCAGGAATAAATTATAGTAGATCCAAGTACTTGTAACTATTCAAGTTTCCGTCGATCAAAAATGGGCCTATAAGCCTATTTTTGACAATTCCCATCCAAACATTCAACTTCTGTGGATGCTGGGTATGTGCTTCATGAATCCAATGAGGATTCTCATTTGACCAATACCTTGAGTTATGGCGATTAACTGTTCCATTTAAACAAAAAGTTGCCTCATCGGAAAAAATTATGTTAGAAGCGTCGTCGACATTACAGATGTCAATTAGCCGTTCACGAAATTCCAGCCGTCGGTCAAAATCATCGTCTGACAATTCTTGAGCCAACTGTACTTTATACGGATGATACTTATCACCTTTTTATATCTTTCCTACAGAACGTCGACTCATACCTTGGTTTAGTGCCAAATTTGTGGTGGAAGTTTGAGGTGATTCTTCTAAATCGATTGCACTATTTTGTTTAACAGTTTCGTTCGTTGCAGTCCGCGGTCTTCCAGGTTTTTGAAAAATTTGTACCATGCCAGTTGTATTAAAACATTGTAATGTTTTAGTTACTGTTGAGCGTGATATAGGATTTCTCTCCGGATGTAAATTATTAAAAATATGACACACTTCTTCATGAGTTCTAGCTCGATCACCATAACCGATCATCATTAAAATTTCAATACGCTTTTTTTCACTTAATTGAACCAATCTAAATTGTAAAATTTATTTCCGTCAATTAGAATTTAACATTTGGAGAACAAAAGACGTCTAAACAGTACTCGTTTATTTATTACTATGCATACAAACAACATCAATTAGTTTATCTAAATAGTTTTTTGCTCTAATGAAAAAACTCAAAGGAGGTTGATTAAAGTGCTATATTCCTCGTTTTTACAAAATTTTTTACACTAGACTAAGTATGTATGAATTCAAAATAACAAGCTCTTTAAAAATATGTAAAAATATATAGGGTGTCCCATTTAAATTAAAGAAGTTGATGGCATTTCCGGTTAAACCGGAAGTATATTATTAACAATAAAATGTACATCAGATGCATTTTGTTCCATTGCACTTACCTGCAAATTTTCATAAATATCGTTCTTTTCGTTTAAAATATATTTACTTGGTTCCATACTTTATCCCAACCCCGTATTTGCAGCAGATTGTTAGTACCGTGGCAGACTGTTGAATGACTTTATACACATTATGTTCACTGGGCTGTTCAGAGCTACATGTATACAAATATGAATTTTTTTGTCTTCTGGTATCAGAATGTACATTATTCACCATCCCTTATTGTCAGATTTCAAGATATTATTTAATCACTGTGTACAAAAATCCTCCTGGGGGAGGTATTGGCCACTTTAATTGGTTCTTTGGAGCACTCACTATTCAGATATACTCGAGGATATACCGGAACTACAATTTCCAATCTTTTTGTCATCTGAAGACCAGTTTTTTTGAAAATTACATCTGTTGACATTCTGTAACTGAACTTGCACAAAACCTTCCCTACACTATTTCAAATCCTCTGCGTTTTATCTGTAGATGTTATCCCACAAGTGCCACAGACTGAAATTAGGTACTTAGCTGAAGATTGGTAAGAAAAAAGTGTTACAAACTACTTTCAATGTCTAATGGTTTTAGTAACCCCTACAGAGGTAGAGTGAACCAATAATTTTTTCCATTTGTTGTATATGTTTGCTCCAACAATAATAATTTGATTTCCTATTTCTATCTAAATACCAACTCAATTTATATTTTTCTGTATACAGAGCATACCTATTAGTATTTTTTTCATATTAATTTCACAGCTTATTCCTTATATCAACTATCATATCATTGTTCACCATTTTTTTTCTAGTTCTCTTGAATTTTACTTCTATATACCAGAATGATATCATCAGCAAAAGTAAAGTACTTACTTTATGTGCCAATATGCTTTTCCTAGACTTTTCACGAGTAATGTATATAATTTGAATCCTATCATAATAAATATTCTTTCCTACATTATTTATCTTTGAATATTTTCAATCACCTTGGGTGACTGAAAACTTTCTGGATTTCTTAAATTCAATTAACGTCTTATTGTTTTAAATCAGATGCACTATCAACCACTATTGCAATAATTTTTAACAACGCACACCCTGTCTTTTTTAATTTTCAACAATTTTAATCTTTATAGTTCCTACTTTGAGTTATTATTATTATTAGGTCATGAGTAATGTTTATAATCTGATTACTGTCATTTATAAAAACTAAGGTTACTTATTTGGATGGTCCGAATGGTGCAATGCACAACGTAGCGGTGAAAAAACAAACTGCTTAGATAGTCGATTTTGAGGTCAGTTTTTGTCAATTTCTCCCTATGAGTTACTTCTCCTTATATAGTCTCCATGAACTAGACAGTCATTAATATTTTGAAGTTTGAGATTGCAAAAGTCTGTTGTCAAATTTTTAAGATCCATTCACAGTAAATCGTATCCTTTATAGAATGTGGAATAAAATATTTTTTGTATGACATTCTAACAATTTCATAGTCTACTAGGAATGGGATCCAGTGAAGTGTACGGCCCAGATACGGTTTTATTAAGGATAGTGCTTTTTTTGCTTATTGCGGAAATATTGTTAATAAAACGGTCTTGGTGTTATTTTTTTGTGATATGATAAAATATGCCTAAATCAGCTCAAACAAGTCCAATGATACAGCATAAGAAAAACTGGATAAAAACTTATGATACTATCCTGAAAACGCAGCTAATTGATTATTGGAAATTTCTCTTTCTAATATTGTTATTCAGATTTGACTACATATTGGCTGAAATACTAGGTACACGTTTATGCGCATTTAGTTGTAATCAAGCACTTTCTTTGATTTGTCGTCTTAGGCTCTTTCAATATTATGTGCGCCGAATCCCATTGAATTTGATGCCCCTCTTCCCAAGCATGTTTGCAAATACCTGACTTAAGGAACTCCCTATCTTCAATATTATTTTTGTGTTCACTTATTCCGATTTTCAATGCTCGAATTGTTCAACCAGCAAAAACATTCAATTTGGAATAGTCGGATATGGTCATGCCATTTTAAACGTTAAGCTTTCATATAGGTACCTTACTATTACTTAAATTTTTTTTTTTTTTATTTCATATTGCTGTACTCCACTTCTCTTGTTCTGACTGACTCAAAAAGTTTCCTTAATAGTGACCTTTTAGCTATTCTCAAAGTCTGCTCGTTTCCAATAGTCAATCACATTGTATCTGCAGCATAATATGTCATTGTGAGTGATAATATACAAAAAAAAATTAAGTTTACTAGACCGTTTGTAATAAAAATAAAAAAATACATTATTCATCTAGTATAAATGACCTCAATTTGAGAATATTCCAAAGGTAGCAGCATATATGTAGCTTTTCCCTCAGATAGGTTTATATTTTGTAAAGCATTTACTAATGTTTCTAAATTTAGCAGACAGGATATGTTTTGTTTCATGATTGTATATATCGGACAAGTTAATTTATTCCATAACTGCAGTGTTTCAATGTCAACAAAAAATTGTTTGATTTGAGATGCCCAATTATACTTTGTGGTAGCGGAATTCATAATACGTCTGTTGATCAAAACAAAGTCTAGGATAGCGATATTTTTCCATTTGAAGAATCTTTAGTAACCAATAATTTATTGTCATTTTAAAAACATTGTACGACAACTTAATTCTTCCTGTTTCTATCCGAATAACAGAGTCCGGAGTATTAACCGCAACTAAGAGGATTCGTTTTAGGAAATGATGTATAGCACCCTTTCTAGTGCATCCAAATAACGAGGACCCCAAACAGAGACACTGTTAAACATAACGCTTGAAATTCAAATAGTTTGATTCTAGGGTACCACATGTCAATTTTTGCCTTACACATCACAGGAATGATAGCGCCAACGGCTTGTTTACCTTTTTTTACAAATGCAGTTGACATTTCGCTGAATAAGCCAGAGGAAGTAAACGTTACACCTAAATATGTAAATGTATTACTCAATTCTATGATCTCGTTATTAAAATAAAATTTGTAGTTCGGTTTTTGGAATCCACCTTTAGAAAACCCAACAATTTTTGTTTTCTCAAGATTAGCAGTTAAACGATTAGTGTCAGAATATTTTTCCAAAATTTCCAGTTTCCCTGTAACATCAACTTCAGAGTGAGCCAGGATAACGAGATCATCAGCATACAGGAGTTATAGAACATCATTTTTATTATGCTCCTTGAGCATAAAAGTAGTCTTCGCGATAAACAGTGCAAATAAAAGGGGTCTCAAGGGTTCTCCTTGTAGAACACCTGAAGATAGATCATATAATTTTGTCAAGCCATCAGAGCCTTTTATTTGAACAGTGGCTTGTGAATGAAGTGTTCTTATTATGACAATAATTTTTGACAAGACTCCAAGATTAAATAGTTTCAGCCATATTAAATTATGCTGGACTGAGTCAAAAGCTGTTTTGAAATCGACAAAAATTGCAAACACTTTTCGGTTTTCATGTCTAATATGTAGATTAATAACAAAGCTCAAAGTGAAAGCATTGTCGATACACCCTCGGCCTGTAAGAAAGCCAGACTGACACTCTGGCATAACTCCGCAGTTATCAACCAATAAAGATAATCTGTTTAGAATAACAGTTGTGTACATCAATTTACTAAAGCCAAACCTCTATAATTATCAGGTGTATCAGATGGGCCTCCTTTATGCAACATAGACAATAAAATGTTAGACCACGAATTGGGAATTATTGAGAAATCAAAGATTGAGTTGAACAAAGAAGTTAAATATATAACCCAGTTATGTGGTAGGTTCTTGTAAAAATCAAAGAAAATGCCATCAGCTCCTGACATGATGACATATATATGAATTCACGAGTACGTGTTAAGTTTTTTATTATTTCTTTTAATTTGTGCAAATTTAATTCATAAATATTGAAGTAAGTGAATTGAAGAAACAAGAAATATTAGTATTATAACCGAAATAAGGTGGCAATGAGTATGAACAATGTTGAAAATAAGTCAAGATCTGGAAAAACAAATTGTGGTGTTGTTGATGTGTCACAATAGTGAAACGGATAAAAATATAAAATTTAATTATTTTCCATCAAAATCACATTTATTGGAACGTCGACAGAAATGGATACAAGCAGTAAATCATATCAAGTAAATGTATATGTAGGTAATAATAATAAATACATACTTATCATAGTTAAATCAACAAGTTCAAAAACGTGTTCATTCTTGATGAAGCTCCTAAAAATATGATATTTAGAAAAATGTATCGAAAGTATAGCATTTAGTTTTTTGTTAATAACTCAAAAACTATTAATATTTGAGGAATTTTGGAAAATTATCCTTAAAGAAGAGGAAATTTCCAATAAAAAAGTTCCGACTCCCGGAACTCCATCTCTATTACTAATAATTTCAACGTAACAAATTGTTCTTGAGTTTCCTTGTTCATTGTTAGCTAAAAAAAAGTCTAATATAAGTTAGGAAAAAATGGGAATCAGTCATTTATTGTAAACTTGTAAAAATTATTATGAACAAAGTAATGACATTTTTAAACTTCTATGACGTGATCTTGTTAAGTATGTATATAGGAAGGGCTCCACTATGCGAAACAGTTTCAAGACAATTAATTAAACATTTCTACTCGAGCTATTATCACACTTGTACTATCTGATCCACTATTCAACATTTTTCACATGGCTACTCTTAAATACATTTTCATATTTGTTGCTAGATTACAATTGTAGGACCGAGACATACATTTTCTAGAACGCTCTTTTAATTATTTTAACGTTTGACATTTTCTTTTATTTTATAATTTCCCCATATTTAATTTATCTCACACAGTAGATGCTAATTTTCGCCACCATGGACGCTAGTGTCTAATTAGCTAGGTCACGCAGGTTCTCTATAGCAGATGTGTAGTCTATATGACTACACATCTGACAGATCTTGTATTAACTGAATTTGACAATGCTCTCAAGCTTACCCGTTCTTGAAATATTTGCATATTCAATGATAAATGATGATATAAATTGTTCTCCTTTTTACCTTGTGATAAATTTTAATTGCATCACAACATTTAGTACCCAAAAAATACCACATTCACTTTTTATTTCCATTGGATACAAGCGGTAATCCGCTGGGAATTTTCAGTAATTTCACTTTAGAAAATGAGCGGAACAAAGTTTCACTAACAATTTAGCAATAACAACTCGTGTTCTTATATACATCACATCGCCAAGTATTAGAAAGTTTCAAAAGAGCTCTTGTACTGATCAAAAGCAATGCTGATTTGATTGGAAATATACCAGAGTTGTGGTTGATACTCTACGAACCAGAAAGGTTATATTATTTTTGTTCATAACAAATCATTACAAAACTATTTCATTAGTAACCACGATCAAAATGTCTAGTTTTTAACAATAATTAGACAATGAGAAAGGCTGTGGAAATTATTTAAGACATTGTATTCATATAGAAGACTATACTTAACATTATTTTGAGCACTGAAAACGAATGCATTGAGAATATAAATTTTATTAAACGAACCGTCAGGTTCACACATATTTTTAGATTCTCCAAATATATGTGTGACCGTTTACTATTCCTATAAAAGGTTATGCCTACTAGTGTATTTATTCTTTCAAAGTCTTAATACAATGAAATTTTAATTTTATCGTCTGTTTTCCGTCTCGATGAATTTCACATTATTAACTAAATGAATGGTAAGGAGCTAGGATTCAGAAATTTCAATTAAAAATGTTTATTCAAGATGACATTTGGGTAGTAATTTGATAAAACTAAATCCGTATAGTTAGTTTAAAGAAATCTTCAGTTGTAGCATTTGGCTTGCAATTCGCGCTTCATAATCTTGTTGATGACGTTTCAAATTATTATACACTGAGAAATTTAAAATGGTGGAGACCACACTTGTGCATATGTCAATTTTAAATTGTTAATTCAGCAAAAAAATAAACAACTCAATAGCTTCTCGCAAACTAAAGCAAAATTCATTTTTTAAACTGTTTTGGTTGATACACATATCAAAATGAGATAACTTTTCTTATGGCTTCACTTTATAAACCAAAAATTGAATGACCTGAAGCTTGTATTTATCGAAATAATTATTCTTTTAGTTCAGTTTAAAACCGAAATTGCGTTAGTCAATAAATTAAAAGACTTTATTAAACAATCTACGAATTAAACAAAATGGCTAGGTCATCAATTCGATATTTTGAAATGTTAATTTCAAAGTACGTGAAGTGCTCTGAAAAAAGTTATTGGTTTGTGCAGCATGTTTGTTACTTTTGTAGAAGCTGACAAAATCTAATAAACATAGGGGTAAGTACCGAATATGTTAGTACTCATATATAATAAATTGTTATACAAAGCACTTCAATGAAAACCATCAACCCCACATATTATTGCATTGTTGGATTCTACTCTGCAAGAGGATTAGAAAAATGTATAATACATTAGTGAAAATTTACTTAATTACAGTTTCCTGTAACAATGGGCTCGTTTCATGGGTATGAATTAACAAGTGAAATCATATCAGAAGGATTAAGAATAATATATATTTTTCTATGATAACGATATTATCTCAAAAACTTATAAATATCCATGAAAATTAGATTTAAAAATTTTCTCAGATTTAAATAAACCGCTGTAAACCGACCAATGACAGAAGCCCTTATTGCCAGATTGAAAGTACGTTGTGTTGACAAATCATACTTGACTATCCAAGTTGACTAACACAAAGTGGAAGTCGACTAGAAGAATTTGACAGTTGATAATTGACATCAATATCAATAGCTACGCCAATGTCCAAAAACTATATTAAATTCTAAAAACACACCACCAAAAATATTTTATTAAAATCCGGAGATCAATAAACAAACACACAAAACGAAAATAAACCATACCCAATCTAAACAAAACAGTTGTAGGTTATGGTATTTGTTATTGTTTTAGGAGGCACTCGAACTCCCTTAAAAAGAAGAAGAATAAGCGATCCGGAACACATCACACAACTCAACCTACATAGAGAACATATAATTTTCATTAAATTCTATGAGATTTAAATTTAATAAGAGGCATTCGATTATGATAATATTATTTGAAAGAGTATGTTTTGACAGTACTTTGCGTTTCTCTTTAGCGGGTGTTAAAGAAAAAAGGTTACTAGTCTACTTATAATGTTTTCCCCCGTGCCAATAGCGCAAAATTTCCTTGTTTGCCATTGGCTCTTACCTACCACAGGAATTCAAATTTCAATGTTTTTTTAAATAGTTATTTGAAATCGTAGAGTGGCGTTATTAGTTGCAAATACTTAGTTCAGACCCAATAGGTATATCTTGTGACATTTTCATTGAAATTCATGAAACGAGCCCATAGTCATATTTAAAGCATGTTATCAATATAAGTCAAAATAATAGTATGAATCTATGAAAACGCCTTACAAATTAGAAAATTACTTTCCAAAGGGTAGATCGTTTTTTTGTCAATAGAGAATTTTGGTTTATGGATAGTTGTGGAGATGTCGCTATTATCGCACTCTTGGCATTCCCTTCACAGGGTTTAATGTATTAATGTGATTTCAGCGTTGAATTCAGTCCAGGATTATGCTCTTAGAGGCTCTGGACGGACAATATCTACCTTGTACTGATGAGTCGCAAATACACCGAAATCGGTCTGCAAGCGATATTGTCCCTTCTAATTATTAACCAAAATAGTTGGTTCTATATTGCATATATACCAGCCCCGTTTATCTTGAAAGTGTGATTCATTGCCTGCGGGGCATATAGCCCGAGAAGTAGATGTTGCTTCCTAGTGAACGGTCTACCCTTTGGAAGGTCATTTCCCAATTTTTAAGGCGCTTTAATAGTTTTATACTATTATTTTGACTACTATCAATAACAGGCTTTACTTAAATATGACAATTATTACAGAAAACTGTAATTGAGTGAATATTCACTCATGTATTATACATTTTGGTAATCCTCTAGTAGAGGAGACTCCAACAATGCAATAGTGTATAAGGTGTTTCATTCAAAAAAGTGGTGACCATAGGGCGGAGGATTGAAGTTATAACGTCCAAATATAAGTAGAAAGACGTCCTCTTTATATGATTTTTTACGTATTTTTTCATATTTTCACAAAAGTGACGCCTTCAGAATACTCTTTTGAAAATTAAAACGCACTTACTTTTCTAGATATATTTTGCAAAGAGATCCCTCATAAATCTGCCCCCTTTTTCCAGTTTTTCTCACGTTCTCAAAAAATCAGTTCAAATAAAAGATTGCAAATTTTATTACATTAGTATTAATGTTTTAACATCAGAGGATTTCACTAATAAATCCCCGTTGATTTGAATGTTTATTAAATGAAAACCAAAGTTGTTGAAATATCAATTACCAGATGTACGCAGATAATGAAAAATACCTACTAAATGATTTGTATACATGTGCACAGAGTTAATGCTATGATAACCCTGAATATTACAAAACAATTAATTCCAGTAAACTTCCCACTTAAATTAACCAAACATCAACAAATAATAGTATATTATTAAACTAGCAATTTATGATAGCTATTATTCACGCAAGGTGACGTTTGCGTCCCGAGTGAATAATGGCTATCATAAATTGCGAGTAGAATACTATACTTTATCCACGACCCTTGATTTCTTTATGAAATAAAACGAGTGTAGAAGGGAAAGTAATAATTTGGTATTACTGACAATTCTAACGTCAAAATTAATAAATTTCAGGAGTACGTCAAATGTAAAATATAGAGATGGGCGATACTGTGTAAAGTATCAATACACCGTACCGTTATAAATATATTGTTTTAAAAATATCAATATTAAAAAATACCGCTATGAAAAGTATCAATATCTACTAAAAATTTCGATATTTTATCGATACGATATATTTCAGAAACAAATTTCCTAAACAAAAATACGCAGATTTAATAGTTTATTTCATATTGTACCCCCATCTCTAGTCATCTATGTACCGAAATTTTGGTAGTGTTGAGTTGACATGGCATATTATTTAAATGCAGAAGTGTGAATTATGAGTTCACAGTTCACTCTAGTAGATATATGGGTACCATATACCTTTTGTTAGGAGGTAAAATATTTGACTTATTATTAAGTGGTCGTGAACAAAACATATTTTTCTTAATCACTTTCTTAAATCCATAATTGAATTAGGAATCATCAAGTTTAATATATATATTAAAAGTTTTATTATTTCAAAGTTTAAATTGGGCATTAAACAGAATGTGTTATCGGGAAAGACGAGGCAAATAGCCGTCTAAAGATACTTGGATTTACTGTTTCCATTCTAACTTAGTGGTATCTACTCATATTACTCTTATAAATAAATGAAACTAATTGTTTTTAATTAACTACACTATTTAATGGAAAAATTATGAAAATTTTAAAATTCTTATTGATAGTTATTCCGATATTGACACATCATCGTCAGAATGACAGACGTTACATTTGATGTGATGCCACTTGATGTTTAATATTTTTGCTAGACTAAGTAGTGATCTATCTTGTGATTGACTTAATATGTATGACTAGAAAAAAGGAGAAGATATGATATTATAGTATATAGTGTCACAAGGGCAGAAAATTATCTTTAGCAGATCAAGACTATTAGATCCGCGAGCGAGCGTAGCGAAGCGAGGGCAGCTGATAGTTAATGAATGTTTGGTGTCAAGTAGATGTCATTGTGTCTAGTTTCAAATTTCGACTAGCTTGACCAATATAGGGAACATTAGGTACATTATGGATATTTAAGTTTATCACGCCGGAATTTTTGCCACCTAAGAGCCCCGATTTGAAGCCGGAGATTACTTCATATTGGGAATTCTGGACTGCATGACTTATACCAATTTTAATATTATGACAAATAATAAATTTGAAACAAAGAATCGTGGATTGCTGAGTCAGGTTTAGTTCAAACATTCCAAAGTGCCATTCGGTTTTTCAGCCAGCTTCAATGCTCTGATTTAAATAAATCGCCCGGTCTGGACAATATCATATCCTAGAAGCGATGAAACCCTTGAATAATCAAAAATGCTATTAGCGTTCAAATTATGTTTTAACTCAATTTTACCCACATGGTCTAGTCTACAAGGGCCATTTTGGTGAAAACGTTATGAAGAGCACCAAAAATTTTAATCTAAGGCTCATTTTATTCGAAATGACCTGAAACTTTTTGAAAAATGTTGGGCCGAGGAAAATAACAAAAGTTATCAACAATTTAATGAAAAAAATTTGGCTTAGTTTCTGGCAAATAGCTCAAAAACTATTGTAAATATCCACAATTAAAACAAACACTTAGAGAGCAGGGAACTCCCAAGAAAAAAGTCGTATTTCTCGGAACTGCACCAATATTTATAATTTTAATTGCCAGCCGAAAATTGGTCTCCGTAAGTTATTTTGGGTCAAAAAGAATCAGGTCACATTAAAAATTTTTCAAGGTATTAATTGTTAATTTAAAAATTATGGCGTATATGGAACATTTCGAAGAATTCATTGCCGTTGAAAAAAATTATTAGCTAATCTTTCAACAATTATACTAATTTCTCATTTTTTGCTAACTTCTGTATCTGTAGAGTAGGAAGAGTGAGTTTAGGCCCACAGCACTTATTGCACATGTGACCCATTGTACGTCCCCCCGAGGAGTTATCCTCCTAGGCCATCGTCCATCCTGTCCTTTCCAGGAAGGTGGACGGGTCACGAGGAGACATCTCTTTTATAGGCCAAGACTTCCTGAACACACACTCTCTTATTGACGATAACTACGGGCACTCACATAAGACATGACTGACAGCTTGGTCTTCCGGTTCACACATCCTGCATAGAGATGTGTCCACTAGCCCCATTGTGTTTCCTCAGTTAACAGTGGCCACTCAGAAATCCTACTGTTAAACGTAGGTTTTTCCTAGTCATCGTCAAGTATTTATTCGGCGCCAGCCAGCCTTCGGGGATTGAGCATGGGTGTAAAGTTTGGCTAGTTCCGCATTTGCCGAAGTCGTCAGGCCGTATGTGTCGCTGGGGCCTAAGAGTCTTAGTCAAGCTGCTTCCCTGGCTAAAGAATCGGCAATTTGGTTACCTTCACTCCTGTCGTGCCCTTCACGATAATATTGTTATCTACCGAGGCATTAGCTAGATCTTGATGGCACTCTACTACTAGCCCTGATACAACGCGTTGCCTGTTCAAGGTTAATAGAGCTTGTCTGTGCACATTATTATGTTTTTGCCAGAAATTCCTTTTCTGGTTAGTTCTTTTTTGGCAATCGAGAAACCAGTCATATTTGAACCAAGCTGATATTTTTCTTTATTTCCCACTTAACTCTTAAGCTTATTGATCTGGAGTAGACTCCACATCCTGAGCCTTCTTTGGTTTTTGAGCCGTCTGTGTATATGTGTATTGCGTTTTCAGCATCTGACGGAAACCCAAAGTAACTCGCGGAGTCCTACTTTCATCTGGTAATTAAAATTATGAATATTCGTGGAAGATACAGTTCCGGGAGGTAAGACCTTTTTTAGGAATTTTTCTGGTCTTCAGGGATTGTTTTTTCCGATTGTCGATATTTGCAAAAAACAAATCCCCTCTTTTTTTTACTAAACTGCTTTTTGAAATTTTGAAATGTGTTTGGATTTAATACTTGCAGTTTTTACCAAACAAATGATTCAAAATTTTAGTACTAAAATTATATGCACCAAAATTTGGAGCATACTCTTTTATTCAGTTTTTTTTTAATATAGAGAGTATTGTTTCACACACACAATCGTTTTCAAATGTTTTCATAATCTTCACCTCGATTTTGATTTTTATTGGTATGTGGTTCAATTGGGATGTAATTGAGAAATATGTTCATCAAATATTACAAATATATACGGGGAGATTCCTCAGCTATGACCTTACAAATAAATGAGCAATATTGCCTCAACACCCTGAGTATCGGTGACAAAGATCGTAAAACCCAATAAATAGGGTCTCGCTTCTTAAGTATTTCCTTTTTCCGATCAAATACCCTGTATCACCTATAGCTTGACCTTCCCGCGAATTAAAAATATGTTCAATATCGATCTGTAACACTCAGTACGCATATTTTGTAACATCAGGTATTTATAGGACTGTATAAGCGTTAATCTGTATTCCGTGTACATACTTCCTGAAGTATTTAAATGCGGTACTTTAAAGCAGCTCACGTTTGCCACGAATGGCATCACCGAAATGTTGTAACGATCTCAGAGGAACAATCTGCTGAAATCAAAATCCTTCGACTGCTCCGTATTAAGGAGATCAAACTTGGTTTTGAAGTGTCTTCAACTGTTCTAAGCTGGAAACAAGTTTTAAACTCGATGAATTCATTTGTTTCCTCAACTTAACCCAATTTTTTTAGTTCACTGATTATTTTATTGATCTTACTTGGTAATGTTACGGAGTGCAATTTATAAATTATCACACAAATCATACAAAAAACAATTTTTTTCATCTATGTGAGTCTGTCAAAAAGTTATTCCTCTACTACTGAAATCCACAATGTGTTAATCCAATTGATATATTCCATCTTTTATATTAAATTTTTTTTTTTCCATGAAAGAATTCCCTCATTTCTTGTTTTAATTTTATTACGGCCCTGCTGTGTTAACTTCGCTATTACCGCAACACAAAATTTTCTTATTTTAATGGCATGAAAAAATGAAATTTCATAAAAGGATGTTGCATACCTACAAGTATTATCATCTCATAATAATTGATAAGTAATTACCGTTCACCTTACCAACTAGTTTTAAAAGACTGAAAACACTGTGGGCCTAATTGAAGTCTGTAATAGCTAACTGAAATTCATATTTGATTTGTGGATGTTACGAGAGGTAATAGAGTCCTATTATTACGTGATGAAGTATGTGTGCATTAAAATCGAGCATTAGAGCTGACAGGGACAATGAACTCGAGATGGAAGACAAAAGGAACCTTCTACTGGAATTTCTAATACTTAAATACCATGTTTTGGCTTGGATTAATTTCTTGACTGAGAAATGATCACTCTAAGAAAAAATTGCTTTAAAAATTATAACTTACTATCAAATACCTAAGTTTAATATTGAGCTATTGAAAAGTATTATGGTGTAGTTCAGACTACAAGAGATACTTGAAAAGTAACAAATCAATAAAATACACAAGAAAAATCAATATAACTCTTGACGGATCTTACATGTGTAATTTTTATAAGGATATTATTCGATTTTTACAATACTTTGAACTGAAAAATATATTATTATGATATTTCCAATATATTTCACTTGTCACAATTTGGTTTCAATCAATAAATCTCTAAATATCCCTACACTTGGCCTTTGGACTATTTGTTGTCATATAGCAATGTGTCTATTCCCTGAACTGCGCACCACCGAAGCGATGCCGATTAATCTCAACTTTCTGCCGTTGTAGTGTATCAGAAATAGACACATATCTTCTATAACCCACATAGCATTGAAAGAAGATTCATATGCCAAGTATATGCCTTCAAAGTCCTGTAAAAGATGTTCGTTTCGGTACATGATTAGCATATGCTGACCACATACTGTTTGAGCACATCCCTGTACATACATCCATAGCAAGTGCTAAGAATTTTAGATTTTAACTTGTTCTTTTCCGTAGATCTTTCGCATATGAGTCGCACATCCATAAAAGGCCACCCAAAGTTTGTTTTTTTAATTATATATTTAGCATGTAATAATGATTTACCATTAACTAAAGTCCTTTTTAGTACATTCAGCGCATATGCTAAGTATATACCTTGAAGAATATCAGAAGTATTTTATTTTACAGATATCCTAAGCATATGATAAGGATTATCAATAAGGTCAGGTAATTTTACATCAGATCTTTAGCACGTTTTACATACATATATGAATAAATATTTACTATTTTTGTTTAATACATTCAAAGCCATCATTGGTGTTGTACCCTTTTATTTTAAATATTCAGCATCTGCCGATATCAGAATTAACTCAAAAGCCCATCCTTAGCATGTGCAAAATATAAAACATGGAATATTATTTGGTACATTTAACGCAAATTCTACGCATATATACCATAAAATAAAGTCAAAGGCGAATATATACCTTTAACATGCGAACCAAAATACATACGCTCAATCGTTTGGTGGTCGTTTTGTAGTTACTTAGTTTTGTTTCGTAGTATCTAGTTTGTTTATTAAGAAGTAATAAGAGAATTTTGGATTCAAAATTTCAAAGTTAGGGTGCCAACTTCAAGCAGGTTCCTTTATATATGAAGAACTACTAATACTGCACGATGAGGACGATTCATCTCCGGAAGACAAGGCTTGTCCTTCCCTGCGCCATACTTCGACCGGACTCTTTAATCTGAACGCATCCGAGTTCTGAACACACCCGTCACTTGTCATTGTTAGGGTAGACCGTATTTCCCGTATTCATTTTTGTTGCTGTGGAATTTTGGGTAGGGTTGCTTGGCCTCTGGAGTTTTTTTACATTTTTTGATTAGTTTTTATGTGTCTTTTGTTGTATAATTATTGAAGCTTAACATAGTAGACCTGATAAAAACCTTTTTGGTTGAAGCCAAGGAAGGAAAGGATAAATTTGGGGGACAGAAAGAAGACTAAAGCTTTAGCCGATGAAATAGAGAAAAGCTTGATCACCCCTACATATTTAGTACCTAAAAATATTAATTATTTCACATCTTTTAATGTAGATACAATCTTTAAAAATATATCCCAGCCAGCACAGTAACATTTCTAGGAAGTAAATAAACATTACAACACGATTTTCAACCTCGCAAGCAATGTTATTTTAATAGAGACACAACGTTACTGCAACGTTGAAATGTCCGTGCGTTGCACTATTCTACAAATGTTGCATAGATATTCCAATGAGATATTCTAGAGATATTGCAGCTAAACGTTTCTGCAATATTTTGGATAAATATTTAGGGGAGGTAAATTTAAACGTCCGCCACAACATTCCAATAAATATCAAAAAGCTGCTTATTTTAATATGCCTGGAACATTAGAGATAGATGTTCTCTTGATGTCTCATGAAAAGTTTATATACAACCTGTTGTAAATGATAGAATATAAAATTTCCACTAAATTAAGCAAAATACTTCTCTAAATCAACAATGGTTTCAGAAGTGAAGTTTCTATCAGGATTGACAAGAAGCAATTGTCGATTTAGAGAATTATTTTACTTAATTTAGTGAAATTCTCAATTCAATGTTTGATCTGTTATGAATAGATTTCAAAAAGAAAAGGTTGAAAATTAAATAAGAATATAATCGATAAACTTTTATTCGTTTACCATTCAAAATCATGAAACAAACATATTTTTACAAATCATTGGTTTAAAATGATAAAATCTTAAAATATATATATTATTTACCAACATTTTTTCTGTCTTGCTTGCTATTTTTTATTTCAGTATCAAAATTATCCAAACTTTCCAAATCTGCCAATGGGAGAGGGTTGGACAGCTGAGCATCATCAGAACTAATATCTTTTTTCTTAATGAGATCGGGCATATTCTCCTTGAATTCTGCTATATCTAGTTTAAATTCGGTCACCATGTTACATAGTTTGTCAATTTTTGTTGCCGGTTCTTTAATATCTGCTTCTGAAAAACAGAGTGATGGTAAAACCTTTTTATGTTTCAAGTCCATTTATTTAATAGTGAAAGTATCTCAAATTTCAGGAATTAAAAGGAACCTTCACTAACATTTTCTGCCTAAGGCGTTTTCTATGACGGGCAGAAATACTTCTAATTGATTTGTACATATTGTATAGTATCGTTATAGCATAATATTACTTACCTACTCAACAATGCACGATTTTCTATAACACATTACAGAAACAAGAATGCACAAGAATGTTATGCAGTTTGGAGAAAAAGACACGTTAAACCACTTTTGTAGGGTTAGGATTGATATTATTTTTTTGTTCACAAATCACAATACTACATTATCAGCAACATTAAGTGCGAGTTTCATACAACATTACCGTAAATCAGTTCTTGTTTTATTATGCGTAAGTATAACATGAAATGTGTCTGCAATATTACTTGGCGTATTTCGTTTTCACACTAAATAAATATATTAAGTGATGTTCCATAATCATCTCAACAACATTTCACTGTAATGTTGCCATAAATGAAATGAAGAAATGTTGGTGGGAAGTTTTTTATGTAGCTTACAAAAACGTTTCTTAGAAATGTTTTTAAAATGAATCAGGCACATCTCTCGAAAACAATGCAATAGAAACGATACAGCGCGGTTGTTACAATGTAATCTTGAAATGTTTCAATGAGGCATTAAAACAAACGTTTCCCAACATCCCCTCAATGTTTGTGCTGGCTGGGATGATAATAGAGCTATGTTGTAAAGTGGTGTTTACATACCAAATGGCCTTAGTTATAGTTTTTTACCTGGACGCCACAAAAAAATTTCCGAACGGCATGCGTAAGTGCGACTTTTCGCACGCTTTCCACATGCCCATGGGAAAGTTATGTTGCAGCTTTATTCATGCAAGGCATGAGAACAAGATATCCTTAACACTTACTACAAGAAAGTCTTTAATAACATGCTATGAAGTTAACTAGGATTTGAAAAGAACCTGCCATAACACTTATTGGCAACACGGTATTCGTGCTGGGTGCATGCTCAGTATTTGACAAGAGTATCTTTGGTACATTCTATGAACCTGAATCGCATGTGATAAGGGCGGCCAGTACCTATTTTTAGCAGGTGGCGTTGTATCCTTTTAGTGCACATGCTAAGGATGGGAATAGATTGTACCTACCCACTAAATATAGGATATCCTATGGATATCCATATAATATCCACGATATGGACATGGAGACAGATAGGACATCCAATGGATGTCTATTTACCATTAGTACAATGGATATCCGTTTAGAGACATTCACTGGACCTTCAGTTGTCGTTCATCACTGGACGTGAAGATTTATTTGAATGATGGTCGGCCATTGGACATCCATTGTTCATCCTTCGGTCGAATCGAGATATACACTCATTAAAAATGTACCGCTATATTTTATACTTATACCTTCCATCTGCTACTCGAATAATTTTTTACACTCGTAATGGGTACCTATTATATTTTTAGTTTCATGTAATGAAAAAAAAACTAATTGAAGGTAGCAAAAGCTTAGACCAGTGCGGCTAAAGGAAGTGGCATTACATAAAATGTCTATTTGTATCTGATTTGGAAGGAGGAAGAGTGAATAAGGCTGAACATCTGTGGTTTCATAAAAATAAATGATAATTTGATGTTAGACTGTGTAGACAGCTCTTGTACAAAATATATCCAGTTCATGTCCTCAATGTATGCAGCTCACGTCCTAAATGTCTCCAGTTCATGTCCTATAGTATATTATTCACGATTAAATTATAATGATGGCTATTATTCACCATGGTGCGAGTATAAATAATAGCCATTATATGCGAGTAGAACACTATATTTTGTCCACGACTGTGAATTACCAGTTTGTATACATTTTTTTGTCAAACTAAAACACTATACTTTATTACCAAAAACTACTAATTACCAATATTTACTTCTTATGTTATTCAACAGATTATATAGTTGATAAGTATTTCATTATTTAAAACGTCTCTTTTACTTTTGACATACATCATACACACTAGATAAAAAACTGCATGTAAAACGATCTACTCGTATATATACAACAGCTTGATAAACTATCACATGTATCTTCATAGCATGGTGGTTTACGGCTCTGACTCGGTGAAGTGAGGAATTTTAGACATAGGATCGAATCCCCGTCGCGGTGAAAATTTTAAAATAATAAATTTGGGCATTTGTAAAAATATGAAATATCTGCAATACATGGGAAGTGAAGTATCTAGTACTTGTAAAATGTTAGAATAAATAAATATCAAATAGTCCATATTTTTACAAGGAATATCCATTTTTAGTACGAAACGGATATTCAATGGATGTCCGTAGGATATCCTTCTGGACTTGAACGGATATCCTATGGATATCCCTTATGTCCAATGTGGATATCCATTGGACATCCATTGTATTTTCATATGTTATCTGGGTAATAACATCTTTATCACATGCTTGTTGGCACTTTGAGTTTTTTAGTGCTGGGTACATACTCAGCATCTTATAAGAACATCTTTGATTACATTTCTAATAACCTGACCAGCATGTGACCAGGGCGCAACACAATCTATTTATAGCATTTGTTTTGGTATTATTTGAGAACATGCTATGCACATCCATGTTTTTTTGAAAATATTCCACGCATATGCTAAGGATGTCAAATTGCTATGTGGGAAGTTCCTTGTGGCATTACAACGTGTCTATTTATGACACAACAGATAGGGACCAAAAATTATTTCTATATTAGTTCATCTTGACAACGGTAGCTGGAACGCTACCGAAACGTCGAAATAAAAAAAAAACATTATTGTGGTTTGATTCCCAAAAAAATAAGAAAAAAGGAAAAATGGACACGTTGTTGTGACAACAAAAAGTACATTAAATGTTCAAAAGCCAAAAATGTAAGGATATTTAGAGATTTATTCAGCTTGGTGAATGCATGGAAGTAAGATTTTCTGTCGTAAAGTCGGAGCCGAAAAAACGTACTTTCGACCGAGGTATTAAGAAAGGATTAATTTTTTCTCATACTTCTATAGAATGAATACACTTTCCTCCCTAAACATCCATGGACTCGGGAGCTCGGTTATACGTCTCCTCCGAAAGACGGCATATCTACATTATACCTGGTTCTCATTGGTATAATGCCTGCGAGCTTTGATATGCCACTCCGCTGCAGGCTGTACGGGCTATATGACCAATACGACCAAGTTTACCTTATCCTAGTAGCATTAGCGGCGTTCCACGATAGTGATGGGTCGACGACCAAAAATGATATTCTGATATTTCCGTGAGCTACGCCCTTTATCGGTTTAGTGATTGATTGATTGGTTCAGCACCACCAGTCCTCGGCACCTCAGACTTCAGGCTTTTTGTGCTCTTGGTTGAGCAGTTTATGTGAAGAGACCAGTAGCCGTTATCAGGCTCAACAGTCTTCTCACTAGGTCCATCTTGGATAAATCCTTCCTTGGATGCTCTAGTCCTAGGAGTCTTTATCTCCAATGAGACAGTGCTGCACATTCGAAAATAATGTGTGAGGCTGTTTCCTCATCTTCTATGCACAACCGACAGATAGGTTTGTCCCGATAAATGCCAATTATATGCATGTGCTTCCTTAAGGTACAGTGACCGGTGAGTAAATCCTGTCACTCTCCTGTGTCCCCTGCTGAGTGTTAATAGTTCATTAGTCAGCGACTCCGATGGTTTTTGACCAGGAGTTTGCTGTGTTCCTGTTTTGTTACGAGGCTCCAGTAGATCTGGTGTTCAGTTTGAATCCACCGAGATGAAGGTACAACCACGTGCGGCAGATAAATATATAGTTGATTGCATTTTTGCCGCATATGTTAATAAATTTGTTATTTGGGCCGTAAATAGAATTTAAAAGAAAATGATAAGTGAGTAGGAGGAAAAATCATAAGTATTAGACAAGAGTGAAGTGCCTCTTCCTCCCCTGAATTATTACTACAGTAAACTATATCCTGCGAAAGGAGAACTTGCATTTCCCTCCTAGAATAACAAACAGCTTTTATTCATATGGAGAATGAAATATATTCTCCAATTTTTGAAATATCTGGTAGAAGTTTGATTTTTTCTCTAATCATTGAATCAAACATAAATACATTTTGACGGTATACTAGAAATTATTAATTATTCCACTCAAATATCGTAATTCAAAGACAGATACTTATAGAAGCCAATTTGATTAGCTCCTCAGATTTCTCAACATCAACAACCTTTCCGATAAGGCAGAATAACTTTAAATGACACAAATACTTTCCAATAAATCACTGGTTATCTGTAAATAATATAGTTCACAACTATATTCATTTGAAATTTGAAATAAACATGTAAGATAATTCAAACATTATAACTTCATTTTGGTAATAACAAAACTGATGCCAAATACTGTAAGCTTCTAAATTGTTTAGTTTTAGTATTTCACAATGGGATTAGTCGATATTATAACATACTGAATATAATCGCATTATAGACTATATGTGTATCCGGTTTACCCAAATAATTCATATAATTAACTCTGGAGATTATTAACTCCACATAGCCCATTGAGTAAAATAATTAATATAGAATAGAAATTTTATTTTTGGTTTACTCTGTCTCCTAATAATTCATAATATGAAGCATAAGCAATCACATTTTAAAATTTGATTAAAGAAAATGCTGCAATTCACCTAGTTTTAAGTAAACCTATTTATACAGACTGAGGCATCGAAAACGAAATAGATTGTACATATATTATGCATAAAAAAATTATTTTTGATAAAGGGCTCTGCATAATTCGTAGATCCATAATCAGGAACAAAATGTTACAAACATTGTCTGAAATACAGGGAAATTCATAAATAATTATTTGGACGGAGAAAGAAATACAATGTTAATTGAAATTGTGATTAAGTAGCGTTCTCCATCTATACCAATTGTTATAAAAATCGTGTGAGTAGCATAGAGATACTACCTACAGATAGAGGCAACAAGCCATAGGCAGCTATGTATGTGGAAATGTCCGACCGAACTCTGGTGATAGAGAAAAAGACAGACGATCCGAGGTTTTTCTGTCTTTGTCTGTGTATATAGCATGCGCGCTATCAGAAAAAGACAGTCTAAACCTCCGAATTTCTCTCTCTCTTACAGCCTGACGGTTTCCGAGCTGGCTTGTTGCCTCTAACTGTAGTATCTCTATGGTGAGTAGTCTCCAATATATAGATAGTATAAGCTTTTCGTGAAACGGCGTGTATATAACTTTGGATTCTCACGGCAACATCCATTGCATCATAACCCACTATTTTAAACAGCCCTTATTAAACATAGCGCTAGCGGACCGCATTTATATATAACTACACAAAGATAAATAAAGCACTCGCGCTAATGTTAGGTAGAATCTGTTGTATGTAGATTCTATTGCCGTGTGAGATTACCCCAGTTGAATTTATTAACGAAATAAATGTGTCTGATATTGATGCGGTCAGTATAAAATATTGTTATTTAACTATTAGGTAAGAATTTCTGAACAAATTCTGAATACATTATGTCTGATGAAAGGATTTTGGAATTTTGATGATCGGTGAGTGAGTGAGTGAGAAAGTTTTAAGCTACCAATTCAAATTTAATATAATTTTGGAATATATCTTCCTGGCCACTGAAACTGAAAATTCATGTATCTTGTTTTATCGACAACAAAGTTACGAGGAGACAAATATATCCTGAATGGTTCGAAGGAAAGTATCGTATGTACAGTTGAAACGGTGAAGCTTTTCCAGCACGTGACCCAATCTACGATTTATACAACACATATTTTCTACATACTGTCTATTTCTGTCAATATAAATCAAACATAACATCATAGGATCGATTGTCTTCTTCACAAGACCAACAACAAGACATACGTTATAGTTTCTTTAAATTTGCAGTAATAATCGTAAAAAGAGACAACGATATAATTGACGTAACGTGTATAACTGATCGTACTAATAGTTGAGTTTGACATGACCGCATTTGAGGTTATGCGAGATTAGTTTACTGTCTTATTTTTAGCGAATTTTTTTATTGAAAGAGTATTTATTGTTAAAATCAGTTCTTGTGAGGACTAATTTCATTTTTTATTCCACTTGACATTGGTAAGTACGAATATAATTCATTATCAACTTGTAAATTTTTGACATTTTATAATACATAAATTACCATGGGACGGGTATACTACAATGTTTATTTTACTACTTATTGATGGTAAATAGTATTTATAATACTACACAATTTGTAAATCTCTGTAGAATTTTCAAAGTTGAATGAATGAAGTGTCTGATTGTATATTAACCAACAGTTATTTCCAGAAAATGCCTGGAAAACGGCTCAATTCACGAGCACAGGAGTTTGTTATAAACTTGCTTGAATATTTTGAGATGGAAAAAAACAACGGCGGACCTTTTCAACCTATTTCATTTATTCAAGATGTGATATACTTTAACATCTAGTTAAGGACATTTCTATTTAATATTATATTTTAGAGAGTAGCAACTGCACTGAAAATATCAGTTAAAACGGTATGTTCCCTTAAATAAAAGAATGAGAATTTTCCAACTTTCCCAACATCACCTAGTCAGACTCCTCGATTAAAACTAAAAACAGAGGATTTACCTGAGGGAACCAAAATGGCAAAATGTATTTGTTTTGGGGTACCATTCACTGAGATCTATTGTGTCCCCTTACTTCTACTTAGTTTCTGAGGAGAGTCTCAGAGACTAGTAGCTCCTTGAGTCCTATTTCCCGGAGGAATTGGAGGATATCAGCAGGCTTCAACTTAGGTAACTCTCACTCTTCTATCCAGTAGGCTCCCAGGTGCTGTGACCTAGGATTCTGAATTGTTGCTGTGCAGTTCGCAAGTATGTGGATGGAGGTTTCTTCTTCCATTCCACAAAATCTACAATCTTCTTCCTCCACTATTTTGAGCTTTTTAAAATGCCCATTCAGGTGACAATGCCCCGTTAGGATTCCTGTTCAAACTTTTAGTACAGTTTAACTTTGACTTATGCATTCATTTGATCTCAACAGGTTATAGTCACCCCTACTAAATCTTTCCAATAGTCAGATCTTCTATTTTCTTCGGCTTTACCTATTTCTGCCAATATTACATTGGAGCTGATTCTGCAAAAGCGTTCCGGCCCCCAAAAGGGTATTTCAGTCCCCCTCTTCACTAGTTCATCTGCTATTTCATTTCGTTCTATTCCAGTGTATCCTGGAATCCACAGTAAGGTGACTATATTGTTCTCGCCTAGTTCATTAAGTTTGCCTAGGCATTCCCACACCATTTTGGAACTGATTACACAAGAACTCAGCGCTTTAATGGCTGCTTGACTATCAGACATTATGATAATCCTTTGTCTTCTATATCCTTTGTCAATATTGAGCTGGGCACACTTTCTTATTACGTGAATTTCCGCTTGAAAGATACTTGGGGTTTTTCCCAAGCTTTCAGAGTGTTTGGTTCCTAGCCCGTACACTCCTATCCTAGTTCCTTCTATTGCTTTTGAGCCGTCTGTGTACCATTGAATGGCATTCTTTCCAAGTCTGGTAATGGTATTTGGATCCTATTCCTTCCTGTTGTTTATTTCCGTAACGAATTTCTTTGAAAAGTTATACTTTTTCATCATACCATCTTGTGGCATGTCCCAGGTTGTCTGATTTCTAAGAAGTGGTGTTTTTTCAATGATCCCTTCTCTACTTAGTCTGTATCTTGTTCTTTCTGCAACACTCTCCACCACCCTATGTAATGGCGTGAGGTTGAGAATCACTTCCATTGCTGCCGTTGGGCATGTTTTCATTGCTCCTGTTATGCATGTACAGGCTAGTCTTTGGATTTTGGAGAGGTTTTCTCTCGTCATCAAGGGGCTAGTTCTTTTACTCCACGCAATGGCCCCATAAGTGATAATTGGTCTCACTATGGCAGTGTACATCCAGCTCAGGATTTTTGGGTTACAACCTCAGTTTTTCCCTGCCAGATTCCTGCACACCATTAGAGCCATTTTTGCTTTGTATGTAATTTCCTTCTCGTGTTTGTTCCACAGGAGTTTACTGTCTAGAGTCAAACCTAGATACTTGACTTCTTGTCTCCATTCAACCTCGTGCCCATCAAGTTTAATGGTTAGAAGGTTGAGTTTTCTTTTCTCAGTGAAGGCTATCAATATGGTTTTGGTGGGGTTGATGCTGAGTCCCATTTGCCTACACCAGCTATTTGTATAGTTCAGACCCTTTTGTACGATGTCACAAAGGGTGTTTTCAAATTTTCCCACGGCTGTTATGACAATATCATCGGCATATCCTTGGCAGGATATTCCGAGGTCCGTCAAACCACGCAGGAGTTCGTCAACGGACAGACTCCACATTAATGGGGATGCTGCTCCTCCCTGTGGGCATCCCCTGTTTGTGCAGATGGCGACAATGTATTTGCTCGTTCTCATCTCTGCTACTCTAGTGGTGAGCAGTTCCGACATCCATTTGGATGTTGTGCTGTCTACACCTCTTCTATTTAATGCTCTCTTGACAGCCTCATGTGGAGTGTGGTCAAAAGCTCCTTTTATGTCCAAAAATGCACATACTACAGTAAATTGGTTGTCTAAGGCACCTCGGATATCCTCCGTCAGTTGTACCAGTGCAGTCTCCGTAGATCTGCCTGCCCGGTAAGCGTGCTGATACTGGTGGAGAGGTAGTCTTTCTAGGATTTCCGTTCTAATATAGTTGCCAATAGCTTTTTCCATCGCTTTAAGTACAAACAATGTTAGGATAATTGGTCTGAAGGATTTGGGGTTTGTTGTTTCCCTTTTTCCAGCTTTTGGAATGAAGCTTACTATTGCCCTTCTCCATGTTTCTGGTATATAACCCAGTTCCAAGCTACAAGTACGGTAAGGTGGTGCCTTTATTTTTGTTCGACTTGGCGAAAGCACTATGCGATCAGATTAGATTTTAAGTAAGGATTGCATTTAATCAGTAATTCTCATTTTCATGAATACTTCAATTTCAATAATCAACAATAATGAATTCGTCGTGGTAAATGCAGTAGGTCGTATGTCAAAAATATTGAACTTTTCAGAAGGGTCAAAAAACTTTCACATTTTAACATTTTGCATCCGATTCGTTCGACAATTTTTTTGCAGGAGAAGGACAAAGTCGATTTCGTATTGGTCCACCGACATAGGATCTATTGCAGGTTGTGTATTTGACTAAATTGGTCAGGTTAGTGCAATAAACGAAAAAGTGCTTTTTTTTACATACGACCTATTGCATTTACCACGACGAGATTCAGTTACCGTATATTCACGAGTGTACTTAAAAGTTCAAACTTAATTTCAGTTTTACAGTGAAATTTAATATACAGATTTCGTAAATTACATCGGAACCCTCGCCTCGGATTACACAAGTACGACAAGGATATATGAAAGAGAGAGAAAGAATAATTGTGCGCGGTCATCACTTTGTTTCATCTTAGGGGTGTATACTTATTTCCCGAGACTGGCCGAATGGTCCTTTACAGAGAGAATTCACTAGTTGGTGGTATAACGGTGGTATTAAGTATGCTCCCAACATGGAAGGAGTGAGGGTGTTATAGAAATAAAAAAATACAATCGTTATTACGTAACCTGTACATCTTAAAATTCATTTTTGTCAACATGATCATTTCAGACCAAGTTGACAATTTCTAACTACAATAGGATATTATTTTAGCCATTGTAACTTGAAAATAAAACAGCATTTCTTGAGAGAACCATAATTAATAAACTAAAAATCCCTTCCATTAATAAATTAAATTGAAAAAATAAAATAAGTAGGTAGGTACCTACACCTATTCTAAACATAAAATATAAACTTCCTGGAAAAATAAAAATCCATTCTAAAGGTAAACATAATTTTAATGAATTAAGTGCTCAAATAAACCACCTTCCTGTGCCAGACAATAACCGAATCTGTGATAAAGATTTGATCTCATATCTCTAAGATTCACCCTCGAAAAAAAGTCAACGATAACGAGACAAAAATATCATTTGTACAAATTAATCTGCGCTTCTGGCAACAGCGGTTAAAATAGGGGGGCAATGAGCATTCGGCCAGTTTCGGGAAATAAGTATACACTCCTAAGGTGAAACAAAGTACACGCTTAATGACCGCGCATAATTATTCTTTCTCTCTCTTTCAGCTGTTTTTCTGTCGTACTTGTGTAATCCGGTCGGTTCCTATGTAATTTACGCAATCCGTATGTTTGACATAATATTCAGACATTGGGTAATTTTAGTGTGAAGGCAGAAAGGTTATTGTTACAAAGAAAATTAGAAATTAGATTTTAAAATTGAATGAAAATCTTAGAACGTAACTGAATAATTAATAAGTAGGTAATGTAACTACTTCTGAAACTAGACAACTTTTTTCTTGACGCTTTCTAGTTTTGCAACCTTGAAACTAAATACTTGACATTAAAAACCGATGCATTAATTTTCGTTAAATGTATCCAACTTTCAGAGATCCAATTATTATGGTTCAATTAGAAGAATCTCTCCAAACAGTATAATTTATATTTCCAAGGTAGAAATAAATTATCGTTTTTTATTGGTTACTGAAAAAATTCAAATATATTTTTCGGTTGAAATTTTATTTCAGTTTCTTTGATTCATTCATATTATGCTTCTCAAAATAGTTCCAGCTAATCATGAACTTAGCGGAGTATTAATCAAATTGGCTGCTTCCATCAACTGTCATCTATTTATAGACTACTGTAAAATTTCAAACAAACATAATTTAGTGTGTGTTTCGATCGAAAGCAGAAGACCTCGTGAATTTGAACGAAAATGGGAAAAAATTGGTCCTACTGTCCTCAGTTAAAAATCTTTGAAGGGTTTATTCACCAGTCGCACCGCACCATTCGTGTTTTGCACCTTAATTAAAGCAATAATAATGCACACACAAATGGAGGCACTATAAGTGAAATCCTTTATCCACCTAATGTTAATTTGCCAATTTCTTGGGGTTTTATTCTAGTCATATCTTGATTATAGTCGAATATATGCTTCCTGCTATTGCCAGCGCAATATCAAACTCCTGGGACGTTTAGTATATACTTAACCGGATAATTTCCTAGGAGATGATAGTGTATGGTCAACTCAAATACTATTCTATGATTAACCAATTTGAAAATATCGATTAACTCGGAACATTCGAGGCGTTAGACACAATACATCGTTAGTATCAGTGCCGACTAACCAGTTAAGAAGTTTATGAAATATGCATATTTATTTGTGGACTATGGCCGTGAAAATATTGATTTAAAAAATAATCGAAAGTAACAATTCGAGAAGAAGAAGAGGAGTAGTGGAATGGATTGATCGAGTAACAAATGGGGAAACTGTTAACTTGTAAATTTCCTGATACATTACTGTTAATTTATACTGGAGAGTGGAGAACTCGACTGAAATAAGCAGCTTGATGGTGCCTGTAAAATGCAGGAAATTTATTTTCTCATTTGTTTCTCTAGAAACTTTTCGATGTCTCATATGGTACTCGTCTTGTAATGTTATTTAGTGGTTGTCATCCAGAAATCAAAATGCAATCGACCCATTCGCATTTGCTGACATTTACTCGCCTGAATAACGAATCGGGTATATGTATAAGTGAGAAAAATCTCACCTGCTTCTCTATATACCAGTAAGCCTGAGGTCACTAATTAATTGAATCAAAGCATCCTGAAAAGAATAAGTTTTAAATGGCAATTACGTGTATCTTTCTTTTTTCGTTAGTAACTAAGTTTCGGACTGTCGACAATCTTCTATATTCGTATACATTTTTTTTGCATCCGCAAGTTTCGATCCAACTTTTCAATAACCAAAAACAATTATCATCCAACTTAATACAAAATATACCACAGGCAGTCCAAAAGTTTTCCCAATTTTAAGTTTTAAAAACTGCTAAATATCTCTCAAATAATGACCTGCCATTATAAAGTGGAGTAAGAAAATTATTTTTTAAACAAACTAGTCATTGAATATTAAAAAAATTGAAATAATTTGAATTCACTGCGATTTGGCACAAAAAAACATTTCTTGTTACCGCTGACTAGTTGAAAAATAAACTGAAAAAGTTTTATGGGGTACAGCCAAAATATTTTATGGTTGGTGAAGAAAACCTGTATACAGCGTTGCTTAAAAGTCTCGCTGCAACAGATTATCTTTGAAACCATGGAGACTATATAAGGAGAACTAACTCATACGGAGAAATTGACAAAACCTGACCTCAAAATCGACTATCTAAGCAGTTTGTATTTTCACCGCTACGCTGCGCATTGCAACACGGGCACCATCCAAATAAGTAACCTTAGTTTTTATAAGTGACAGTAGCCAAATTGTAAACATTAGTTATGACAATAATAAAAACTAAAAGTAGGAGCTAGAAAGATTAAAATTATTGTTAAAAATTAAAAAAAGACAAAGTGTGTGCGTTGTTAAAAATTATTGCAATAGTGGTTGATAGTGCATCTGATTTAAAACGATGAGACGTGAATTGAAGTTAAGAAAGCCAGAGTGTTTTCAGTTACCCAAGGTGATTGAAAATATTCAAAGATAAATAAAGTACTAAAGAATATTTATTATGTTAGGATTCAAATTATATACATTACTCATGAGAAGTCTAGAAAAAGCACAATGGCACACAAAATACTTTACTTTTGCTGATATATACAATTAAAATTCAAGAGAACTGGAAGAAAAAAGGTGAACAATGATATGATAGTTGATATAAGGAATAAGCTGTGAAAGTAATTTGGAAAAACTACTAATAGGTATACTTTGTATACAGAAAAATATAAATTGAATTCAGTGATAGAAATAGGAAATCAAATTATTAATTTTGGAGTAAAAATATACAACAAATGGAAAAAAATATTGGTACACTCTACCTCTACAGGGGTTACTAAAACCATTCGACATTGAAAGTGATTTTTAACACTTCTTTCTTACCAATCTTCAGCTAAGTACATAATTTCAGTCTGTGGCACTTGTGGGATAACATCTACAGATAAAACGCAGTGAATTTAAAATAGTGTAGTGAAGGTTATAGAATGTCAACAGATGTAATTTTCAAAGAAACTGGTCTTCAGATGACAAAATATTGGAAATTGTAGTTTTAGTATATCCTTGAGTAGGTGTATCTGAATAGTGAGTGGTCCAAAGAACCAATTAAAGTGGCCAATACCTCCCCAGAAGAATTTTTATACAAAATGATCAAATAATAACTTGAAATCTGGCAATAAGGGATGGTGAATAATGTACATTCTCATACCAGAAGACAAAACACTTCATATACATGTAGGTCTGAACAGCCCAGTGAACATAATATGTATAAAGTCATTCAACAGTCTGCCATGGTACTAACAATCTGTTGCAAATATAAAAATAAAATTGTATGTTGAAATTGGTCAGAGTATGAATATATCTATATTCTGTGTACTTTGCACTGTGTTTGTGTTATTAGGAAACTGTGAATAGTAATTTTTTGTTCGTTTTTGTATTAGAATAAAGTAATAATTTTCTTGCATGATACCTATGTACTATTTACATATAATATGTACTTTACCTATATGGAAAACCTTTGCATGAACTAATATCATTAGTAAGTTGTACCTGTTGACAGTGATGATTAAACATAATATATTGTACCTATTTTTTATTGTAATTAAACAGATTGAAGATTGTGCATAGATAAATTTGAAGCATTGGGATTCATCCTACACCTTTAAATCCATTTCACTATTCTGCTGTAAGTTATTGTAGCTCATTCACTGTTATTTTGATATTGTTATGACTGATCACATACATCTACATACTGCAATATGTATATTTGCAAATTTGAATGTGTTCGTGTGAAATCAAATCTGGAGGACTTCATGTTGAGGTATACATTTTTGGAGAAAAACTGTAATTCACTTTCACTTGCAGTTTTTTATAACTAAGGTAGCTTTCAGGCTTAATAGCAAGTATTCTGGACACATCATTTAATATAATTTATAGAAAATACCAGTGTTTAACACCATCAAAGGCTCTAGTAATTCCTAGAAAAAAAGTAGCACATATTTGCTTGGTAGCCTAGATGTTTGTATATACAATTTTGGGTTCGATAGTGGCATGTATAATGGACCATTTTCCTCAAAACCAATCTCATATGAAGATATCTATGTATTTATCGATATTTTGTAATATTTTTTTGTTTTAAAAATTATTTGCCAGTACAGACAGAATTCAATCATAATGCTATAAAGCTTTGAGTAGAGAATATTAAATATCCTAATTATCTCATTTCAACTTCAACAGTAAACTGATAACCCATAGTAAGCTAGAAACATATGGCAGACCATAGGGTAGGTAGGTATAAAGTTAGAGACAATATAGGTACTGATTGTACACTTTATATTTAGGTGAAATTTACAAAATGTGTAGTAAATTACAAGTCTCCTGCAATTCTGTATATTCATCATTTCCATAATTTCTTCTTGTAAAGGCTTTGCCAGTTCAGGAGCAATTGGCTTTCATTCATTTTATAGAAAATAACCTAAAATATTAGATATTACTTATTAACAAATTTGTAATTAATCGATTCTGTTATTAGAGCATTGACTATACTGTCTATTTATCTATACATACCTTCTATTGTTTCATCAAACTGTATTTTTTTTACTTGCAAGATATAATTCTTCAAATCTAAATTATTCGAAGGCATTTAAATTGATTTTCATATTCCATATTTTACTGTGTAGAAAACCAAATTCTGAAAAACTTAAACACATTATTCATATATAATGAACAAATTAGTTCTAGAATATACTTACTTGCACTAAAGGGTGTCTTTTTCACATTTTTCGTTCAAATACTTTTTATACTAATTATGACTGTGCCAAACCTTCAAGTCCTCTAAAATTCCATGCGAAGATAAATGTTATTGGCAAGATGTATCATATTTTACTACCAAACGACCACAATTTAAGATATTTTCCAAGACGAGGACGAAAACGGATTTCTTAGTCAAAAAATGTTTCATCCCTAACCCCACTTACCTAACATACTGTCAAATGAGCTAGCAACCAATAAAAAACCATGAACTGAAAGTGTGTGCAAGACTCATGATTGGCTGTTATTGTTCTGCAGTCAGATGTTTCTGGTACTCGTTTAAGACTGGCGCCCTCTACCATTACCAAAAAATGAATTACATGGAGTTCGATCTCCTTATATAGTCTCCATGTTTAAAACGATGAATGATATGTCACTAGGCATATTTTAGATCAAATGTCAAATTTTCTGGACACCATCAGCGCTTAGCGTAAGGCCGCCTTCTTGAATTCATTGAACTGCAGCCTAGGTCCAGTGACGTATCACACAGCAGCTTTTTTTTTTCTTTCCAAAAATAATAGCAATGTATCACTTCAAATGTCTTATTTTTCTAAATTAAATTGTACTGTACCAATGATATGAACTTGTAGGTTTTTAAAATTGAACAAAAAACAATAGTAGGCATTAAAAACGTCAAAACTGATACTAATTTCAAATTGGCCCGAAGTTTGAAAGTAAATTGAAAATAATGGCCCATTTCTCGGAAAAACAACGAATTAAAATTTTAATGTTAGTTGGATATGGTCATCGCAAACATTCCGATGACGAAGCAGCTCAGCTTTTTTAACGATTTTCATTCTCAATGATATCCTATAAGTAGATCTGCAATGGCGAGATTAATTAAGAAATTTTCTGAAACTGGTTGTGTAAAGGATAATCCAAGGTCTGGTAGACTGAACAGTGCAGCTTATGAAGATAAAACTTTGAATGTTCTATTAGATGTTCAAGAAAACCCTAAAACATACTATTGTATTGGCAAGAAATAATGATATTTGTAGACGGTCTATACAAACTATTTTGCATAAAAATAACTTTTATTTGTATAAAGTAATTCGCACTAGCTGGAGAAGGTTTGTACACAGCGCCCACAAAAAGTGTGGGCGGGTTTGGTGAAAAACCATTTGATCCGTCCTTTTTATATTGAAAGTACTCTTACCGGTGCCAAATATTTTGATTTACTCCAAAATAAAATTATGCCTGGAATAAATCAATTATTTCCCAATATGAACGTGTACGTTCAATAAAATGGCGCACCTCCATATTATCACAGAGACGTTATGTGATATTTAAACACAATTTTTTCTCAGTGATGGACTGGTCGAAGAGGTGAGTGGCCGGCAAGATCCCCCGACTGGACACCTATTGATTTTTTTCCTGGGGTTACCTGAAAGACTGCGTTTATGTCAACAGATCAACTAACTTGAACGGCAACAATTCTATTCGTTGTCTCGAAGAGAGATTGTATCATTGTCAACAAACAAATGGCCAGCATTTTGAGCTCTTACAGTATTTGCAACTCATATGAATGTGTAGAATTCCAGCAACATCCAGTTTTATTTGAAATTGCAATTTTAATATTTTTGCTAGATTTCGATTTTAGTTTATGAGTGGAGTGATACAGTGTTGTTATTTATAGCAATATATAATTATAGACAAATAGCAATGGTAAAAATTACACATTATTGTAATTTTCGTAAGGATTTCTAACTTTTTGGAACTAAAATATATCCTATAGAACATACTAAATATGTAGTTTCATTAAACCACAATATATGTTATTATTAATCCAAATTATTGTATAAACATTGAACTGAACGAATCATTTAATCAACCCAACCCAAACCCAATCAATTTTCTCGTTTTCTGGAATCGACTTCAATATTTACCGAGTTCCGTTTCATGTCCTTTTGGTAAGAATCACAACACTGCGATGATGGAAAAACTGTCAATAACTCCTTCACTTTTGATCGACTTTGACGTGTAGACAGGTTTACATGTCAAACTGGTGAGCCCATGTTCCATGGCTAGTTAGAATGTGTTTTATGGATGGGTCGAAATTGACTCGTTCATGTCTTCAGCGACCTTCACCCGATTGGGTTTCTTCAAATTTCCAGCGGCTACGTTTTTCAGACCTACGCTACGATTTTCTGTAATCATTTTCTTCACCTGAGCGGAGAAAATCTTACACCATATCTCGACCGCCTTTGTATGTACTGTACCACTCATAAGCACGTGTTTTTGGTAAGGTTGACTTACCGCAACATTTTCAAGTTTTCGTCACACGAAATTCCCTATGCAATGTGAAATTTAACATATATTTTTTAATTGGAATTTCAGTTTATTGTAAACTAGCGGACCCATCAGACGTTGTCCTGTCTTGTCTTACCATATTATACAAATTTTGACTATTTTTATTTTGATTAAAAAATATCACATTGTTACCTATTTTGGGTGGAAAAATCAGATAGGATAGTTAATTTTTAGATAGAAGGAATATATTTTTTGACTTTTCCGAATTTTCCTTCAATTTTTCGGACAAAGAAAATTTCATTTTTTGTAATGACCGTATCAAAAAAACTCCTATGCTGTGCCATCAAATTGGCCCATCGGTTTAGGAGTTGTTGAGTATGAACCCGATTGCAGCGCTACCTACCGTGACTAATTAAAAATCTAAACCATCAAGTTACTTTCTCAAATAGACACAAAAAATGTTGTCAACACTGGCCCATACGCTTATGAGATGTTAATTCGATTACAACACCACCTACCAGGACTAATTGTGAACCTTTTTTCTTTTTTTATATGTATCATCTCTTTAATTGTCAGTTTTTGATAATTAGAGTCCTGTGTTAGTATTTTCTAGATGTTGAGTTGTCAGACCTATATATTTTTTTGGACAGTTTAAACATGGTATAGAATATATAACATTAGATTTTTTATTGGTTTTAGTTGGACTTTTAAGTTTAGTAAATAATGGTAATAAAGTATTTTGAGCATTATGACACACGTTAATGTTATGTTTAGACAATATATATTTTAGTTTTTCTGAGAGTCCGTTTGTATATGGCATTGCTATGTATCTGTTTTGATCTAAATTAGTTTGTGTGTTTTTATTTTGAGTGTTATTGTAGAATTTGTAGGTGCGTTGTTTGAAAATTCGTTCTATATTGTTTATTGGATAGTTGTTATTTTTCGAGGTGTCTTTTACGTGTTTAAATATTTCAGGACGGTATTCTGGAGAAGTAAGTTTAATAGCTCTATATATATATATATATATATACAGTGTTAAAGTAACGTAACTTGCTAATATTTCGAATTCCGTTGGGTTTACAAAAAAATGTTGAATAAAAAATTTCTTAAATAATCCAGACCATCTGCATAAGTCGATTAAAAGTATACAGGGTGCACCATTGCTCCAAAATAACTTATTAACATATTTTTTTAAATAGTACACCATATATATATATTTTCAGTTTTTCATAATCTATTAAATTACAAATACAACCGTCAAGACCGCATGATTCTACTATTAATAATTCCAAAGTTACATTGGTTAGAATCTAAAATTATAAAAAAAGTGTTTATGACAAAGAAGTAGGTAGTAGGTTTTATAATCATTGATAGAGTTTTAGGTTTCTCGCTAAAAATTTCAGGTTTCCCGTTAAGGAGTTCAGGTTCCCCGGTAATAATTACAAGTTTCCCGCTTAAATTTTAGGTTTCGCGACCAAATTTCAGGTTTCATGCCGAAATTCCAGGTTTTTCGCCGAAACTTGAAATTTTTGGCGGAAAACCTAAAATTTGGACGGGTGAGCTAAAATTTGAGAGGGAAACCTGAAATTTTTGGCGGCAATAAATTATGAGAAACTGAAAATATATACATGGTGTACTATTTAAAAAAATATGTTATTAAGTTATTTTGGAGCAACGGTCACCCTGTATACTTCTAATCGACTTATGCAGATGGTCTGGAGTATTTGGAAAAACTTTTATTCGTCATTTTTTTGTAAGCCTAACGGAAATCGTACTATTAGCAAGTTACGTTACTTTATGTACACACTGTATATATAAGACTTTTAGTACAGTTTTACTTTGACTTATGCATTCATTTGATCTTAACAGGTTGTAGTCACCCAGAAGAGTCTTTGATTGTCTAAGCATTACTATATCTTTCCAACGTCATATCTTCTCTTTTTCTCGGCTTCGCCCATTTTTTCCAATATTACAGTGGACCTGATTCCGCAAAAGGGTTCCGGCTCCCAAAAGGATATTTCAGTCAAATTCAGTCTCCCTCTTTGCTAGTTCATCTGCTATTTTATTTCCTTTTATTCCAGTGTGTCCTGGAATCCACAGTAAGGTAACGGCAAAAGAATTTTTGAAATCGGTCCAGTGATTTTTAAGTTTATTCGTTACATACAAAAATACAAATCTTTTCTTTTCATAATATTAGTATGGAAGTATAGGTATAGATATAAAGTATATAGATATTGCAAAATGTGACAGATAAACTGAAAATGGAGCACTTTTAACGGACTAAATAACAGTCAAAATTTACATTGGGATAGAGGACGGTTGTACCAGCTTCTCGGAAAAACAGTTTCTACAATTGGTTTTCAAATGATCCCAGATCTTTCTTCACAGAATTTAAAATACCAAATATGATGAAATTTGGTTAAAAAACTATTAGTATATAGGTAGACTTTGTTTAACCATCCTTTGCCGTTACGTCATACATTGTCTAGCTTGATCTTTCATTCATCAAATTGATGAGACGGAATTATGACGTCATTAACGTATTTATTAACTAATGTCGACGTAAATTGTATTTGTTACTTTTCACAGTTCAGTTGTCATGCATCATTGAAAACAATTCTTTACATATGTCGTTGATTACAATATTGAGGTCAAGTGTAAAATAACATTCAACTAATATAGGACAAGCGTAAAACAACAGAATACGTCACCGATTATGACGTAACGGCAAAGGATGGTTAAACAAAGTCCACATAATACAATTTGACACTTTTGTTGTGTTTTATTAGTCACATTATTTTCTGAATGCATTTTCTACAACATTAAAATTCTCCAAATCCATCCTTGTCTCAATTCTATTAATGAACAATAGTAGGTACTTAGACAAACTGGACCGACTCAATCATTAAAAATAGTTTCCAGGAACTTCGTGACATTCCATTGTTGAATGATTGGAGTAAATCAACTCGAGCAAATATTTAGAAATAGATTATTTGCTAAATAAGCGAGAATCGATTTTGATATCAGGTATCCCAGAACTTTGAATTAGATGGTTTTCAATCTGAATTAATTCGAAAATGGTAATTACATTGCCAGTTTATACCTACAGAGCGTCGCATGGATTTATTGATTTATTTATAAAATAACAGATATTTGCTATACAGACGTGAAAATAATTAACCAATTTTCTCAGTAATATTAAATGGATTATCCTGTATTTTATATCATTGTTGAAGAGTACTATTACCACCCTTTTATTTTATAGAGCAGTTCTGACAACTAAAATTTATCAGTTTTAGAAATATTTTCTTTTTTATGTGGATATCAGTAATTTGGTATGGAAAAATTCACCAATTATTTGTTTGGAGTTGAAGGTTTACAAGAAACAAAACGAAATAAGCAGCAGTCGAAAAACAACACTCACTCCACCAAAATGAAATAGGTCCTAATTTCATAAATATCTGGTGAGCTATTATTATTACCTATTATAAATGAAAATTTACATAGAAAAATGGAAATATCACAAAAACTTATCACCTGACTTACGGAAAATGCTTGATAAAAATAGAAGTATGGTGATCCACTTGAAATGACTGAGAAAATAATGTAGGTACTTGAGTTTTGAGCCAGCATATATTTGATTTGATAAATATTCGCGAAATCATTCGTGTTTGTATATTTTGATAACGAATATCTTTGGCTTCCATAGATTATTATTTTTTTCCTCCCATTCAATTATACAGAGCGTTGAGCTTGCTATGATTTTGACGGAAAATTGGCTATAACTTTCAAAACACCCTGTATAACAAATCACAACTTAATTTTTTGTTATGGGAGCGTGAAGCAGATTTTAGTTTTAAAGTGAAAAATGCGTTATTTCATTTGAAAAAACATAACTTTCATCTGTCACCGAGTTGAGGAACACCCTGTAACATTGTAATTAATTTTGGAATAGGAAGCTTACAGCTGAATACAACTTTTATAATTTCCTACCTTTTTCGGTATCTTCCATGGTAACATAGCTACTGAGCTTTATAACACTAATCAATCACTCTGTATAAGACACTCTGTAATTATTGAAAAATATTAATTTGTAAGCAAAAGACAAAAGGAAAGCTCGAGAATGCCACTCGAATTTTGGTACTGGACGGAATTGTGATAAAGTGATAAATAATTTTTATGACGAAAGTTTAATGATGTTTTTCAATACTTATATGAACATACCTATCTTTCTTTTGAATTTATGTTTGCTCGAATATAATGTTGAGAAAGTTTGTCGTGCATGTTACTTAATCAGCAAAGTGGTTATGTAATAGTTTACTGGAAAATTTAATAATAATAATATTGGAGCTCGGCACCTCAGCGTTTAGGCTTTTTGTGCTCTTGGTTGTACCATTTATGAGACGAGACCGGTAGCCCTTATCAGGCTCGATAGTCTTCTCACCAGATCCTTCTTGGGGACATCCTTCCTTGGATACTCTAGTCTAGTCCTAAGAGTCTATATTTCTAATAAGACAGTACTTCACATTCGAAGATAATATGAAATGTTTCCTCCTCTTACATGCACGGCTGACAAATAGGTTCCCCCTATATCTACCAATTGTCACTTTCCTTATCTGGCCTTTGTTGAGGTTTAATATTTCGTCAGTTAGCGACTCCGATGAGTTTTTGACCAGGAGTTTGCTGTGTTCTTGTTTTGGCACGTGGCTCCAGTACGTCTGATGTTTAGTTTAAATCCTCCGAGATGTACAACCAGCAGCAGTTTTTGAAAATCCAAAAACTGGTTCAGAACCAGTAAATGCAGTTTTTGACCCTAGTCTGCCTTTTCATTGCTACAACGATAATAATTATGTCAATATCGAAATAATCATCAATATCTTAGAATTCTCATAATTTATGTATTAAATAGTGGAGTTAATAAGAAACAGTTACTTTTATCCATAAGAGTAACGTAAGAGCATGTTTATACCGCTCGAAGGCCAATAACAATAATTAATCAACAGTTGAAACTGGTATTATGATTACAAACATTGGAATCAATTGAAACTTTGTTTATTGAACATAATGGTAAATCTCTAATTTTAGTTTTCCTTGGAATAAGCAACCCGAATGGAGATAACATATTTTGATTATACTGAACCATTTGAACGTACTGCGTTCGTGGAAAATTCTTTAAGTCTTCTGATATTACAGAGGAGCATTGAGCAAAAGTTTTGCATAACTTGAATTCTCCATGAACTAGATAAAGATAAATTCAAGCATAGCTCATACAAATTGTAACCATAATCAAGCACTAGGGCATCGTATAGGTACACCTGAAATTTTTAATATTAGACGTGCTGTGAATTTGAAAGATTTCTCTGGGTTCAAATGAAAAAATGTCTTTTTTGGATCAATATTCAATGCATGTGTTCATTCATTCAATTTATTACATTATTAGGTATGAGGTTTAAAATATATCGTCCGTATAGTGTACTTGTAGTATATAGAGTGTATAAAAGATACCCCAGTAACCTGTGACACGAAAACTGTTACGTAACTTCGTAAACGATTAAAAAAAAAACGAGAAATTTGAGGTTACAAATAGTCTGTCCTAATTCACAATTATAGACCTGCGTGAATCACCGGGTATAATCAAATTTTTGTTTAGGAACGTTCAAATATTGCATTCAAGGGTTGACGTATTACAGATTTTCTCATAAGTCCATGAAATAATACAATAATTGTATTCTAAACATTATATTTATACAGATTAGTGGTTTGTATTAAAAATATATATATTTTTCACAATATTATCTGACGTGTGAAGTTAACGACTAAGAATTGTGTCATAACTTAATTTCTTGGCAACCCCAAAGTTCCGGTAGCAACCACTAGTTAAATTCAAAACGAAATGCTTTGTGCCTGGCTATTACCATCATCGATTCGGAGATGAAGTACAGGATTTCATTACTCTTGCATAAAATTCTGGTTTAGAGGCAAACTTTCGGGTTACGTCAGATAACTTTCATACGTGATTCCACTTTGTGTTACCAGGGGACTTTTTCAAGTTTGAGTTGATATCGACCTGGTTAATGTATCAACACATCACCTTCCTTTTTATTTTAAATGTTCATGGTACTATTGAATAAACTATCTTTAGTCAACTTTAAGCTCTCCCCTATTTATGTTTTCACTTCAAACATATACAACTGTTTTTCTATTATAGTAAATCACTTTAGTATTTGAATATTCCCATTTAGCTAGTATTGAACAACATTGATGGTTACATAAAGCAGGTTTCTTTTTGTACAGCTTGCCTCTCAAACTACGAAACTATATAACTAACCAACTGATGCAGTACATTTTTTTCCTAAGTTTTTGGCAACAACAGGCCAGTTGTACATTGAAATGGATGTGTGACAAATCTTAGAAGAGTTTGTTTTTCGTTCTACTCTTGAATTATAAATAAAAATAAATAACCAGTTGAGGAAATTAGCGTATAATCAATACAGGAGATTAGTGGAAGCGAGTTTTCTCCGCGTTTCTCAGAACCGGCGCCCGTTTTTCATCAACCGTGTGACATTTCTCATATAAAACAATTTCGTGGTGGTTTTGGAGGACCACCTTTGAATTATAGTTGGATTATGGGCGTTTAAAGGATATTTGATTTTAATACAATTTTTAGCATAGAAATTAGAATGACACAAACCAGTCTTTTAAAACTGTTGGATGTTTCCCACTTTTTCCCGTCTTTGAATTACGAACATTTCCTTTTTTCGCTTTTGTAGGAAGATGCCTTTCCCATAAGTCACTTTTACGACTTTTCTGGTCTCAAACAAGAACAATGAATTTAACGCAATGTACACCTAAATGTGAATTTGAATAATGATGAGTATATTCGTAAAAAATCGGAAATGTTAAAGGGGCTAAGAGAATGCCACACGGTGAAAACCACAAAGGCATCCATCTTCAAGGTATATTTTTGATTGGAATAAGTAGGAAAATTAAATATACTTACACGCACCATACCACTAGATTATTAATTTGCAAAATTGGGTGTGATGCAGTAACTTTCAGGCAAAATTTAAAAAAAAATTATATTGGTGATTGAATTTTTAAATATTTCCCAATATAAATAAACACTTACAGTTATAGTGGAGAATATTCGGATACCAATGAAATACTATCATAATCATTCACTGTAGGTATTTATTAAAAATGTGAGCCATGCTCTGTTTTGTTTAGCTTGCCTTGTTTGTTGTTTGGGTATTAACTAAATGAAATTTCATTTCCTTCCTGTTCACATGTTGTTTAAAGGATTATTTACATCATTATTATCTTCTTGAAATACCTCATTTGTAAGGTCTTTCAATAATGTTATCAGCAGTATCATACTCAACTGACTAATTCTAATACAGGGAGAATAAAAAGTGATTTAATTTAATCAGATACCTAATCATTTTACAATAAACGAACTGCAATATTGAATTAATTAATACATCATACTTTTCAGCTAAATTAATTGCTCAAAATGCGATTCACCGGTCTATTGACAATAAGCCAATCGACAACCGCATTCTTCTTGTGCATTACGAATAACTTACGGAGTAATTCCATCAACTTCGTCTCTAATTTGGTCTTGCAGCTCTTGTAGATTTTGTGGTTTATCCACATAGACCATTGATTTTAAATAACCCCGTAAAAAACCTAGAAGTGTGAGATTTGGAGATCTTGGTGACCCTCTATCGGTCCTCGTCTACCAATCCACCTCCCAGAAAAACACTGGCTTAAAAACTCGCCAACGTCACGTGCATGATGCGGGGGTGCACCATCTTGTTGTAACCAGATACTATCATCTGGTAAGTTAGGATTGTTTTCGTTTGGAACATATTGGCAAGCTATTCCATTAATTGCGATCAGGAACATAGTTATTCTTAGAACTGAACCTTGCGGTAGCCCATCGTCCAAGTGTTCTTCTTTGGATCACTCGCCGTTCGTTTTCACCTGAAAATATCTCCTGGTTAAAAAGTGTTTAATAAAATTCAAAATATCTACATTAGGGTTTCCCAATATATAAGGAAAACATTTTTTTGGCGAAATCACATACGCATACCCTCTATTTCTATTCCGTTTGACCTAATTGACTGAAATAATAAATCCCAAACTTTTGACATCAAAATTTATACTGACTTGCTATAGGAAGAATTAAGAATTTAATTTTTATTACTACAATACACCCGAATTATTCACTCAATTACATTAAAAAATAATATTATTTTTCAAATTTTGTTTTAACCGTTTGTTTTTTACAGACAGGATACATTTTTCAATGTTCTGAGAATTGTTTTTGTTCCTCCTCAACTGTGATTAATCCATGAAAGTCTTGCATCAACTTAACCGCTCTTTCGGCTTTCGTTTACTACACTCAGTGTCGAAACTTTCTTTCTAGCTTCTTGAAACGAAGTATTATTTGACCACAAAGTAGGAAATTCATGTAGAAAACTGTCTTCAATTTTAAGGCGTTTCAACAAGGACTTGCTTTTTACTGAAATGAAATCCGAGATATTTTTTTCTGAAACAAAATAAGGAAAGAGTGTTGAAAAAATATACTTTTACAGAAAACCGAGGTTATTAATGCCAATGTTCTTTATAAACTTACCATACAGTGAACCGCAAAGTTCTTCTTTCGAGGGGATATATTGTTTTTCATGAGTTATTCCCTCTTTTGTTGAATTATCAACCATTCTAACTTTAGTTTCTTGGTCCACATTATCGTCAAACAGTGATAATATAGAAACTTCGTCAGTTAAATACCACAAATGCTAAGTTATCTTCTGCAAGGCTGCTTTTGAGATCGGTTTATCAGTTTTCTCGTAAGACTTCATTGATTTCAAAAAGCACAAATCTTGGTAAGGTGCTTTTACTGGTGAAGTGCAGTGGAGCCATGGTTTAATGTAGAATGTTACAATGAACAAGCAAACGTCACGTAACGATATTTTCAGGGAATAAATTGCTCTCGCCATCCATTTTTTCCATATCTCCACCTAAAAATATTACAGCTCTATTAACTCTCGATAATCATCTCCGACTATTTCTTTTGTCAGCTCAGTTCGGTTAAACTCTAGCAAGTTGTCCATGTCGGAGTCAGTCAGGTGCTGTGTAAGTTTTTCTCTATAGTTTTGTATTTTATCAGCATTGATACGTTTCCAGTTGTGTCGGAACTTTTTGAAGAGTGGAATATCAGGGCTTGTAGTTACTTGACTGATTTTTGCTTCAAATACTCCTTTTAAGACCAATTCATACACGTGATGGCGACAAGCAAAAATAAGCATTTCTCTGTTCAGTTTTTGTTCAAGAAGCACACAGGTACCTTTAATACGACCTGTATTTGGAGCAGTAGTATCAAAACAAATAATTTGCAGTTTATCATCTAAATTTCAGTCTACAATCACGTTCTAAACTGCCTGCACTTGTTCACTTCCTGTAGAACTTTCTAATCTTGGCACAGCAATAAGTTGTTCTTTGTTTTCATAAGAAATAACTATAGAAATACGTTCTTCTTTTGATTTCCGAGCATTTAATGCGGGCAAAAGCTTCCCGTCCCAATGAACAGTCACAACTTCCGGTACCTCATTTTGGAAATCAATTTTTATGGCTTCAGCGCGCTCTTTCCGTTTTTCTGTGCGAATTCTTTGGATGGAAGACTTACTTATCGGAGATTCATCAATATTATATCCAAGTGCTTCAATAGTTGCTTCAAGAATAAACAGAGAATCTCTCATAGCGCTGCTACTGATTTTGGAGAGATGAAATCTTTCGCGGTTTTTATTCAGTGTTTAATTTGTTTCGATTATGGATAGTCGCGTTGTCGCTGCAGCAGCGTTTGTAGTATTGAGTGGCTGCTATATGAGAAGAATTAACGCCCGTCAAGCTCAGAAAACAAAAAGAAAAATAATATGGTGGATGACTTCTTTGAACAGATCGAGAAAATAAAAAACGACTTCTTGAGACCACTCCATTTCGAAAAACCTCTAGAGGAATACGCACCACGCACACGTGAAGGAAGTCGTACAACAAAAGCAGACCAGAAATTAATTGCGGCCGGCCGTCAAGTAGTGGGAACGCATCAACAAGTACGTACTTGTCAAATATGAAAATAATTGAAATCCCTTTGACTCGTGGCATTTTTACCGACAACCGACGGGACTTCGCCATAGTGAACCACTCCCACTACTTGGCAAACATAGGCAAGTGACAAATATTTGCCAAATACACGAGTAGTGGGAGTCCGCCTTTAGATAGCAAGCACTGACATGTATCAATGTAAGTCGGCTCGGGTTACCGTGGTCCTACCTTCTTAAAATTTTATTCATAATAATTGTTTTGACTTATAAGTGAAAAATTTAGAGGGTATACGTTAAAAAAACGACTTTGTTTCTTTTGAGACACCCTAATCTACATGGGTATCCATTTAAGCAAGGTATTTAGGATATATAAGAAGTCCAAATGTGATCGTAAACATATACTAGTTGAATTGCTATTTGAAAGTGGTTGGGTTGAACTGTAGTCGTCAATTTAAGTGCTACTGCCATCTGTATAACCTTCAAGTAGCTCTTCACTCAGCTTTTCCTTCACACAACTTATTCTTGATTTGAGGGTTTTCTTTTCAATGAAAGCATATCATTGGCTTAGGTATGCTATTAGACCTTCGACCTCATCGTTTTGTGCACTTTTAGTGAGTCGAAGGTGGGAGGAATTGGAATAGAAAGAGACCTTTTATTCATTTTTTGGGGTGGTATGTGTTTGATCTCTTGTACCACAATTGTTGTAGAGGATGGATTGGGGTTGTCTGTGATGTGATGATCCACTGCAATGTTGGATGTTTTGATTGTTTAGGACACTAACTGATTCTGTTGCACCTGAAATATTTCCTGGAATACCTACTATTTGTAGTAGGCTAGACTGAGGGTGTCGAAGTAATTTCAGTGGTTTCCGATATTATCGAATGCATTGGGTGCAGGAGAGCATTTAGCTTTACTGTGACTAAGGGCGTCGGCCCAGCACTGTAGTGGAACGCATCTAACGCGATAATTACAGTAAAGCAGTATCGAGCGCGGTTAGTTACTAGGATGGGTAGCCACTGGGAAAGATCTTCGTATATATAGCCCGTACAGCCTGCAGCGGAGTAGCATATCACAGTGCGCAGGCATTATACCAATGAGCACGAGGTATAATGTAGGTATGCTGTCTTTCGGAGGAGACGTAAAACCAAGGTCCTGAGTTCATGGATGTTGGGCTCGATAAAGAACCGTACCACTGGTTGGAACACCAAAATTTCCGGTTGGGGGTAGAGTGCTTCCGGCGTCGGTGATCAGCCTTAGTTGCAGAAATAGACCAACGTTAAATAACCAAATAAAAATATAAAAACTGGCTACTATCTCATGAAACATCCAAAACAGAAAGCTGCTTACTTCATCTTCAGTTATATGACGGATCTCGGCTTAGCACCCCATTCCAACACTACTTCGACCTTGATCTTAGTTAGGCAACTTATCTCGGGATTGTCATAAACCTTGCGATACCTCAATCATTATAAATTTGCCATTTGACTCCAAGGAGTTTTTTGGTGTATCTCAGAGGTCCAAGATCCAATACCAATCAAATTAAAATCCACCTTGGAACTATGCTGAATCCAAATCATTGAAACCGGTTAAAAAACAGACAAATTATACTCTAACATATATGAAATTTAAATGTACAAAACTAATTTTAGAAGTCTGCTAATATGGACAGGAAAATAATAGGATAAGCAACGGATAAGCATTCCATTATAACATCTAACAGCTTGATTGTTTCCAATTTAGTCATCATGTAACCATAAATTAGAGTAGAGGTTGATTACAGTATGGCTGACTATGCATTAAGGAAAGTGGTTCTAACAACAATTTAAAAAAATCATCCATTTATTCGTGAGTTGATTTAGCTTCATTTCGTGTGATTTTTGATTGTCGAGCTGGTACATTTATGTGGTTGATAAAAACGACTCAATGGAAATGAAAAAAAGTGTAGGTAAATATTCTGGAATGAAATATATTGTTGTACAATAGCCCAGATAAAAACAAATGAAACCCTGCAAGTGCATTGTCACACTTTATTGGCTTTTGCTGCATAATATTCATACTTCCACATCGACAAATAATCGAAAATTAAAGCACGATGTATGCCTGCGAGTCGAAATCAACAAACATCCGTATGTATATTCAAGAGTCACCTGATTTTGATCAAAAATAAATTATGTAGCGCGAGGTAAATTTAAAATAAATACATATTATTTCATAGATTCCAATATACACGAACCGGTTTTGTGGCACTAGAATTTTCTATTCATTGTTGATTATTATTTTTAGACACTGAAAATAAGGAAATGCTGAAGGTATTATGGATATTCGACAAAAATAGTTAATTATTTTTCAATTTTCACCATAACTTAAGATGAATAACACTACGAAGCAAACCAGTTTCAAGGAGATATTATGAGCCAATGAATTAACCCTTTCAGTGTATTTGTACCTTCCTAGGAACAAAATATTTTATGTCACAAAGTACCACTTCAATATTAATGAAAACAAATATATGTTTGGGTTATTATTTCACTAACTCACCTTTTCTCTGTCATATATTATGCAGTAATCAGCCCACATCGTCCTACGTAACGGATCGTCATAGTACCATAATATTTCTGTACTTTGTACTATACTGGCAGAATTTAACGAAAATAAAAATATCACGTTATATGCATAAGTTCCATTGTATTTTGATTGGAGTAGATTTATCTCAGTCACTAGGTATCAATATTAATTTTCCTAATTCATGAATTATATTAAAATATTCTATATACAATATAGTTATCTATTTCAAGATAAGATTTAAAAATAAAGTACACTCCTAGAAGTAAATTGTGAGTAAGTGGAAACTCACTGCTGGAAGCAGAAGAAAATAAACTATTGAAAATTTTCATAAGTATCATAAATTTAAGAGTCATCCTATTGGATCGGAAAAAATGTTCAAAATTTATATTCCTAAAAAGGGAATAAAAAACGGAAAATTATCTCATCAGAAGAATTAAGTATTAAACTAATAAGTTCTATCTATTGAAATTTATGCAACAAATTCAGCTCCATATACACAGCAATAAATACAACAGAAGACATAAAAAATATAAGTATGAGCTGTGAAATCTGTAAGAAGAAAAGAACAAACGGATAGAAACGTTTGGCCTTACGTCTCATTTAGGACCAGCTACAAAACCCTTTGAAATATTTTCCATAGACACTATTGGTGGTTTTGGAGAATCCAGATCTACGAAGAGGTATACATGTTACGTCCCAAGCCCGATCTTGTACGGAGTCGAGCTTCGTACAATGAATTTGTACGAAGTCGGATCTGTACAAGCCATTTTGTACGAAGCCGAGATTGGCGGACTTCGGACAGAGATGATTGTACGAAGTCGACTCTGTACAACGCTGGTTATACGGAGTCGGAGCATCGATACTCACTCGGTAATGAGCGCGCTATTAAGACTCTCGTCTGTAGCCCGTGTGATGTGGTGCCGACCTCGGGCGCCATCGAGTATCTCCGGTGGGGCTCGGCTTTCATGCGGGGCGCGCACGGTTCAAACACCCCGTGTCGCTCTCGTCGACGACTCGAAGGCGCGGAGGAGGGTAGGGCAGGGTAGGGTAGGGTAGGGTAGGGTAGGGTAGGGTAGGGTAGGGTAGGGTAGGGTAGGGTAGGGTAGGGTAGGGTAGGGTAGGGTAGGGTAGGTTGGGTTGGATTTCCTTCGCTTCTAATGCACTTTACAACATTTTGGAAAATATCCATTCAAAAAGTGTACGGAAAGCAAGCTTTTCTGTGAATTATACAATTCCATTTTTCGATTTGGGTTAGGGTTGGGTAGGTTGGGTGAGATTTCCTTCGCTTTCAATGCACTTCACAAAAATTTATGAAATTTCCCTTAAAAAAGTGTATAGAAAGCTAGGATATCTATGAAAAGAACATCTCCTCGCTTTCCATACACTTTTTTAAATATATCGTTTGAAAAAGTGTATAGAAAGCAAGTCAATTCCTAACCTAAACCACCCTACCCTACCCTACCCTAATCCGAATCGAAAAATTGAATTGTGTAATTGACAGATTCGTCCTAAGTCTGCGCTAAATGTGAAGGGGGATATGTTTTTTTTTAAAGAAGACCTGATGGGCCGATAATATCAATTAAAAACCCATAAACACCCACTAATTATCTTTGACAGCGTAATTCTACCCTCCTCCGCGCCTTCGAGTCAGATAATGTTCAAATTATAATAATTTTCAATAATAACCCAACCAAACCTACCCCTACCAAACCACCTTCGTATTTTTAGTCAATTTTTGAAAAATAAATTATAATAATTTTCAATAATAACCCAACCAAACCTACCCCTACCAAACTACCTTCGTATTTTCAGTCAATTTTTGTAGAATAAATTATAATAATTTTCAATAATAACCCAACCAAACCTACCCCTACCAAACCACATCCCTCGCGCGCCTGGCACCAGACGACCAGCCCGCGAGAAAGCCGAGCGCTACCGGAGATACTCGATGGCGCCCGAAGTCGGCACCACATCACACGGGCTACAGACAAGAGTGCTATTAAGATGTTAGTATCGATGCTCCGACTCCGTACAACCAGCGTTGTACAGAGTCGACTTCGTACAATCATCTCTGTCCGAAGTCCGCCAATCTCGGCTTCGTACAAAATGGCTTGTACAGATCGGACTTCGTACAAATTCATTGTACGAAGCTCGACTCCGTACAAGATCGGGCTTGGGACGTAACATATACATCTTCTAGTGGATCATTTCACAAGATGCGCGTTTATTTAGATATCAAAAACTCAAACTGCAAACGATTTTGTTGAACTGGTCGATAATTTCTCGGAAACAAAGGATATGTATGTATGCTGGGGTGATATTCACTGAGACCTAAAAGATATATTAATTGTGCTCAAATGGAGGATATAAGCGTACTGTACACATATCAGTATCCTGGAATCAATTTAAAAGAGTTAAAAAAGTACTTGGGCGGAGAACGAATACCACTGGTCTTGAGAGCTGCGAATGCACTATTTTCAAATGGATTGAATCAATCTCCGAAACAAACTCTGGAAAATAAAATCGGATGTCTCGCTCCAAAAAAACCCTTATACGATGTGTATGTGTGTATATGGAGTAAGAGTGGAGCACTGAGACCTAAAAGATCTATTATGCCCCCTTACTTCTACTAAGTTCTTGAGGAACGTCTCAGAGTCTAGTAGCACCTTTAGTCCTGTTTCCTTGGGGAATTTTAGGATATCTGCAGGCTTCACCTTAGATAAATGTCCCTCTTCTATCCAATAATCTCCTAGGTGCTGTGCCCTAGGATTCTGAATTGTGGTGCAATTCGCAAGTATGTGGATGGAGGTTTCTTATGCCACAGAATCTACATTCTTCTTCCTCCACTATTTTGAGCTTTTTCATGTGCCCGTTCAGGCGGCGATGTTCCGTCAGGATTCCTGTTAAAACTTTTAGTGCAGTTTTACTTTGATCATTCATTTGATCTCAACGGATTGTAGCCACTCATCACAATCTTTAATTGTCTTAACCCTACTAGATCTTTCCAATGGTCAGATCTTCTCTTTCTTCGGTTTTGCCTATTTCTTCCAATATTATATTGGGGCTGATACCGCAAAAGAGTTCCGTCCTGGAATCCACAGTAAGGTTACTATATTGTTCTCGCCTAGTTCATTGAGTATGCCTAGGCATTCCCACACCATTTTGGATACTTAGGCATTCATTTGATCTGAACGGGTTGTAGTCATCTTTTATTTTCTAACTCCTACTAGATCAGATCACAGAACTTCATTAACATATTATTGATAAAACCAGAAAATACTTTGTGCTCAACATTGGAGATTGGGTGTTTGTAGAAAAAGGAAATAAATTAAGCCGAAAGAAACTGGATAAATTGAGAAATGGACCATATAAAAAAGTGAAGAAAATATTAAATTCAATTTATAAAATCAATACTTGTCTAGAAAAATCTGAGTATAAACTTTTTCATATCAAAAAACTCATCCCAGCTATACCCACTGAGGAATATGATGAAAAATTAACACAAAAGTGGTCATTGAAGAAAGTTGTGGCAAATTTTCTTTCCTAAGTATATTTTTTCAATTTGAATTTTGCGGTGAACGGTCGTTATAGCCTAGCAGGATTCAATTTGTTGTTAGAAAGACAGCCTTATAAAATGGTATCAATCAAACTATAAAAAGGAATCAGTTGATTGAGAAAAAGGCTTCAATTGTCGTTCCTTTATTTACAGGTAAGAGTATTTGTGAATAATGTAAACAAGCTTATGTATTTATTCAAAAATGTCTTCATTCACAGAGCTTGCACAGTGGAGATTGATTTTTACATTGAATTTATTTTTTAATATTCAAACTAAGCTGCGATAAGAAACTTTCTTAATTTTCCCAAAATGGGCCAAGAGCTTTACTTATTGAAAAAAGAAGTTGACTCAGATTTGAAGGAGATTCGATTTTGTAAAAAATAAGTTGTAGAACCCAAATTTGTGTACATCTTATAAGATAAGGTAAAATGTCTGAGCTCACGATGATAGGAGAAATTCTGGACTGGAATAATAAAAAATATTTCCGGAAAAACGTGTCACATTGACCTGTAGTTCTACTCAAGGCGTCATCCCCACTTCATGGAAAGCCCTTCGATTGCCGCGCAGCCAGTCTTTCGCCAGCTTCAGCTCGAAAAGCACGTAGATTTTCACGCGTTATTTACATTTCGCAAAGTCACGTGTATTTGAAAACTTTGAGTGTTTCAAACAAATCCGTCTTATTGCCTAGTGCTTAAAAAAGTGAATTGTTTTTATTCGTACCGCAAAGGTAAAAATACCAGTTTGTTCCTTTAATATTTAGGAGATCGAGATTAATACTTTTTGGCGGTAGTACAACATACAATGATTTAATAGGGATAATGATATCAAACTTATTTCCCATTCGTATGGAAACTGTGTTTTATGATTGATATTTTGAAAAGTTCAGTTATTGTGGTAGAATAATCGATAGTAGTAAAAGTTGTATAACGGGCCGTAGTGAAACAAAGTGGTCGATGTGGTTGAAACATTTGGAAAAATTAAGTCAAATCAAGTAAAACGTGTCAATATTATTATTGTTTATATTAAATGGATAATACATTTCTTCTCATTTAAATCGTATTCCGACAAACTTACTTGGAATTAAATTAAATTAGGCAACCAGGAAAAATCATAATAATTTGGTGCGTGAATATTGACGATTTGTACACGAAGAATTTGAATACTCAATTTACCAATTTTCGGTTGTCAAATTTAACTTCCACGGAATGAGGCCGGTGCGTTGAAAATTTTCCATAATTGGTATTTAGATATTTGGCACCAAATGGATATCTTTTTAGTTTTCGGGACCATACATATTTGTTTTAATTGATCTGCATCAGTTTTGCTACTTGAATACTCAAATCGATACAAAATGCTTGATAACTTTTCATTACAAAACGAAAACAATAAATCTAATTAAGAACGAGCCACTGAAACAACATTCAAAATACGCACTTCTCAATCGTTCCAAATTAAATATTTAAAATATCCAACTCCCACTCACTGACAACAGAATGCAGCAATTTAAACCTGACAACATATTCAACTATTTGAACTCATTTGGATAAAATCCTACTACTACAGGAAAGGCACAATCAGTGTAAGAAGATCGTTAATTGGAAAATAGTCAAATAGTCATTGAGAATAATAAATTTTGCATTCAAGCAAAGTTTTCTAGTATATATTATTGGTTATTTCGGTTCCTATTTCCAGTTCACCTGTGGTCCTTATAGTCGAGTTGAAAAACTGATAGATATATCAACAATCTTGGGTAGCATTTTTCTTCATTTCTAAAAAGAGAGAGAAAATTTTGTTATACCCCGTTACGATAAGCGGGCTGCTTAAGCTCTCTATTCACAGAATTATATCTAAAGTATCTCATTGCAAGCCAGTCAACCATGGGAATCGAGCTTACGGCTTCCCGAGCTCGAAGCGTTACCACTGGTTTTTAAATACTTCAACTAAAGCCAAGCGGTAAAATTAAAAGACCGGTGAATATAGATTTTTTCCTCTAGTACTTTTAAAAACTTTCATTGAATTATCGATTTTTTAATTTAATTTTCATTAGGGTTGACAGGAAAACCTATATCTCACGTACATCCAACAAAAAAATGTTGTTGATCTGTGATTGATCTTGTAGGAAAAAATTGAAGCATAGCTTCAACGGCAAATGGTTTGAATGAGATTCAAAAATACGCAGATGATGTTTAAGAGAGAATTCAATTCAAAGAAAACTCATTTAAATCGTTTCCAGGTGTAACTACGCAAACATCTCCCATAGCAACCGTTTTCAATAATTCACACCAAATTCAATTGTTATGAACAAAAAGAAACAAAACAAAAAGTAGCCTATGTTCTTGTTGTTTTCCCATCTATTGTACGTACCTATATAAAGTTTCACCAAAATTGGTCTATCCGTTTCGGAGATTAACCGGAACGTGTATTTACCTACGTTCTGTTCTAGACCATTATACAGATTAATTCAATTCTATTACATAGTAAGATTTGTATTATGTGAAACGAGCGCATGTTTCCTCCAAACCATGCTGCGATACAGATGGACGTAATTCTACATCATAATATAATGATAAAAATTTTCTATACGATAGAATTTCTTCTCAAAATTATACCACTATTAAAAAAAATTAAAACGCGTAATATATCTTCTATAAACTATTTCGAAGCTTATAAGGTTTCAGGAGACAAAAGTTGAACGTTTATAAGTACATGGTACATTGGATTTCTGGTTAGTTTGATTAAATCCAACATTTGCTATCAGATACCTCAAACATGCTTTTTTTAAAATGTTGCAGTCAAATTTTGATGGCCTTATTGGAACGGCGGTTGAGTGCAGTGTAAGTTACAATTGTACCACATCTGGTACAAATTACTCTGGTGTAGTATGCAAGTATATACAACTCCATGTTACATGATATGATGAAATCCTTGCATAGGAAATAATAATATTATGAATAATACATTACTTTGCTAATACCATTTTCAATAAAAAAAAATCTGGTACATTTTCTTGAGTATTCTGGTACATACTTTCATTTTGCTCTGGCAACACTGGTTTTGTTTTTATTCATTTCTGATAATTCGTACATGCTGGAATTTTTTTGTGATTTCATTATCAATTTATCATTCAGGAATGCAGTGACAATGTCAGAGTGTTTTTTACATACAAATTCAAAGAAAAGTCGATTCATGTGATATTTCATTAATAAAATATTGGTAATATTCAATTCCTACATCTACGTCACAATAGCAATAGACTATTGAAAGCTCTTTTCAGATGATATATAGCAATATTTTGCGATACGTGTTTATCTTTAACAATGTTACAATTGAATGTACAAATTTAAGAATTATTTATGTTAATGCTTCTAAATGATTGACAGTGCTATAAATATTTGTTGTGAAATCAAAATTTTATGGAAATGGGACGTAGATTTACCGGATATCTCTCGAAATTAAATACCTAGGCTACTTCTTGAAATAATTTATTATTGCAACTCAACAATTAAATACTGTACATATTATAAAATGGCGAGTATTCAATCCCGAACGACTTTCCAAAACATCTCTTTTTCATCTATCTCCTCTTTTCATTCCTAATCTACATGTTGAAAGTATAAGTGCCCATACAAAATTTATTTTTAATAATAACAAGAAATACCTTCTTATTTAATTCTAACGTGAAACAATAATCGCCCCAAATTCAACAGGACATTATCAGAGGCACATGACAGTAGCAGTGTACTAAAGAGAGGCATGGTGAGATAGACAATCTAAAGTCAGCGTAGATTATTACAGATAAAATAACGTTAATAGAATATACGAATACGAATCGCGCGTGCGCCTTTCGAGGGCGGTACTTCGGTTCGGACGTTTGATTTATACTTTTTCTTCCGAACGCATTGTCGGTTATGGGCCATGTTATATTTCACATTCGCTCATGATTTCCTGTTAAAGGAAAATATTGATACACTGGATTTATACTTGTTTCTTTCTAACACATTGTCGCCTATGGACCCCATGTAACCAAAGAATATTCGTCGTACTGTATATTATAATATATTAATTTCAACTCAACTATTTGGTGATTTGGTCGTCGTTGTACATTAGTTCCAATTTTGTATATAAATATGCCCATTCCATTGAATCGCCGTCAAGGAAAATTATCTACCGTCAATGTCTATACATTTTTAGTTTTGCTGTGAATCGCTCTAGTCATCATTCAATATTCCATTACAATACATAGGTATGAACCAGAAGCGAATCATGTGACTATATTCCCAAATCTTCCATTAGATGTATACATCTTGTTAGGTTACTTATCTCTGGTAATAGGTAAGTGCCTATATCTAACAATCCAGTCCCTTCACTATTTTGTCTTATCTTTATAATCATTCTTGCTTTTAATAGCACTGTAGTAGTTACAGCTAACATAATTATAATTTTCAATTATATACTCTTCACGGTTAATATCCTTCAAGGGTTTCAGGTTTGCTTCCACCGTGAATTGAGATATTAACAATGTTAGCATTAACACAAGTATAGCAATATATATTATAACTATAAATGCAGCGCGAATTTTGTTTATGTTTATAGTAAATGCGTCTACATGTCATTATAGTGCATAGATTATAAAACTCAGAGTATACAAGTATTTCATAAAATACATTTGTTCGAAAACTCACTTTTCTCACCGAGAAAATAAATTTTTATTTTGTAGTTCAACTAAATTGAAACTCTTGACAACGTCGCAATCGCTCTAACAGCGAACGCATGCTCCACTAAAAATCAACACAAAAATACATATTACCGATTAGTTAGCCCTCCCTGTCTAAAGAACCAAATTTTCCAATTCGTCTTCTCCCTCGCACCTTGTACAAAGAGCGATGTCTCGAACAGACCCATACCACCCCACATTCTGCATTTAATCGCGCCAACCCCAAAAAGTCAGTACAAAAAAGTATCTTGTCATAACTCAAGCTAGAGGCATTGACTTCTCTCTCATAATTACTATTCACACGTAACCCTTGCCGGTTAGGTGTAATAACAAATTGCTAGCAGCATATCTTTCTATATGTATACAGTTCAGTAAATCTAATAGTGACATTAAAATCCAGTGTTTCATTTCGGAATGTGTCTGGAATGAATGGTGACATAGTTCATTTACTCAGTACGGTTTGAAGGGAAACAAAAGAAATTTCCCTCAAATCGCACAGCATTTATTACAAAATTGTCGATAGTACTAATAATCCCCTATCTCCTCCAAATATGTCATTTGTAGTTAGTCTATTACTGTATATTCCTTATACACACCGTGATGAGAAAACAATTTATCTGCAAATGAGTTTGTGTTAGACAACATGGTTTCTGCCCAAAGCTGATTCAATAACAGCAATTTCTATTTTGAATAGTTTTGGTAATAAAATTAACGAACCAGAACTAAGTTTTTCATATAGTATGTATGTATGTATAGTATGTTCTTTAATTTGAATGTGAATGTAAATATTCACTCTCATTTCAATGCAAGATTTCACAGTAAAATATTCACTTTCCCAGTAATCCCTGTGATTTTTTTTAAATCTGAAATCTTCCTTCGGGTAATAGCAAAAATTAATGGAAAATCATAATATGAAATATATACATATCCACGTGAAGGATTTATGGCTGGAGTGTCCCATCTAACAAATGGCGTGTCAGTCCAGGTAGCTCAGAGAATCAATATTTTGCTCCCCGCATATATGTTTTATGTGAAATATTCGACATGTGAAGCGACAAATCTCTCAATCTCTTGAAAATCCCTTTTATGTATGATTCATGTATGTCTATAACCTTGAAGGTGCAGTATTATGAAGTTTAAACCTTAAACGCTCAGGTGAAATATTTTTCCTTACCAGGATACAGGGTGTTTCATTAAAAATATTCAAAATGATTTTATCCCGTTGTTCCAACACTTTTTGTTCATATTTGGCAAACAATTTTCATCTATTCGGATACTTTAAATATTAGTGTCATATAGTTTTCCTCTATTACCATAGCCGTGCGATGGGATAAATACTTTATTTTTCTTCTATACTCTACGCCGCTGTCATAATAATTATTTTAGTATGCTACTATTTTAAATTGAGTTAACTGTTTCAAATTAATTCCACTTTAATAAAGAATATATGAAAATTCTTTTGATAATTATTTCTACATTTAAAATATCATCCTTAGAACGAAATTAATGAAATAGTAGTATGAGTAGATTCCACAAACTAAGGGTCCACACTGTAAATTCAATTTACGTACGTATTTTCAATCATTCTATTTATACGCCATCCGATAGAGTGGAGTAAGTAAAAATCAAGTTATTTGCAAATAGAATGTTTAAAATAACCAATTTTATTTTATAGCTTATCTCACACAAGTCAACCCTATTTCACCAATTTGGTTATAACATTCATAAGTTCCAGTTAATTGCATTTCAAATGATGTTTTCATATTGGTGTTTATGAAAATGTTCACTTTTAAGTTAAAATTCAAAGCTATAATTTTTATTATTTCCCTACTGCACGACCCTGGCAATAGGGGAAAACTGTATTTTCCCACTATATTAAGTATCCCAATATGTGTAAACTGCTTGATGCTTTTGTGATACTGTGAAATACGCCCTTTAGCGGTGAAGTGGGGAGCTTGAAAATAATTTCCAACAGTTTCTCGCATACGAGTTTGTATACAACTAATTTTTTTCTTTAACCTGTACGATAAATGGTGTCTGAGATACAGCGGGTTAACTCTCTTAATCAGATACCCGGTACAATAAAAATTATCAATTAAGATGATTAATTCAAGAATTGGCTAGAAGTTTAACACAACTGACAAAGCTTGGTTAAATAATTACTCATTTGTCATCCATCCTCAGAATTGGCTAAAAAATTATAAAAAGTATCGTGATTGAAGTGAAACTTCTCAAATAAAAAATTATTATTTCATATAAAGGTATCAAAAATCTCAATTTCCTTAAAAATAGTACAAATATGGTTAATGTATTATAAAGCAAGATGAAATTTACTTCGATAACAGCATGAGTTCAACATATTTTTCAAATGTATCAAGGAGGTAGATACCAACTCAAAAAAATTTCCCAGAAGTGCTAATTAAATGTAAAATGCCACCTACTGATCGCCTACCAGCTAAAACCTATCTTCCAACACCTTCAAACTACCAGTAGGTACTGACATGGTGTTGAAACATCAGCAACCTCGATGGCTTGCTGTACTTTTCGTATTTTCCTCTAGTTTCGTTATTTATTTGGCATTGGAAATGTTCGCACATAATTTTCAATATGAAGGTCTGAGAATTTTTTGTTAAAAAAATTATTATCTCTATATGTATAAAGTCTGAAAAGTTGATCATATACAGGGTGTTACGTATAAAATAACAAAGTTGTCGTTGACTTTCAGTATAACCGGAAGTGATATGTACGTCAAAATATTTTCCATAATATCGCCATAACTTGTTCGCCATCTAGGCCAATTTTTTTAGAAATCGTGTAAGTAGTTTCAAATATATTGATAGTGTAAGCTTGTCGTGAAACAGCTTGTATTTACAGTGCTGTTCAAAAGTCCCCTCCCCCTCTTATCTGTGGAACTATTATACATAAACTAGTGAAATTTGGAAACTGAATATTAAGGGTTATAAATTTCCCAAATAGTGATGATAGATGACGTATTCGTCATCACAAGGTCATTGTGATCAATACTCGTAATTTCAAATGGTAAGCGACACCGTTTTTCAAAGGTATCGGAAAACTCTACTCAATTATACTTTGAGAGAAGATAAGTTAAATACGTTGCTGGTGATTTACAAATCCAAAGTAGTTAGCTTTGGGAGGTCTTCCTTACAATAATTTGTAGCGGGTCAAAAGCATTCTCGAAGGACCACTCTGGTTTATCAGTTAGAGACTGTGTCAGAGGTTTGACATAAAGCACCCGAAAGGGGATAGAAGTGGTAAACAAAAATACACGCTTCCGGTTATACCTTATATTACGTGGTTTTGCCAAGTGTTGGGAGAGGTTTATAAAACCAGAAACAGGAAACATTGGTAGAGCGATGTGGCAACGCCGATGGCGACATACGCACTATTATAGTATAGTAAATCGATTATTATGGAAACAAAACACTGTTAAATCTAGATATTCACTTACACCTTTACACATCACTACCGTCGCAAATTAGTTGATTGAATTATTATAATATTTGCATATTTATAAAAGTAAAATTATTTTCCAATACCATACTTTAAGTACTTCCAGAAGCGAGATGGTACGTCTTTCAGGTGATAAAGTACCAGCGATCCTAATACTTGCTGAAACTAGACAAGCAGCAGATTATTGAAGATTCTCCAATCTGTAAACATTATACTGGACGGAATTTGAATTTCAATGTTTACTAATACTTAAGCCATTAAAACTGCCATGAGCATGAACAAGATTAGTATCATTGAATAGATTTTTTCGATACCTTTGAAATTACGTGTAACTTGCCATTTAAAATTATTGCTCACAATAACCCTGTGACGTCATCGTTGACGAATACGTCATCTATTATTACTAGTAGGCAACTTTACAACCCCCAATATACGGTTTCCAAATTTGAATAGTTTATGTATAATCGACATTTTAATATGTATATTTTTACTTACCGAGTTCACCTCCTACATTCCTTCTCAATTGATTACCCAAAAAGTGATGGTTTTTGTATCGTGATAGTGCACCTTGGGGGTGCCTACTAGACGTAAGTGAATCATACACATAAGGGATTTCCAAAAGATTGGGAGATTTGTCGCTCCACATGTCGAATATTTCACATAAAACATCTGCGGGGAATAAAATATTGATTCTCCAAGCGACCTGGACTGACACGTTAATTTTTAGATGGGACACTCCAGCCATAAATATTTTACGTGGATATGTATATGTTTCATATTATAGTTCTCCATTCATTTTTGCTTCTACCCAAGGGTACATTTCATATTAAAAACAAAACTACTGGGAAGTAAATATTTTGCTGTTAATTCTTACAAAACCTCACAAATATTCAAGTATATTATGATGAATATAATTCATAAAATGTACATGTGATTTTGTAAAAACAGATAAATCCCATCACATAATTATTAGGTACTTCAGTATGTCTCCAAAAATGATCGATCACCTGTCATACAAATGGTATGTACCTATTAAGCATTAAGTTTTTCATTTAACATTACCTGTTTTCACATTATAGGCTTGAAAATAATTATTGTTTTTGATTTCGAACTTTTTAAAATTATTTCGAAAAAAGCATTCAGACAGATACTTTGTTAAACGTGATCACTTCGTCTTTTGATGTAATTCAATGCTTTCTCGCGTTTCAGTTGGCCCGATTTTCCTACTTTTAGGTAAATTGATAATAACTGGATACCTTCGATATATTTGGATTGAAGGAATTTGTTGCACATGTTTATCTAGATACAGGGTGATTGACTAGTTTTAATAAGCTCAGTAGGTCTGTTACCAAAAAGTATTGATTAAAATTATTTTGCTTGGTGACAAAAATATAGCGACCGAAAAACTGGTGTCAAGTGGGTAGCTTAGTTTTCATTCGAAAATAAACATTTACAAGTACCTATCTACCGTAAAAATGATGTATACTATGCAAGATAATATTCAAATTGTAGGATTATAATACAAAAACAATGAATCTGCAAGAGCTGCTAGACAGTTCAATACTGCTCATCCCGGAAGAAGTGTCACACATAAGTAACTAAATTGAAGAAACTTTTTTCTTATACAGGATCAGTTGCCAATAAAAAATACCAACCACAACGACTGGTTAACAACGAGGCTATGGAAGTTGCCGTTTTAGGACAATTTACGCTAGAAGAACAATAGTCAATATCAAAAATTTCTAGTGCAGTGGGTGTTACTCGCAGCAGTGTTTTCAGAGTTTTACATCCTCACAAAATTAAATTAGTCCAAGTTTTGTGAATTGGTGAGGGAACGACTCTAGTGTCCAGCTTTATTGTACAATATCTGCTTTTCGACAAATATTAATTTGCATTTAATGGCGGAGTGAGCAGACTTGTAGATATTGTGCAGAAAATGACCCACACGTAATGCGGGAGTTTTATAGTCAAACAGCACAAAAATTTAACGCCTGTTGTGGCATTTTCGGTGACCATATTTTATTGAGAAAAACTTGAAAGGCGAGTCTTATCTACAATTACTCAGAGAAGCTATATTGATCCCAAAATAACAGAGATACTAGAAAATGATGACACCATGACAGAAGTTTCAACAAGATTGGGCACCTCACAATACACTCTCGATGTGAGACGGTTTTCAAACGAATCATTTTCTGCTCGGTGTATATGTAGACAAGGATCAATGTTGGAATGGCGACCTATGTCACCCGATTTAACCCCCCTAGACTTTTTTATGGGGATATCTGAAAACAAACATTTGTGCCACTCACCCAGAATAGATGATTTACGTCAGCGAATTATTCGAGAATGTCGACAAATAACTCCAGAAACGTTACATAATGTCAATGAAACTAATTTGAGGCTCGATTGTATCATTGTATGGAAACCAATGGATGTAAATTTGAGCATCTTCTAAAATAATTTATTATTGTTTTGCTGATTTGTTACGAATTATAATGTATTAGTAAATTGGAATTATCCGTAACTGATTGACTTTTTACTTAAGTGTTATACATTTTTGTAATCCTATTGTAGAGGGGAATCTAACAATGCAATAATGTATACATTGGAAAGTTTGGGAGGGGTGACCATAGGGGGCAGGGTGTTAAAGACATAACGTCTACATATGAGCACAAAGTATTATAACTTTATAGAAATGAGAAATAACATTCTAGTTTTTTGAGAATTTTCAAGTTCCATATACATTGATGATTTTGCAATTTTTTTTGTTATTATTTTGAGAGAATAAACCACAATCTTTCTTATATTTTTCAATTCAACATTTCGGTAGTGGTCTAGCTACCGTTATCAAGAACAATTGCGTTTATTTAAATTTTGGTCCCTATCTGACAAAATAATTAACAGAAAGATTAATGAATACACCACAAGGAACATACGGCAGGCATTGCTATTCATTAGATCAAATACATGGTATACTCAAGTATACTGGTGAGTAAAAGTAATTTGCACCGTTTCACGTTGAAATAACTGTATGCGGCAAGGTGTCTTTGAGGATTAAAAATCAGAAAAGATAAAAAAACCATAAATCATTTGGAGTCTTGATCTACCCACAAGCGAACCATTGATTCTCATTGGTGCAATGTAGCTTTCGATTGGCCTATGCAAAATTCACTTCAATTGCTAGTCCACATAGACTGTGAACGTCCCAGGATAGGTTTAGTTTATTTCTGTTATTTACGAGACATTGCCTTCTTAAATGTTGCTGTTATTGAGATTTTGTTTCATGATTAAAACTATTTTGTTAGTAATAATCAAAATCATTGCTTTTTGGCGACTATTTAAAAAGGAAGATATTGTTATAGGCTTTAAACAATGAACATGCTAGAAAGGTGAACAGACGAATTATCTGATGCCAACGTAAACCATGTCAAAGCTTATTTATTTTGCTTGATTCCACAGATGTTGCCATGTCGAATTATTTAAATGTAGTAATCATCCAATAACTTGATTTTTTGTGGTTCCCCAATATGCCCTTTTATAATTATTATATAATTGAGATGAATGTATAAAAAGCGATTTATAAAATTTTTGACAATAAACAAAATTTCATTAATATATGAATGGATGTTTATAAACAGGATGTCAATTGGAAGGTTTCAGTAAATGTGACAAATCCGCCTATATTGAATATTTACATTTTTTGACAGCTGTTTGTTTCGACTTTTACTAAATTTGATGACTGTTGTATACAACTGTGGTAGATATGGTGAATTAATTGGATAAGTGATAAAATTAGGTGTGTTCTAGTCGCGATCTAAGCAGATACAAAATATGTATAGGCAGCTGAATCAAGAAAACAATGGGTCAAAGCATTGAGCTGCTGGAAGAATACATAAATTGACAAAAGTTTTCAAAATATCCACTATTACAATTATCGGTGAAACAATTGCTATTGATCGGAAAAAGAGAGTACAAAATCGCTAGTGCGTGTGGATCCTGCAATAATAAAAAATCTGCCTTAAACCGGTTCTGCTTCTGCTTACAGATTTCTTTATCTCGCCGACAAATTATGGAACGGCGCACATACATTTTACTCATAACTATACATTATTTTCTCAGTAATTTGAAATGAATTACCCCCCATTCTATATCATTGTCGACAAGTAATAATACCATACTTTTATTTTTTTAAGCATTTCCCATATATTTAAGTTATTAGCTTTTGAGATATTTTCATTTTTCTATGACAATTAACAATTAGAAAGGTATATAAGAGAAAAGAAACACGTGAAAAATCAACAGTATCCTCACTAGAACAAAGTAGGTCTCGATTTCATAACATCTGGGTAACTATTACATACCTAAATGACACTTTGCAATGAAAATAGTTCGAAAACTAATGACTCAGAGTATGGGAAATGCTCAATAAAACCAGATTTAGGGTAATAGCACTCTTCGAAAATGATGTAAAGTACAGGGTGATCCATTTGAAATTACTGTCAAATTAATGTATTCAAGTTTTGACTCGCTATGTATCAGATTTGATGAATATTTGAAAAGATGCGTGTTCATAAATTCCGGTTATCATTGAAAAGCCTTGGATTCAATTCTTCAATGTATTTTAATTTTTTCCCTCCTATCCAATTATACAGGTTGCTGCACAAATAATAGCCTTATATTGTTTTAGTGGGGGAAATTGGAGCAGATTTCAGTTTTAAAGTGGAATATAGATTCACTTGAAAAAACATAATTTTGATCTGGCAACGATTTACGGAACACTCTGCAACATTGTAACTAATTTGTGAATATGAAGCAACTTTCATAATTAATTTTTTTGGTATATGATTACAGTCCAACAAGGCTTTATCCAACTAGTTAATCACCTTGTATATGCGTTATTTAATTGTAGGTTTGAGCAAATTGAAAGTGTTTATTACTAGACACCAAATTAAGTTATCAAAAGATGAGAAATATTGAGGAACTCACGAAAAAAAAGTAGACGTCAATAGTATATATTGCAAAAAATACGTTACATAACATACTATTATTCTGCTCTGATTTTTTTAAGATGCCTTTTACATTAACAGGTAAATAAATACACACATACAGGTACATCACACTATTATACCTTTACACTTGTATCTTGTTTTTTTCCAGCTTTTTTCACTTCATTTATCTGCCAATTTGTTTTTTTTTACGTAAATTTCTTTCTGTTCGGGATATACAAGGGTAACTTTTATTAAAAGAAAACGTTTTTCCAAAAGCGGGAAAAGAAAACAATAATATTTATGGAATATGGAAACAGAAAAAAATACTCATCAACAAACTTAATCTCCCCTAGTAAACTTAAAGGAAAGGAAATCTTTCGAAGTACAAAGGATGGATTTTTCAACACAAAGCTACATTTCATAACTTTGTATTGGAGAACCAAGCAGATAATTCACTTCCTTTAGCCACGTCAGTTTGTTTCACGGAATTTTGGATGTTAAATTTCTGAGCACGTCAGATTAACTATTTCCTTTGACAAATAATTTACGTTGCATTTCAATATATAGTGATTGGAATGAATTTGTATGCAAACAGTTCAGATTTGATACGATGAAAGTAATTTCGATGGGATGAAAATAATTGCACAGTGAAACATGATTTTGCTTTGCTCTGAAGATCTCCATACCGAATATGTCACCAATAAATACCTATTGAAGAGAAAATTAACAATGAATTTTACGATGATTAAATTTATTTTTATATCAAAAAGTGAAATTTTGAAGATATCGAGTACAGTACCTTAGATTTTAATAGAACCCACTAGACCAAATTTTATCAGTATTTAGGTATATATAAAATTCATATAGTTTTATTGTTATTAAAATTTTAGAGTGATCCAGTAAGATGAAGCTGAAATTAATGGTTATTTATTCCAATTATCTTCTATAGAATTGATTTCAACTCATCATTAATCTTGATTTTCACCGCTTTTATTAGCTTCATCTGAATGTATGTATGTTTGTAGTCGACTCCTTTTGGAGTTGTTTTTGACCCACTTTAAACGAACAGATTTAATTCAAGGTCTGTACACTTGTCAAAATTACAATACAATATAGTAATGAAAAATACCATAAACTAATAAAATATAGGGTGATCCATTTATAACGCAACCTTCAAACTCGATTTTCACCCACTTTAAACGCTCAGATTGTTTCTAAATTTTTTTTTGCAGACTTGTCAAGGACTGCCCAACTAGCCAAACTAATTTTATAAAGGCTGTAATAACTGCTATATCTTATAGAAACGAGAAAATCTTATAATGTGGCTATAAACCTTTATAAAATGTCGTTACAACCAAAAATGGCCCCAGTTTATTTCGTGTTGAAAGCCATGGAAAAAGTTATACAAATGCATTTGCAAGGAGTGCTTAAGAACACCCCCTCTACACAGACTACAATAGGCTTATCAATCAGAGAAATCAAAATAAGCTGCCCGAAATAATTTGGTCAGGTCTCGAAAGGAGTCTTAACCATGAAGAAGGAGCCCTAGCAGTATTTGCTGACATCGAAGTTGTTTTTGAAAACACATCGATGTCATCCATAAAAACAGCTTTTATAGAATCTAATTGTGGATGACTTTATCTGCAGGTTAAATGATAAAAGCATATGAACGCAGGGCTTTGCGGATGATATAGTGATTATCACCAATAGGAAATTCCCGGAGACAGTAGTTATAAATGTCCTACAAGTACTACGAATTGAGGAGTAACGTCGCCTTGAAAAGGAAATTTCAGTTGATCCAAAAAAAAAAACTAGTTGCTTTCATGATTAGAAGACAAAACTAGTAATATCCAACGAAGTTTAATATCAGGGAGTGACCCTTGATTTAAAACTGAATTGGAGGACACACCTGGAAAAAATTACTACCAGGGCAACTAGGCTTTTTTGGCAATGCAGAAGAGTTATGGTCAAAAACTGGGAAATACTATCAGAGGTAGATCACTGGATCAACTGTGATAAGGCCAACGATCACCTATGTTGCGATAGTCTGGTGGAGGAGAACAGAAGTGAGGGGATTGCAGGTAATGAATTCGCGGACCAGTTAGTTAAAGAAGGCTCTAATGGAGACTTCATTGGTTTGGAACCATTCTGAAACATTCTTCCACTGAACAAGGTAGACAAGGAACTCTCTACCACGCTATTGAACGTGAGAGACATTTGAAGACAGTTACCCTGAAGAAAAACGTCCTATCAGAATTTTCTAACTTATTTAAACTAGCTGCATTGTAATTCAAGTTGCAGATTTTTCAATTTTCGACAAATTTTACGCTATACTTTTTTTATATGAACTCTCGTTTAGCCGAAATTCGCGCTTGAACATCGAAAATCGAGATTTTCACACCTTCCATCCTCCACTCCACTTTTTTCAACCTGAGAAGGACACGTCAATTTTTCTCCAATTCGGTACCAATAAAAGTACAATTTCTCGTAGTCGCAAAGCCCTGTTGAACATATTCGCAAAAATTCACTTTTTCCTTCCTTTGAAGGGTATACTAAAATTAACTCGATCTAGATGAAAATGAATGGGATATGTTCCATTTTCAATTCTTTTCACCAATATTGAGATTTTATATATCGAATAACCCATTACATAAGGTTTTTTTTAAATAATAAAAATTTTTAAATTCCAATTATATTAAAAAAAAATCCTATAATAAAATGTATCGTATCATCATAGTATGATAAATGAACAAAATTCGGATTAACTTAACAACATTATTTAATGTCTTTATATTGTTTTTTTTTGAAGTTTATTGATTTAATTTTTTTGAAGATATTTCAAATGATTTATTATATATATTTATTTTACAACTTTACCACTAATCTCATTTAATTATGTAAATATTTTATATATGATATTTATTTTTAAATTGTGACCATAACTTTGAATTTTAATTTTAGTCCTTGAAAATGAATACTTAGTATTCGAAAGCTCTTAAAATAAATATTTAAAAGAGTACACTTTGGTATTTATTGCCACATACCCAATAAAAATAATCCTATATATATATAAATTCAAATACCAATTTTTGCATTTAACTATATTTACCAACTTATACCAATGTTAATATCCTCAATTTACTGTTACTTGATAATGGAAATAAAAGATTCCGAAAGCTTGTAAAATTAGTAAGTTCACTTTTATAAACTTGCCGTTTCCCCAATATTTCTGGTTTTATATATATAAATTATCTGAATTATCTGAATTCAACATACCTCCAACCAGGGGTCGAAGCAAAGTGGTGCCCACTGCCCATGTGCAATTTTGAACACAGCCAAAGTGCCACTTTAAAAAACTGTATACTTTTTCTACCAATACATAATGTTTAATATTGTTAAATGTTATAAAGAAGGTTAGTAATAAAATAAAAAAATGATCAACAATATTTCTAAAGATTTTAATCAGAAGGAAAACATAGCACAGACTTCACTGACGAAATATATTATGTTTTCATAGAAGGCAACATTTTGTTTGAAGTTTGAAACGTTTTCAGTGCGATCCTTGTCCTTGTGCTTCTCGCGAAAGCTTTTCTGTTTCTGGTTCATGTCTAGTTATTTTCAATATCACACACGCCTCTGAATTTTCTGTTGTTAGTTGGCTTTGATATGGATTCAAAATGATTTACATCCATCAAGTCTGGTTTTAACAAGAAGGAGAACATGATACCATGTTTATCAAAATCTTGACCTCTTTCAGCAAATTCTTCTTTCAGTGAAGTCATCCAGTTCAACATTTCCCCATTAAATGCAGCATTATCACAATTATTAAGGTTGGGTGACTATGTTTTTTGATTTGAAAAGTATTTATATGTATGGGAGGTAATATTGCGAATAAATACATCAATTTTCATTAAGACTTCCAGGAATCATACAAACCCGATCCTTGCAACTCAAGGTTAAGTTCTCCGAGATGATTTTTGTAATATCAGTTAGGAACATCAACTTACAAATCAATTCTTTATTATCTAGTTCAGGAAAGACTTGAGTTTGATTTTCTTGCAACAGAAATGACCTAATTTCTCCCAAACATTCCACAAATCTAGAAAGCACTTCACCGCGGCTAAGCCAGCGTATATTGCTCTGCAATGGATTATCTAAACATGCACTTTCAATTTTTTGTAAAAATGACTTGAATTGTCTGTGAGTTAATGGAGAACAATCAGCAACGTCGTTGACAACTTTTACAACAGTATCCATCACGGATTTTAAGCTTCCGCTCGAGATCCTCGCGCATGAACTTTCTTGATGAATAATGCAATGAAAATTTAAAAGTGCTCGACCGATGCGTGCAGTGAAAAGAGATACAAATCCCTTATGTGCGCTATCTGTAGTTACGCAAAAAATCTCAGTTAAGTGTACTCCCCGTTTCTCAAAATATTCAACGATTTCTGATAGTATATCTTCTTCTCTTGTCGTTGCTTCGAGTGGTATGTATGTATGTGTGTGTATGGGGTGATCATCACTGAGACCTGAAAGATCTGTTGTGCCCCCCTACTTTTACTCAGATGAGGAAAGTTTCAGAGACTAGGTTATGGTATTTGGATCCCATTCCTTCTTGTTGCTAAATTCCTTCATGAATTTATTTGGAAAGTTATACTTTTTCATCATACCATCTTGTGGCATGTCCCAGGTTTTCCGATTTCCAAGAAGTGAGGCGGTGATTTTTTTTTAATGATTCCCTCTCGAATGGTAGCAGACAGATCAGTTCTTCATACACACGGTTATTGTCAAAGTACCACGCAACGATTGCCAACCGGGAAATGTCATTAACTTTGACACTTTCATCCAACGAAATGCTTAATACGATATTCCGGTCAATGGAGTCGATCTGTTGTTTCCGTACATTTCCTGCCATTTCAGTTACTCGCCTCTCAAAAGTCAGCGCTGATGCTGCTATATCTTTAATCCCGACCAGTATTGCTTGTTTATTAGGAAAATCATCAAACAATACATCCACACTTCTCAAAAACGTTAGCTTCATGAATTCCCCATCAGTGAAGAGTCTTCCCTTTTCCACCACAGATTGTGTAATTTTAAAACTGCATTCGGTTGCTTGATCTCTCCGTTGACTGATTTTTGTAAACAATGCTGTGTATACTGAGCATGAATTGCTCGTCGGATTGTCACCGTATTATCAGCTTTATCCTTAAACTCCGATGCATGTCTTTTTTGAAAATGGCAGTGAACACTAGAGGTCCGGAATACAACGCTTTCCCCACATAGTGCACTTATGGTTCGATTTCTTTGCTGTACAAAACCATAATCAGTTGTCCAAGAACTTTGAAAGGGCCGAACGTCTAATTTCTACTTTTTATCCGCCATAACACTAACGTTAACCGCGCACTTGTACGTTTTAGGTTAATAAATAATGTTACGACTAACTATCCTGGGTCCATCCAATAACAACACCTGGTACAACTTTCACCACTAGACTTTTATTTCGGAACTTATCTTTACAATAGCTCATACTGAACTCAACTATTCCTAACTGAATACACGCTTATATAATGGTAAATCCGCCTCCTAGAAGTTTACCGTACAACCGTGGCAATGTCTCTAACCGGGCGTTCTAAAAGCTGAGAATCGCCTGCTCGCGTATTCTGTTTTCTAGGAACGTCCCGTCGCGATCGCGTCATTCTAGCCTGGCCTGCCATCGCTTAGCTCGGTCGAACTACGTTGCCAGCTTGTGTATAGCTCCGTAGATTTATTTTGAATTTATAATAAGTATTCTTAAAATTAAATCTTTATTTCCAAATATTATACATCAAACTTTGAATCTAAAATAGCCACTCATAAAAACACAGTTAATTTTATTTGCACTGTTCTTTTTGTTCGACTCTGTATTAAATTTTAACAAACTACCCAAAAAGACCTTTAATTTGAAGAAGCTATCACAGAAGAGGCGGTGTCATTAAACAATTTTGGGTTGGGGTGCATACGCGGTCACTCCCCCAAATTCAAAATATGGTAATTCCAGTTCTCCCTACCTGTATAAAATTGATACCAAATTGCGTTTTTTTCATGTTTTCACTTTCAGAGATATTCGCATTGACAGTTTTCTAATTGACACCCGTATATTGTATAAATTAAGTAAATCGATGAAGAACTAATCGATCCAAAAGCGTGTTCTACCCTAATTTTCAATATGACAGATGATTCAAAGTAAAACATTTGGAATCGGTAGTTTCTTATATCCTTTTTGTCAATATTATGATTGCCTTAGATTAATTTGCAGTAAGTTCACTGGAAATAAGATTACTTACGGTTCTAGAAAATCGTTCCAGTGTATTTCAAATTCATGAATTCATTATCGTAATAGTTTAATTTAATTATAATTATTGATGAGTTTTTCATTGCTATAATTCTCAACGATGTTAGAATTTATACAGCAGTCAGAACTCGTTTTTTCCTCCTTCATTTATACATTAAATAGCATTTTTACAATTTATAGAGTCAATGAGAATCGCACTGCATAACGGCAACTGAAAAATAATTTCGTCTTTGTATTGTTTGTGGTAAAAGGAGGAATTTTTATGACCAAATTTTTGTGGCCGACTTTTTAACAGCTATCATAAATTTTAAAATATTAAAAGTTATGTTTGATGTGCTACACTCGGTGTTTTTATATATTTACCTATAAAAATTGAAGATTCCAATTTAGTTTTTTGGTAATAGGTCATATTCCTAGTAAATTACATTCTGAATTCAAGGAAACCCGAACATAATTCAACTGAAAAGTACAAAATAAATATTTATACAACAGTTAGCACATCTGCACGCGTTTAGGTCGCGCATTCGGTAAATACGTTTCTCCTTGATCGCGTATTTCGCCGCCCAATTCGTCGGCACTCGGCAATTTCAAATGCTTATTATTTAGAGTTCGCTAATATAGTGGCAAGGTATATGCATAATTTTCAGGCATTACGTGGCTACGACTTCGAAATTTTGAAACAATTTATAATTATACAGTATGGTGCAAATGAAAGGAATAAATTCGTTATTTCGTAAACCGGCGACTTTAAGGAAAAATCCTGAAACCCGTCGATTTTTATTTTAAAACGGGCTATTCGTAAGGATACCTTTTTATTTTTGACGTCATCTATACGAGCGTCATCGCTAAAATTTTTAAATGGAAATGTGGGTGTTGTAATACATTATTTGAAAGGTGTTTTAGACACGTATTCAGCCATATCAATATGTATGAGTAATTGATTTTTGTATTTGTTTAAAAAATTGATAAAATTTTATTATTACAATAAACATTTAATATGTATTAAAATACAATGAGAAAGACGTGCCGCGAACTCTTCTGGAACCTTCTCTATAACTTCCGGAGTTATTTGTGCAACCTCAATACGTATTCTTTCTTTGAGTTCATTGATATTTTGTGGTCTATTTTGGTACACTTTACTTTTTAAGTATCCCCATGTAAATAAATCAAGAGGAGTCAAATCAGGTGACCTAGGCGGCCATTCTATTTTTCCTCTTCGACCTATCCACCGATTTGGAAAGACGTTGTTCAAATAGTAGCGCACCAAGACAGCATAGTGTGGAGGTGCACCATCTTGCTGCATTTCTGTTTGGAAACAGCCGGTTCACTTCGGGTAGCATGAAGTTTTGAAGAAATTCTAAATATCGACGACCTGTTAAGGTTTATTCGAAAAAGTATGGTCCAATAATCCTATTATCTATTATTTCCGCCCAAACATTAACTTTCTCTGGGTATTGAGTACGGTACTCTTGCATCCAGTGTGGCTGTTCCGTAGCCCAGTACCTACCGATAAGTTTGACGATTGACGAGAAAAGAACCTTTTTTAAAAACATCGGATCTCTGTTATTTTGTTCCATCATAGTTTCACAAAACTCAATTCGTCTATCAAAATCATCTTCCATAAGCTCTTGTACTAAACTTACTTTGTACTGATGCCAATTTTCCTTCTTAAGCTTTCTAAGAACTGTTGAATGGTCCATGTCATTATCTAATGCTACTTGCCGTGAAATGGTATGGGGATTATCTTGAAAGGCTAACAGAACATCTAGTTGTTTGTTTTCTGATATTGGTTTTCTACTACCTTTAGGGAGGTCTTTGACATGACCCGTTTCTCTGAATTTCTTCTCAATTTTGCTTATAGTGGATTGTGAAATTGGTTATTGCTTGGGGTATTTATTATCAAATAACGTACATACTTCTTTCTGCGTACGTGCTTCATCTCCACATCCAACCATTATTAGAATTTCAATTCTTTGCGTTACAGTCAGCTTCATGTTGATAGATACAAATACTTTTTGAATTCTTCTTATACAATAATACTATCAATTACTTGACAGAACGTTAATTATGTCCAAGTGTCAATGTTGATGTTGATAAGGTGACTAGATTTTTAGAAAAGGTAAAAAGTAGGTAGATAAGACATTTCATAACCAGTGACTGCCTTCAGAAAATTTATTTTTGGGTGTCAATAAATACATGATACCAATACTTAATACATTTTATTGAGAAATCTGTCGAAATTTCATCACTAATAGTTGTGACAATACTCAAATCAATTACTGTACATATAGATATGACTAAATAGATATTTGAAAGACCTTTTAAATAATGTATTACAACACCCACATTTCCATTTAAAAATTTTAGCGATGACGTCATCACGCTCATATAAATGACATCGAAAATAAAAAGGTATCCTTACGAATAGCCTGTTTGAAAATAAAAATCGACGGATTTCGGGATTTTTCCTTAAAGTCGCCGGCTTACGAAATAGCGAATTTATTCCTTTCATTTGCACCATACTTTATAACCAATCTTATATACAGATCTGGCCACTTTCTACCGACCATAGAACTTGAAATTGATTGGCTTCCATCTCTAAGTTACGTTATGTCATATCGACGTGAGCATAGAGACACCAAGGAAACGAAAGAAACGTCACGTCGAATGTAGAGGTACGAATACCGTCTTTATAAGGTCGGTGGAAATAGACCAGGACCCGTATCTTCGAACGTTCGACTATTCGCGAGAACGTCGAATGGATTCTGTTCGTACGAATGAATTCACACGAATTGAACAGTACTCGAAAATTCAAATAGCGATATCTTCCAAATACAGTGGCGAACAGCTTTGTAGATCTTATGTGTCATTTTTTAGGTAAAGTGTAGTGTAGAGTAGTGTAAAAAGAATCTACGTGACAGGAAGAAGATTACATGTAGTTTGTGTTTATTTCCATTTTGTGTATCAGAAAACCTTTTTGTCGTATCTTCCGCCATTTCCTCAGCATCTTGCAAATCATCAATTAATTGATACATAAAAGCTTCATCTGCGTTCACTTTTGTTTAGTATTATTTATCAAAAAACTTAGTAAGTATAATGATCGCTATGATTTCTCTATCTCGCTATATCCACAGATTATGTTTGATGTTTATTTGTTTTTCTGACGTTCTGCGCAAGACTCTACTCGCTTACTCCCATGTGGGACTGATACGACTGATAAATTCATTCGTTTGCAAGTCGAACATTCGAGATTTCGAAGATACTGCTCGAACATAACAAATCCACTCCCATCACATGAAATATGTGGGAGCATTTGGTCGAACCTTCAAAGATACGGCTCCAGATCGTTACAAAAATGGATTTTTGTTTGTTTGTTTACTCGAATTTCATGCACTTCCGTACCGTTCATCCTATTGCAATAAAACGTCTTACCCATATATGGGATGTGGAAAAAAAGTTGTGCATGTGTATTTTCTACTTATTTTGCAACACCTTTCAGAATATATTACAATCAATCGCTATCATTCCATTTACATTACGTTATAACGGTATCCCTTCTCTACATTTTCGTTCAATAATTATCTCGAATGAAATCCTATATAATTGATATGGGCACAAATGAATAATGAGGTGGCTACTAAAAACAGTTTTAAGCAAATGTTAAAGACCTAATATTGAGAGCTATTGGAAATAAGTCACCTACAAATTAGCAAAAATGTATACAGCATGTCATCAACTACGAGGGAAAAAATGTTCACACTGGATGGAAAAATTAATGACATGATACAGCCTTTAATAATGTCTGCTAACACTGGAAGCTGAAATTAAATGGAATTTTGTGAATGTAAATCAGAATCTTATGATACAAATTAATAGGTGAAAGTTTCTTATGAATATTCCAGTTATTCACAACATAAATTTATATAGTAAATGTGATGTCTAAAATAAGAACCATTGGTTCAGATTGATCCAACTCAACATAGTAATGCAAATATATACTACTTGTACAAAAAAACTATCGAGAGAGAACAAAGTTTACCTTTTTGTGTAATTCACATATTATATGAAGTGTGAATATTGTTATATTTTAATATCCTTTTTGTGAAGCAAAACTTGTAGAATATTTCCAATTTATGAAGTGGACTAATACCATTAAATACATAAATGTGAAATGAGAACCACTTCAAAATTATGTTGACTTCAACAACAAAAGAAGTTAGATCCAAATGGGTGCCAAGTTCAATGGTTAGCCCTGAAATTTATTTATAACAACTTGAAATATCATTTTTTCTTATAACTTAGGATACCTAATATATTGAAGCCTAAGGTCTGACTTGGCTAGTTCGAATATACGAATAATTATTATCAAGTATCGACTAAAACAGTCATGGAAGAACACTTTGTTCGATGGCTAGTTTCTACCGGTAAGCCAAATTTTTGGAAGAATAAAATAAGAACTTGCGAAGGCTATAATATAATTCGTATATGAAAACTAGCCAAGTTAGACCTTGAGTTCAATATATGTAGATACTATTATCCTATGTTATCAGAAAAAATGATATTTCAAGTTATAATAGTATATTCTTCAACGAGTGTAGAGTGATGTCTATTATTCACGCGGATGAAGTTTTGGAATCATCTAAGTGAATAATAGCAATTCTTCACAAGTAAAAGACTATACTTTCTCCACGACTCTATCAAAAAAAAAATTCCATCGGGAATTAAACCTCGATCGCCCGCGTAAGATTCAAGCATCTCTACCAGTGAGCTAGCAACCACATTTATTTATTGAGACCTGAAGAACGTAAATATAGGTAACTTATATTTTTGATAAAAACAATTAGATTTTTTAATGAAATTATCACATTATTAGAAATTATAAGAGAGATAACATAAATATACGTAATTAAACATATTAAATCTTCACTATTGCTACAGTTGTCCATTTTGTTCTCTATATAAAATATACGTAAAATTAAGATTATATAATTATTTTGACGTTTCAAACGACGCACTGTAAAGCGGTTTACCTAGTTAGATATTTGACGTTTTAAAAGAGAAGATTTGATTTGTTCAAGTTAGCCTGAATTCTGATAATCATAGGATGTGATTGGCTAACGAGATTGAATAATATTTTATTTTTCACTAGAGTGAAGAATGTATATCTTTATACAGCTAAATATGTAAAAATAATTTGTCATTATTATATAGTCGTGGAGAATAGTGTATTCTTCAACGAGTGTAGAATAATTGCTATTATTCGCGCGGATGAAGTTTCCAAAATAAGCGAGCACAGTGAATGAGTATTGGAATCATCCAAGTGAATAATAGCCATTCTACACAAGTAAAAGACTATACTTTCTCCACGACTATGCATAAAAAAATTCTTCCATTGGAAATCGAACCGCGATCGCTCACGTAAGAGTCAAGTATCTCTACCACTGAGCTATTAATTGACCACATTTGTTTATGAAAATGTAGAGAGCATAGATATACGTAACTCATATTTTTAATTGAAATATTTACATTTTTAAATGAAATAATAACATTGCTAGGAATAATGATAATAATAGAGATAGCATACCTAAATATAGGTATTAAACATATTGAATCTTTACTATCGCTACTCTTGTCCATTTAGTTCTCTATATATACGTAAAATTATGATTATATAATTATATTGACGTTTCAAACCACGCGGTGTCAGAAGCGATTTGCGTAGTTAGGTATATGACGTTTTAAAAGAAACGATTTGATTTATTCGTCTTAGCGTCATTTCTGATAATCATAGAATATGATTGGCTAGCGGGAGTAAATTCTTTTTCATTCTACACTGGTGAGAAGAATTTATATCATTTTTCATCTATATATGTGAAAATAAAGTGTGCATTATTATATAGTCGTGGAAAATAGCCATAGGCGAGGGGCGCAAGTCACCCGAGTGAATAATGGCCATAAATTGCGAGTAGAATACTATACTTTGTCCACGACCCTATTAAATAAAAGTCAAGTAAATAATGCGAGTGTAGAACGGAAAGTAATAATTTGGTATTTGGTATTATTGACAATTCTAACGGCAAAATTAATAAATTTCTGAGTACGTCAAATAATGTGACATATTATAAAGATGGGCGATACTGTGTATAGTATCGATACACCGTACCGTTATAAATATAGTGTTTTAAAAATATCAATATTAGAATATATCATTATGAAAAGAATTAATACTAAAAATTTCGATATTTTATCGATTCGATATATTTCAGAAATATATTTCCTAAACAAAATACGCAGATTTAATAGTTTATTCCATTTTGTACCCACATCTCTTATCACCTATGTACCGAAGTGTTGTGAGTGTTGAGTTGTCATGGCATGTTATTTAAATGCAAAAGCGTTAATTATGAGTTCATAATTCATTCTAGTAGATATATGGGTACCATATACCTTTTGTTAGGAGTTAAAATATTGACTTATCATAAAGTGGTCGTGGACAAAATATTTTATGTTGTTATAAATAAATTTTAGGACTGACCATTAAACTTGGCACCCATTTAGATCTCAATTTTTTGTCAACAACCAACCCATATAATATTGAACTTGGCTCTCATTTCACATTTACATTTTTGATGGGAAATCATTACTTTTTGTACGGAACTTATTAGTAGGTACTTATTCCTAATAAATAAAATTAATACTAAATGGTTTTTGTTAGTCTGCTGCACTTTTCTACGTTTATTGGGTATAATTGTCTTTTTTGGGTTATTTCCTATATTTTTTTGTACCTTTGTATGTTCGAGTGAATTGCCTATTCAGTGTATCCTGAATTTTTATTATACGTTTTCTGCTTACACTTAAAATATTTTTAACTTGTAATTTAAACTATTGTCCAATCCATACCTACGTACAGGTTTTTCGCACGGCTCCCCATCCCGCTGCTTCACGATCGCCGAATCGTGCACTGTGGTCCGATATACCTATGATTAATAAATTATTTATAAGTAATGCTCTTAAGCCGGGCTCAGACGACTCGTGTACTTGGCAAATAATCGTTACATGTGCATACTTGGCATGTCGTGTGAATGGGTTACTTGTACCTGCTTGTACAATTAATTGTCACTCGTTGGTTTTTCATTTCGGGTCGGTAAAAATGGTCCGAGTCAAAGGGATCACGATTGTTCGTACACTTGCCAAGTACATACTTGTCTATACTTGTAGAGGCGCTCAAACGAAATGCAAAAATAATTTGCTTTTACAAGTGCGGCTATTCATTTAGTTTTCAAAGACTACCAGAAGCGTACAGACGTTTTTTTGATTGAAATGGTTGGGTTAGGTTAGGTTTATGGTGAGTGGGTCTATAAGGCCCTCCACTGCGACTAGCAAGAGTCTATTGTGGCTCACACCTATTCAGATTTCACCAAACAAATTCAGCTTCTCAACAAAGCCGATTAGCTTATTTGGTGAATGATTTTCAGGTCTGAGGGCGAGAGAGAATCCCTGCCAAACATCAGATACCTGATTCGAGCCGCGGCGGGGCAGGCACAAATTATATGCTCTGCTGTTTCATCATCTTCTAGACAAAGACGGCAGGTCGGATCTTCCGACAGTCCAAGTTTTAGCATATGATGATTCAGATGACAGTGGCCTGTTAAAAGGCCTGTTAGACAGCGTAGGTCATGCCTGCTATAGTCTAACATTTGTTTGGAGACATTCTTCGAAGGATGTATTAAAGCCTTTGAATGAACCAATCCTGGTAAATTATGCCAGAAGTCTAGTGCTCTTGAAATGCTGATTGAAATGCTGATGCTCTTGAAATTCTGATTGAAATAGAGTGGACAAATGAGATTGTGATGGACCATCTTCTTCTCCTCCTTTTCTTTTGTTTTGATTTAATTAAATAATAAGCAGAGCTCATCATAACAAAAGCCGCGGAAGCAACAATTACATTCTCCGGACGACCGCTATCCATAATGGCAGCCACACCACTGTGCTCTATTCATTTGTACAGTTTTTTTTATTTAGCCAAATGTTCGCGCTCGCGTACTTGTAAACTGTATACGTCGTGTGAGCGCCCTGCTTGCCATCGCAATTCGCAAAGCTAGTATACTTGCCAAGTACGCAAATAATGGTGTATTCGCCAACTACACGAGTCGTCTTAGCCCGGCTTTACACTATTAATGTGCGCTAAATCCCAGTTAATAACTTAATAAATACGAAAGTTGACTATACTCTTATCAGTTATATACCTAAGTAGTTATAAGTACGAAAACTGATATGTTTAGATTAAAAAGAAATTAAGGGTGGTATTCCACTCATTACTTAAAACCATTTAAAATCCGCATAATCCTGTCTTCAATTTTGATTGCTGATTCTTACATTACAGGCACTATAAATAAAGTTTCTGATAGAATCAAATAATTGATAGATTATAGTAAAATGATAAAAATCTACTAGTTTCTGGTTTATTCCTTTGTATTCACCCAACTACCTATCTGGATGTCAAATTTGAACTTTCTAGGTCATGTGGAACTGGGTTAGAGTTTTGATCCATAGGTCAGTCAGTTATAAACATTACGATTTTTTAACGTTAATATCTAAATTACTGGTTGAGGTGTGTTTATGAAATTTGTAGCACATAACATGTATCTTGCAAGTCTCAATATACAGGGTGTCCAGAAACTCTCCTGCCAAACGGAAACTACAGTTACTAGAGGTGATTTTAAGTCGATTTAGCTCAAATTACCTTTATCCGAAAATGCTTCCTAAGGGAGCTACAGCCCTCTGAAGAAGACGTCCTTATATGAGTTTTCTTTAAATTATTTAAAAATACCGTTACTTAAAATATTCAAACTTGGTATAATCAATAAACAGTTACAAACCAGTCGTTTGCTGTAAATAAATTTTTTTCAGATCCATCACAAGCGTGTCAGTCGGGGGGACCAAAAGGTATTTTTATTAAAAAAAAATTATTTTACAGTTTTTTTGTATCCGACACAAAATTTGGGAAATTCAAGATAATTTTCATTGAAAATGTTCTCTTCTTTCAAATCGATATTATGAACCGTTTTCGAGAAAAATAAATTTAAACTTTTTGTGTTTCTTACATAAAATCATGTTGGATTATAAAATTGTATCTGTAATATTAAAATCTGACAATGTTTCAAATTATTTGTGATGGATCTGAAAAAAATTTATTTACAGCAAACGACTGGTTTGTAACTGTTTATTGATTATACCAAGTTTGAATATTTTAAGTAACGGTATTTTTAAATAATTTAAAGAAAACTCATATAAGGACGTCTTCTTCAGAGGGCTGTAGCTCCCTTAGGAAGCATTTTCGGATTAAGGTAATTCGAGCTAAATCGACTTAAAATCACCTCTAGTAACTGTAGTTTCCGTTTGGCAGGAGAGTTTCTGGATACCCTGTATAGGAAAGATTTTACATGTTTATGCGAAATAGTTTTTCAATTACGAGGGGCTCAAAAGTGGCTCCATATGCGATTCGTGTGATATTACACACGGTACTGCTCGCTACAACTTGGCTTGACACGCTACCGCCTGTCTAGATATATTGACATTTCATAGACAATTTTTACTGGAACTATTTTATCAATCGGATGAAAAACCTTATCAGAATCGGTGTGATGTCTTAACATTCACAAGCATTACCACAATTGAAAAATAAACGCTTTGAATAGTTTCAAAATTAAACCCTTAATCTAACTGTAAGGGTGTGTTGTAACTAGGTAGGTTAAACCATTGTTATAGTTAACCATTGGTTAACTGCAAAAGGTTGTTGTAACATGAAATTTTAGACGTTCACCAACTGGTTAACCTTCGAAAAATTTACCATCAGATCTCGGAGAGTTAACCTATGGTCAAACACGAAACAATGCAATTTTACTTGTTCTATCTTATTGTCTGTTCTAATTTGACAATTTATATTTGCAATTGACCTTTTATAGTTATTTTTGTTAAAAAGTAAAAAATAATTTATATAATGATAAATTTATCCCGTTCAACATTGAGTACGAATTGTTATAAACAAAATGGGGGAATTGGAAAAAGCATGAGCTGATTTACAAGAACTCACAAATGATGAGTTTTTGGAGCCGAAAATGATTCCTAGAGCCTCCAGAAACTTATCCATTATATAGAGAAAATTAAAACTAATAAACTGAACCGAAATAGCTATATTTATTATAAAAAAATAAGTCAAATTATTTTACACTTAGCTTATTTCCCATACCAAATACAATCAAGAACACTTTAAAACACCCAGCATGAAACTAAATTACTAAATATTATTGACAACAACGGAAACGAAAGGTTGAAATGTCAACTGAAATCCATTGGTTACGTGACCCTTTATCAACAATTCATGTTACAACGGAAAAAGGCTTAACTACTGAATAGTGGTTAATTTAACCACTGGTCTTGTGACCGAGTTACAACACACCCTAAAATAAATGTTAATATCTCAGGTACACCAAATACCAAACAAAAGGACAAGAAAAGCATGAGTTTTACAAGTTATAGTAAAAAGGTATTTGCTTACATCTAATTTGGAGATCTTAAGAATAATTCTCAGTTCATAAAACTCATCTATGATTGGCTTGTTCCTGGGTTATATTAATCATGGCATATTTAATAGATTTTCAAAACGACTATTTTGTAACACGCTTCTTAGTTACTAAACTAGTAAAATCTAGTAATGTAAATGATGATTTTGAAATCAGTTCTCTTCATTTCTAAATTCGGCAAAATGTTCTTATACGATAAATCATATTTTATTTCCTGTTGGTATAAGAACCATATAGCATTTTTATACCAAATTATGTACAAAATTGAGGGTGACAATACAACGCGACGAAGTGTATTTGGCAGAGAATTCAATTTATTCAATGAATTCACGTATGTTGCTTGTATACGAGGGCGACATTAGATTTACTCACTGAAAGCTATTCACTTGAGTTTTCTGACGTGACAAGAGAAAAATTGGATTTAAGGAATAAGTGAGAAGATTTTTCTATTCCCAACATTCGCAAATTCCAAATGAATGGAACATTCGGTTTAAAATTCAAGTAAAAGTCAATATCGTCGTTTTCTTAAAACTCACCACAATTCGCATACTTTTACTTCTTACCGGTTCAAGCGTTTGTTATAATTACAAAGTATAAATAATTGTACGAAAAAAAGTAACTGCTGGTGAGGAACACGCGTTTTCGAAGATCGAGACCAAAAGTCAAACCAAAATTGAAGCACAGTTTTCACTGTACCCCTTCAAGGTACTTTTGAACCGATTTATTCAAATTTCCCCATGATGGTCATCAGAAGCCAGATGACATTGAAAATTAGTGACAGGAACAATCAATTTTTCATCACCTTTGCAAAGTTATTGGTTGAGTTAGTTTAATCAAATGTACGTTTTTTTGAAATTATAATGTGCTTCTCATAAGGCTCTTTAGAAGTGACTGTACTACATATGGTTTCTCATTATTTGCTTCCGTAAAAAACAGTTATTTTTCGTTACAATATTCTTCATTGGTTTTTGAAACCTTATAATTTACCAATAATAATACACGAGGTCGAGGAGACTATCGTCATTGTTTTAAAAAAGAATAGAACGATTCGACACAAAAGGATTAAAGTCGGTTGAAACCATATTATCTTTACATTTGTAATTAAACGAGATTTGTTTGGTAAAACCGCATCCAGTCTGTGAATGGAACAATTTGGTGTTCTTTGCGCAGAACAAACAAGGTAAACAGATTTCACATGTCTCCGAGAGCAGCAAGTTAAATCAAATCTACACCTAAAAATAAGAAGGGTTGAGTTTTTTTGATACGTCAGGTCAGAATTACATTAAATGGAAGGCGTATCGATGAGTGTCGATGAAAAAAGGTGTAGGAAAAGCGTTATGTAGCGAGATAAAAACCATAGAAGGAATAAAAAAGGAGATTGAAAGTTTCGTGTAGTGGATTGGAAGTAGAGTCTTTTATGATATGCAATTTATTTTAAATTCAGTTTATGAAAAGTAAATTGACAGCTCACTGTAACTTTGAATTATTCAAGAGCTTGAAATATTATATTAACCTGAAGTACATAATTTATAACTTATGATAAAACTATGTTTGTATATGATAAAATCGTATGATTAATGATTTGTAGTAATAGTATAGTCTAATGGAATATCCATTTAAACAACTACCAAATATCCTTCGAATTATGAAGTTTTTTTAGCTAATATTCAGGTCTGCGCATTTGAAAAATACAATATAAATTGTATATATATATATAGTTCTGTATGGTGTAAAATGCAGCCGCAGATACATAAAGCCCCCAACGAAAATTAGGGTGTGTATGAGGTTCCCTATTCGTCCCGAAACTTACATAGGTTAAACAAATCGTCGAGTTCAACATAGAATTACTGAACATTTCTCATCCGTCAAAAATTTAGATTTACACAATGCATTAGTCCAACCTTACAGGTAATTCTATCAATTTTTCCGAAACCAACACCTTAGCCCCAAATCGATCCTTGAAACCCCGTACTATAAAAGAGGCCATAAAAATACAGAGACGCCCAAATTGTCTGAACAAAAGAATTGTGCTGATTTGATGTTTGAGCTTTGCTTGTGAAGAATGCTCGTAGTTCATTTATCACTTTGTGAAGTAGATTGACCATGTCACTAAGAGCTCTACCTCCCTAGTTTCTCGGTATTGTGGTCCTATAAATTTATTATGTTGGATAATGAGATCTGTGTTTTGTCTCCATAGTACACTCTTTGAATTACTTTTGGTTCTATTTTTGATCAATTAGGAATTCCAAATGAGTATGTGAGGGTAGCATTGCGTAAATTTTGATTGTTTGGACGAGATTTCCTGCGTTCAATTCAGTTTCAATGAAGAATTCACCCTTTATGTCAATTGGTCTCTTATTTTTGCTTTGGCCTGCTTATGATCCAAAAGCTTGGCCTAAGTATTTGTAGGTTACACCATTTGTCATAGCATTCATTAAATTTGTACTATGTAGAAACACATCTCAGTTGACTACCCTTTTCGATATTTAAGGTTTTGCACTTGTTCAAACTAAATTCCATTTGTATGTCACTTGAAAATCTTCCAGTGATATTGAGCCACTGTTTGATATGTTGCTGAGTTCGAAGCGTATATTTTGATGTAATCCATATATATATAGTGGGTGAGATACCACCCAGCTGGTAATCCTGTAAACCTTAAGCTTGAAGCCGTACTTTGTAGTTAAGCATACAGGACAGTGGACTCATTTCCAAACAAAACCATAGGGGACTAAGATAGCCACCCTGGAAGATTCCTCTTTTTTTTCGGACCAAGATCGGAAATTCTTGTTCAAACTGGTCCTATCCAGGACCCAAACAGTGTTGGACTCCTTTCCACGGGGATGCCTACCAACCAAACCCACATAAAACTCGCAGTTACCCTTGCCTCGGAATCACTACCCTATGGATAACAACTTCACCCTTGGTGATCTAGCCTGCTCCCTTTCTGTTTCCCCTGCTAGGATGTTGTTATCGTCTACATGGATGTAAATACAGTTAGTGATACAGAATGTTCATATTTCGTATATAGTTGAAAGCAAGTCATTGGTCTATTCTGGGTGGGATCGTGCGTTTGAAGTGTTTTTGGGAGCATATAGAGTTGACCCCTGTGTAAATAATTGGGGTGTACCTTCTGGATGCTGCAGAATATGTGGAAATAATGTTGCCAGAAATTCATGCAAGCTTTCAAACTGCTGGTGCTCTTTATAGCTTCGGTTACCTCGCTTGTTGTCAAGTTAAAAAAATACCAATAATTCGTTAGCTCATCTTCACTTGGGAGCCCTTAGTGGATGTTGGTGTTAGTGCTAGTTAGTTATTTGGAAAATATCTCTTGATTATTGTTAAACTATTGTTCACACACATGTTCTGTAAGATGTCCTGTAAGAGTTTTTATTTTTTTATAAATGTTTTTCAAACGTTTAGATTTTTAGATGGTTGTCATTGACGTCATTAATGGAACTTTTTTGGATATCGAACTTGATTAAGGTTTCGAAGCACTGCCACTGCTCCGTGATAAATAAAAGTGTGAATATGTTCCAATGTTTTGCAGTCTCTGCACGAGTTTTTTGAAAATTGATAGTATACTGTTAGTGTTCTCATGGAAGAGCCCAAGTAAGAACACTTCGGGTAGTTTTGGATGGCGTATAACATGAAGTAAATATCAAAATAGTTTTAACTTGGTTTATATATGAGAAATAGAAGAAAGTTGTTGCAGCCAAGAAATTTTTAAATAATTGTGAAAAAAGTCAAAGTTATAGTAATATTTACATTTGGAATTTTAATAGTTTTGAACGTTTCAGGCATCTTCCGAAACGATTATCGTATTTTATCGTTCGTAGATGGGAATTTTCATTCATTTATAAGATAAGTCAAGTCAAAATATTCATTTTTTGGGAAAAAAAAGGTCAAATCCAATATCCCAAACAATAAAATGGCTAATTGACTTTCAACTGTTAGCGTTATCCATCAAATATTACTAAAATACTAGTAATGGATGGAATAATAAGAACAGAAACTTCTTATTAAAAATCTCCAATAGAGCTTCTTTAAATCTGCTTCATATTTATCGTATTCCTGTTGAACTCTTTCATTTTTTCATTTATATACAATCTTATCACCTGTTCAATCTATTGACCCTCTAGAAGTTTCATTGCACACCGCTTGCAAGCAGAAACGGACTCCCGTGTAAACACAAATAAACCTGACTATTCCAAATATTTCGGATATTTTCATTTGGACAATTCATTATGTCACTACTACGTCTTTTCTTGTCGTATAAATTTATCCGTTTTCACTTATCGCATCAACAGTACTGAATATTACTACTAAAAAACGTTTTGGATACAATATAAATCGCTTTTATTAATAGTATTTGGCGTATTCAACTTTACTCTTTATAATTACTTAAATATTCATTTAAAGTGAGTTAAGTTTTACTTGACAGCGCAAATAACAATGTGTTAACATGAATAGAAAAAAGTGACCACCACTAATGCAACTCCGCCAAGCAAGTTTTGGTTTGTTATGTGACAATGAAAAAATATAAAATGCATACCTTGTTTACTGAATTGGACGTATTCGACGTCAAAGGCTTTTAACGAACCATTTCTCATACGCATACAAAAAAAATAAGAAGCAACGTATTGGAAATTATTCTCCTGTCTAATTTCAAACTCCTTTCGCAAGACCTAGCCTCAAAAAGGAAGGAGAGAGTTTTCTAGAATGCAAGAAAGAAAAACTTAAATAGAGGTAAGAAGGCAACGGATCGTAGCTATGTTATGAGAATAATATTGTGGCTTGAAACACAACGTTATACGTATGTACATTAGAAAATAACTAGTGCTAATACAAATGTTAAGCATAAAGCACTATCTTCAATTCACTTTTCCTCAAGTAGGATATTCTGATTTAATTTTCAACGTTTGTTACAAAATTATAATTGAACTATCAGCATACTAATGGAACAAATTTGTGTGGAGAAAAGATGTGTTATGGAATTTTTGGCGAATATGTAGAGACTTGAGTGACAAGTGAATTTCAACTCAAATAGATTGGTAGTAGATTGGTTTTATAATGTAGTGAACGAACATAAAAGAAAAAACAACCACCCAACTAAATCAGCGATTAGGAATGATAATTTTGGCGCAAACATCCTGTTCTCTCTACCTTACCGCATGTGAACATTATTCAGTTTCTGAAATGGAAACAGAATATAGAAGAAGAAGATTTGACTTGGACTTACTGCTTAAGAAATCGGAAAATGATTTATGATATGGCAAATTCAATCAAAAAATGAGTATGACTGTTGAAACTCCTTAAATAAACAATTATTCACAGTACAGTTGTATTGAAAAACAGATACAAGTATTAGAAAAAGACATTTTTTTAACGTTTCTAGTTTTTATTATGTAAATTTACTACCTCACGAACTGTTCATCCTTTCTTTCCCATTATTATTGGAGCCTTTTCAATCTCACTAAAATACCCCAAACCAAACTTAATCGAATCGAACGATATAAGCATGCAATTTTGGGGATAGAGCCTATGAGTAGTCTTTTTGATAACCTCTGGCATCAGATAACGTTCAACTCCAATTATTTCATCTGATTCGACGCAAATAGGATGTTAACGTCTTTTTCTGATAATTGTAACTTTTTTTAATACAATTGTACTATACCATAAGTTTTGTTATAATGTGGCATATGTAGCATAGGCATAGGATTTTGGTATAATTACCTACTTGTTCAGGACCTTGTATTGTATTTATTGTTACAAAAATTCCTATTACTTTCTTTATCGACTCTACTAACTTAACTTCATACTAATGCAGAACTGTATTAGCGTAGAACGGATAACAAATAAATAACTGTGTTATTTTCGACTTATTTGTCATAAAGCAGTATGGAAAAATATATATTTCAGAATTTTGAACATGATACAATCCGACTCTGGCTTCTACCCTCGCACAGAAGTGGGAAAAAAAGAGGAAGCACTGGAAATGTGGCTGACATGTCGTTTGCAGCTGCCGCTGAAATTTTCAAGTTCTAATTCGAAATTCACTGTGTGTCTTGGGTCCACGTCTTGTACACCAGCCACTTAACAAATATTTTTTGAAACTTTGATATTGTTTCCAGCCGTGAGTTTAACTAAATCGCTTAAATTCTGACCTAAGGAATATTTTCGAGATTTTTATTAAAGCAGACGGCAGATAATGGAGTTGAAAAATTCTTAAATTTAACTTGGTCTGGATTAGATTTGATAAGGTGGCTAATTGGCCCATTCGACTGCGATCTATTGAGATCCTTTATCTAGCCCGATTCTTTTTATGTAGCCAATCAGGATTAAGACTGAACCTGTTGTGTACTTTCTTGACGGTGGTCTCTCATCACCTGAAGTGTGTGTTTTGCACTGAAAAGTGCGTTTTTTGTGTTGTTGTGGCACCTCGCCTCTCTAAAAAAACCACAAAATATAATCAGAGTTATTATATGACTAGAGATGAACAATACAATCGACAGTTATATATATATAGTATTTTAACTTTGTACCTACAGGTGTCGGGTTAACATTCCATTCTGTAAATATGAAATTTTTCTATGTTTCGTTAGTGTATTGGTTCTTCTCAGGATTTGTCTATCTCTTGTAATATTTTACCCAACAATTTGCTCCATATCTGTCTTGGCCTTCCTCTCCTTTTCTTTATTTGTGTTCTTACCTCATAGTAATTTTACCTGCCTCCTGTTATTCATTCTGTGGATGTGACCCCACCAACTGAGTTGTCGTTGTATGGATTTTAATACTGGTTGTACTGCCAGTTTATCTCTTATTTTTGAGTTCCTTATTTTGTCCATTCTATTTACTCCAGCCACTCTTCTAACATACTCCGTTTCTTCTCTTTGAATTTTACTTTTTTGTCCCATTGAGAGAGTTCAAGATTCACATCCATAAGTTAGTACTGCTCTATTTACTGTATTGTATACTTTTATCTTTGTTTGTTTGGATATTTCTTCTTATGAATACCATTTTTGTCCATTTTGTACAGTTTATTCTTTTTGCAGTTCGTTCATTTATTTCAGCGTCTTGTTTTCCCGTTTCGTCAAAAATTACTCCTAGGTATTCAAACTTGTTCTACTTTTATGTTATCTATTTTGATGTCTGTATTAATATTCTGGTCCCCTATAATAAGTATCTTTGTTGTTTTATTGGTGTTTATTCTCATGCCCTCTTCTTCCATTAATTCTCTCCATATGTTAAGCTTGTAATTATTTTTCGCTTCCTGCTATTAGTACCACATCATCTGCAAAAATTCCCTCCACTATTTCTACTCTGTCTAAATTTCTGTGTTCAATGAACATTTTGTTTTTAATCCTTCTGACCTGAGGTTGATACGTATTATGAAATTCTTGTTTGTCTTATATATGTCTTCGCCATAAGAAAGTGTGCCCAGATCAATATTGACAAAGGATGTAGAAGGCACAATATTATTGTCACTTAGAAGGCCCCAGGCTAGAGCAATCCACCGCAGGGAGTGGAATTCGGCACCAATTAACCTATTTTATACGCTATCACTGGGATGGGGTGCACAGTTAATATTAAATTGGACGCCACTAGCTTTTTAATCGAACGGAAGCAATGAAAAACAGAAGCAAAAGATGGAAACACCTTGTAAAACTTAACGTCAAGTTAATTAAAAAAAATAAATGAAATGAAACTACTTATTCCCGACTCAATACAAAGATTGAAGATACTAAATATTCATTGAATTATCCAAAAATTCACATAAATTGAATAAGTACTCAAAAAAAACCAAACAAATAGAATACCAAATTATAATCTAGCACGTCAAATCCAAATCATACACACGCTAGCGATAAGACGAAGGACCTTAGCTTAGAGGGCTGAGGATGTTTTGCAGCTTTTAGCGCGATGGCTCCAACAGCCTGTGGACCTCGTGCACGAGAACGAGAACAGGAACTTGACGATTGCTTCAAACTTAAGACGTAACTTGCCAGCTGCAGAGTTGCGGAAAAAGAAAAAAACAGGGATGAGGAACTAGGAAAAAACATTAGGAAAAGAACGAATGAATAAAACAGATCGGGTTAAAAAGGAGCTTATGCATACAAAACACGAACTCCACGTGTTAAAATGAAACTGTGATCTCTTTTATTCTATTTGTTTTGTTCCTTAAATATACAAAAAATAAAAATTGGCAAATAAACAATAAACATGAATAAGCAGTAAGCACTACACTAGAAAATAACCTGGGGGAAATACAATAGTTAACTTACCAACCAGACGATAAAAATTGTTCACCAACAATAAATTAAAAAATATATTTAAATGTTGCCTTCTTAGTGGCAGGTAGAGGAAAGAAGAAGTTTCAATTGAAACTTGAAATTTCGAATATCTTAAGACAAAAATGGAAGGGGAATTTGATAAAAATTAATGTTTTATTTTGGAGTGACTAATGCGACAAGGAAACGGCATGTTTAGAAATTTAGTAGAAATTTGGGAGGAAGTGACTAATGAGCCATAAACATTAACTAAGTAAAATAGTTTTTAAAACGAAAAACGTAACAGGCTGAACAGCATCCTACATTCCCTCTCCTCGGGAGAAAAAAAATAATTCGAAGAATTAATTTTTTTTGTAAACCTAACAGTCTACGAAGAATGGAAAGCAAAAACAAAAAAAACTGTGGTGAACATCAAAAGAAAACGTAGTGCTTACATACGACTCAAGAGAATTAATAAATTGAAGAACAGAAACTATTGAATAAAAAGAGAAGAGAAGTGGCGAAATTTGGTAGAGGTGATTGTCTAAAATTTCCACCGGAAAGTGAAATGATATTTCTAAGTTTATACCAGGGATGTTGCCAGTTAGTATCGACGGTAACCATTGGTCATCGCGCAAGCAGAACATTCGAAATAATCCTCACACAAACAGCAAAAATTGTGACGGTGTATGAATATATTATCTCACTGCAGAGAAATTGTACTATATTCTTGAACCACTCTCTTTCTATTTCAAAACCTTAGACGAAAGTATACGAAATTAAAAATATATTGAAAAACAAACGTGAATATATTGCATCCAAAAAATTGTATGGAATTATGGAGTTTTATACCACAGATAAATAGGTGTCTCGAAAAAAGATAGTGTTGTCATCAACTAAGGTGAACAAATATGCCAGAATAAAATACTATAGTCTGTTTGAGTCAGTGCACAGGTAAGACTAAATAATTCGTTAATTGTCGTACAAAAAGACAATGTGTTATTTTGTGCGCGTATCAAAATATAAGGGAAGCAAAATAAATCGTATATTGATAACAAAAGCGCTACCAAGCAAAAAAACATAATTTCTCAATATAAAATTAAGAAATTATTGGTATGTAAGGCGGTCCAGTCTATTTGTAAATATGTTGGTGGAAGAAGCGGAAATAATGTTATCATCGAGATTGTTCCAGGCGTCAAAAACTCTATTAGTTAGAAAATTTTGTCATGATCTGATCACAAGTTTTTTTTTAAGTTTTAATTCGTGTCCTGTGAGCCAGTTGCCTTGGTTTAATGGAAATATCACGGAAAGGTTTCCGAAGCTGAATTTCAATATTTTGAATGTTGTGATAAGATCTCCACGGTGACGTCGAAGTTCAGAAGAAGTTAGTTTGCCATAACAAGTCTCTCTTCATATGACGGTCTTCTCGGTCCCAGGGTGAGTCAAGTGGCTTTTCTTTGAACATTTTCTAATAAAGTTCTATCCCGAATCAAGTCAGGATACCAGGCGGGCGCCGCATATTCCAGAATGGGTCTTACAAAAATGGTGTAAAGCTGACAAAACGATTGAAACTCTCGAAAAACACTTCCGTATAAGATACATCCTGGTGTTTGGTTATTGACAAAATATGGTCGGACCAAGAGTTCCAATCAAAACATGCAATTTCGAATATCTGAAGACAAAAATGGAAGGGGAATTCGATGAAAATTAATGTTTTATTTTGGAGTGACTAATGCGACAAGGAAACGGCATGTTTATAAATTTAATAGAAATTTGTGAGGAAGTGACTAGTGAGCCACAAAAATTAACTATTTGAAATAGTTTTTAAAACAAAAAGCGTAACAGGCTAAACAGCATATTAAATTATGATAATGTCGAATAGTCAAGCAGCCATTGAAGTAATGAACTCTTGTGTAATCAGTTCCAAAATGGTGTGGGAATGCCAAGGAACTAGGTGAGAATAATATAGTGACCTAACTGTGGATTCCAGGATACACTGGAACAGAAGGAAATTAAATAGCAGATGGACTAGCAAAGAGGGGGAGTGAAACACCCTTCTGGGGGCCGGAACCCTTTTGCGGTATCAGCTCCAATGTAATATTGAAAGAAATAGGCAAGGCCGAAGAAAAGAGATCTGACCATTTTAAAGATCTAGTAGGGCTTAGACAATCAAAGATTCCGATGGGTGACTACAACCTGTTGAGATCAAATGAATGCGTGAGTCAAAGTAAAAGTGCACTAGGTGTTCTAACAGGGATCCTAACGGGACATTGCCACCTGAATGGGTACCTGAAAAAGCTCATAATAATGGAGGAAGAAGAATGTAGATTCTGTGGCATAGAAGAAGAAACCTCCATCCACATACTTGCGAAATGCACAGCAATTCAGAATCCCAAGGCACGATACCTAGGAGATTATTGGATACAAGAGGGACATTCACCTAAGTTGAAGCAGCAGATATCTCAAAATTCCTCAGGGAAATAGGATTAAGGGAGTTTCTAGTCACTGAGACTTTCTTCAGGACTTGAGTAGAAGTGAGAGGGCAAAATAGATCTTCTGGGTCTTAGTAATTGTCCCCCCAATGTACATACATACATATACAGAGTGTCAATTTTAAAACACACAATGGGCTGTACCTCGTGAACGAAAAAAGATATCAAAAATATTAAAATCGTTTCTAGGGTAGAGAGGGGAAACTAAAATAACATGAGAGAGAACGCACCCCCATCAACCCCCTATGCCTCACATACCCCACCAACAAAATTTTAAATGACAGCCCCTGCTTGTGATACGTCCCGTAGAAAATGCTTTCCAGCGGTCATAATTAGACAGAGTGTAACAATAAAGCAGAAATATTTATTTGACAACAAAATGAGTGTTAAATGTCGAACTACAAAAGTTTTAATTAATTCAGTAAACGTTCAAAATGGTTCCATTGTCTTGTAAACAATAGTACAGCCTTATGAACGTTGGCAAATGTTGCTTTAGTAATATCACGACATGTGTGACTAATTCTTCGTCTACTGTAAACCATCGTTATTTTTATAGTTAAATTAACGTACAAAACGTACAAAAATATTTTTGGACCAAACGTACAAATAATTAAACAATCACAATTGACAATGACATCAAGGTAAGTATCAAATAAACCAATAATTTGAATACAGAAAGAAAATAGAGAAAGTAGAGGTGTGATCTCACTCATGTCATTTTAGTTCCCCGTCTCTACCCTGGAAACAGTTTTGAAAAATTTTTAATATCTCTTTTCGTTAACGAGGTTGTAAGTTTTAAAATTGACACTCTGTATATGTCTTGAATAACTTTTATTATTTTACCGTTTATTTTTCTTTCAACTTTTCCCATACTTCATTTTTAGGTCTGATTCAAATGCCTTCTCAAGATCTATAAAAGCTAGATATGTTTTTTTATCCGCCAGATGTCTTTTCTCTGCTATCTGTTTTATTGTGAATATATGATCTTGTGGACTGCTTCCTGGTATAAATCCGTTTTGTGATTCTGATAGTTGTTCTAATTCTGGTATTCATAATTTATTCATATATCTGCATAAAATTAATTTAATTGTAATAATAACATTGAAAGTGTAAATGTAAATGTAAGTGTAAGTGTAAATGTAAATAAATGAGTTTTGCATCTGGTAGTAAAGGAATTTGAAGTACCTGAGGAATATTTCAAAAATACATTACTAGAGTTTAACAGTGTGTAATGAGGTTATATCCTTGAGATTCCCAACGACTGCGAATGCATGATCCTCACACAAAATATTTTGATAAATAGCTCGCAAACAGAGGCAACTTGACAATGTTATGTCATAACTCGGTGGATAGAGCAGATGCGAAAGACTGTTTTAATATGTTAGGTATAATTTATTATGGAGATAGAGGAAGCTTTCGGGCTAATTTTTTGTAGTCATTTGTCAGGGTAAATGGTAAGCGGTTGAGATTTAATCTTCAATTTCAAAGATTTTTTTTTAAAATTTGTTTGGTGTGTTGTTATAATTGACTTTTGGTTCTACGTGCATTTTATTCTCATTGCTTGCATGTTTACACAAATACATCCTGATAAGAAGCTCAGTATGTCTTGTAGATCCGTAATCTTCTTCAATAGTACATTTGGACTTCATTTTATTTAAATTGACTTCAACACGAGGCTAATTTTAAAAGTTGATGAAATTTTGGATTTTCCGAGTAGAAATCTACAAACTTTTGAGCAAACTGTGTGATTTAATTTGTGTTTGACAGCCACTAAAAGTAGACAGCCTCGTAAATTTTAAAGAGAAGGGAAAAAAGTGAATTTCGATCCAAACTTTTCACCGCCCAACTATTTATTCACGTTCGGAAACTGAAAATAGTCGCAATGATGAAGATGTTGAGTCACATTACAATCTTCGAATAGACCAAACCTATGGACAATTGTGATGAATTAATTTTTATACGAATTGATTATATAATTTGCATTTTCTTTCATCGCTTTCCAGTAGTTCAACTGTGTATGTCGCAATCGTTTTTGGTTGAGATCATAGTCAACTCAGTGAAATCCGATGCTTGATCAAGCTGGTCTGCATTCAAAATACTCATATCAGAACGGAACTCGCTACCGTTAACAAAATATATCCAAATTTCAAAGCAATATAAGATTCCCCTTCATCACGTAAATGTATATTTCAATTTGAATATTTGCCTTCTTGTTCCAATTAACAATATGTTCGCGTTCTTTAAGTAACGAGACAGTTGTAGCAAAGAAGAGTTATAATAATAAAAGCATCATTATTTGAAATCTAGGAAATTTCATCACTATAAATTTAAGAAACACTGCGTATTGCATGTCCAAGGAAGCTTAACCGACTATTTTCAATTATTAATGTGTTGAAGAGATTTTGACAATTAAACCAGGTCAGTTTTATAATGAATGTCGACTCTTGATAGTTAATATAATGCCTAAAGTTTCCAACATCATTTAAGAGCTTTGAATAATCTCAACTAAAAACATTCGCATCTGCAACGTATTTGTTTATCATTTTCATTTCTTAGTTAAATTATCAAACATCTAGGAATGGAAAATATTGACTCACCAGCATTCAAACAAACGTTTGAATCAAGCATGTGGAGTCAATTTTTTGAAATATCCAGTATTTTGTTAATACAAAATCTGAAAGTGTGTTAAATAGATCTTCCCAACAGCTGAAATGTAACAATAGTCATAAACAATTTACATCAATACAGTTTTTTGATCCCAGAGCTTCTTAGATTACGCGTTGGTTACTCAGTCGAGGATTCAACACACAGTTTTGGAATTTCTACAGCCCTAGTACCTTGGATATAACACCTATTTAATCGAATTACATGCAATCTAAAGCCATTTTTGTCCCTATCAAGGAAAAAACTAAGCAAGCCTATTTGAATATATCAACAATTTTAAATGTTAGGATACAACTGTCACCTCAAGAAGAAATGAACACAAAACGAATTGCAAAACAACGAATATACATTGAATATTGAACATTAGCTTCATCTCCACCTAAATACAATTGTGAGCTCCTACTGTGGGATGCACCATCAAATTAATGTAATATATAATTTCAATGGAGGTACCTATGGAAAACGATCCTTACTACCACGAAACTTTCTTATTTCTGCCTCTTGAACATGGCATACGTGCTCTCGCTGAACCTACCATTAAAAGGTGTCGTACCTAAAATTTTTATTTTTTTAGGTGACGTACGACATGGACGTTTCATAGCGTTCTGCAGATATATTAAACAGAATATTCAGAATATTGGTTTCACACGGGTATTGTTCTATTGATATCTCTGTGATTTATTTTATTAAACTATTCAAGAATAAATGATTATATGAATAAGCCACTACTAACGAAGTACAATAGCGGCGACATAAGCAGAATGATCAATGCGAAAACAGTCGGATAGATAGTAATTTTTGATCAAAATTCATTTCAATAGTAAACCATATTACCTATATTATTCAGTCCAATATTATTTGGTTAAGATATGGAACAAAATAAACATTTACACCGCAATACGTTCAATAGTGTTTGAAAATGAGACTGCCTTCCAGTATTCCTATCTGTTCTGATGCTTTGATAGTTGCTCCTGAACAGCGTCTTATATGTGCATGTTTACTTTAAGTAACAAATATATTATAAAGCTCCACTCTAGCGTGATATTAGCAACGGCATACATATAATGTATGACACTAAACATCAAACCGTACTAAGCATATATAATTATTATTCATGAAGTATATCAGTATACTCTCGGTAGTTTTAAAACCTAAGAAGCATGCTAGAGCAGGTACACTTTTAAAAGTTTACCGAGAAAAACCAGTTTCTCGTGAGCATTTATTTGGCGAAATCTAGTTTTAGTTTAGTATATCTGAAATGACGATGTTTTTCATTTTTCACCAGAATCGCATTAATTTATTTATTTGTAATTTTTTGTTTTCCCCTTAACTTGGTTTTTCACGATAGTGGAAGTAACGTTCTCTTTGCAGTTAATAACCAATCCTTTTTACCCTATATCATGCCAAGTATAGTTTTAGTTTGTATGCTTCCTTTAAGTAGCCAAAACAGATCTTATTTCCATAAATCATGCCCTCAGCTATATAAACAACTTCTACGAGTTAATCTTCTTGCTTTACATTCCTCTTTTTTGGATGATGTTTGATCGTCTATGACGTTGAAAATGGGTTCTGTCTAGTGATTGGGAAAGCAAGTACCAGGACTAATACCAAGACAGTCTTGGTAATGCTTTCGGTCTTGCTTGTCCAGTCTTGGTCTTGGTCTTGCTCAGATACTTGTAGTCTTGGTCTCGGTCTTGCATATTCAGTATTGGTCTTGCATACTTAGTCTTGGTCTTGGTCCTGACCCACTACTGACGTCGTTCTTGCAAACTTTCGAGTCTTTTGATAGGTATAAATGTTCAACAATATATGTTGCAGTTAAAACAAATATTCTTGGTTGCGGTCTTGTTTTTGTTCATTCGGTCTTGGTCTTGCTTGTATGTATGATCTTGGTCTTGCAAAATTGGAAGACAAAGACTGCAATGCCATTTAGCATTTTTAATTCTCAGTTTATGATAGAACTACAAAACATTGAGCACGAGGAATAATGTAGATATGTCGTCTTTCGGATGAGACGTAAAACTGAAGTCCCTAGTCCATGAATGTTGAGCTCGATATAGATTCCTACCACTGGTTGGAACACTAGTAGATTTGGCTCTGTTGTAGAAATAGACAAATATTAAATAATCAAATGAAAAAAAAATCAACCAAACATTACTTTACACCAAATGAAATGCTGAGTGCTGCCTCTAGGTGTGATTTTGATCATTATTATTCCAGTCTCAAAAATTTGAATTAGTTCAAATACCACACAAAGTTTGACTACAGAATTCACTTATCCAATGTGGTAGGTGGACACAAAATAATGCCAAACACTATATTGTTTAGATGAAAGACTTATTAAATTTCATGATACTCCCACTGTATAAACCTTCACTGTTCCAGGTGAAATATTTATTCTATTCATGCTTGTCGATTTCGGGAGAATTCCTTAATGGCAATTCCATAAAATGTTTTTAAAGTGTACCGGGTCTAGCTAAACAGGAAAGCCGTATCTTTCGAGATCTTTGAAGGGATTTGCAGCATCCTCTTTGTCATTAACCTTTAATATCATATGAGAGTCAACATTACGCTCTAATCTTACCCCAGAATCCCTCATAGAGAGCTTTTATGTTCTCGAACAAAATTTATTTATATCTTTTTGTGAAACTCAGATAAAAACCATTTTATTATTTCGAGTATATGGAACCGACACGACGGAAAATAATTCTGTGCAGCGTTTTCCATTTACCTCAGCACAGTGACGAATTGAACAATCAAACTTTGAAACTTTATTTCAGACTCAGACTCAATCCGTTGATTTTAATTAATTCAAGAGATTTAAGCTGTTATTAGTGAAATGTTTATTTTGTGAATTAATTGTTTCTTGATTCTGTTTTATTTGAGTTTGAATATACTTCATTGAATAAATATTGATAAGAACAATAAGATGGAGTATTTTTATGGGTTGAGGTCATCTGAACAAGCAAAATTACGAAGAAAGTAGCATTCTTAAACGTTTAATTAGGTATTTGTGGATGAACATTTTTAAAACTTTAGGTCTGTTCTAACCGCAATCAGAAACTGTCAGAAACGATCACAGAATAACTGGTCATAACAAACAACGAGTTCACTTTTGCGTTGGAGTAGACCTCATATACCTACATAAATAAAAATATACGAAATAACTTCTAGAAATTCCTACCTATCTATATTCCATATTGCTATTATTGAAACTGGTTTATCAACAACTGTAGGTAGATATAAAACAAATTCAACTTATTTCAGGATATTTTCGGTGTTTTTCCTAAACCTTTGAAAGTTGGTAGGAAAATTTTCATAACGTCATATTTATTCAGAGTTTTGTGGAATTTAGACTATCTTTTTGGAATATCACGATTGAGTCCCGAACTGTTTACCTAAGCATGTTCGTGAATATTACTGATTGTTATTTAGAACAGTAAAACTACCCATGCCTTTTATGGTTCTATAGACGGCTTAAAGAATGGAAATTGGTGGAAAAACAGAAGTTTCTTGGATCAAACTGGAACGATAATTAATTGAAAAAATTGCTATCAAATACATATTGCTAAGGGGAAAATGATACTCGAAATTCTGAGTGAAAACTTTGTTAACCTTCAAATGTCACTTCCATTTGTTTTCAGTTATTTATTTTGTAAAAATGAACATAATATAATTGATAGAAGATTAGGTCTCTAATTTGGAGAATTTTATGAATGCTGAAAAACATTTGATGTGACAAGTATTCATTTAAAATTTTTAAGAAACTGTAGTAAGTTGTGACTATCTTATCCTATTTCATTAGACTGTTCTCTACTTACGGTTTAGTTTACTATAACTTATACATTGATTTACTTGAGTGTGCGATTGATTTTTCCAATCGGAAATTTGTAATATATCTTTACTTACAGAATAAATCATTGAGAGCTTTAATGTCCTCTTTCCCACTTCACAATACCATCATTTTTGCATCAATCAAAAATGCTAATGAAGTGGGTTTTTTTCAGTTTGTTTATTTCACAATTTTAATTTAAGTTATATATTGTTGGTTATTTATGACCTTCCATTTGGTACCCATATTGTTCCAAATATATTCAACTCTCTACTTTCTTTTCCTTTGGCCCCAAAATGGATTTCATACCCTATATCGCTTCCCCAATTTCAGGACTATTAAATTAGACAAGCAAGTTCTTCAAATATTCTGTTGCCTCGAGGCTGAATCTTCCATGTAATTTTTTGCCGGTGGCTTCTCATCACCCGATACAAGAAACCAAACGTTCACCAAGTAGTCGCACTGGCATAGGATGTGCTCTGCAGTTTCCTCTTCTAAGTAACAGAATCTGCGTTAAGCTCACAATGCACTTTTAACATACTCACTACGGTTTTGACAGTTTTCCTATATTCGCTTCTTAGGTCTCCCGTACATGTTGGCAAATGTCCTCTAATAAACTGCTTCGCCAATCTCTGTCTTAGTGAGATTACCCACCATTCTATAAATTTCCTGTGCCGCGTTGTCTGGCTGTTTCATCCGCCAGTTCATTGCCCTTATGACCCTCGTGACCTAGTACCCAGGGTACCATGACCTTGCAACCGTATTTCAGGCGCAAATTCACGCCATTGTTTCATGTGTGGAGAGATTGGAGCAATCCAATCTCATACATAGAACAATAAAAATTTTCTCGGATAGCCAAGCGGCTTTGAAAGCACTTAGCTCTTACCGTGTATCGTCGAAATTGGTTTTAGACTGCCAAAAAAGACTCTCCTCCATAGGAGAACTGAATAAAGTATTGCTGGTCTGGATCCCTGGCAATTCTGGCATGGAAGGAAACGAGAAGGCGGACTCTCTTGCAAGGGAGGGTGCCGCACGTATTTCTATCGGACCAGAACCTACAATTGGCATCGCAATAAGTTTTGACAAACAAACACTGAATACCTGGACGGCAGGAAGAGCTTTAGACTTCTGGTATAATTTTCCAGGATTGGTTCATTCAAAGGCTTTCATACATCCTTCAAAGAATGTCTCCGAACAAATGTTATCTGAATCATCATATGTTAAATCTTGGACTGTCGGAAGATCCGACCTGCCGTCTTTGTCTGGAAGATGATGAAACAGCAGAGCATATAATTTGTGCCTGCCCCGCCGCGGCTCTAATCAGGTATCTGATGTTTGGTAGGGATTCTCTCTCGCCCTCGGACCTGAAATATCATTCACCAAATAAACTAATCGGCTTTGTTAAGAAGCTGAATTTGTTTGGTGAAATCTGAATAGGTGTGATCCACAATAGACTCTTGCGAGTCGCAGTGGAGGGCCTTATAGACCCACTCACCATAAATCCAACCTAACCTATTATTGACGCTATATCTCGTGATCGATGCGTCTATGGGTTGCCCCATTAAGGCATCCTCTTTTAGCTTTTCGATAAACTTTTCTTTGTCCACACTACTTATCCGGATGATCATTGGTCTGAAAACCCTCGTATATAGCCGTGGAGTGATTTTTGGGGTGTCCCTAGTTTTTTTAGACATTATAATTAAGCATAGACTGAATCTTCCATTTACATCGCCATTTCCAATGTAACTTTTGTGTAGGATAGTTTGTGAGAAGTTGATAATAATCAATGATTTGGATAGGTTTTTCAAATAACATCTTTTTTCACGAAAACTGATTCGGTACTCGTCCTTTGAGATTTATTTGATATATCGAATCATTTCCATAGAAAATCACTTTCTTTTCACGTTAATAACTCCGACAACCAGTAACATGTACATTTTTCCAGGGAAAAATAAAATACCTCAAAGAAAATCTCTTTCAGGTGAGAATAACAAAAAACCTTTCATAAAATCAAGTTTTTGACCGGTGCATTTAGCACTTTTAGTTAACTAGGTTAACGTAGTTTGACTCGGCTGGACTCAATCAATTATATGTTCTTGTAACAGGTGCTAAAGTGTAATAATTCTCCGAGACTTTGGCTAGGCGTTAATATCCAGCTGTAGGTCGTTTATTTGTCAGTATATCTGCAAGGCAAGAAATATGTTCGAGTTGTCAGATGCCTGAGAGAACTTCAATCATGACGTTCAATAATATATTATGAAGATAATCGAAAATACTTATTAAACATTTTTTATGGAATGACTGCTGGAACAAAATTGATGAATTTAATTCAATTATACCGATCTATCAACAAACATTTTCATGGGAAAAATATTGTTTAGAACCAATCCAAATTGTGTGCACTGTTCCATTTTAAAGGCAGTCAATGAAATTACAAATCCTCCTCCTTCTGACAATAGGAGAATTTGCTAACAATAACGTATATATTTTAAAGAACAACATGCCCTCCCGACTTGGGGGGGAAATTAATTCCGATTCCGCTGAAATCCATACACGTTTATTTTATGCGATCAATATTAGACTGTCGGAATAATAATGAGTAATTTAATTATTTTTTAATTATATCAATAGTTTACATCAAGATAATTCACCTAAATTCGAAAATAAATTGAAGCATTTCTTGAAGAAGATGAAAAGAATGAACTTAAATATTCAATTTATAGAAACATCTCTTCCAGCTTTATATACCGAATAGTGAATCTATCAAGAGTGATTCCACAAACTACTCGTCAATATTAAAATCCAGTTTTCGACCATATCGTATTATTGAAAAGTGATAGTAATACATTGACTCCAATTCTTCATGGTTCCTTGATATATAGCGTTCAATGCATATGTATTATGTTATATACATAAATGTATAAAAAGCAGTTTATTTGATAATTCACATTATGCAGTGTATACATCAGTCGAAGTTTATTAAATAAAAAACATGTCTATCTGAGGAACGAATAGAGATTTCAATGATATTATGATATAGAGATATGCGTAGAAGTCAACAAAAAACGTGAAATATTTGTAATAATTTATATCCTAAACGGAATCCCATAACAAGATCAACTATCTGTAAATTATTAAAAAAGCTTAACGAAACTGGTTCAGCAAAAGATTTATCCAAATCTGAGAACAAATCTTTAGATTTTTGTGTCCTGTTAGAAGACGATCCACACTTGAGTACTGGACAAATATCCAGGGAACTTGATAGTTCGCAAACATCCGTAATGAAACATTTTACGTGAAAATAAATTCCATCCGTACAAAATAAGATTCGTTTATTGAGAGTTGTTAGATGAAGATTTCGAATGACTTAAAAATTTTGCAGATATTCCTAATGATGGAAAAATGTTACAATCAAAACGATACAAATTTTTTAAGTAATGTTATGATTTGCAATGAGCCACTTTTTTATTTATGGAAACGTGAACCATCAGAATTGTAGATGCTGTGTACGTAACTAAATACAAGTTGAGTTTCTGCTTGATCTATTTAGACTTCTGTTATTGAATCATAATTATATTGTGTGTAGGTACACTATTTGTTGTTACAATATAGTTTGAATATCTACGCACGTGTTTGCAATTTCAGCATAACATTCGTCTCCTAGTTATCAGTTTTACCAGCATAACAGTGTTTTATGATAAAAGAAAACTCGATTATAAACGGTATAGTGGATATCAGTGTTCTTCTTCTTACACGTAAGTCAGTTTTGACTAATACAAGACAAACTTGTCGAAAAAACTTGCTTATTTGTTCCTTAAACCTGCATGATTGTATTCAGTTCAGATCTTCCCGAATTCAGTCACATATACAGTTTCAGACGACAAGTATTCATTAACCCACCGATAATTTAAATCCCAGAATCAATATTAGTTTCACATGACGACACATCTTACAGAATTTTCCTTGCTCTCAATACCTCAACATGTTACTCTTGCAAGAAATCAGGACACATTGCAGCGAACTGTCCAACTGCAAACCTGCCATCCTCATCAGACAGTCACAACCCTATCCGCTCCCATAGTGCAGAACCTGAAACACCCACTCTCAACAAAAATCCACAATCATTTAGAGCAGAAAATGAGCACAACACACTGTCTAACAACGACCCCAAAACTTCCACCGCACAACACACATCGCTAAGCCTTAACAACACATAAAAACCACAATCTTCTCAAGAACATCTATCTATGGAAGCAGAAAATGTCTCTCAGAACATGCCAAAACGTTCATTCGATGAAATAATCACTCCCCCTCCTCAACCTGATGATGAAGAAAATAAATCAAAAACAGATCCTTTTAGCACGCCAACTGCAGCTACCTCCAAAAAACCAAAAAAAGAGAAAGATGCTTCTCTTACCACAGTTCTTATGGAACCTACGACACAGGCGATTGCTGAACAGAACCCTTCATTTGCTCTGGACTTCAATCAAATATCCGATCTCTTGGAAAATGTCTACGGATCTCCAGATCCCATAACTATAATTACTAAGAATTATACGACTGACCTTACTGCTCTAATAACTATGCTAACAAATATTCATCCTTATTTCAAAGACAGACGTATAAAAACTAGATGTACAAAATTGAAAAAGAAACTTCTAATGCACCTTCAGATGACTATCTCAGACACGGAAGCATCAGAAGCCGAAAGTGATTCTTCGCGACTATCCAATTACTAACTTCTCCATCCCCTTCAATACGTTCACTTCAATTTTACAATCGAACCTTAATGGTTTCACAAACTTCACGAACTGCAGATCATATTAGACCAATCAAAATCAGAAATAATCTGCCTACAGGAAACGAATTTAAAAAACGAGAATGTTCAAGCCTTGAGCAAGTATACAAAAACCGTAACAATTCCCAGAAAGCAAGCGGTGGAGTAGCGATTTTAACACTAAATAACATTGACGCTCAGGAAATCCATATACAAACTTGGAAGCGATTGCTATCAAAATTCACGATACAAACAATATCCACATCTGCAATATATATCTTCCACCTACACTTCAACTTAACGAACGAGATTTCAAAAACCTGCTATTGCAGATACCCCACCCAAGAATAATCGTTGGGGATCTCAATGCACACAACTCTAATTGGGGATCATCTTACTTAAACCATAAAGGTAAAATCATAGAACAAACAGTTGATCATTACAACCTTGCTATATTAAATGACGGAAGAGCTACCAGATTCAACATTCAAACTGGTCTCTCCTCATGTATTGATCTATCAATCTACCATCCAGCTTTATTACCATCACTAACATGGGATAGATTAGACTACACCTACAACAGCGATCACTATCCCATCATTATATACAATAACACCAGATGCAATAGTGGTGATCTCATCTCTCCTACATGGAATATGAAAAACGCAAACTGGAATCTTTTTTTCTCCTTAATTGAAGAAAATATCGAACACTGTACACTCTCTACAAATATAGACAAATCACTGGAGCATTTCACAAATATCATCACTCATTCGGCAACTATATCAATAGGTAAAGTCAACTATAAGCATAAAAAACTTCCACTCCTCCCTGGCAAATCGAAACTCCAACCTGTATCACAAGCCTTTCACCTCTTGATACATATTCTGTAAACAGTAACACGATCCAAGCATGTCTCAGGAGCATACTAGCAAAGTTTTCCAATCACCTTTAGGTCTACACTGACGCTTCAAAATTTCCAGACAAGGTTGGAGCAGCGGTAGTGACTACAACTTCAGTCCATATGTTCAAGCTCCCACCAACTTATTCTATCTACTCCGCAGAACTTTATGCAATCTATCAAGCCTTAATCCTCATAAACGCATCTGACACTCATAGCCATCTGATTCTCACAGATTTACTCAGCGCCTTGAAAACCATAAAAACCATTTACCCAGACCATCCTCTCGTAAGTAAAATCAAACAGGAACTTTACACTGCCCAACAAAACCGCAAGAACGTTGTTTTCATCTGGATACCATCCCACATAGGAATACATGGCAACGAAGAAGCAGACAAATATGCCAAACAAGCTGCAGAAAATGGCAATACGGAGACAACCAGTTTATCGGTGAGTGCGGACGTAAAAAGCGCAGTTAAGGCTCAAATACACAGTGCGTGAGAGGACCGGTGGAAAAGTGCAAAAACTAAGTTAAGCGAGGTGAAAAAGTCCACAAAAATCGCCGCGATCAAGTGCTTCTATCTAGACTACGGTTAGGCCACACTTGGCTAACACACAGTCATCTTTTCAGTAACGATCCTAAACCAAAGTGTGACCATTGTAATGCAACGCTAACTGTCAAGCACCTCCTCATTCAGTGTCCACAATTAGTGACGAAGCGACAACAGGAGCAGCTTCAATCATGTGAATTAGCGGACCTTTTAGGGCCCTCATGTAATGTACAAAACCTGAAGGCGTTTCTTAAATCAATCGATGTTCTGAATTTCATTTAATTTTACTGTTATTTCTTATGTAATTTTCTGTCCACCCTAATGACGCTAATGACCTTCCATGGTCGATGCGTATTGATAATGAAAAAAAAAGTTACATTATTAACAATTAACATACAGGGTCAATATATACGGGGTTGGGATAAAGTATGGAACCAAGTAAACATCTTTTAAACGAAAAGATCGATACTTATGAAAATTTGCAGGTGAGTGCAATGGAACAAAATGCATCTGACATACATTTTTTTGTTAATAATATCCTTCCGGTTTAACCGGAAATGCCATCAACTTCTTTAATTTAAATGGGACACCCTATATATTTTTACAGATTTTGAAAGAGATTGTTATTTTGAATTCATACATACTGATTTTAGTGTAAAAAAATTTGCAAAAACGAGGATTATAGCACTTTAATCAACCTCCTTTGAGTTTTTTGCATTAGCGCAAAAAACTATATAGATAAACTAATTGATGTTGTTTGTATGCATAGTAATAAATAAACGAGTACTGTTTAGTACGTCTTTTGTTCTCCAAGTGTCAAATTCTAATTGACGGAAATAAATTTTACAATTTAGAATGGTTCAATTAAGTGAAAAGAGCGTATTGAAATTTTAATGATGATCGGTTATGGTGATCGTGCTGGAACTCATGAAGAAGTGTGTCATATTTTTAATAATTTCCATCCGGAGAGAAATCCTATATCACGCTCAACAGTAACTAAAACATTACAATGTTTTAATACAACTGGCATGGTAAAAAATTTTCTAAAACCTGGGAGACCGCGGACTGCAACGAGCGAAACTGTTAAACAAAATATTGCAATCGATTTAGAAGAATCACCTCAAACTTCCATCACAAATTTGGCACTAAACTATGGTATGAGTCGACGTTCTGTAGGAAAGATATTAAAAAGTGAAAAGTATAATCCGTATAAGGTACAGTTGGTTCAAGAATTATCAGACGATGATTTTGACCGATGTCTGGAATTTTTGCGAACGGCTAATGGACATCTGTAATGCAGACGACAATTTTACTTCTAACATAGTTTTTCCCGATGAGGCAACTTATTGTTTAAATGGAACAGTTAATTGCCATAACTCAAGGTATTGCTAAAATGAGAATCTTCATTGGATTCATGAAGCATATACCCAGCATCCACAGAAGTTAAATGTTTGGATGGGAATTGTCGAAAATAGGCTTATACGCCCATTTTTTATCGACGGAAACTTGAATGGTGTCAAGTATTTGGATCTAATGAATAACGAAATTATTCCTGTACTTTAACAGAATGGGCAATTACCACAAAATGTTTAGTTTCAACAAGATGGAGCACCTCCCCACTATGATAGACGGGTTAGGGATTTTCCAAATCGATGCGCGTTCTCCGGATCTTAGCCAGTTATATTTTTTTCTTTGGGGTTATCTAAAATCACGTGTTTACGTTAGACGACCAACAAACTTACAGGAATTGAGCCAAGAATTATTGATGAATGTGAACTGATACGTGGAGAAGTGTTGGAAAGAGTGACTCGAGAATTTGTTAATAGGATGGCATATTGTCAGCAAGTAAACGGCGAGTGAACATTTGAAATAATTTTGTTTCTCATTATTCTAAAATGATGAAATGTACCGGGTGGTCCAATAAGCCGATCTCTCGGCTATATATCGGAAACTATTCATGTTATAACCTTAGAAGAAAAGATTCCTTAGTAAAAGTGGCCAAGAGAAATCGCTGTAAATAATTTTCAAGTTTCTAGGTTAAGCGCTAGGGGGCGTAACCTGTGAAGAAAAATTTAAAAACCAGTTTTTTGTGAAATATGCCCAATTATACCAAGTGTTAAATAAGTAATCTAGAAAGAGGCCTAAATTCCGCACAAATTTGTTCAGGTACTTTTTATTTAATTTTTTCAAATAAAGGGTGGGGGGTAGTGGGAAAGTGTTTATGGATAAATACCTATAACTTTTGTTTGGATTAACAGATTTTAACGAAATTAGTGTCATTAGAAAGAGTGTAGATGAATTAACTACATCTACTATAAAACAATTGCATTTAGTTTTAATTGTCATAGGTAGAGGGTACTTTCGAATGAAAAAAATTTAAACTAGGTTTTCTTTAAAATGTTCAATGGAAACACCTAATTATTGTGAATTATAATGGAACTGGATTAAATTCGTAACAAAATGGCGCATACTGCATGTTGATAGCTTTTGTCGAACTCGAGATATAAATAAAAACGTATAAACATAAGTAAGTATAGTATTGACTAACCCTGTATTATAAAATAATTTAAAAAATAAGTCAGTACTTTCAAATTTTTTCAAAGCAGAAGAATCTTAGGGTCGATATCCATTTTGACCATTGTTATTTCATACGATTAAAAATATTTTTTTCGAAACGACTTAGTAAAGGTATGAATAATTCAATCAATGTTCTTGCTTTAATTCAACAGCATTCACATATGAGTAGTCGGCAAATCTCTATAAAATTAAACATACCCAAATCTACTGTTCTAAGTATTTCAAAACATCACAGGTTGGTTTTTCATATAATAAAGTGAACGTTTAGGTCAGAAACTTGTAATTCCCTTTAAACTGATTAAACTGTTATTTTAATTTCCAAAAAAAAACGGCAACACGGCGCTTTTATAACTTTATCGTTTTAATGATCGAGATATCTGTATGGTCTTTCTTTCACATATTTAAGTTTAAGTTATAATACAGTGTGAGTCAATACTACTTACTTATGTTTATGCGTTTTTATTTACATCACGAGTTCGACAAAAGCTATCAACATGTGGTTTGCGCCATTTTGTTACGAATTTAATCCAGTTCCATTACAATTTACAATAATTAGGTGTTTCCATTGAACATTTTTAAGAAAAACAAATTTTAATTTTTTTCATTCGAAAGTACCCTCTAAATATGACAATTAAATTTAAATGCAATTGTTTTATAGTAGATGTAATTAATTCATATACACTCTTTCTAATAACACTAATTTCGTTAAAATCGGTTGATCTAAACCAAAGATATAGGTATTTATCCAAAAACACTTTCCCATTCTCCCCCACCCTTTGTTTGAAAAAATAAAATAAAAAGTGCTTAAACAAATTTGTGCGGAATTTAGGCCTCTTTCTATAATTGGGCATATTTCACCAAAAAAACTGGGTTTTAAAGTTATCTTCACAGGTTGCGCCCACTTGCGGTTAACCTAGAAACTTGAAAGTTATTTCCAGCGATTTCTCTTGGCCACTTTTACTAAGGAATTTTTTCTCTCAAGGTTATAACATGAATAGTTTCTGATATATAGCCGAGAGATCGGCTTATTGGACCACCCGGTACATCTATTGTACAACTAACAGTGAGTTATTCCTCGTTTTCACGAATTTTTTTACACTAAACTTAGTATGTATGAATTCAAAATAACAAGATCTCTCAAAATCTGTAAAAATATATAGGGTGTCCCATTTAAATTAAAGAAGTTGATGGCATTTCCGGTTAAACCGGAAGTATATTATTAACAAAAAAATGTACATCAGATGCATTTTGTTCCATTGCACTTACCTGCAAATTTTCATAAATGTCTTTTTTTTTGTTTCAAAGATATTTACTTGGTTCCATACTTTATCTCAACCCTGTATAATGAGTATAATATATAAATAAATTGAAGGCGACAGCGACAGTATTTGGCTGCAGCTAGATGGTGCTCCACCTCATTATGCGAGTGAACTGAGGCAATACCTGAACAATGTGCTTCCCAGATGATGTATTGGAGTGTGTGGTTTTATCGAATGGCCCCCGCGTTCACACTACACCAATCCTTTAGACTATTTCCTGTGGGGTCACTTGAAGAACATCAATAATTATAAAACAAAGCTGCCAATATTAAGGAATTGAAAGATAGGTTCACCACAGAGATAAGAAGCATTGAGCAGTCAGGGATGTTGCGAAATGTATTGCAAACTCTTAAAGATCGCATGGCTTGTTGTATTGAAGTACAACGTTTTAAGCAATTGCTGTAATCGTCTCAACTGTATGTTTCCTGAAATTCCTAATTTCTCTACCACTAAAATGTAGACATACCTTCAACATGAAACAAATATTTGAAGATTTGTCTTTAGTTGCTGTAGGTTTTCTGCGCCATGATTTGGATAAATCTTTTACCGCATCAGTTTTGTTAAGCTTTTCACTTATTTACTAAGAATAGACCTTGTTAGGATATTTTCATTAGGACGTAAATTATTGAAGATTATTCAACCTGAACTAGTTTATTCAATTATAGCCATCTAAATATATTATTTTGACTTCGGCGAAGATAATGTAAATGTAGCTATGGGTAATTCCTAAATTAAGGCGTTCAGGCTTTACATGAAAGTATATCTTAAGGATTTCAAAAGGCAAAAAATATACAGGGTGATCCATTTGAATTAAGTTCATTATTATTACGAAGAAAAGGAAGATGTGACAACAATCCAAAACCACCATAATATCGACCGTATCACAAGATCCTTGCACAACAAAATCTATAAGAATAGTGCGATCCTTTTCCGAGATAATCGAGGCGTTCTATACTTAAAGCTCACTCTGTATATGTAGATGTTGAAATAAAGTCTGCTCAATGATGGAATACATACATCCAAATGAAACCTATATATGAATCTCATCCAATTCTCACGAACGTACGATGCAGTTTTATCAATGAACCAAACATTAAACATAACTAGATCAAATATTTACTCATTATATTTACTTAATTACTTAATCAATAATAAGAAAGTTGACCTTGTACCAATATTCCCGAAGTAAACTAAATACTATACCAAATAAAGTAAATAATATTATACAGTGTGTCAGTTTTCAAATTTATCTCATGAACAAAGAGAGATGTCAAAAAAATTTCCTTGTCTACCCCACCAATTCCAATGGCAACCCTCCATTTATAAGACACTGTTAGAAAGCCTGTGTGTAACTTTAAACAAAAAATAATAATTGGAAACCAAAGTGAGAAGTATTCAAACTCCATCCAAAGGTTGGAGAATTTGCTTTTAATAATATCACATCGTCCTGTTGGATCTCTAGTTCATGAACAATTTAGGGCTCGACAGTGTTCTCAAGCATATCATTCACTTTTTCAGGAGACTGAGTGTGGTTTTCTCTAAATAGACGTAGATCTGCATAACTCTAATAACGATAGTTTTGTTTATTCACATACCCATTCAATAAAAAAACACTTATCACCAAAATAAATATTTTCCTAAAGTATAGAATCATTATTAATGATTTTAGTTATAGTTCCACAAAACTGAATTTCTTAGCCTGGGTCGTCATCGCCTAGCTCATGAACAATTTCCATTTTATAGCGGTGAAACTTATGAAACTTCGAAACTTTCCGTACTTGCAAGCGATAGTTATTTCATTGCAGAGACGAGTTGATACAGTAGATTTATTTCAAATCGTCCAAGGACTTCAATTTAAGTTGCTTTGCCGAGTACTCTTGGAGTATTTTTTTTTCTATTTGCCACATAACCCCTCTCAATTTTACGACTAAGCCAGGGATATATACAGGTTACTTACATACTTTTCAGGATCATTAAGCACGGTAACTGTTGGCGAATTACTTTTGTTCTGGGAACTCGTGATCATTGTACAACCAAGCCTATAAATGATCAATCTATCGCTCATGACAATCTCATTCGGATATGTGTATAATAAACAAAATATTTGACTACAGAAAGAAAATGCGAAATAGAAAAGTTTGTTCTGCAGAACAAAGCAAGTTTTCGTTCAAAATACAACTGATAAGTACATTTAACGCTACATTGAAACCGTAATTCCACCTTAATTGAAGCTTTTCAAATTAACTTTTTGCTTTATTGTTATTATACTGTTAGGAAGCATTTTTCACGGTCGTTTCGCAAGTAGGATGTTGCAATTGAACTTCTAGTAAGTGAAGCATAGGTAGAGCATTATCTCTCATGTCATTCCAGTTCTTCATCTCCAGCCAAGATGGTTCCGGAATTTTTTTGACATCTCTTTGTGTTCACGAGATATGATACATAATATCTCAAATAAATGTTGGTATATTTTTTATACGTGCTAAAGCAAAATATTTGAAATTATCTACAAATTGGAATGTCTGGAATGTGATGAGATGTACCGGGGCAGTTTAATAACTTAGTGTTTTTGAAATTTCCGCGCAGTAGCTTCAACTCTTTTGATCCTCCTGGAACTTATACACCCCAACCCATAGCCATAAATTCCTGTAGCATTCCATGACTATGTCAATGAAGAACTCTCGTAACTGGAACACTTCAGTGATTTATATTATTATAAGGTTCGGCAACTTTTCATGGTGGAAAACATCCGTCCCACATGTACTTTATGGTGGGACATAATCACCCCTTTAAGTAATTTTGGACTCTGATAAGATCATAAGTAATTTTGGACTCTAATGAGATCATTCTACTTTTTACCGAAAAAAGTACCACATTTTTTTGTTAAAATGGGTGTATAACAAATTAAATTGCGTCAGTTTGTTTGACAACCATTGAAAGCAGACATCCTCGTAAGATGTAAGAATGTAATCACGTTCATATAGTATATTGTGTCAAAAGAGCAGAAAATGAGCTTTAGCGGCCCGAGATTATTAGATGATAGTTAAGCATGTGTGACACTCAATTATTTTTTGCCTACCGCCTACCGATTAAACAATATAAAAAAGTATTTTGACATACACTGACATTTAATTGAAAAATATACGTGAAACGTCAACGTGATCAATTGACAGATGATGCAAAATTTCGAAAATCCTGGCGTTCAGAATTTTCTGCCCTTGGGATGCTAAACAATACTTTCCGCCCTATTTTTGGTGTTCATATGATTGATTTTCCGCTTAGGTAGGCGAAAAAAGAACAGTAGAAAGGTTTGGGGATAAATATGTGAAATATACCACTACAAACTTTTCCTATGAACTCAAGAAATTATATTCAATCTTTTTAACAGGGCAAGATGAAACTTCTAAAACAATTTAATTATTCTTATTTGAGCTTTGTCTTTCCAGATTTAATTCTCTCCAATCCAAGATTACAGGCCGGCATGAAAATAAAATTTTGTTTAAGTTCTCTAGATCCGTTTCACTATTAATTCGTTTCATAATAACTTATTCCCTCTCAATTTTATTCTTTCGCAGATTGTTCGAAATTTCTGTAATTAATTTGGTGGAATTAGCGATTAACGTCTCGTGAATGTTGTACAATGAAGGTCAGCGATTTACTTTTCGACGGCTTTATATAAATGGAAGCAAGGCTGGTTTGTACCTCTCGATTAAATCAATTTTAAAGAGAACCTTTTCCCAAAGTAAGCCGATTAAAATGGAGAACAAGCATTTGATGGCCTATTGTAATGAAGTATCCAGAAAACTTTTGCATTGTTTTTAATGATTAGCTTCCAAGTAATTGTTGAAATTTGAAGGGATTTCGATGAATGAAACTATGAAACAGTACAAATGAGGAATCCCTAGTTTCTAGTGCCATATCTCGAAAATCCATATAATATTGTGGATATCAGATCTATGTCAAATTCAATCAAATACGTCCAGTGTCCATGTTATTATCAAGCTATTTGTTTTTGCAAAACCATCTTGAAATGAGCAGCTTGAGGATCAGAAAACTCCTAGAATCCGTCACAGTCTTCTCTTTTTTATTTCATGAAACATTTTCCATAATGGATTTGATTTAGCTATTTTATTTTCCATAAATACAACACATGGTGACAGTTTTCAAATTCAAAACTGACTTGGTGGTGTTTTACTTTTGAGGCGTCTTCACATGATAAGTTGACATCCCATGACATATTCTACTATCACCAATTTGCTTCTATTCCTTCGCTGCTTTGCACTTCTCACTTGTTTGTTTGCGATATTTTATACAGAAAAGTGGTTGCTGATAGCGAGATAAATTGACAGGAAGAAGTTTACACAAGTGTATTCAAGAAAATTTCCTGGGAAAAGATGGACATAAATCGAATTTGTATTTGGTTTGAGCTCAGATTCACTTGAGCGCGTGTGGCTCTTTCAAAAAATTCTTCAAATATTTTTTTATTCATTGAAACAGTGAACAAAAATAATAAAACAAAAACAATTTCAAAATGTGTGGATAAGAGAATACAAAAAATATATTATCATTAAAAAAATGAGGGAAATGCAATTCCGCCATGATATCCCAACTAGCAAAATAGACTCATAAAAGAACGAAAATATTTCATAATTATCGTATAGCGCCGATTGAAAGAATAAAATTTTATCATAAAATAGAGGGATTTCTATAATGCTGTTGTATAGACGTTCTTACAACTCATATCATACGACAAAGTAATACTGTGAGTATACAAATTTTATAACAGTTGCATAACGTACTATAACATTTCTATATATGTAATAGTTTTAAGACAGTGTTATACAGATTATAATACGGTTGCACAGCTATTGTATTACTTATAATAGCGACGTTAAAAGTTAGTTGTAAAGAAAGCTGTATAAATAGTTGCATTAGAGTTCCTTAAGAAAAGTAATAGAATTGCTGCTTTACGCAGAAGTAAGACATTACAAAATAAATATAAAAGTATTTCATAATCATCTTTTAACAACAACAGTATTCTCTCAAGAAGAGCTTATAGAGTAAAAATGTAGTTCCCATGAATAACTTTATGCCAACATTCAAAAGTGGACAAGAATCAAACCGCACCTGACTCCTGAGACTGTCAAAAACAATTTTATGGCGCTGCATTGAACATTATAATAAAACTCAGCTCAGAAGAATCAGAATCATTGTATAAGGCTTTTAATTTGTATTACATATATACGCCATAACTATTAAACGGTCGGCTGTTTAGAAACCGCTGCCGTTATGAAAAAATCATATGGAAACGTAAAACGGTGAAATAAAAATAGATTTTTCGAAGACAGATTTTTTCCGCTCTTACAACAGCAACCAGACATGTTTTGTTTTAAGTTGAAAATTCTACAAATAAAACATAATTATTTATTTTTCGATAATACCAATAAAATGTATGCTAAACTATGGAGCTTTAATTTTTCATCAAAAAAATGTATATACAGGGTGAATCACGACTAACGGGACGGAGATTTATGGCAAAACGGTGAAAATTTTGAAATGTTTGTCACTCCAGTAGTTTGTACATTCATATAGGCTACATTTTAAAATTATTTTGAAATATACAGGATGTTCCATTAAAGTGTGGCGTATCAAAGTTATATTTTTTCTTATGGAACACCCTATATTTTATTGCATTTTCTAATTGCCCCTAAAAAATAAAATACTGTTTCATGTTGGTTGCCTATACCTAAATACAGAGGGTTCCGAGTAATGCTGACTTTTTTAAAAATGTGAACATTTCGAAAAAAATTAATAACTCATTGATATAATAAATTCTAGCAAATTTTCTCTCACAGCTCAATAGTCGGACATTCGTTGAATGTATTCTACGATTGAGTACTAAACATTTCTTTACAGGGTGTTCAGAATTTTCAGTGAAATTATTAGATCATTCAATGTATAATATCGGGCTTATTTTAAATGGAACACCCTGTATTTTGATAATTCACCATATTCAAAAAAATGTCCCCTTTCGAATGGTATAAGGGTGTCCTATACCTAAGTATTATACTTTTCGTGCAATTTACAATTTTCTTAAATCGTATGGTAAATCGATTCTAAAACATCTGCAATTCTCTTTAATTTTAAACTGATGATCTGTAAAAGAAACAGTGAAGCTGCTTATGAATATGTACACTTGTAATTTTTGAGGTACACTAATTTTTTTTACCGATATAAGTATTTGAGTACATAATAAAACAAAAATAAATTTTTATTAGAGCAAATACATAAATACTACAAAACGAACAACAACAAATTATTAGAAGCAAAAAATGGAAAATTACTATAATACATGCTCAAAATGCTTGCCATCTTGTGCAATGCAACACGTGATTCTAGCTTCTAACGATTTACCTACATTATTTAACATTTGGGGTGTTATAGACGCGAAAGCGTTCGAAATTCTCAATTTCATATCGTCTGCAGTAGTAGGGGGTGTAGAATACACAATATTTTTAATATAACCCCATTTGAAAAAATCCATCTTGGTCAATTCTGGTGACCTAGCTGGCCAATTATAAGGACCGCCTCTACCTATCCATTTATTTCTGAATTTTATATCGATGTAGTTCCTAACTACACGTGAAAAGTGAGCAGGAGCTCCGTCCAATTGTAGCCACATTTTCTTCCGTATGCTGAGTGGTAGGTTTTCGAGAAGGATCCAGAAGTCTTTTTTCAAAAAACTCAATCCAAACTTCCATCCAGGTGTCCGTCAAAAAAATACGGGCCGATAACATACTCGCCCACAATACCTCCCCAAACGTTTACACTCCATCGGTGTTGGCGATCAACAGTACGGAATAAATGTTTGTTTGCTGTATCGTAATAATGAAAATTATGTCTATTCACTAACCCATTATTGTGGAATGTTGATTCGTCAGTAAACAATACATAATTACAAAAATCAGGATCTTCTCCAACTTTATCCAAAGTCCATAAACAAAAATTTAAACGTTTATCATAATCCTGTTGTGTCATCTGCTGGTGTAGTTGGATATGATACGGATGGTAGCGATTTTCCTTGAGTATTCTACATACACTCATTTGACTTATTCCTAATTCACTTGAAATTTTTCTAGAACTTGTAGAAGGATTTTCCGTAACCCACAGCAGTACTTCAAATTCGTTGGCGTTGTCGCCAGTAACTGTTTTAGTTTTGTTCAACTTCTCGTATGCAACGCTACCAGTATCACGAAATCTATTAAGCAGTCTTTCGAAAACTTCCTTTTTTGGGTGAATTCTATTAGGGTACTTTTGAGTATAAACTCTAGATGCTAGGAGACAATTTTCTGAACATTCCCCAATGCAAAGTATCATGTCGACTCTTTCGTTTAAAGGATACTGCTTCATTTTTGGTAGCAATAAAATTTGAAACTAACACAATATCGTTTAAAGAATTAACTGAGAAATGTCATAAAATGACATTAAGTTAGGTACCGACTAGATTATGTAAGAAAATTTTAAAATCGATTTACCATACGATTTAAGAAAATTGTAAATTACACGAAAAGTATAATACCTAGGTATAGGACACCCTTACACCATTCGAAAGGGGACATTTTTTTGAATATGGTGAATTATCAAAATACATGGTGTTCCATTTAAAATAAGCCCGATATTATACATTGAATGATCTAATAATTTCACTGAAAATTCTGAACACCCTGTAAAGAAATTTTTAGTACTCAATCGTAGAATACATTCAACGAATGTCCGACTATTGAGCTGTGAGAGAAAAGTTGCTAGAATTTATTATATCAATGAGTTATTAATTTTTTTCGAAATGTTCACATTTTTAAAAAAGTCAGCATAACTCGGAACCCTCTGTATTTAGGTATAGGGAACCAACATGAAACAGTATTTTATTTTTTAGTGGCAATTATAAAATGCAATAAAATATAGGGTGTTCCATAAGACAAAATATAACTTTGATACGCCACACATTATTGGAACATCCTGTATATTTCAAAATAATTTTAAAATGTAGCCTATATGAATGTACAAACTACTGAAGTGACAAACATTTCAAAACTCTTACCGTTTCGCTATAAACCTCCGTCCCGTTAGTCGTGATTCACCCTGTATATTGTCAGAAAAGTTTGCTGCGCAAATAAATTTGGCCCATGGAGTAGCGATAGAGGTCTTTTATATTTTCAATATGATTAAAAACAGATATAATAACTCCATCACCCACCGCAATAATAATAATAATAATGCCTGATATTGGATCTTACACCTCTGTATGACACAACGCAAACGTTTACACATACCTAATAAAATATTCTTGTGACAATTCTATTCCGAATTTCGACAGTAGAAAACAAAATTATTGTATTAGCGAATTTTGAAGACATACTTATAGGACAGTTATATAATCATCATATTGATGATCCTATAACGGTTGTGTGGTTTACTAAAAGATGTCCTAAAAGAACTAAACTGTTGTATAAACTGGGGCCCTTTTTGGTTGTAAAGACAATGTATAAAGGTTTATAGCCACATTATAAGATTTTCACGTTTCTATAAGATATGAAGTATAGCAGTTCTTACAGCCTTAGTTCTGCTAGTTGGGATAATTTATCACTTACAGAATTATTTTAATTTGAACTAAAATAATGTTTGAATTTGGATTGGGTGAAAAGGAATGATCAGTTTTCCCCACGTATGTACGTATGTATAATGGGGTGACATTCACTGAAACCTAAAAGATCTACTTCTACTTCTACTTAGTTCCTGAGGAACGTCTCAGAGATTAGTAGCTCCTTTAGTCCTATTTCCCTGAAAAATTTTAGGATATCTGCAGGCTTCAGCTTGGGTGAATGTCCCTCTTCTATCCAATAATCTCCTAGGTCTTGTGCCTCAGGTTTCTCAATTGCCATGCAATTCGCAAGTATGTGGATGGAGGTTTCTTCTTCCATGCCACAGAATCTACACACTCTTTTTTCTCCACCATTTTGAGCTTTTTCAGGTGCCCGTTACGATCCCTGTTGAAACTCTTAGTGCAGTTTTACTTTGACATATGGATTCATTTGATATCAACGGGTTGTAGTCACCCATCAGAATCTTTGATTGTCTAAGCTAAACCCTACTAGATCTTTCCAATGGTCAGATCTTCTCTTTTCTTTGGCTTTGCCTATTTCTTCCAATATTATATTGGGGATGATACCGCAAAAGGGTTCCGGCCACCAAAAGGGTCATTCAGTCATCCTCTTCGCTAGTTTATCTGTTATTTATTCCCTTATATTCTAGTGTGACCTGGAATCCACAGTAAGGTAACTATATTGTTCTCGCCTAGTTCATTGAGTATGCCTATGCATCTCACACCATTTTGGAACTGATCACACAAGAGCTCAGTGCTTTAATGGCTGCTTGACTATCCGACGTTATCATAATCCTTTGCCATCTATATCCTCTGTTAATATTGAACTGGGAACACTTTCTTATGACGTAAATTTCCGGGTTCTGCTACTTATTTGGTCAGCCATGAAATATTGAGTTTTATTTCATTTAGTGCGTTCTGATTTCAAAAATATGTCATTTGACACCCACTTGCGATCATAACAAAAATATCCATTGGTTTATCTATATTCAATGTTCCTACACATTATTTCATTACGATTTATCGTATAACATAAACGCTTTTATAAAAACAGTTGAAAATAGATGCTCTATAAACAGGCGGGCTCTAAGGTATTCCTTCTATTGTTACTCAAAAAGTTCCTGAAACACTATTGTTTTTCTTTGTTGTATGAAAACTATGGGCGTCAATGAATAAATATAGTTGATTGCCAATGAAATTTTCCAAAAAAAAATAATGGAAAATGTAATGTAGGTCCTTGCCTAACTGTCTTTAAATTTGGTGAATACCAAATTCAGATCTCAGGACTTTGTTGTCAGCTATTAACACAATTCCTCTTTTTTTTCTTTTATGTAAGTTTAATTACTTATATACAGATGGTAACACAAATTTCCTTCCACTTTATAAGGAACGGTGTTCTTACTGTTATCGTTTATGTTCTGGAACTGTGTCCTTCAGAAAGTTCTGCCGGCAACTATGTTACATGTGTCAATGTGTACTGCAGGAAATTATTTCCTCTACGCAACTGTATCCCTAGGAAACTGTAATATGTACAGAAATAGTCCTCCTGTAAACTGTGCTAAAAAGATATATAGATATAAGAAAAATGTAAAAAAACTAGAAGATTACATGGATATCTGTCCAGCTCAATAAATACAATTGAATACTACAACTTAAGGATTCATCCTGGACAAATATCTGATTTTTATAAAAAAATTTATGAACAACCTGACAAAAGAAAAAAAATTATATATAGGTACGTATATGGGGAAAATTTTGCTGAAAGAATATGAAGGTAAATCCATGTGGCTTCCGAAATGGGTAGCCATTTTGTACTAACTAGTTCTTTAAAAATGGTAAATTTTTCAATATCAAAATTTAAAATACAGAAGAAACAATATCATTTAATAACCTACCAGTAATTCAGATTCTTATTAGATGTACTTCGGCAAATTATTGTTTAAAAAAAAAATATTTATATGGACTACTGCACAGTTTCACACTTCGACTAACGATAAGAGAAGAAGAAGCCGGTGCCTTCTCCGTTCTTGTTTAAGAACACTTCGAAATTTTAAATTTCGCGCTAAAATATTGATTTTTGATCAATTAGTTTATTCCACCACAAATCACAAGTGTGAAATAATTTATTAATTTTTCAATTGCAATATTTTTAAGAAATATATAATATAATCTATTCCTCCAAAAATCAAAATTCTTATTTTTATTATGTGAAAGGTTAACCGCAAAGTTAACGATTCAATTCCTAATAAAGTCAATATCGTGAAACTTTCTTTTATGTACGGTTGCTCTAAGACGAATAGATTATTTCATTCTGGTATTGTGACTCAATAGCTTTAGAAGGATTTTTGGTTTATTGCGTTTGGTACTTTGATACTAAACTATTGAAACTGAATAAAGTACAATTCATGTCATCTTGTTAGTTCTAAGAATTTGATATAACATAATGCGGAAAACTTCAAAAATGTCGCTTATATTTTGGGGAAAAAAATTCATAAAACATATTGAAGCTAAATACTTATTGAAATATTTAGAGTTGTCAGAAATATTTGTAACAGGACGCTAGCTTATGAAATACTTGGCTCCACATTTCATGGAATATATTTTTATCTGAATTTTTGATATTTTACTGGCCGAACTCTGAGCAATTTATTGCTTGATATAAAAATGGAGCAAAAGGTATTCATGTTTATAACATAAATCGGATACATTTAAAATTCAGGTTATTCCATATTTCAGCTTCAAAAGCGAGCCCTTAAGCCATTATCAAAATAAATATTTTACTCCTAAAAGAATTATGCTGCTTCTGATAAAATATGCTTAAACGTTTTTTGAATATACGTGTAAAATGAATTACAGCACCGACATTGCAATGAATTGAATAATTTCAGTTTAAATCAAACATGTGAAATTCAATTATGATTTTAATCAATTAATTAAATAATGATTTGCTATAAAATACCTTTTTTAACATTGTTTTGATATTAACAAATTCTTATATTATGGGTAATTTACGTTAAGATGATTAAGCAAAATAATATCACGTTGCCAAATTGTAGTCTTTTTCTTTAGTTAAATGTGGCGTAATGATTACTTACAAGATATTCAAAAGATAGATGTAAAAATCGTTCAATTACCAAATTCAAAAGATCTGTTACTGTTGACTGTAAAATGAGGGATTTTTAAACTTATTATTAGATCCTCAAGGTCAGATGCCGAGTCAACCAAATAGTGGCGAATATTCTTCACCCCTGAAATATTCCCATAATACTTTAAAATACACTGCATTTTAAATATGTATTTGGAGTATAATAAATTGAATAATACTTATTACGGGTCTTGATTCAGTAAAAATAGGGTAATTAACTGAAAATATACAAAAAATTAAAAACTTCTACGACAATATCACTGCATAATCATAACTGTCCAAATTAATGATAGGGGGTCCTGTATTATTTTTATTTGCAAAATTTGAATGGTAATTGTACCTCCCTTATTCTACTTAGTGCCTGAGGAAAGTCTCAGAGACTAGTAGCTCCTTTAGTCCTATTTTCCGGAGGAATTTTAAAATATTTGCAGGCTTTAGCTTGGGTAAATGCCTAGGTCTTGTGCCCCAGGATTCTGAATTGCTGTACAATTCACAAGTAAGTCGATTGAGGTTTTATCCTCCATGCCACAGAATCCACATTCTTCTTCCTTCTCTTTCTTAAGCTTTTTCAGGTGCCCATGCAGGCGACAATGACCCGTTAGGATCCCTGTTAAAACTTTTAGGGCAGTTTTACTATAACTTATACATTCATTAGATCTTAACGGGTTGTAGTGACCCATCGGAATCTTTGATTGTCTAAGCCCTACTAGATCTTTCCAGGGGTCAGATCTTTTCTTTTTTCGGCTTTGCCTATTTCTTCCAGTATTACATTGGAGCTGATACCGCAAAATGGTTACGGCCCCCAAAAGGGTGTTTCAGTCCCTCTTTTCTCTAGTTCATCTACTTTCTCATTTCTTTCTATTCCAGTGTGTCCCGGAATCCTCAGTAAAGTTACTTATAGTATAGTATAGTATAGTATAGTATAGTTTTCGCCTAGTTCATTGAGTTTGCCTAGGCACACAATTTTGGAACTGATTCGACAAGAGCTCAGTGCTTTGATGGCTGGCAAGGTCAGATGCCGAGTCAACCAAATATTGGGAAATATTCTTCATCCCTTATATATTTACATAATAATTTTAAATGCACATCCTGCCATCAAATACTACTTCTGCATCTCACCAATTCTGTATTTTTTTTATTTTCAAAATTTAAATAGTGATTGTATCGGAATATCCTCAGTAAGTATACGAAAATTTGAAATTTTCTGACTCAATGCTCATCGCTCAACTACCTGATATATTTCCCAAAACTGGAATGAAGTTTTTATCACAGATTTCGAGTGCAAATTTTATGTTTAGATTTAGCCAGAATATATAAATAGCTGTAAGTATGTTATATTGAAAATTCAAATTAGGTTAAATATTGATGAAACTGAAGTTGAGTACACAGAACCTGATAAATAAAGCTACACTAAACATTTCGATAATACCATTCATAAAAATCAAATCCATCAGAATTCTTATATTCATGATAAAAAATTTGTTACTTCCGAGGGTGGATGTAAGCTTGTTGTATTAGATAACATATTTATATGATACATTTTTTCGGACTTCCATTATGATCATGTTTGCTGTTTTACAGGATGTGACAACCGTATTTATAGCCCAGGAGCCAGTAACAGATTTTCATGACCAACTCCCTCCCAATCGAAAATTCGTGAAATGCAGCAGGGATTTATACTATGAATACTCGCGACCGGCAGCTGCGACTCCGTGGGTGGGGAGGGCGGTGGTTGCCTCCCACGCATGGAGAAAAAAAAAGTTTTTTCAGTCACTTCCTCTCATTTGAAAATTTGTCAGATTATAGTTTACCTAGTATTTTGAAAAAAAAGTCAGCGGGCTGCTTGAACATGAATTTTTTTTTTATTTTTTCAATGATTTCCTCTCAACTAAAAATTTACCTGGTGATCGTTTATATGCTACTATGAATGAAAATTAATGTCAGCTTCCTGTAGGTTAGGTTAGGTTATATGGGCGATCATGTCCGTTCCGGCCCCCGTCCACTCAGAGGCCCTAGGCCCATGGTGATACCCTTTGACTCATGGTGTTGAGCCATCCTGTTTTTACCTATCCATTGTCCTTCATATATTTCCTTTAATTCCTTGTCTTAGGCATTTCCATCCTCCTATAAAATTCTTCAAATTTCCGAAGTCCATCTCTGCTGCCTCTCCTAGACTCTCAAGTCATGTGCTCCCCAAATACCTCTGGCGCTTACCTGCCAGGGCAGGGCATAGACACATGAGATGTTCCACCGTCTCTTCCTCTTCCTCGCATTCATTGCACAGATCATCCAGTTTTACCTTGATTTTCCGGAGTCTTGCCCCTACTGTGCAGTGTCCAGTGACCACTCCTGTGATCTTCTGAATTGAGTCCTTTCTATATTCTAGGATCTCTCTCGTTCTTTCCTTGTTTATTTTTGGCCAAAGCTGTCGCGAAATGAAGCAATCGCTTCTCTCGCTCCATCTCTTACCGTGTTCCGCCCTTGTTATATCTTCTATGATGTCCTTCAGTAGTTGAATCGGTGGTCTGGGTCTGGCTAACGCTTCTGCCCTGTCCTTCTTCGCTCCCTTGTTTGCAAGTGTATCTGCTTTTTGGTTCCCTTCCACACCACTCTGCGCAGGGACCCAACATAGACTCACCATTCTGTCGCGTATCCAGGACAGGGCTTCGCGACAGCTCATTACCGACCTCGATCCCACCGTTGTGGACGTCATCTCATTCAGAGCAGCCCGACTGTCGGTGAAAATAACGGCTGGTTTTGCCGTTTTATCCTTCTCCTGTAGTAGTATCGCTGCCCTCTCTATCGCTGCTAGCTCTGCTTGCAGCACACTACATCCACTTCTGAGTCTTATGGACTCTTTTACGTCCAAATCCAGAGAGTATATCCCTGCCCCCGTGCCATCCGCACTCTTTGATCCATCGGTAAAAATGGAGATGGCTTCATCTTCATCATTCACCTGTTCTGCATCTTTGACCTCTATTTTTTTCTCCGAATATAGGTCTGGCAACCATATAGTCTGTGCCTTGGTTTAGGACACCTTCTTTTTTCTTGCCACCCAGTTTCTGCATTGTTGATCCTAAGATCTCGGTGTGTCCATGTCCGAGTGGCTTCCACAGCCGGTTTTCCCTCAGTCTAAGGGCCCCCTTAGCTGCCACTCCTTTTATGAACAAATCTATTGGGAGCAGATCCAGCATAACTTCCAGTGCCGCCTGGGGTGTGCTCCTCTGTGCCCCCGTGGTACCTATGGCCGCCAGCTTTTGAACTTTGGTAAGCTTCTTTACATTATTATCTCTATCCATAGCATTCCACCATACCATGGCTCCATACGATAGGATGGGTTTTACTATAGCCGTATACATCCAGTGTATAATCTTCGGCTGTAGCCCCCATTTTCTTCCAAACATCTTCCCACACATGTAGAAGGCGTTGATCCCTTTCTTCATTCTTTCCTCCACATTCCTATTCCAGGAGAGTTTGGAGTCCAGGACGACTCCCAGGTACTTCACTTCCTTTGACAGTTCCAGGGTTTGCCCTCTAACCGTCGTAAGTTTGAAGTTCGGTATTTTGTATCTTCTAGTCAACAGAACCATACTTGTCTTACTCGGGTTTACCCCTAAGCCATTTTGCTCCGACCACTCTATCATCTTCCTCAGATGTCCTTTCATTACTTCACTTAAGATTTGAGGATCTTTCCCAGTCACCAGCACAGCTACATCGTCTCAGCTTGCTGTATCTCAGTGGAAAGTTTGTCAGTTGGTACCTTGAAAGGTGTAACGCTACAGCATCTATCACCTACTGAATCTTATCAGCTGACGACTTTTCCCTTGACTTATAGTTAGCTGATTTTTTTAATTATTCACTAGAATATTTGAACAATCCTCTTATAAATTTTCGTCCAGGAGGAAATATTTATTTATTTCATTTGTCCACGACCACTTAATAGTAAGTCAATATTTTACCTCCTAACAAAAGGCAAACGTCACCCTGCGTAAATAATGGCCATAAATTGCGAGTTGAATAATATACTATTATTAACCATAATATAAGAATGACCGTTATAATGGAAGTTCCATAATTAAACAACGTTCAATATAAATTGGTGACGCGTTTCGCTAAAGCCGGTCCCAGACACTACGTGTATTTGGCGAATAAGCCAATATTTATCATTTGTACGAATGTTTGCTTGATCTCCCACACGGTGCCGTAGTATAGCAAAGGTACACGCAGTTTACTTTGAACAACTACAGCATCCTTTACTTCGTGCTAGTTTCCGACCAGCGCCGGGAAAATGACGAAGGACGAATATTTGCCAAAGTTAACTTCCCACACGCTACGCGAAAACGTCCGAATACCAAATGTTTGCCAAATACACGTAGTGTCTGGGACCGGCTTTACACTGTAGCTTTCTCAAACGAGTGGAGGTATTATGAAAAATGTTTAATGTATACAGTGCATTAAAACGGAATTGACAAAAGTATTATAATCTGTTTAAATGTAAATAAAATGGAAAAAGTGACTAGATATGGAATTTTAATAATATTAACAAAAGTATTGAACAAGTTTACCTGGAAATTCATTCACAATAATCATACCGGAACCTTTCTAGGTAAAAAGGTTTGATAAAGGAGAATGGTTGATATCTATTTGGTTGTTAAGAAGATTACTTGATATTTGTTTTTATTTATCTCAAGAGCTTCTAAAAGATTTAATTTAAAGGATTTAGATTCTACATGCAAAATTTAAAGTGAAACGTGTTTAGTCGAAAAGAGTGTTGGTATAGTAACAGTTCAGTGTAAAATAAATATGTCAAACGTAATACCTTTCTGTGTCTTTTACAAAAAAAAATAATCAATAAAAAAACATGCTACAATAAATTATTCATTAATTAATTTACTCATACCAACATTTCCTCCATTATTAAACTTCATATTTGTTATCAAAATTCTCTAATCAAGCATAATTGCCGAATAACTTAAGACACGTTATTCCTTCCCGGATGAGAATTTATAAGAGGCTTGTTAAAATACTTTAGTAAATAATGAAAAGAATCAGCTAGCTGTAAGTCAAGGGAAAAGTCGTCAGCTGATAAGATTCAGCAGGTGATAGATGCTGTAGGGTTACACCTTTCAAGGTAACCGCTGACAAAATTTCCACTGAGATACAGCAAGCTGACATTAATTTTCATTCATAGTAGCATATAAACGATCACCAGGTAAATTTTCAGTTGAGAGGAAATCGTTGAAAATATCAATTTTTTTTTCATGTTCAAGCAGTCAGCTGACGTATAATCCACCGTGTTATGGTCTGACTTTGTTTTTCTTTCAAAATACTAGGTAAACTATAATCTGACAAATTTTCAGATGAGAGGAAATGACAGAAAAAACTTTTTTTCTCTCCATGCGTGGAAGGCTGCCACTGCCCGCCCCACCCACGGAGTCGCAGCTGACGGTCGCGAGTGTTGATAGTATAAGTCCCTTTGTAATAAGTCCCGCATTTTACGAAGTTTCTCTCGAGAGGAAATAATTGACCGAAAATGTACCTGGCTCCTAGTCTTCTCCAAATATGTTTTTTTTTCAATAAATTTGTAGACAAACTATTGATTATTGTTAACTGTTATATTATTTAGAATACCTTTTCATCAGAATATACTACTACTTTACAACTGATTTTAAATTAATATCTCAAAGATTTGATGTGGAATTATAGGAACAATAGTTCATTGTTTTACATTTATCACCTCGCTTGTCGAGAAGCCACTTTGCGTTTCTAATTGGGAAGCCACAAAAACGCTCAATCTGAAACAAAGTAGATTGATTCGTGATTTAACCAAACTGGAAATGCTGACACGGCAAACTGTGAGAAATTCAGGACTTTGCCTGGGGATTTGGAATTAAATTACCCAATAATTGGAGCCATAAAAGAATGTAGGCCATATATTTTTTATTACGACTATAAAATTGAATAATGAATGTTTTTATTAAAGTTATCAAAATTTTGAATTAAATCTGTATCTTTATGGACAACAAAAGTAACATCAAAATAAGTATTTTTGTTATTTATTGATACTAGTTTTAATATCAAAGAAAAAATTTTTCCAAGGTAAAAATTTTGAGTAAAGATGCCATAAACTGATTTTGTTACAGTAAAAATGTACAATATCGATAAGTACATTTATTTATAAGCAATGCTAATTGGTATTGTATTTGTTTTTTTTCAATAGAATAGAAAGAATGTGGCTGCGTTTTGAATTAATGGTGTAATTGAATCTCAAAAATCAATTAATCATATCTAATTTTTGGTAACAGCAATTTGTAGGGTATAATTTCAACCTTTCAGCGCCATTTCTACAGATATTGGAGATATGGCAAACTAAATCTAAATTCAAAGTTGAGACAACTTTTAGAAGATCATACTATATTATAAAGGACCGTATTGGGATGTAATTGCACCCTCCCTCATGTTTTTACTACGGGATCCCAAATAGGAATGAATACTGTTTATCCATACTAGATAATCAATCAATACACGGCAATAGTCTTGTACTTGTTTGAAAATAAATAGAACTTTGAAAAAATTAAACTCGAAGTTACCTACAATCAATGTGAAATATTTTATAATATCGGTTGAAAAACAAAAATGGCATTGACCCCGTACTTGGCCCATAACCAATTTGAAATTTCCAAATTATATTCAACTCATATTCGGAAAAGAAAAAAATGGCTAAGCAGAGAATGATTAAATTTAATACCTACCTACGTTTTTTGACTTAAACCATATTGTGGCTCACTGACACTAAACACTGCAATTGACTCTTAAGGTCCAAAGTTGTTGAGTTTATTAAACTCAAATGACTTTTTAAGAAATATTTACAAATACACCACATAATATTAAAGAACCAACCAACATAGCCTTATTAATTTTATTACCACAAAAATCTAAGGACAGGTATTAAAAATATTATACACAATGTATGCAATGGGTGGAAGACAACAAAATAAAAAGTAATTCAGAAAAAGCTTTAATAGGTGGGTACGAGGAAAAAGTATATTTATTTCACTGGAGTAAAGTGCATTTCCCTCCCTTGAATAATTACGCTCCTCTTCGTGTCGGGCAGTAAACTACATTCTGCGCGTGGACAAGTGGCACTATTCTCCCTAGTAATACAAATAGCTATTCATAAGAGCCGCAAATACATATAGAAATTCACCTTGTCGATACAACTAAGGCAGAACCAAACATTTTATTACCCCTATGAAAAACTAACTATATGGAAAAAAGCGAATAAACAGCCATGGGGACTGCCAATAGGAGTGACAAAAAAAAACAAATGAACCTCTTTCAAAATTTATTTTCTTACTTTCATAGCAAATGGAAATTTTATCAAATAAATCAACCCGGCCGAAAAATTTTGTGGTACGCTCATGATGGGAGAATACCTTATATTAATATTATCGCACTTCTAAGGTAAATGGAAATTTTCACAAAAACGAGCCCATTTCAAAAACTTTATCATACGCTTATGATAGGAGGAAATTGGTCCAAATAAATCAACCTCCTTAAGAATTTTCATCGTGCGCCCCATGGTAAATGGAAATTTCAACAAATCAATGATTCCCTTACACAAATTTTATCTTACGTCCATGGTAGATAGAAACTTTAGCAAATAAATTATAAATATACGCTTTATTGTTAATTGTGTTTTATAATAGCGTGACGAATAACAAAAAGTATTGTGCGTTATATAAAATCGTGACGATGACGGAAAGTCCATGATTTTTCTTCCCAAAAAAAAAGTGCTCAACGCGCCTAAAGAAGTTTTCACTTCAAAAAAATTAAACAAGTTACAGGCCGAAAACCGAAGACTTTTTAGAACGAGAGGCTTGTAATCAGAGGAAAAGGAGAGACCTTGTGGCTTTTGAATTTATATCCTACTTCCCATCGTTACATTAAGGTTCTCGTGATGCTGGAAGTATCACACGTAAGCACGAATTATTCACCTATTTTAAGAGATTGTATACACCGGACGGGGACCTTATTCTTCAAATTTCAGAATCGGAAGCAGAAAATTTCAGATGGCTACAATTCGAATTCACGTATCTCCAACTCATGATAAAAAATAGTTATGGTATCTATTGATAAATTACTGAAATGATAGAATTAAGTCGAAACAGAAGTAACGTGTTATATAAAACTTAATTCAAAGAAATATACTATGAACACTATCGAAGAGAAATAAAATATGCTCCATAAAGAAGCAAAACGAGTAACTCGCTGCAATGCATCTACAAATAAAAATTTTGATGATGGTTTCGAAAAAATAAAACGTGAAACTTAAAATTCAACTGTGGCCATTCCATCTGCATTCAATGTTAAGCAAACTGTTCACATAAGATGTTCCATTATAGTATGTAGATATTTAAGATGGTTTTAGCCAGTTGTCTTAACCATAGATAACATAAAAATTATGTGTTTACTTTTTCTTAGGTACACTGTTTATTGTATGAATGTTAAAATAATAGCATAATGAGTTGTATAAAACTCACCATTAATTAATTTTCTTGTATAAGTTTTGGTTGGTATTTGCACCTTCCCAACTGGCGAATAATTTGATGTGGAGGGCACTTCCAAAATTTCCAACATATGCAGATACTTTCTACAAGTAAAATGTTTTAAACTCTATAAAATTAATACTTCTAATTTTCTCAGGAGTTGTTAGAATACGTGTGAGGGCACCAGAGTGGGGAACAAAAAATCTGAATCCTTTGGATTGTAATCTAAAAAACATAATCCACATTAATAACATTCATTAAATATATGTATACAAAAATATTTACTTACCAGGCAAGAAGACGAGGGTATATTCTCAATATTTTTACATTGTTACATCCAAAGAGTGTTCTCCACTTCTTTCCAGCCAAAGTAAACGTTGTTCTTCCTGGCTGGGAAGTTTAAAGTGTATAAAAGAATAACTAAGGAACTAGCCCACAAACATGTCTATGCCCCTTCGTAAAACTGTGGTTGTTAGGTTAGGTTAGCAGAGGAAGTATCTGTAGACTAAAATTAACTACAACTAATGGCGTAACAGTTCTCATTAAATCCGCAATTTTAGTAGTGATGCGACTCTCTATGTGGCAATAGCCTTGCGCGTTCAGAGTGCCCATACCCTGGTCTTAACACCTTCCAAGATTTTTTGTTCACACTTGGCAAACAATTGACATAGATTAGGATACTTTGAATGGTGGTAGAATATAGTTTTCCGCTATTACCAGAGGCGTTCAATTCACGCCATTGTCTTCATAATTATTTTAACATGTTTTTTTTTAAATCCGTCGTTATTTTCAAAGTAAGTATCATATTTATGTCTCTACCATGTGGGTAAGGAACAATTACCTGGAAACCGGATCTAATACAGGGAATTGAAAAACGACTCTGCGAGGCAAATTTGTTTTAATATTAACTACTAACCCCTACCAATACAATGCCAGTGAAGCTGAATACCCTGCATATATCTTGATAATTCTTACAACTATACTGCACGGATCAAATGTCATTTAAACGTTGAATAAAGAAATTTTTCTTAGTTTTGTTTATTAGGTTGAACAAAAAAGTGAAGATTAGAATAACCATACAGTTTTATCAATAAACTTAAGTCTCTAAAATAATAATTGAACATCAGATAAATTTCAGAATCAGGATCTAGATCAGTACACAAGATTCAAATATTACGAGATAAAGTGCAATTCGGCTACCCTGATATTATAAATCAATTCAAATTATTAGGGAATTGTATGTCAGTTTTATCAGGTTTGTGAAACAGATCGTATAGTTTGTTGCTTTAGATTAAGTTTTCCGTAAAATTTTCTTATCAAATTTTAATTTTCTACCCGAACAGAATACAGAATCAATTCAATTTCCATATCCTTTGGTGTTTACTCGAGGACAAGGACCAAGATATATTCCGGCCACACACTATTTTTATTGATAACATACGAAGCAATTTCTCTCCCGAACGGGTGTTAGTTTAAAGTGCAAACAAAAGGCATACCTGTTTGGAAATTCAGCGTAAGTTACAAACATTCGGTTGCAAAGGTGAAGTCAAGGACAGAGGAAAAATACAGAGATAAATGGTGCGTGACAGAAAACAAGATTGATGGGAATGGCGTGGTGGAGGCTGGGTAGTGGTGTAGATGGAAAATATAAGCCCAGTGGCGGAACAATAAGTCAATATTAAGTAATTGTGATATTTTTTTCTCAATACGTCGACGAATTGATTCGACATAGTTTCCTTAGCAACTAATAATAACAGGCACTTCCTCCACCTGCAACTTATTGGTCCATTGTACAGTATACTGTAGAAACTGGCAGCACCACAGAATCTGGTAGGAGTGGTCCGTTTCCTCTTGAGAAGTCTTAATATTTGTTTGCTTGTATTGCGATAGTATCCTGGCATTTCTACCATTCCACTATTTTTTGACATTTTGGACATGCAATAGCGTATTCAATCGGCATTTATGGAGTGTCCTACTCTCCACACTTGTTTCTTGGTGGTTTTGTGTGGTCAGTGATACGCATGCTTTTTAATGTTTCATGACCGATAATCTATTTGACGTGACGTCGATTAAAAAAAAGAATGGTGGTGAAATACTTACAGGGCGAGCTCCCAAAAATGACAATCAAACATGTAAAACAAAATCCCAGATGATTAAATTGGATGATAAACCTGAAAAAATATTTTCCAAACATCTAATTATTCAGTAAATAGCGATATTTTCAATCAATTAAGAAAATACTTTTTAATTAGAACTAATATTTCGAACACAATGTATCTGTTATACTATGTGGAAAAGCCAAATGGAGTAAATTAATTATTTTGCTTACCTTACATATTTATATAAAATCCCGGAACATCCAAATTTGAATTATGAATTGACATTCTTCAACGTTAAAATGTTATCCCTACCTTCAACCCTCATGGAATAACAGTTACAGCCCCCAATTAATTAAGTGGAAAGTATGGGCTTGTGATATATACTTTGAAAGGACTTTTTATCCTCTATTTGGAAATGTTATCGTTTTCCAATTCATTGCCAAAATTAACACAAAACAAAATGATCTTATTACCGAAATTCGCTACAACACGCTGAAAACCTATGTAATACGTATCTGCTCATAATGTGACAACATGAATGTCTTAGCTGTTCAAAATGCTCACCGCAAACGTCTTGACAACATTGTTATCTCAAATGAAAATGTCTTCTAACTCAATTTAACATTTCAGGCATGACCAACCTAACGTTATTCGATCCCATGAAAAAGTTTTATAGCGCAAGATCAGGTGCTCGTGCTGGCCGTTCGTTCCATCGATTTTTGCCTCCCTATCCATAGATTTGGAAACATTGTGATGTGACGGTGCTTTATCTTGCTGGAACTATATCGTTCACGCTGAAACTATATCGTTTTTGCTAGATCTTGACTGTTTCCTGTTTCCGGATATCAATTTACCGAATTTGGTACATCATTTGGAAGTAATGCTAAATAATTATCGCTATTCAAATTGCCCTAATGATATGGTTTCCAACATCCAATACCTGGCCAAACATGAATCTTTCGAGGGTATTGTGTATGCTCTTCTCTTATCCAGTGAAGTGGAAAAGTACACTCATTTCATGGAGATCCATTTTATTCTCTTTTAGTATGTTTAGAATCGATTTATGGTTAATATTATATTTTGCGGATGCTTGCCTACTCGATGTATGTGGGTTTTTCTTAAATTTTTGTGTTGCTTTTGAAATAAATTTGAGAACAATAACGTTATGGGAAAAAAGTGAAAATGTATTCCATACGATATAGCACAAGCCCAGACTTCCTTGAAGAAATAAAATAATCCTCATCATTTATGAAGTCGAATAAAGGTTTAATATATATAGAATAATATATTATATTGTTAGGTCGCATAGTTTGAAGTGTGTCTAAGATTTGTGAAAGAACAGATGGTGGGTGGCTAGAAAAAGTTGTCTCTCAATTTGAGGCGGGAAGATTTTGATATGATTTTTGGTACCTTATATTCCCGAGCTGCAGTCAGATTTCCATTCAACGTTTTGTGGTGTTGTAGCCGGAGAACTTGCTGCATTTCCACCTCTTGTAATCCATCAACGAATGCTTGTATTCCGATTTGCTCTAGAAAATATTTAGTGGAGATGGACAAGATGCAATAATCTTTATATAGCAGCCTCAAATTCCTGTAGGCTTTCATTTGACTGTTGATTGCGGGCTTTTAGTGACTCTGGAATACCTGCTGTCGGCAATACATTGTCTCTAAGACCTGTACAAGGGATGCATAATTGGGCGTGTCTTTCGGAAGGAACTGCAAAACGGTTGCCACTTGCCCACTAAGCGACACTATTAATAAAGCCGCCATTTATGTCTCAGTCTATTGGCTCTGGCCGCAGCTTCAAATTGGAATTGATAAATTACTAATGCCGTTTGGCCATCAAATGAAGGTGGTTTTGAGGTCTTGTTGTAGTGGCTTTGATAAACTGTGCTTTGAATGAGGCCTGGTTCGGCTATAGAGGAGGACGAGATCGTGCCTCCAATTTCAATATTAGTTACTGAAGCTTGGGTACGAATTCTCCTTTTTTAACTCAACTATTTATTTCTTATTCGATTTTCTAAATTGTTCTTTTAAATGAGATTTTAAATTTTTTTCTGTTGTCTCTAATTAAGCTGTCCAACATCTAGCTTCAATGTTCCTGAATTTGTGCTAGGCCGTTCATAATTTCTACATCTGCCTGTCTAGGCCTCTCCTCTTCACGTCTTTCCTTCTCCTCTTCTTTCTCTTTTCTTCAGACATCAGACTTCAGACATTATTGAAACTGTTACAATTAGATAAAAAATTACAATTAGATAAAAGGACTGTTAATAGCAGAGAATCCTTTTATTGCCTTTATACTCCATTATCTATCCCCTTGGATGTTCTACTGCCACCACCACTGCATTGAGAGTTGTGTGGAGAGTGGAAAGTGGTGGAGTAGTGTAACGTTCCTGGATGCTATTTCGGAAGATACATGTGTCGAAGCGGAAATAAAAAGTGTGAGGTGGATGCCGATGGTTATACCACCGTTGTGACCTGGAATTTTGGTATCAGTTGAGACGAATGCACGGGACGGCAACGGGCTGAACTAAACTGGGTAATAATGGCCAATGGAATTGACCGACGGAGAACATGTATTTAGGGTGATCGTGCAATCTATTGAAAAATTCTCTGGAAATGTGTTGACATTTTAATAAATAGACTCTATTGTACTTTTTATTTATTTTTAAATTGTTTTTTTTAATAAGTGCAAGGCAATATTCACTCGTATTCAAGAATTTGGTGTCATGTGTAGAACGTTTCCACACATTTTGTCATAGATATACTGGGTGTATCTATCTTACGACAAAAATCGGTATATGGGTTATTTTAAGACATATCGAAAAATGTTATTTAGGAATATAGTAGATATCTTTAAGGTCCATATTTTTAAATTATCTAGAGCTATACGGATTGTTGCATAACTCCATTAGAAATCAAACATCATTTTTCAAATAAGTACCCCTGTATTCTCACATTTTATTGAATATTTTGATAGGTTTTGCTCCGGTATACAGTCTTCTTCAAGAGATATGGACATTTTTATGTGAAAATCGTAGGTAAATCAACGCTCTGTAGCTTAATGTACATTGAAGAAAAAAAATTATTTTGCGTGACAAAGCTCCGTTATATAATGCAATATCTGCGTATTCGATGAAATTTCAATTATTTTTTGTTTTGTATACAGGGTGGACGGAAACTCAAACCTTTCAGTTTCTTTCTTCTTTCAATATTATTTTATAGCGCAAATAGGATCTTCGGTTATTCAAAACAGTCGTAACAGGCAAAGAGGCATGGAAGTAAGGACCTTCAATCAATGCAAAAATAGCATGCTGCGCAGATTGCTCAAAAACCAAGGAAAGTATAGGAGCAGGAATATACAGACACATGAAATGAGAAACGGAACATAGGGAATGAGAAACGGAACATAGGGATTTTATGCATTGTGTCAGAACTGCTTCTGAGCTACTCGACCAATATCAAGGTTCAACAGATTAAAAATGCGATTATTACAATCGTTTATTTGGACTCCTACAACATATCGTACAATTCCCACCACTCCGTAGTCTCAACTGTGGGCGGTCCTTAATTAGCGTCAGACAGTAAGCAGCAGTCGAAACTCGTAAAGAAATCAGAATGTACACCGTTTATGAGAAAATTGAAATTTTATCGTGGTATTTTGGAGGTCACTCGCAAGATCAGCGGATTTGTCCCCGAATGAAGCTGAAAAAAAGGACGGCATTAAGTAAATTAAAAATTTTATATAATCTATAAAAATTTGTACCTACCAGAATTGGTAGGTGATATACTTATTATAAACTTGAACAAACTTACCTGCCACTGGAGGTGCCGGCAGAGTGATAATCTGAGTAGATATCACAGAGAAAATATATGTGACAGTTTGCATAATAGGAAATAGTGCTAGGAGAAACAGAGATTCCATTTGCCAAAGAAACAAAATACCTAGGGGTATTTTTTGATCATAGGCTCATTTGGAATACTCACGTAGTGAAAACCACACAGAAAGCTATCATGTCTTTAGGCAGATGTAGAAGACTGTGCGGTGAGAAGTGGGGACTCAACCCAAAAATGATCCTGTGGTTATACACAAAGGTTGTCAGACCAATGATAACTTATGGGTCCGTGGGGTGGTGGACAAAGACGCAGCAAGTAGGAGCAATAAGGCTGTTGAATAACACACAAAGGCTGGCCTGCCTGTGTGTTACAGGGGCCATAAAAACTACTCCTACAGCTGCAATGAAAGTCCTAGTGAATCTGCCACCTCTACACATACTCATACAAGGTGAAGCGAGATCTGTAATGCACAGATTATTACACAGCCTGCAACACATAAGCCAAACGCATAGTGCTGACAACTGGAAGCTAATCAAGGAGCTAAAGGCGGACTACGTAATGGGACAGCCCATCGATGCAATAGTTACGAGATATAGCTTCGATAATAAGTTGAAAGTAACTATACCAAACAGGGAAGACTGGAAAAAAGGTGTACCCATACATGCGGATGTTTTTTGGTATACAGACGGGTCAAATACGTTAGACGGCGTAGGAGCCGGTATAGTAGGGCTAAAGCAAGGGATAGCCTTCCCAGGCGGAAATGACGGCGATTCACCACTGTGTGGAAGAAATTAAAAGGCAGAATAGAACATATAGTTCAATTGCCATCTTCACAGACAGCCAAGCAGCGCTAAAGGCACTCAACTCCGTAGAGGTCAATTCTAAGCTAGTATGGGATTGTGTGCGGGCCCTAAACACACTGGGTGAGCGTAGCAATGTTACGGTAGCCTGGGTACCGGGGCACGAGGGGCATAAGGGCAACGAAAAATCAGATGAAATGACCAAGCAAGGCTCATTAATGCCATTCGTTGAGCCGGAACCCTTCTACGGCGTTGCAAAAACCATAACTAGGAAACAAACAAAGAAGTGGGTCGCCCACAAATCTCTGAAATGGTGAAAGAACTCACCAGGACAGAGGCAAGCGAAACAGTTCATATTAGAACACTCGCCAAAATTTACAGCAGATCTGTTGGCCAAAGACAGGAAAACTGTTAAAGCTGTAGTGGGTCTGTTAACGGGGCACTTTAAGCTCAATAGGCATTTAAAGCTGATGGGATTGACAAACGAAGATATGTGCAGGTTTTGTCACCTAGAAGAAGAAACGGCAGAACACATTCTATGTCAGTGCAATAGCCTGGCAAATGTGCGGTTTTTTGCATTAGGCGAAGAAAAGCCATTGGCAGAGAGCTATATGAAAGGTTCAGTCTCTACGCTGATAGACTTTTTAAAAAGAGTCAGGCTGGAGAATGTAATCTAAAGTTCAGAGGACCACAATAGATCTGAAAAGGTCGCAGTGGACTAGGCCGAAAGCCACCTCATAAAATCTATCTATCTGCATAATATGCATATTTGAATACGATTTCCATTTGATACGAAATATTTAAAATATCCACGAAGTGTTCCAGGGAGCTGAAAGATATTAGTTTGTTGGAGAATATCAAGTCAAGGTTATAATATAACACATTACAGTTATTTACGGTGATGAAAAGGTATTACGTGTAGTTTAAAGAATCAGTGGTTATATAAAACAGTTAATTTAATTCTACTTACCTCCTGAAAGGGTGACGTAATTCTTCATTCAAAGAAATTTGGTTGCATTATTTTTAACGGTATGCAATGAAGAGGCAGACTCACTAGCCCGAGATGTGCTCCCATTGGCCCAGAACCTTTCTGTGGCATAGCGAAAGCACTGCAAGCAGTACTTGGAAAAAAAAGTCTCGAAAATGGTGGAACAAGGCGCAAAAAATGGAGCAGGCCAACCAGTTTAACAAAGAACCCTCGCCAAAATTCACGAACTGAACCAGAATAGGAGAACAATTCAGGATCCTGGTTGAGCTTTTGACAGGGCATTGAAGACTTAATAAACACATGAATAATATCGGATTGGCAGACACAACCACATGCAGGTTTTGCCAAGAAAATAAGGAAACCTCAGTAGGTACACATATTGTGCTTCTGCGAAGGCATAACCAGGCTGAGGTTTTCAACGATAGGGGAGGGAAACCACAGCCCTCCCTGTATACGGAGAACCTGAGGTTCGCCATTCGAAGTGTCAAAAGCCTTTGCCAAATCTATAAAGACACTTCATCAACACTGTTGTGAATATTTTCAAAAAAAGGGCACTCTTCTCTAATTTTCTGCATAACCAGCTATATTTTTCAGTTACAATTCCTCCTCCTGATTGATAAGCAAAGATCACCTGCGTTTGTCTTCTCTGGCTTAGATTCAGAACTGTTATTTATCCTCATAAAAATTCAATAAAATCACTAAATAAACTCGTTCGTTTCGAAAATAAATGTTTTTTATACTGTGTTTGTCTCGCTTGGTAGAATGAGACTGTATTTATGTGATATCCTATTTGTGTAGGAGTTCGAAAGTTGAAATTGATTTTGAACGGAAAAATATTATATCACTACATCCTGTGAAATAAATTCCTTTCGTTCAATACACAAATATGTTTTCTCGATTTACCACATTTTATGTATACTATCAGTAAAGTTTCCGAGCAACTTCTCTTTTTCTTAGGTAACCCGTACGTAATTATTTAACAAAATTGTTGTGTTCCAGATAAATTAATAATATTTATCATTTATCCAATAATGTTGTTTTGTGTTCCTTTCTCGATCGTAGCTCCCAACATTATTTTTTGCGCATACTAAAAAAGTTTGCTTTTGTTTCGGTCTTTTTTAATTTCAATCTATACAAGAAACGAGAGACTTGTCAAAGTTCCAAAAGAAGCTTTAGAAATCAACTAAAAACTTACAAAATCATACCATTACATTGTACGAACTCATTATCTTGTTAACCTGTAATATTAAAAAAATATAATCAACAAAAAGGACGTTTCCCAAAAGAATAAAGTATTTCGTGAATGATGGATACTTAGTCAAGAATGGCAAACGTGACATGTTAATTAATCTTCCTGTATCGTAGTTTCTTAACTCAAACGTCGACACTTCCATGTAATATATATATATATATATTTCGTTTATTCTTGTTCAATTTAGCCGACATTTGACATAATATTAACGAATTTTTCAGACACTCGAGTAAAATAAATTAGTGGTTGAGAAATGAACTCAGGATCGGACACTGCTCATTCATCATTTTTTTATTTCAAACATCTCCATGTTTTGGTATTGGTAACTACTATTTATTTCGTTATCAGTGTTTATTCCATTTATTCATAAATCGTGGTAAGATTCATTAATATATTCACATACTTGATCCCTCAATTAACTAAAAAAATTTATTTTATAATATAAAACATAAACTGCTTTTGTTGCTACAGTTTCTAATGGCTTTTGTTTCGACAAATTCCTCACAGTAGTTTATTAAGTTTAAATATAGCATAATGTAGATATACTTATTTGATGGTTTTCATATTTTAATGATGATAGATTTTGGTGACAGGAAGCGTAGGTATAGGGTTGAAGTGTGTATATAATTTGATTACATGTATTCACAGCATAACCCGCAGCCACTACCATAAAAATTGTTAATCTAGCTCATGAGCTACCGCAAGGTATGTGATACCGTTGAGCATTTTGGTTGATGAATTAAAATCAAACTTTCAAAATTGAAGTGAAATATTGATGTTAGACCAAAACAAAATATATTCTAACAAAAACAAAATGTATACACTCTAAAAATATGAACAAAATACATCTAAATTATTTTCTCAAGTCTTCAATGTAAGGGTGACACATTTTTTTGGCGTGTTCCAAGTAGATGGGTTTTTGACACTCACGACACATATAGAAAGTTTTTCTTTTTATTTTGGCTGATGCTTCTGAAACAGAAAGTGGGGTTGGTTGTGCAGTCACCACCTCTAATCCAGTTATCATCCACTCCCAAGAGCTTTTTTGTATTCTTCAAGCTCTGTACAGAAGAAAGCAGCTATATATGCACCGACTCTCTATCTTTCATTCACTCTATAAAAAATAGGTTCACAAAGCATTCTCTCTACAAAATTCATAATGCAGTCTACTGCCTTCCAACACAAAGTGCTTCGGTTACTGTCAATTGGTTCCACCACGTATGGATACATCAGGTAACCAGCAGACTGTACAGTTTGAAACGCTGTATCTTCCGAGTTAAATTTATAACTAACCGTAGAATGGATTGGAAGGTTTCAATACGAAATTACTAGCAATTTCACTGGTCAACTTGGTCATTTTAAACGAAATATAATTCGTTGGATAATTAAATATCAAATTCAAACTTACGTTAGTCTTAGTTCAACATTAATGTTGCCGCTTTCAAAATTGGTTCATTAGGTAACATTTTGACATTTCTCAGCTTGATTCTGCAATTTTTGTGGTTACCTTCGACGTATTTTAATTCGTTCATTTAATGTTTTTTGAAATTTGCGTTATTAAATTAATTACTCTAAAACTGTTCTTATTAAAGCAAATATGCTGAAACAATTAACCAACCAGAACTTGCAAATAACTTGTGGTTTCATTAATCAATTATTTTGGAGAAGAACGTGATAACAATGGTCCATTGCTACCTTCAACTTGTGTAAGAAAGGTAAGAGCCGTATTACACAGCAAATAATTATGCCAAAAATTCCACAACTGTAATTTCCAACCAATCAAAACGTGTTTTTTGTCAGATCACCATCGCAACGAATGAATTTTAGTGGACATTTTTTCCTCGTTGGTATACCCAATAGTGAATTATACTGGAAAGTTTTTGACGTTTATAATGACAGAATATTTTTTTAAAAGTCTGGTCTGGTTATTTGTTCACATGATAATTTTGATACATTTCAATAACAAAGCTAAGATGTTTTCTATATTCTTTGGACACCTTCTCTCTTCTTAATGGCGAAAATGCAGGACTTGGAATGTTTATGTCTGATGAAATATATATAATATTTAGACACTGTTTTATTCATCTTTTTTCCATTTAGCAATTTGAATTTTGAGTAGTTTAGATGCAAATATTCGAGAACGATTCGAAACAAATTTTCTTTCTTCACATAGCGGGTAATGCGGGTAAAGAAGTCATCGCACGATGATTGATAATTTAATAAGATTTATTTTCTTTCCAGAAATGGTGAAGAAATAAAAATTTGTAATGTTAGAGGCGGTAAAAATGTGTTGTTTGTTGGTTTATAAATTTCCTAAACGGCAAACGGCGATTGATGTGTGTAATGTCAAACAAACCGATAATGCGATTCTGCGCCGATTCTGGCGCACCTTGTAAATTTTGTCTGGAGAATATAGAACATGTTTTATATTTTTACTCCGAAAGTTTTCTCGAGAATTTTTAGTCGTGCCATACCTACAGCATATTTTATTGACGAAAATTTTCGTGGTGAATTTCAGAATAATTTTTCTTTGCTGTGTGATACGGCTCTAAGTTAGCAGAGACAACAAAGGTACTGAATTGCGTATTATATGTAGCAGCAGCCTTCAAGTTGAATACAGCAACTGTGAATAATATTTCACTTGCCGAGAAGAGTCATCAACGTTTAAAGTTTGTTTGCAAACAATAACTAAAACCATTGTTAGACACCGCTAAAACTAACCTATAACCAAATATAAAGAAGAATATTTGATAAACTTCATTTGACACTTACTAGACACTCATACTATTTGAAGTGCTTGGCAACATAGTCCAGTTATGACAGACGTCATGGAAAACATCATTATAACCTAACATTTCAATTACCTTTACTTTTACTGTCTATAGCCTAAATTATGGAGTAGTTAGTAATTAAATATGTGGGGAGAAACTGTAAAATTAAAGCTACTCTGTTCATGATGATATTGTGGAAAGTACAAATCAATATGAAATTGATAAAACCAACTTTCAGATTCTACCCATCGCTAACAATATTATAGACATCTTAACAGCGGGACGATATCACAAACAAAATTCATAAAGTCAATATGTTATACCTAATGAAAACATGGTTGTAGTATTGAAAACAAGATTTCAGACACAGCATCTACAAGAAGACATAAGAAGAATGTGACAATAATAGAAGACTATTAAATTTGATTGATCAAACTTAGGCGTTACAAATGCAGCAAGGACATACAAGACATTTTAACAAAGGCTAACCATTTTTTCACCCTTGCAACAGAATGGTTTGAAAAAAATAAATTAGTTTTAAACAAAGACAAAACAAATATCTTACTTTTTAGAACAAAACAAGCAACAGTCACAAAGCCATCTGTAATAGATATTAACAATAAAGAACTAGTTTTTTCTGAAGACGCAAAGTTTTTAGGTATTTATATAAATAAATTCTTTGATTGGTCTTTTCATATAAATAGTGTGGAAAAAAAACTCAATACTATTTGTTATGGAATTCGGGTCCTTGGCAGGTATATGAATGAGAGCACTCTTAGGATAATGTATTATGCAAATTTTGAATCGGTGTTAAAATTCGGGATTATTTTTTGGGGAAGGCACAGCTTAGCGCAGGATATTTTCGTCGTTCAGAAGCGAATAATAAGAGTTATTAGAAATATGGAGTATAAGGAAACGTGTAGAAATGTTTTTAGAAGTCTTGGAATAATGACATTTTGGGCTGTTTATATTTATGAATGTTTAATGTTTTTGTTTAAAAATAAAAAATTATTTGATTTAAGACCGAAGACTCATGGATATAATACAAGAACATTGAATGTTAGTTACCCAATACATAGACTGACACTTACCGAAAAGTGCCCACATTATATGTGTCTAAGGCTTTTTAATTCTCTGCCTGATAAAATAAAAGAAATTTGTTCACAAAAAATGTTTAAGAACGAGATTAAAAAAATGTTAATAAATTTGGAACCTTATACGTTGCAAAATTTTATTAGTGTTTAATGTATACGGTACTTTTCTGTTTTTGGTTAAGTATTAAGTTTTTTGGTTTGTATGACGTCATTTCACTTTGTGTTTACTTGTAATTATGATCTGAAATAAAGGAGTTTATTATTATTATTATAGATTTTAAAAAAGAGTCCTAGTGAATATGAAACCATTCAAAAACTAATTAACAAAAGATAAACTTGTTGTGTTGCTAAGAATAGTAGGCAGAGAGAGAACAAAGTGACGAACTACCGATAAGATATCTACAATGTTCACATAAGTAATGCTTGGAGCTTATTGTTTCTCAAGCTGTCTAAATATTAGAACTTTTAGAACAACAAAACAATTTCTAACTTGTCATTTTGTTTGCTAAGTACAAGAAACTTTGGTTGCTAATTGTCTTGTTCTTTTGGAATACTGTTTAGTGAAGCTTGAGAATTTGAAGTAATTGAACGTCTAAACTACTAACTTTTAGTTGACTACTTATAGGTTATACAACCGTGGTGTAACTTTATTAAAATTTTTAGTGCTAAGAAGCTGAATGCGAGTACATCCTCCACAAAATATTATAATCTGAATGCGAGTACATTCTCAACAACATATTATTATAACAAGAATTTCAACTTACTGAAGTTTTATTGTGAATAGCCATCATTAACTTTTTAAAGAAAACCGGCCAAGTGCGAGTCGGACTCGCGCACGAATGGTTCTGTACCATTATCTATAAAAAACATACATACAAGTGAGGCTGATATAATTTATTTAGTTAATTGATTTTACTTTTGTGATTCATATTCATAGCTTCGCTTAGTATATAACAAATGAAAAAAAACCATAAGGCCGCAGGGAGATTCGAACTCGTGATCTCCTGTTTACTAGACAGACGTTTTAACCAGCTATGTCACGGCGCCAGTATACTTGTTATCAATATCGATCAAAAAATATCTTGTTTTGAAATATTTATTTTATTCTGTTTTTAGTATTTGTTGCTATAGCAGCCACAGAAATACATCATCTGTGAAAATTTCAACTGTCTAACTATAGATAACGGTTCATGAGATACAGCCTGGTGACAAACAGACGGACAGCGTTTTTTACTCTCGGTACGGAACCCTAAAAACCAACTAGGCAGTGCTATTTTCCCAATTATGAATTGAGCGGAGTTAGTATTTGTGTCGAATCATTTCAATATCAAATCCAATTTAAAATATTAGCAATTCTAATATTCACGATACATCACTTTTATTGAATATCAAAATATGGACTTCCTTAGATTTTTCACGCCAAAAACTACTTCACACTCTATATAAATTTCTTGTTACGGAGTAGCCATTCCAACCCTTCATTTATTCGTATCTCGCTCTGCACGTCCTACTATTTTAGAAACGTTCATACTAACGAGCAATTCTCTCTCTTTGGTGCTACATTTTTCATGTCAAAATTACTCTACTGTTTAGGTGATTTGTTCCCTTAATTGAGACAAGGTATTGCTTTTAGATTTGTCAGTGTAAAATGAGACGTTCAGTCATATGATATTATGTATAAATTGTTCAAAGAATCCAGAAGATACTCTTTGTAATTAAACAGAAAATGATATGGTAGGCTTGAGCTTATTTCAGTTTTTCGGAAATTTGATTTCTATAAGGTATTGCTATATTATTTTGGTTCATTTATTAATTGATTCTGTGCAAAATATTTTTGTTCATTTTTGTTTTAAAATGTATGAATTTGTTGGTTGATGATTTTGTTTATGTGATTTAGTTGATAATCATTGTTCTGTTATCTGTTTTAACATTACTTATCGTTACTATGGAAAAGTTAGTCAGCAGGTCCCATTATTACACGATGAAATAGAACAATTTAGTTTGTTCATTATATTTGAACTGATGTTCAATTTAAACTTGTGACGCATTTCGCTAACAAAGTAGCATTATCAAAGGAGTGCAGATATTATTATTATCATTATACTATTTTGTTGTGCTGTTGGATGACTCCAATAACAATTTAGGTAACAACCTGATCATGTTCCTTGTGAATGTTGAGAAAACCAACTATAATTTCTTTTTATTGTAAAACTAAGATTTTTTATGAAATTTATTGAAAGCATCTATAACTATATTATTTATTTTATCAAAATAGCGGCCTTTATAAAACCATCAAGATAAAATATATTCCAGCCAAGCATAACATAAGGATCTGCTATAAAGCACAAAATACGTTAAAATTATTGGTTACAAAATTGAGAACACCAATAAAAAAATAAAAAAAATCGAATAATATACACAGTGTTTCATTAATGCCCGGTTGCAAGAACGCTAATCAAATCTCTCATCATGTGATGGTTGATTAAAAAATGATGAACCATCAATGGAAATCCGGTTGCACCAAAAAAAATTAAGCTCTTATTAATCATTCATCATGTGATTGATCGTTAATTGTCGGAAGATGTAGCAACATTGTGAAACGGTGACGTTTGCTGTCATAATATTGTTATAAGTCATATTTTTATATTAAACTATTTTGATTTTGTGGTTTGTTTTTTTGGATTCTACAGTATTCTGTATTAAATACTAATTTATTAATACTCTTATCAATAAGTGTAGTTTTAGCCAATGGAGAAAATACTGATGCGCAAAAACTTTACCGAAATCGAGAAGTAATTACTGCTATCCTTGGTTGTGAAGTGAGTACATTCTTATTATAGTATAATTAATACTACTATAATATACCTTATTCTCAAGGACTATAAAATAGTACATTCGTATTCAAAAATTTTTTTTCATTCTATAGGCACAGATCTGACAAAATTTTAATTGATCTGCAGAATCAGGCGAGAGATCTGCAAAACATTTAAAAATTCTATACGAAACTTTGGAAAGGAACATAAGAAGAGATCGCCGAAGAAAATGTAAGCACTTAAGTTTCATTCATAAAAATTGTTAGTTAAATACCAATATTATTTCCAGCAAAATACGTATAGAAAACATCAGTTAAAACTGAAGGACGCTCAAAATGCTGCGGCTGAGTATAGGGTGTACTTACTAAAATACTCTTCAATTAATTTGAAAATATATTTTGAATGTAGCGAGATAAATTAAAGACGGGAGGCAGCAAAGCTGTCGCATCTAACAACAGCAAGAGGGCAGTGCTGTCATCGCAGCCAAATAAAACCACAATAAAAATTGTTAAAAAGAAGAAAGCTACTGTTTCAGCGAAACGCGTCACGAATGTGTATTGAACTTAGTTCAAATATAATAAGATTTAAACAAATCAAATTGTTTTATTTCATCGTTTTAAAAAATTCCCCTCCGCAGAACAATACAAAAATTTATATTTTCGCTGAAAATATTTAAATAGTATTGCGGAGGAGAGGGTCGTAAAATCTCAAGAAATAATAAACCAACTGAAAATAAATAAGTTGAATCAATTATTATTATTTGTCTTGTTTAATCAATGAAACAGAAAATGAGGAGATCCAAAAAAAATTAAAAATTATTATCTATTGAAAATCGAACATCGTAATTGGCGTTATTATTCGGATTATTCGCATGATCCAACTCTTCTTCATACATCGCATCTTCAAACTGTTCGACATTTTCCACCAGATCATTTTGTTGGTGATTGTATTTTTAAGGTGGATGCAATCCACAGCACCATTTTCATAGACTCAAAGGATATCATTGCGATTTACCTGGGATGTCCACGTAGAGGTTCATTTTACAAATAGGAAAGGTCCGATAAATCGGATTCCATTATGTAAATACTAGAATAGATTATTCTAGTTCGGTAAACTTACCCTGTGAATCGAAATGTGCAACGAAAAATTGAATAAACGAATTACAATAAATAAATAAAAACTTTTACGACAACTGTCAAATTGATTATTCATTAATTGACAAACCACCTTCCATCACAATGATGAATGATTAACGGCTTGTTAATGGTTCATCAACAGATAATTATTGTTCGTGCAACGCAAATTGTGGATAACGGTCGATTAATTGTTCATCATTGCAGGTATCCGTTACATTTTGATGTGTGAATAATGGTTGATTAATGAACAATTAACGAGTTATTATTCCATTGATGAGCCATTGATTAGCCGTTAATCATTCATTATTTTTAATAAGCGTTCTTGCAACCAGGCATAAGAGTTGTGCATATAGTAACTATATTGGGATACTTAAAATGGTGGTTAATTTTTGTTTTCCTGTATTACCAGAGGTGTGCCGTATAGGTATAAATACTTCCTTTTCCCTTCTAGAATCTACGCGAATCATTTCAGCACGATTTTTCCATCCTATGCTACTTTCTATGTGACTTTCATCCTCTTGACTCTATGTGATATGATTCTAGTATTACTTTTATAAGTTATTTACGTTTAAATGGAATGTTTAAAATACCCAATTTCAGTTTATAGCGTCAATACTATTTCACTTATTTGGTTATAGAACTCATCAGTTTCAGTTAATTCTGTTTCGAATGATTTTTCCATGTTAATGCCTTGTAACTTCTCGCTTAACACTATAAAAACCATACCTAACATCTACTAGTTTCTAGACATACCATACCAAGTACGATGTTATGAATGGAAAAGTGTTTTTGGGCTCTCGGCTAGGCCACAGTGGCGATGGGGTGGATCATCTAAAAGTTTTGAGAAAAATATCGGGGCGCCAGTTAAATTGTCCCGAAGCCCTATACACATAATCGCGTTTCTTTTACGGGTATGATTGAAAAAATCAGTAATCTAGGCTCACTACACCTTGGCAGTACCTTCTTAACAATAGAAGATTTACGTTAATAAAAAACATGATTTTCACCAGAAATGTCACTTACGTTACTTTGGCAAAAATGCATCGATATATTACTTATAAGTGAATACCAACGTGACGAGTATAACAAAAACGATCGCGTAGACACAAGGAAAGGTAAAATTTCAGTTAACGGAAGCAAACATGAGACCCGGAAAATATGCCAACTAAAAAAAAGGTCATCGCAACGAGCCAATCAGGAGCTAATGTTAACTATTGTACACTAGTAATTGTTAACATAATCGAAATAATATGACAACATACATAATTTTAGTGTCTGTATCAGTGTTGTCAATGCGAGGATAATTAGTTTCGCTAATTTGGATCCAATAGTTTTTCGAATATTTTGCAGAAGGGGTATATAAAATGGCCATTGTATTTGGGGATTTTCCATTTTGACTAGGGTCGAAGATTTTAGTTAGATAACCACTGTGTCCTTTTGGTGAATTTGACAAATTCTGGTAATTTGAATCGTAAGTTCGGGTAATTTTTATTTTTGCATCGGCAGCACTGGACTGCATTCTATTTTATATTTGATGTCAGCTGCCATTTATAATCTGCTTCCACATTTTTATACGTTATTTTATTATTTCTTCATAAATTATAAAACAATCAGTCTTTGTTAATACTAATTTGATAATTAACTTAACATAGTAAGTATGTACTATAATTATTTTCAGCAAGTTTGACTTTGTTTACATATCTCTTGACACTCTTGACAGTTAACACTTATGGTATCGATATTTGGCTATCGATTCAAAATATCGATTGTTACTACAAAAATACAACTACAGCGACATGAACACGCCCACCCAGGGCTCATGTTTGCTTCTGCCGAGTGTAGCTCTACTTACAAACAACCAAAGGGGTACCTGCTAGTGAGGTAGAAATTCTATTCTGAAATCAATAATTAATATAAAAATAAATCAGTGGTCAGCAAGGCCACCTTGCCAACACTACTACTCATGTATATTAACTATAATCCCATAATCGAATGTATCATTACTGATTTTCTGAAAATGCAGTTGCCTAAAGGTGTAAATATTAATAAAATCAACGCCAGTAAGCTCAACAATAAATTTGACCGTTAGTTGCGATGAGCTCATTCACATACCGATCTCATATACCTCATTAATTTGAACTTGATACCTTAATTTTCCGCTTACAGTATATTGAAAATGCAAGAATAACTAATCGACGTACGTTTTTGTTATTATAATAGTAGATAGCAACCAGCTTATCACTTAAGGTGAGTCTGTCAACATAACATGTAAAGTCTTACGCAAAAACTGGTTTACCTTCAACCCGATTATTAATAACTTATAGAGTTTCTTATATAGTATAGCCACACTCAAAATCTTAAGTCCTATAAAACCTGTGTTTTCTTCTCTTCGGTAGTCTCGTTTCACGTCTACGCATCACAGCAATTCAAGTGTCATCACCATCCTCTCCATACATTGATCAGCAAGACAACTTAACCCGGAATAGAGAAACTCTAAAATACACAACACAGCCTTTACACCATGACAAAACCATTGAAATAACGCTCGAATATGTATCGAGTGCAAATGAAATCGGGATTAAATATCAAAGAAAAACTAATTGATTCATATCGAAGTAAATAAAGTATTTGTACAAATCCGAATAATTTAACCCGGCTAATAATCTGATCAAGACGTTCGGTAAGTGTTTATTCTATTAAATTAGATGAGAAAAATTAAAGCAAAAAAAATTATAAACCACTAAAAATGTTGTTTTTCCTGACTCTCACATTAGCTGATGATGCGTTGGACAGAAAAGAAATAATTCTATTTATGGAGTGTAGAGTTGAGAATCAACTTTTCAAAAGTAACGTCAGCGCAAAAACACAAAATAAGTTAATTCTTACCCCATCATCTCCGGGGGTTTCCCATAGCAAGTATGAAGTACGGTTATATTAACTAAGGCCGTGCTGCGAATACTTACATTCCCAGTATAAAGCGGATTTATGACCAATTTTCTTATGTGATTTCGGACAGTTTTCAATAGTTAGAAATTAATATTATATAATATTCATCTATCAGAAGGGTATTAACTTGCTCGAAGCTAATGATTAACAAAAAAAACATTTTAAAAAGACTACGTTTTGAATATCCAACTACATGGTGAAAATCTAAATGAAAATCCTGCTACGTTAAGATTAACTAGATGAATATATTTTTATAATCAAAATACCACCTGCCTATTATAATTAAGAAGCCACTGCACGTGGAGTGTCGTGATATCCTTCATTAGAAGAAAAATTACGGAAATACAACATAGTCCAGAAACAACTACACCAGCATACTCCTCCTTGAGTCCGTAATTTAAGTAGACTCCCAAAAATGAATCCCTCTCCAGGATGACTTAAGTAAATCAATTTCTTTTACGGAAGTTGACACTCTTTTCTTTTCACACCGGTCACTCTTCTTAAAAATGTCCCAAAAATGGCTCTTAGAGGACGGTTCTTCGCGCAACCTTGAAATCCGTTTCGACTTAGAACCAACCCATCCAAGTATACTAATTACTATAGGTACCGGTTTAATCGAAAAAAAAAACGCTGATACAAATATCTATCCAATTTAACAATCGTTTCAAATTGGACCCTATCTACCACAATATGTACAAAATAATAGCGTAAAATTCGACTACAGAGGTGTCAGCATCCTCAAGTTATTTTAGGACCGTTACATCCTATCAAATTTTCACTTTCAAGCTCATGAAAATGTAGAACTATAATTCTTATTATATTCCTACTACACTGGAAATACGGGAGAACTATACATTAACACTATTTGTGAGAGATCCCATTTTAGAATGTTAAGACACTACCGATAGAATAATACATATATCATGTGCTGATTTCCTGTTAAAAAAAATTAAGCACCAGGAATAGATCTCAATCCATAAGAGTTTATTAACAATCTTCCACGCAACTGGTTTCTGTATTTAACATCCATGCTCAATAATATTTCACAAACCCAAACGGGTATTTTGGTTTCCGCCAGAAAGTAGATTAGATTCAATTTAACATGCCTGCCAATAATATGTAGTTTGGTTCCTAGCCTCAAAAAGGTCATTGGTAATTTGGTTCCTGGGCATTGATGTATTAGAGGTACTACCTGCGTAATCCCTGTTTAGAGAGAGAAAGAGAGAGGAATAATTATATTGATACCATTGCCTCCGGAGTCTTTCAGCCAGTTCACCATGTTTTTATAGTATATATGGAATTTTTCTAAATCTAGCGTATGCAGTATAAAAAAATACAACATATTATATCGACAAGTTCAAATTATATACAAGTTTGTACTGAGGAAGGAAAGCTGCTTATTGATTTAATATGAAGAGAATTTCTTCAGAGTTTTTTTTCATGTTTTCTGGTATTTTCATAATGTGAGGCTCAATCAGCCGGATGTTGTTTTCTTCAAGGCAGAAGGGATTTAAATAAGTGTGTAATTTATAGGTTATATTTCAATTTTAATTTTAAGTCTATTTGGTGGGTTTTGCAGGTGCCTTATTATTGTTATTTTCCGGAGGCTGGTTGTGTCACCTACTGTTATATTGTTTTGTACTTACACACATTACGTACGTCAGTATAAATAATTACTCTATGACAAACTAAAAATATGTAGGATGCAAGAATGGAAGTAACTGTACCTACTTTTTAGTTTTAGTTCTTTAATAAACTTTGTTTGTTAGTTTCATAAATAAATTATTTAAAAATGACTTGTTATTTGAGGGAGGCGGAAAAATCATATGTATAACATGGGGATAAAGTGCCTCTTCCTCTCTTGTTATACAAATAGCTATAATTAACATTGGCAGCAGTTTAAGTTTCAATTATCTGATTCCTGTATGTTAGGCTTCTGAAGTATTGTGCTCTGATTATCATTTAACATTTTATTTAATATGGTTATTCTTGGGAAATTATCCTGGATCCTGTGGTTAACAATTATTAGTTTTGCCCTAGCAGGATTTATTGCTAATCTCCATCTATTATGTGCTTATTCCACGAATTTTACTTTTATTTAGAGTTGTACTTCATCTGTGACTTTCAGTTGTGTTTTGAATTTTGCTTGTTCATTCAATTTTCTTTAAGGTTGTTTTGAATTTCCCCCATAAATCCTGAAATAATTTTGAGTGGACGAGTAAAACAGTTATTAATTATTAATAACTATAAATATTGTTTTCGATAGGTCCTGAAAAGTGATGAGAGGCAATGGACTTGTAGGAACAGAAAGCAAATCATTGCAAATCATTCGTTCTTCTTTTGAGCGAATGTGATGAAAATTTAACAGTTACAAGACATATACAAAAATATCTTTATGAATCAGTTGTGCAGGACTTGAATCGTTAAATCTTCCTGTAAACGAAAAGCTGCAAAGAACATGTTTGAAAAACCTACGAAGATTATTACATGAGAATATTTCGATATGTCCAACTCACTGATATTTCATACAGCGTGTTTTAAACTTAGCCACCAAGACGCACAACTCCAATTCATAAGTGGCTTACTTTAAATAGAACATATTTTATCACATTTTTCGCTATATTTTTTCAAGCCCATTCGTTTGGTATCGGTATTCCCTATACCAAATCCAACCACGTTTGAGATATTGCATTATCTTGACAAATAACAACACTTAATTATTTCATAGGACATCGTGCATAAATTTTGTTTAAAATTTCATGTAGAATTCGAAAATGGAATGAAAAATATCAAGTTCTATTTAAAATAACATAGCTGACGTCTACCGCCGGTATAACCGGAAGTGCCACATTCAGGACAACATTATTATGTGAACTCAGCGTTATACAAAACCTACAACTTCGTAATTTCAGATTTTCAACATAACTGTATCCGACATTACTTTTTATCAAAACTTTTTGCGTCATACCCCGTATAATGCAAGTTATTATAGTACGATGGTCAATCAAGTGCCAACATTAACCACTAAAAAAGCTGATATACAGAGCTGGTTAATACAACAGAGTATGTCTTAAGGTTATACTAAAAGAATTTATAAAACTTGAACATATGCACGCTTTACATTTTTTTTCGTTTTTGTAGGAATAAACCATTGACAACATACTATCATGAGCTACATAAATATTAAATTGGATACATTCGAAGTGTTATGTTCGCTTTAAATTTGTTGACTTGAAGGACCTGTGGTTCGTGTAAAAACTGTTTGTATCAAAACTGATTTATTCATAAGAATTACGTTACATTCTTTTTTTTGTGTATTGACAAATTCTGATATGATGTTGCTTGCATCTCGGCGTCTTGCCTACTGACCCTTCCACCGTTCACCGGTAGCACTGCAGTCAATCGGCTGGCGACCAACGGCGTCGAGAATATTTTTGAAAGAGGGTTTAACATAGCCGGCCGCGTTGAAAAGTCATTTTTGAAATAAACCAAATTAAAATTATCTTAACTAAATTGGAACACTTGACATATAAAAGGCAAAACAAATAAAATTATTAAAATAGATGTTACAAAATATCAGTCCACTGGCAAAACACATAATTTTGAAATAGTTCTCTTTAGCACCTTTCCTGATGCCGTTCTTACGGAGACCACTCTGGTGATTCCATCGACTCCGGGGTGTAAGGCCACTATACGTGCCATGGGCCAGTGTAAGGGTAATGTATTATCTTCCTTCAGGACTACTAACGAACCAACTACGACGGGGTTGTTGGTAACGGTTTTCCACTTATTGCGGGTTTGAAGTTGGGACAAATAGTCCCTGGACCAACGTTTCCAAAACTGTTGGAGTAACTGCTGTAGGCGATCATATCGGGACAAACGACCTTCATGTATATCTAAAAGATTTAACTGTGGAAGCACCTTCAACGAATCTCCAATTAGGAAGTGCGATGGAGTTAAGGGTAGGAGATCGGCGGGATCATTGGAGATGGGAATGAGGGGACGAGAATTGAGATACGCTTCGATTTGCGTCAATAAGGTGTTCATTTTTTCATAAGAAACTGCGGCAGTACCAAGTACTCTACGTGAATGAAATTTTGTGGATTTCACCGCTGATTCCCATAGCCCCCCATGTGCGGAGAATTAGCAGAATTGAAATGCCAATAAATTTGTTCCTTTGTTAAAAATTGTGAGACATTATCATTGTGAAATTGATTGGAAATAATATCATACAACTCTATAAACTGATTATTGGCACCTATGAAATTTGACCCGTTATCCGAAAAGATATCTGATGGCTTACCGAGATATAAAACGCTTCAAAGCATTTAAGAAACTATTTGTGGACAGGTCTTTTACTAGTTCAATATGCACCGCTTTGACAGCGAAGCAAACAAATATGCACAAATAGGTTTTTACTGCCCTCGAATTGCGCAAGGTATTTTCCTTTATGAAAATTGGACCTGCGCAGTCGATGCCACATTGCGCAAAAGCTCGTAGAGGTTGAGTTACCCTTGCTTTGGGAAGTGCACCCATCAAATTATCCTTGGTTTTGGGATTGAGCTTGAAACACCGTACACATGATCTAATGACACCCTTTACTACGTTTTTCCCATTACTGGGCAAATATGCAAGTCGCATTATTGATAAGAGTGTTTGCACACCGGCGTGTAGATTTTTAATATGTTGACTCTTTGTTATGAGTTCTGTAATTTTATGCTTGTCTGGTAAAATAAGTGGATGTTTTTGTTTATGGCTCAAGTCGGAATTAAACAACCTACCACCGACCCTGAGCAAGCTATGCTGATCTAGAAATGGGTGTAAATTTAAAATCCTGCTATCGCCTCTTAAACGGTTCGAGTGTTTGAGAGCATTTATTTCTGCTGAAAATGAATTTACTTGTGCGATTTTTATTAAAATATCATGTGCTTCCTTAAGCTCGTCAGTCGACAATACATTCGAATTATAATATCGTCTTTTAAATAGGCGGTTTATGAACCTAAGAAAGTAGCACATAACACATTGTAATTTGCGAAAACTTGAAAATTTTTGAAAACTGTCAAACTTATAAACGTCTGTGTTTACAAGTACAATAGTATAGGATTTTATTTCTGGTAAATTTTCAAACGGAATTGATTCGAAAGCGATTTTATCCACCTTGTTTGTTAAAAAGGGTGGTCCGTACCACCACTCGTTCAAGTTAACTAGTTCCTTAGGGTCAATACCTCGCTTCGCTTTTAACGTGCTTCCAATTTGTAATGTCTGTTAATTCATTGATTTGCGCTACTCGATTGGCGACAAAGGTTTTTAATCTGCTAGGGTCTATTTTCAACCATGACAAAACAATTGTTGAGTATGAAAACAGGCTAATTTCAGAAATTTCAATATCAAGAATTTCCCGAACAACCGTATTCACTAATTTTGCTAATAAATGTGCTGCAAGTAACTCAGCACGAGGCAGAGTTACCTTACGGATCGGCGCAACCTTTGTTTTTGCACATAGTAGCTGGGAGTGTAAAGTCCCGTCTTGATTTTCGGAGATTAAGTACAGACATGCTCCGTAGGCTCGTTCCGAAGCGTCCGCGAATCCGCATAATCGTACCTTTACGGGAGAGTGTGTTAACACTTGGCGTTTTATGATTATTTCGTTTAAAACGTGAAATTGTGAGAACAATTCGAAAAACAGTTTTACTTCTTCTTCTGGTATGGGCTGGTCCCAGTCGATTCCTAATTTAAACAACTCCTGCATAAACAGTTTTGCCCTAATCACAACTGGGCTTATTAGACCTAACGGGTCATAAATTTGCGATATAGTTGATAGCGCGATACGTTTTGTTATTTGTTTATCGGGCAATGTAATATTTATCAGAAACCTCAAACAATCTAAAATGGGATTCCAGAGAATGCCTGACGTCTTCAATTCCCTTTCATCGAGCTCAGCAATTAATAATTTATCTTCTGATTGATCGTGTTTTGAAATATAGTCCAATACCGACATATTGTTGGAAGCCCATTTACGTAAGGTGAAACAGGCTTGCGACAGTATTTCTGTGATTTCCTTATACAATTGAATAGCATCCTCGACACTGTGCAGACTTACAAGTAAATCGTCCATATATATAGAATTCTGAATGACCCTAGACGTATTTGGATATCGATCTTTATTCTCAATTGCCAGCTGCTTCAGACACCGCGTCGCGAGAAATGGTGCACACGTAGTTCCGTAAGTTACGGTTGACAGTTGATAAATATTGATAGGTTCTTGCGCATGCTCACGCCACAAGATCTGCTGAAAACATCTGTCCTGGGAATGAACTAGAATTTGACGAAACATCATTTTTATATCTGCATTTAATATGACGTTGCGTAATCTCCATCTTAAAATAATGGCAAACAACTCATCTTGAACTGAAGGTCCTGAGAGCAGCGTGTCGTTTAAAGAAAATCCTGTGTCCGTCTTTGCGCTGGCGTCAAACACCACTCTAACCTTGGTGGTAGTGGAGTTTGGCTTTAAAACCGGGTGATGAGGTAAAAAATATGAGATGTTACATGAGGATGTAGAATTTGACGTATCGACCTTAACCATGTGCTTTAAATTTTCATACTCGTGTAAAAATTCGATATATTGCCCCTTAAGACTGATGTCGCGAGACAAACGGTATTCAAGTGAGTTAAAAAGTTTTAAACAATTAGTATGCGATTCTCCGAGTAATGCCGACGTATTCTCTTTAAACGGTAATCTGACTACGAAGCGATTTTCACTATCTCGTGAAGTTGTTTCCATGAAATAATTTTCACAATACTTGTTTTCGGTAGACAAATATTTCTTTTTGGGTAGTTCCTCGACTTCCCAAAATTTGGTGAGAGTTTTATTTAAATGTACCTCCGGGTTTTCATAACTTAAATTACAAATAAACGTTTGTTGTTTGTTTGTGATTAAGTGATTTGTATTTAGAGAACCAGTAAATATCCATCCGAATTTGGTTTCAAATAAAACTGGCATATTTCTACTGAGAGATATTTTATTGCAACCCAACAACTCGTAAAATATACTGGCACCTATCAATAAATAAGTTCTTTTTGGTTTATTAAATCCTTATCGGCTAAATGAATGTTTTGTGGATATTTAATGATATCACGTGGAAATTCATGTAATGGTAAATTATTACTTATTGTGGGCATGACTAAAAATGCTAAGCAAATTTCAAAATTGTCAAATCTGGATTTTATTTTTGTAGAAGTTCTATGGGTTATATTCGTAATGTTTTGATTTATACCGCCAATTGAGACTTGAATATTATTACAGTTTAAATTTAACTTATCGCATAAAGACTGTGTTATTATGTTAGACTGACTGCCTGAATCTAGTAAAGCATGACATTCGTGAAGATTGCCGACAGCATCTTCAACGAGTACCGTCGCTATTGACAGAAATACTTCGTTTTTATTTATTTTACTTGCTGATGTTTCCGAAATATTTGTGTGTAAGTTTTGCAAATCAGTACTTTGCGGCAATTCTAAAAGATTATCACTGTTATGAAACTGTAGTGTATTTATTTCGTTTCTCTGACCGCTGCGATTGATTGTGCCTTTAGCCGAAACACCTGCACCTCCTAGCTCGAATTCGGCGCGGTTGCCGTTTTGACTCAATTGTGATGAGACTCCACCACTTTGGGTTCGGGTTTTTTTATTATCTACGTGTAAAATTGTATTACGTCTGTTTCCGCAACGTTTACATGATGATGACTTGCAATTGGATTTAAAATGTCCCGACCGCAGACAGTTAGTGCATAATATGTAGAGTCTTAGTTTATCGTATTTTTCAGGAACTGCTAAGTCTAAGAATTTCTGACACTGGTATATAAAATGAACACCGTTACAAATTTGGCATGTGCGGATTGTTTCGGTTGCTGTGTAACTCTGATATACTTGGGGTGTTTTAAATGAGCTCTCAAAATCACGTGAATTTTTGTTAATTACTTTATTTGATCCCTTACTATGCCCGTTTTGCGATATGTTTTCGTCATAATTTGATTCAAGAGCGAAACACTTTTTTGTTAAGTATTCAATTAGTTTGTTTAACGTGGGCAGATTTTCATAATCATCTTGGTTATTTTCCCATTCGCGCCGTGTACGTTCATCGAGTTTTCTTAAAATTAATGGGATTAGTAAGGTATCCCATTGATCTGCGGGAAGATTTAACTTCAATAGTGCGTTCTTGTGCTAATAAACTTCATCTATCAGTTTCCTAAGAGCAATGTGTGATTCTTTCGTGACTTTTGGTAAATTGAACAATAGTCCGTTAACATGGTGATTTATGATTGCGCGTTTGTTTTCATATCGTTTTTTAAGCAAGTCGAGAGCAATTGAATAGCTTTCGGTGGTAACTTCTAGCGAGCTTATCATGTGCAAGGCGTCATCCCTACAGCAGGTTTTTAAGTATAGGAATTTCTGAATGTCTGATAAATCTACACGAGAGTGTACGACTGAATTATAAAAATCAAAAAAAATTAACCATGTTTCATACGTTCCGCAAAAAGTAGGCAGCCCCATATCTGGCAACCACGATAATTGTGCCGAGAATGTTTGCAACTGTGGTACCTCGTTTCGAGTAAAAGAACTATTGGAAACATTATCAACTATGGCAATAATTTCGTTTGCTTCCCCAATGAGATCATAAAATTTCGTTTCAATTTCTTCTCTTTCAATACTTTCATTTAAATCTAAATACTCTAGTCTTGCTTGACAACTATCAAATTGTAACAGATCGTTTTCAATAACCTCTAAGCGCGTTTCAATTTGTTTACTTTTATTTTTGTTAGTTTCGTCTCTCAAAAATTTTTCAAATCTAGTTAATTTGCCTTTAATTATTCCGCGTTGATGCCGTAATTGCGTTTGTTCGTCCGCTGACTCGTTATCTGACATGTTTTTTTTGTTACTACTGCGTGAATTAAACGTTTAACCTTTATGTGTTAGTTAAAAATATGTACGTGCGTGAATTATAATTAAACCTTAACTAAAATATGAATATTACTATATGATTCAAAGTATGCGAGAGAAATGTACCACTCATCAACACAAATCGAGAGAACAATGTTGAAATTAAGGAAAATGAAAGGAACTTATCTGATACGGCTAGCTTGGCAACGCTGCTGTTATTACAATCTTCTTTCGGGTACGTTAAAATGGCTTCTCTTCTTTATAACTTTATTCTTGACCATCCGGTAGAAGAACCAAAATATGTTATGTTCGCTTTAAATTGGTTGACTTGAAGGACCTGTGGTTCGTGTAATAACTGTTTGTATTAAAACTGATTTATTCATAAGAATTACGTTATATTATTTTTTTTGTGAATTGTGATATGATGTTGCTTGCATCTCGGCTTCTTGCCTACTGACCCTTCCTCCGCTCACCGGTAGCACTGCAGTCAATCGGCTGGCGACCAACGGCGTCGAGAATGTTTTTGAAAGAGGGTTTAACACGAAGTATCTAATAGCCTATTTTTAATAAAATGTGTATTCATAACATACTATTCTTGTAATTATTATCAACAAGATTTAAGGAAGGTAGGTAAACAAGTAATCGCCTAACAGTGTCTTCAATCTATTAACAAAAAGAGAAGACGCTATTTCTTCGGACAGGTGAACTCTACGATGGAACACCTATTCACATACTCTGCTTCTGTGAGAACCTACAAGAACTCAGACGGAAGCACTTTGGAGAGAAAATAATACAACCATTACAACTACTGAAAATCCCCCCTACCAAACTAATGGCCTTTATAGAAGACATGATGCTTCTGGAATTGAAGTGGATAACATGAGAAATGGTACAGATTCCATTCAAGTGCCTGGGCTGTTGAACACAGCCCAAACGAATGAATGGAAGGACATTTTGTCGATGGTGCGAAATATGGCAACGATATCTCTTGAAGTTCCAAAAGCCGAAAAGCTCAAAATAATGTGACTTCACTAGGCGTAGTTTCCGCCACGGTCATCGCACTGTTAATTGCGAGATATGGAATCATTGGTTACTGTTTCTTGGATTTTATTCACAAATTCCAAATAAATATACAGTATGGTGTAAATGAAAGGAATAAATTTGTTATTTCGTAAGCAGGCGAATTTGAGGAAAAATCCTGAAACCCGTCGATTTTTATTTTTGGAAGGCTATTCGTAAGGATACCTTTCCATTTTTGACGTCATCTATGTGGGCGTGATGACGTCATCGCTGAAAATTTTAAACAGAAATGTGAGTGTTTTTTAAATACCTATTTAGTCTGGATAATTGATGTTTGTATTTGTTTGAAAGATTAATAAATCTTTTTATTACAATAAATATTTATTATGTGTTATTCATTAAATACAACGAAACTTAAATAAAGTGCTCAAATTGTTTACCTTCAGCTAAAATACAATGAGAAAGACATGCCGCGAACTCTTCTCGAACCATCTCCATAACTTCCCGAGTTATTTGTGCAACCTCAATACGTATCCTTTCTTTGAGTTCATTGATATTTTGTGGTATATTTTGGTTTTCAAGTATCCCCATAAAAATAAATCAAGAGTAGTCAAATCAGGTTACCAAGGCGGCCACTCAATTGTTCCTCTTCCATCGATTTGGAAAGACGTTGTTCAAGTAATTGCGCACCAAGACAGCATAGTGTGGAGGCGCACCATTTTGCTGCCATCATAAATCATTTCTGTTTGGGAACAATCGATTTAATTCGAAGAGGTCTTTCACATGACCGGTTTTTCTGAATTTTTGCTCAATTTTGCTCACAGTGGATTGTGAAATTGGTTCTCGGTTGGGGTATTTATTATTAAATAACGTACATACTTATTTCTGGGGCGTCGGCACAGCACTATCGTGGAACACCTCTGATGCGATAATTACAGTGAAGCAGTGTCGAGCGCGGTTATAACTTGGATGGGTGTCCAACCCTCTTCTAAATAGCCCGTACAGCCTGCAGCGGAGTAGCATATCACAGCTCGCAGGCATTATACCAATGAGCACGAGGTATAATGTAGGTATGTCTTCTTTCGGAGAAGACGTAAAACCGAGGTCCCGAGTCCATGGATGTTGGGCTTGATAAAAAATCCTACCACTGGTTGGAACACCAGTGGGTTCGACAAAAATTTCCGGCTAGGGGTAGAGTGCTCCCGGCGTCGGTGATTAGCCTCAGTTGCAGAACTAGACCGACGTTAAATAACCAAATAAAAAAATACTTCTTTCTGCGTACCTGTTTTATCTCCACTACCAATAACTATTAGTATTTCAATTCTTTGCGTTCCAGTCAGCTTCATGCTGATAGATACAAAGACTTTTTGAATACGTCTACTACAATAATACTATAAATCACTTGACAGAGAGTTAATTAAGTTTGAATCTATATATTATATACCATCTATTATTTGACTGTCCCATATAAAATGCTATGAAAGGAGAGAGTAAGTTCCACCTCCAAAATAACGACACAACATTTATTCAGAAACGAAATGATGTAGATCCAAGTAGTGCTGAAATTATATGTAGCTATGTATTTAATATTCTTAAGTTGAGGCCGTTTGTTCTCTGTGAATAAGCAAGCTAAATTGCTATCGTATTGTCCCTATTATATCTAATATAGTTGTAGTACTTCTTGTGCTACACTTTTCTTTGAACAATGGAGATTGATTGATTGATTGATATACACCACCACTATTTAAAATTTTTTGATATATTTTATTAACTGTTTGTCAAGTACGAACAAAAAATATTGAAAGGTGTGAAAATAACGCACTAAAATAATTTCATAATATTTTGTATCTCGGTAAGAAGGGGTATTTTATTGAAGTGGTTCAGGTTAAATCTGCATATTACGTGCTAAGGTTTCTACACCTACTAGGTATATTGACAATTCTTGATGAAAACCCCTGCATATCTCGTATTCGAATTGTCCTAAGAATTATGTGATTGTGACTACACTAAGTTATCCATTGGAAAAATTGGCTGGAGGAGACGCTGTAATTTTTTCCTCTTTGTGAAGGGAACAATTACGGTTCTGAGTGGCTTCACAGACATCTATTCCCTCTCGCACTACCTATGCACTATGTTTAGGGCTGTTTGATGGATATTGGATATTATCTCTTCAAATTGGCCTGTAATAATTATTACTATATCATCAGCATATCTACCCCCTGACTGGATAATTCACCCAGGAGATCGTCAACCAATAGTGACCACAAAAGGGAGGAAAGCAACCCTCCCTGTGGGCATCCCCTGGCCGCTGTACCCCCTACCGTGGCTACATTCAGTGATGTACCGGTTTGATAATATGCTTTTGATTCAGTAACGGATTGGTTTGCAGATTCTTCTGCGCTCCACCGTTCTCCACATATGGAGTTTGAAAGGACGTTAATAAACGCTCCTTATGTATCTATAAAGGCCGCCAACGTTATTTCCTTGTTGCCAAGGAAAGAGCTGATTTTCCCCACTAGATTGTTTACCGCCAAATCTGTAGATTTGCCCGTTTGATAAGTATACTGGGAGGGATTTAGCAGATCCTCTCGTAACCTCCCTTCCCTAATATGCCTGTCTAAAATTTTTTCTAGACATTTCATTAAGAACGAGGTGAGGCTGATCGGATTTGGGAAGTGAATTGTTCACTTTTCCAGTTTTCAAATAAATACAACCCTCGCCACTGACCATTCTAGAGGGATGTACCACCACGCCAGACTTGCTCTCAATAACTTGACCAAATGGGGTAACAGCTCTCCACTGCCCTGTTGTAGCAGAGCAGGAAAAATGCCATCCTCCCCAGGTGATTTGTACGGTGAGGATTCGTTCACTGCCCATACAATTGCCGATTGAGTGAGTATGTTTGTTGCCAACTTCCAATCTTCCTTTTTGGGCCGTTGGAAGTGGGATGGCTGAGTGGTCCTCCAGAAACCGACAACCGGGAAAGTGAGTCTGAAGCAGTAGCTCCAGGGACTGCTTTGCAAAGCTTGTATAGGTTCCGTCTGGGCATTTTATTGCTCCAACGCCCTGTGCCGGATCTCTGTCTTGTGAATTCTACAACTGACACGTAAATCTGATATGCTCTGACAGAAGTTTCTCCAGGACTCTTTCTTGGCTTTCCTAATCGCCTTATTGTACTCTGTTGAAGCTATACGATTGTTCTAATGAACATTTTTCTTAAGCTCGGTTGAAAAGTTTCCGAACTTCTACTCTTTTATTTTCCAAGTCTCTGCTCCACCACGGTGATCCTCTGTGGTCTCTCGTCTCCTTCAGTAGGCAGTTTAGTTGATAGGCCGATAGAATGGCGGTTTTCAATTGATTATTCGCCTTCTCTATCTCTAATAGTACCAATTATGTTTATCAAGCCTTCCTGGAGGGTTGATCGATGACCGCTCCAGTTGGTGCATTTTCGGTTTCGAAATTGGACTATGGGTCATGCCCCTGTATTCATGTCGAATCTAATGTATCTGTGGTCTGAACAAGACGGCTCCGTAGATACGTGCCAGTTAACGATTCTAGTACTAATTAAATTCGTGCTTATCGTTAAATGTAAGACTTCCCTGCTAATTTCATTCACGAAAGTTGGTTCGGAACCAATGTTATTTACTACTAGCCCCTTCCTTATTATATGATTATATAAATACTCACCTCTTTCATTTGTGTCCGTACTTCCCCAGTCCAACTGGTGGGAATTTGCGTCACATCCAATGATCACCTGGGTGTTGTTCCTCCTGCCGTGGGCGATCAGTTCTCGCACTACCGCTGGGGGATGTTCTTCTCTTCTGTCTAACTACAATATTCAGCGAACCATAAATGAACCTACCTAGTTGGTATAATTTTGTTTTTTAGTTTTTATTTCCGATAAGAGACTAGAAAAGATTTTATGTTAATACAAACTAATATACAGTGCTTTTCAAAAGTCCCTTCCCCCCCTCGTATCTTTTGAACGGCTACACTTACATTAATAAAAATTCGGAGTGTGAAAATAAAGTGTTGTAATCTTCTCTACGAATGGTAACAGGTGACGTAATAGTAATAGATGACGTTACAGTGCCACTCTGGCCAATAATTTTAAATAGGACCTCATGGCAAGTGATATCTCGTTTGGAAGGCATTGACATGGGCTACATAGCCATATTAATTTTGTTTGGGTTTAAACTAATTTTGACGGATAAATTAAATAAATACCAAATTATTATTTCACATTTGAATATTGAAGATTTTTCAGTCCGCCTCTGGTTAGTTGTCAAAATTGACGTTTTTAATTTAATAGTATATTTGTTGCTTTGCAAAGTTTTTCTAAATAGCTTGAATATTTAATTTTATTATTGTTTAACGAGACGTTTAAGAGTTTACATAGGCAAAATGATACGTACTCAAGCCGACAAAGTAGCAGCTTTCTTAATAATTGGTGAATCTGGAAAGAATCTCCATGAAGCGGAACGTTTATTTAATGAGATATACCCAGATCGCCCTATCTCAAGAACTTATTTGAGGGAGCTTCTTCACAAGCTTGAAGCAACAGGTAGTGTTCAAGATGCTAAACGATCTGGTCGACCAACGTTTAGTGATGATGAAAAATTGATATAGTTGCTGAAATGGTAGTAAACCCTACTTCCTCTTCAACTAAAGTTGCGTCTATCTGTGAAGTAAGTAAAAGTACAGTACAGAGAGTGTTGGCTAAAAATAAACTTCATCCATACAAGTTAAAAATGGTGCACCACCTTTCGGATGACGACCCTGACAGAAGACTCGAATTCTGTGAATGTATGACAAATAAAATTAGTCAAAACCCACATTACACAAAAACAATTTGTTTTAGTGACGAAAGTACTTTTTGCCTCAATTGAAATGTGAATACACAAAATGTAAGGTATTGGAGTGACACAAATCCTCACACCTTTCGCGAACAACATACCCAATTTCCAGAAAAAGTCAATGTTTGGGCAGGTATTTTGGGAAACCACATAGTTGGTCCTGTTTTCCTAAATTCAAATTTAAGCGGTGAGTGTATCTAGAGATTTTACAAAATGCAATTGAGCCGTTAATTCTTGAAATTCTGGAAGATAATCCAGATGAATTTGGCCATCTGGAAATAACATTTCAACAAGATGGTGCTCCTGCACATTATTATGGTGCAGTAAGACGTTACCTGGATGAAGAATATCGAGGTAGATGGATCGGCCGCCGAGGTCCTATAGAATGGCCACCTCGGTCACCAGATCTGACACCATTAGATTTTTTTCAATGGGAGTACTTGAAATCCAAGGTTTATACTACGGCACCAGATAGCATTGGCGTTTTGAAAGAAAGAGTTATTGAAGAATGCAATGCAATTTCAGCTGACATTGTTGATATTTGATTAATTGAATTAAAAAAAATAATTTCAATAATTTTGGTATTTATTTAATTCATCCGTCAAAATTAGTTTAAGCCCAAACAAAATTAATATGGCTATGTAGCCAATGTCAATGCCTTTCAAACAAGATATCACTTGCCATAAGGTCCTGTTTAAAATTATTGGCCAGAGTGGCACTGTGACGTCATCTATTACTATTACGTCACCTGTTACCATTCGTAGAGAAGATTACAAAACTTTATTTTCACATTCCAAATTTTATTAATGTAAGTGTAGCCGTTCAAAAGATACGAGGGGGGGGAGGGGACTTTTGAATAGCACTGTATATTTGACGAAGAAGAAGAACTCGTGATTCTTGTTCCATCCAGCTTGCTAGCGGAATTTTCAAATTCCGTCGGGATCGGTTTTCAATTATTTATTCCGTTGGCAAATTGGTTGGGATTGCTCGTTAACTAGGTTCTGGTAGTGAGACTAGAAGCAAGATTCTTTGACAACCCATTGGAGCGACAAGGATAGGAATCTCCAAAATTTTGTCTAATTAGGATTTTAAAATAATTCCGTTCTTTTCGACACTCACCAGTTCGATGGTAGTTCCGTGGTCTGTAAAATACAAAATGTGTCTTTGAGACATCCTATTAAACGGAATATATTTTTTCGGCCATATTAATGTGGATAATCCAGCCTTTATATAGATTTTTGGAACGTGTTGTTTTTGGAAGGCTAGGTCCACATCTCTTCGGAGGATTTTGTGATACTACCTTGTGAGTACGCCATCTATTGGTTTTCCAATAGACCAAAAAAATTGTTTTTTGTAAAGGAAAAAAAGTTATTCTATTCTATTCTAAGTGCGTTGTAATTAGGCTTGAACTATTTGGCATGATATAGTAATTCGATTCAAGCAAGTTTAATTTAGAATTAATTTTGAATTACCGATTTTGACGAATACCAATGGAGTTTGTTTTTTGTGTAATTGGTTCAGCAGAAGGAGACGAAAGTTTTGTTAACCTTCCAAAGTATAGCCCTTTTACAAGTTAAAAGGTGAGTTTTACACCATAAATTATTAATGCCATAAATGGTTTATTTGTTGACAATTTTTGTTGGTTTATATAGTTTGATAGGGTGGTAATATTGTTTTTATTATTCAATGAGTATATCTAGTTCATGGTTTACTTTTTTTTTCATCAGGAAAAATTGCTTACTTGGCAAGCACACTGAGAATTTTAAAAGGAGACTTATAAATAATAATATTATCAACTATTATATACACAGTAGTGATTGAACTAATAATAGATGACATAATATATGTTATATGTATTGATTAATTCATATAGGCTGCCTTCCAGCAAATACAGTAAAGTATAATATACGAAAAGTATAATCAAGCCAGCAATTAATTAGTTTTTGTTTCCAAGTATATAAATTAAACATTATTTAGAAGTTTTCTCCGTTTTTGCCTGACGGCAAACCATCTGTGTCTATTTTGGATACATATCTTGATTGTTACTAAGATTTCTGTACGCTGCCGCTGTAAAAAAAGCAATATTTTTTATTGTCATATAGTGTAGTTGAAAAAAATTTTTTCTTATTTTCATTTAGTATTTTATGTACGAATGTACGAAGCCACTAGGTATACAAGGGGTATCCGATATGGATATTACTGACGATTTTGGTATTTAACTATGAAATAAAAAATTTGTTTAAACCTTCATTATAAGGTTTGAAGGTTTAAACAAATTTTATTGTTTTGTTTCATAGTTAAGTATGGATCTTCATCAAGTAAGCCTCATTTATTCGATTTATTTATTTTTCTGGTGTTATTATCATTCTACAGCAAAAATTCGAGCTGTATGGAATTTATAAAATTCAATTTTTGGGCGTTCATGATGCGATGGGAATTTTAATTTCACTTTTAGTGGGAACTATTAATTGGTCGCTTTAGGACATGGGTTGGAACTGAACGAAAACAGCTTGTTTTATAATTATTAAATATTTGTGTTTTTGTAATGGAATGCAATTAAATATACGAGATATTCACTTTTGGTCTTGATAAGTTTATAACTACGGGGGGTGTTTAGAAATTGGGATACTGTATATATTCTTATTCGAATTTGTTCCCCGTAGGGTTTTTTTTCCCTCCCCCTTATATTTAAGGAATTTGGATAATACTGGATTGAAGAACTACCAAGTTGTTGGATAATTTTGCTGGAACTCGATTAAGTGAATTGTTTTTGGATTTGGGTAAACTCTATCTGCTGTAATTATTTGTTTCATTCTGTGTAACAAGATCTAAGAAGGTTTTTAACCTATTTGTAATTTTAATGGTATTTTAATATTACATACGGTCGGAAGTGACTGTAAATCTTAGCTGTAGTTTAGTACTTTACTATATTTTTATACATTTCGGCTTACGCATTGGATCCAACGCTACACGCCTTGACAAACTTTTTTTTAATGTGGATAACTTTTCTCAATTGTGACTTTATAATATTTTGACGATTTGTGTATAAAAAAGTTAGAGTATATTGTAATGTTAACTATATTTAGCTTGAACGTATATGTTGATAGTCGGCGTTTTCCACTAACGTTTGCGAATACAGAGAGTTGAAATTTCGATTCTTAACGTAATATAATCTTATCTTTTTCCAACTTTAATCATAATACTGTTTAACCTTCTTTTCGGTTATTGGAGAACATATAGGGTTGTTTTTATCCAGTTTTTCGTTGCCTCCATGTTATTTTTCAACATTACTCTAGCTCATCACTAAGCTACTACTAAATTGTCAAACTACTGACTACACTTTGTATATTTATCAGAACAGAAAGATTCAATATGTATGTACAAGTAATTGTAGAATTGGTTTGTTTTTATTTCATTCCTTTTAAGTAGGTTTTTAGGAATGAGATGCCATCCTATTTGCGGTAAATCTACTTAGCGCCCTTTCACATCTGAATTATCTTGCAGTGCTGATCGCTTGCTTGCGTAAGTGAATCCACGTCGTCTACATATGAGTACTAGCCGCTGGCCGCAGTCTGTCAACCTGAACACTCTAATTCTGTGACCTAGTAGATATTATTGAGTTTTGAAGGCTGCAGCTTTTTGGAGCAATTTCAGGTGCTCATTTGTCAGCAGGACATTGGGGTGATCCGGGTGAATGATTCCCATCTGCACACTCTCCGCTACTGCTTTGAATGATGGCTTAGAACCCGCCGCACTCACCGAAGGACGTGGCTTTTTTGCCTCCGTCTCCGGGGTACTACCTTCGGGTCTTTGCCTTTTACTGGATGAGGCCCAAGAAGAAGGAAATGGTTTGTTCCCTCCACCTAAGTGCCGTTCATCCGGCTTCTGTCTTTTGCTGGATGTAGCAGCAGGAGAAGGGGATATTTTGTTCCCACTTTTTTTGTGCCGTTCAGCCAGCTCCTTGACTATTTTATCAACGGAGGGTTGGTACGGAACCACGCTCTTGATCAAACGGCTTAGCCGTTTTCTTGAAGCGCCAGCAAATTTGATCCTTTTGGTAAGGTTCAGATCCACCACCGCTTCCGCTAAATCTGCCCCTGTGGGGGGATCTTCGGGAGTATTACGAGGAAGGGCTGCCAGCAACTCCCTCTCTTCCTGCTCCGATCTGGGGATTAGTGAGTGGGCAGAAACTACCACCTCCATGTCCTCCTCCAGTGTAACGTGGAGAATATCCCCTCCGTTGTTTTTTTTTATTAATACTTGCTTTTGTTTGGTCCATATAGTTCACACGAGTAGCTGGGGAACTAAGTGTCCGCTGCCGCCGAGCCCCACAGTACCGCAGTAAGGCAAAATACTCCAGGAGGTTGCCTGGTACCCTGGAGGCTCCGTTCGAGATAGCTGTTTGTGCTAGGCACAGCTACCGTACATTATACACTCCCTTCGGCAAGGTTCGCGTAACACCTTGAGCTTAAGCCTATTGAGCCACTTTTTGTTGATCCCCAGTGATGCTGTGTAAAAAGCTCCAACACCTTCGAGGACCGTAAGCCCCTCCTCCAACGACAAGGTCCTGTGACTCCTAGGGGGAAGAACTGCTTATATGCAATATGCAGAAACTATGGAAACAGAAGAACGAACCAGCATTGAACAGAAAAAAATCCTACGGGATAGATAAAGCTATCATACTTACCGCCTTGTGCATCTTAATATAGAGCAAATATTGTTGGACGACAAATAGAAGTAATTATATATACACATACGTCCCTGATTAAGTATCCAGACTCGGTGCAAATTCGTTAGGATAATGACTTTTATTAGCAAGGAGCCTCTCCAGATTTGTTAATCAACCTGATTCATTCAAATTTACTCGAGAAGTCTGCGATGGTTGGCGATAGTGGATACTAATTACAATTTACACTACGACCACACCACACTAATACTTTTGATTATCTTACGCCCGTTTCGATAACTGAGTTAATTCCTTCGCTGACTCTAGTGAGCTCTAGTTATCCTCAATCAACCTGAAGTTTCCAGGATAGAGATTGCTTAAAAATTAGTCTCATTGAACAGCCAATGGTTTTAACGCAGATATAACAGAATATCCTGCATTTTGTTAGTGTATCCCAAATATTCTTGCAGCGTATGCAAAAAAATTAACATATATAAATAGGGAAGGAAGTTACGTTGAATATCCAATTCATGAAGTATACCCTACTCAAAAATTATCTGATTTAACCGACTAAATGCTTTCCTTTATTGTCAGAATGATGAGTTATTATAGGGGAAGAATTAATAAGCGTTATCAGAAACGGATTACGTAGGTTTAAAAAACCCTCAATTTAATAGGATTCCAGATATTTTGTTTAGTTTTAGGTTAGCAAATATTACTGAAATTGGAAATTCAAGTTAAAAGTAGATTGAGCGTATGTGTTTCAAATGGAAAAAAAATCCCCCTACTTCTCAAGAAAGTATTTTTGAAACAATAATTTATAAAACGGGATTATACGTGAAAGCAAACTAAATGACGACGGAACTTATTTTCAAAATATTTCCGATGGATAACAATATAATTTTGTATTCAAAACCTCAGCCAGATTTTTAGAGCTTCCATTATCAATGAAGAGAATGATACTTATATTTTTATTCTCTTTCATCAAATTTGACAATATCGGTTCGTGAACAGCAGCTGATTTTCACAAAAATCGTCTGTGACCAATATACTGATTTTTGATAGTGATGGTGAAGTTTATAAATGTCCTTCCTATCAATAAAATTAAGTTAACGCGAAAAAATCGTGAACTTTTCTTGTAGATTTTTTGAATGGATAACTTAAAAATAATTAAGGCAAAACTTAAACTGAAACAAAAAACAAAATTAATTACAATATTGTTCATGAAATGTAAACAAACAGTGGAAAAGTTTTAAAATCCGGTATTTTGTGAACAATTCAAGTACTTTTTGCAACTTCTCTTCAGTAATTTGTTTACATTTCTTGAATCGTCTGCGACTTGTACTTGACTATTAACGGAGGAAATTTCATAAGTTTAACAAGATACAATAATTGTTTCCAACCAAAATCCATTTTCTCGGTAATTGTGTTCCAAGTTTCTCCGTTATTGTTCTACGGTGTGAATGCATTTTGCTAATAATATTTAGTATATTATCTCCGTTCACCACTTTATGTATTGGTTTTTTATTTAATCCTCAACTACTGACACGGAGTCTTCTGCGTCGGACATTTTATGGTTCTACTCCCACCACAAATTTTTTTGGCGCTTGCCGCTCTCAGTAGCTTCCTATTTTGTAGTGTTCTTTGAGGTGGCACGTAGATAAATACGAGATTGTTATATCTTGACTTACACGCATTTCCAAAATTCGAAGAAAGACGGCCTACAGATGTAACAAATGCCTAAGACCGATATGTCTGCAATGTTCACGCAAATGTTGCATACATTGTTGTAATAACTTGGAATATAACCTTTGTGGTTACTATATGTTATTGGGAAAAAAAATTGAAATAATATTTTTGGAGATAGTACTATATTCTGTTCACCTGATTTTTAAAAGTAAAAAAGTAGATCTTCGTTTCTTGCCTGTTTTTGATATTTCTTTCTCATAAATGTGATATATTTTTTAACAATTGCTCACAATTATATATGTTTTATTTAATTTGTATGCAAAAATATTCTCCTCATAGGCTCCGGAAATATTTTAATAATATATTATTAATATAAGGGGTCTCGCGAACTTCGTGTCCATATTTACGTCAAAAAAATTGCCATTGTCAGTAGTTTAGGGTTGAAATAAAGTATATTGAGTAGTGGTTTATTTGTTTTCTAATCTTTCAACGACTCTATTTTCAAAGTGGAATTTCAACGTAGTTTGAGATTAAAACGTTTGCAATGGATTGTATTATTTTATTCTTGAGATATCCTGTGTGCTTAATATTATTCAACTTTGTAAATTCTACAGCATCACTTAAACTGAACATTTGCTCCAACTTCAACAATAACAAACTAATTTTTCTTTTCCTTATAAATCAACTAATTCACTAATACCCATAACGTTTCCATTTTCTTTTACAGGTTTTCAACAAGCACCACTTCCATGCGAAAAAAGCACTAAAAAATGGCAGCTCGTTGTTCATTAATGTCAGTATTAATTCATCAAAGAACAAAAATAATTCATTTTAACCGTAAGATGCACTCTCCCATCCTCAAGACACTGAGAGAAATGTGCCAGGTGAACAGTGTACGTAATATTAATTTTCAGTATAGTTTGGCAAGTTTATCTGAAGCTACGCGGCATCGGTAAGGGGCGAGGAAACGTGGCGTATATCTGTCAGAAACGTACCAATGGCGTTCGTTACCTATTTTTATAAAAGTATTAAAAATAATAATTATTATTATATAATAATTATATATAGAAACTGATTTTTGCTTTGCTTTAAAGGTGAGGTATATTTCAAAACACGGTATTTGTTAAAAACAAATAATGTTAAGGATCGTACTTGAATTCAATATGGATACGAAATAGTTCAAAATCTGACACTGAAAATACCAACGCCACTGGATAATCAATGTCAGTCAATTGACAAAGTGAGAGGGAAGAACACACGTACGCGCTTGCAAAAGGAAGTCAGCTGGTCGCTAAGCAACGAAGACCTTTCTATAAATTTCACCAATTGAATTAGTTCGGAGGGCGTGAAAATTATGGTTTTCTCTCAACGCTGCCAGAGCTTGAAGAAGCCCATAACAAATTTGGAAAAGTGTTCATCTTTTAATATTTATAAATTGGAAAAATTATGTTAATAGACATAATCCAAGGAACAAGCACATTCAAGAATTACCGTTTAATCATATTGTTAATATTGTTATGTTAGAAAGTCCATTTTCTAATTATTATCACTACATACTTAGCACTTTATTGTTTTCATAGTTAAACGTGGAAATATCGAATGTTTTCGACTGCATTTCTTTCACGGCTTCAGATAAACTTGCCAAACTATAGAACACCATCGCGAGTTTCAAAGTTAGCTACCGTATTGCAAAATGTATGTTGATAGGTCGACTGCTGTCATCGTCAAAGTAACAGCTTTATTACAGTATTTTCGAAAACAACTTCAATTGAAAAAATATGTGAAAAAATTGGAGGTGATATACGTTTGTCGGAAACTTATTTTAATGTAAAATTCTCTTATTTTAGCAAAATACAAACGTCAAAAAAAAACCTGCGAATGAAAAAAATTAAGTACTATTCCCTATATTCAAAGAATTATTATTATTATTCTCATTTTCAGGATTATCGATTATTACTGTCACATTTGAGCTAGAATGACGGGTCAACCTCGGAATGAAACGGAATAACATTAATGGTTATAAAAGCCTATTTTGCCAATCCAAATATTGTCTAAACGGTGATAGAAGATCAAGTATATTTGTCCGTGAATATTCAAGGTCGCAAAAATATTCAGCTTCCTTTCCTAAAATTGTATTTGCATTACTGATAAAGTAATGTAAAGTATGAAATTATCTACAAATTTTGTCTCAATAACACTGTAGACTCGCGTTTCACATAAGAAGAAGCCACGTGAATTTTCGCAACTGTCTTGCGCAGAAATCAAAATCGGTCTTGTTTATCTATGTCTCCTCGTAACGACAGTTTCATGCAACTGGCATTACAAACGAACATCGCCAATCGTTAATTGAAATTATAAATATTTATTCTCATATAACAGTGTCTATTCTATAAGAAACTATCTCGAAAAGCTTCAAGGAATTCCCAAATGTGTTTTAATCAAACTATACATACATAATTCATGATAAATACATTTTTTGCCTACCTTACAGAAAAACCAATCATATGAGCATCAAAAATAGGGCGGAAACTATTGTTTAGCTGCTCAAGGGCGGAAAATTCATAACGCCACTATTTTTGAAGTTTTCCACCGTCTGTCCCTTGACGTTCGACGTTTCATATGAATTTTTTAATTTAACGTCAGTGTATGTCAAAGTTTTTTGTTATATTTTCCCATTTTTTGGTTTTTTAATAGGTGAAATATAGTTGTGTGTTATATATGTGGGAAACGCTTTAGCAGCCCTTAACTATCAGCTGCCCTCGCTTTGCTACGCTCGCTCGTGCATCTAATAGTCTTGGACTGCTAAAGCCCATTTTCTGCCCTAGGGACACAATATACTATTTCAATATTGTTATTTTGTGTTAACCTACAAAATGTGAAAACGTTAAGCTACTGATTTGAAGTCGAATGTCAATTTCACAATATGGCACTGGTTAAGACAACAAGTTCGCGCATACGTCTGCAACTTCAAGTGGCTTCTTCTCACGTGAAACGGAGTGCAAAGAATATGAATCGTTCAGCAATACCTACATGCAAGACATGCGCAAGATTAATTGCAAATCCCAGTATTAATTAAATATTCAATACAATACATTGTATTTATAAATGTAACTTATGAAGCGAGTAGTCATTTATATTATTATTACTTATCTTGTTCATATACCTGAGTAATCAAGTGAATTATTTTAATGGTATATTAATTATATTTCCATAAGGATGTGTCTTGGGTAGGAAATTGATCCAGAAGACTTTTCCCAATAATATTTTTCTTTAGCACTTAAATAATAACTATTTAGTACAATTGAAAATGAGTGAGAAGACTTTTTAATTACTTTACTTATTAGTAACTAGAATGGAGCTTGTTTTCCACGACATCTGCTCCTGCTAGTGGCTCAAAAATTATAGTGATTGTAATTATCCTCTTCGTTATCAGTGTCATAAACATTCAAAAACTTCAAGGTCATATGCAATTCCTTCATCGAGTTCATGCTGATACGAAAAAGTGTTGAGATATCTCTACAAGCTAACCAACATTGCACTTCTGATTTTCAACAGCAACCATTCTTGCAGTTGCAGAATATCATACTGCGGTAGGTAGTGATAATGTTGTTATCGGCTCCAGTGACACATTTCTCAGCACCCACATTATGGAGCAGTTGGAGCAGAGTGTTGAGACACGCTTGGAGCAAAGATAGAAGCTTCGGTAGTATCGCTTATCATTTATCGAAGCTCTAGTATAAAGGCACCCTTAGTTCACACAAACATTCAGTTTATTCTGTTTCATTCCGGGGAGAAACCCTCAGGTGACTGGACATGGTTATTAACATTCAACTACTATAGTTTTGTTTTTATGGATTTTCACCAGTGAAAAATCACTGTATACAACTTTGAAGTTTCAATTAATCTTGCTGACAGTTGTCGGAGTTACAATTAGCGTATTATATATCTTTTCACACTTGTAATTTATTTATAATAAATGTCTTTGAACCGCAATTAGCCAGAAAAGGTCTTAACAAGTTAATGAAGTGTTAAATTGGTCTTAATTGTCGAAACAGCAGCATGACAGAACACAGAATATTATTGAAATTTAATAGTGAACCGTTTTCAATTAAAAATAACAACATAAAAAATTACAAATACTAAATATGTATATTGTCAACATGAACATTTTAGATCTTGAAAGGTTGTTAGTTATGCCAAAATTTTTTACAACATCGAACAGCTAATCCAATATTCATAAATTGCTGCGTCACTGCTTATAATATAAAAATTATATTCTAGTATTCCAGTAACTACCATTTTTAAATCAAATGTCAGTCGACGTTATTAAACATGCACATGTAATTTTCACGCCACTTGAGTATTCAGTCAACATACATTTTGAAATATTTTATTAGGATGTTTTAAGTAATATTCTTGCAGACATTTATATGAATTATGAATTATAATGTTAATGCTGCGTGATGTTCAATATAGTATTTTATAGGACTATTAAGGAGAGTACCATGAAGCATTGAGTTCATGATTTTTCATTTATACTGTACAAAAACAATATTTTCATATTTAAATCAGATATACAGGTATGGACACTTTCAGAATTTTCTATTTGGGTGTTGATTGTTTTTGGAGTATTTATAAATTCCATTGCCTTTATATGGATATTATTGAGGACTGGTGATTTGTTTTATATTCAATAGTAAGACTCAGGAAAATAATTAACATGATACTCCATTGTTGAAGGGTACCGGCTATTTCTACACATTTTTCTTCAATATAAAATAAGTTTCAGTTGCATTATATTGAAACATGCCCATTATTTTCAATTTGTGGACGCACCTTGCATGCTGAGCTCATCTCAAAAATGTATTATAAGTTAATACAATATAGGGTGCCAAAATGCAAAAGTAGCTCATGACAATTTATTATTTACAAATAAATGACGGAGAATACACGTCTACTCTAACAAATACAAATCAAAAACATTCTTCTTCATATACCACTAAATAATGTGTCAGCTGGTAATAAATTCGTCTTTAAAATTTATTGCGTAGTGAGTATTCCGTTTCAAATTTCCTACCCGAAACGAGGTTTGAAGTCATGGCTATTGCCAGGTCTGTAAGTGTAGACTTTAGATTTCAAATAACCCCATAAAAAGAATTGTAATGGGATGCGATCGGGTCCATTTCAATATTCTTCTACTTCCGATCCATCGTTCTTGAAATAATCTGTGGTGCATAGCTTTCACGAAATGCGTCATATCCTGTTGGAATCATATTCTACGGTCTAAAGTGCTGAAAATTTAGATACCTGGAAAAACCTCAGGAAATCCACATACAACTTTCCTGTTGAATTTTCATACAAAAATATAGACCAATCATTGTGTTTCTCACAATACCAGAAAATACTCTGATTTTTGTGGTCTTTGTGTATGGTGTATACTTGCATCCAATATGAATTTCCGTTGGACCGAGACTGGTTAACATGTCCCTCCAAATAAAACGTTACATACAAAGACAAAATGTTATTACATCAAATTGCTGCTTAAATTAATATTATTGTGGTTGACTAAATTTAGTTATGCTATCGCAGTCATCTTCACACAACTCAAGTATCAGATGTGCCGGGTGTTTACAATAATAACTCAATAAACACGAATTTTCTATAATAAATGTACCGTTACAATACCACAAAATTTAAATATTCGTAAAAATCAAATAATTTTACGTTGTATGTATGTATGTATGTATTTTGGGGTAACATTCACTGAGACCTAAAATATCTATTGTGCCCCCTTACTTCTACTTAGTTCCTGAGGAAAGTCTCAGAGACTAGTAGCTCCTTTAGTCCTATTTCCCCGAGGAATTTTAGGATATCTGCAGGCTTCAACTTAGGTAACTGTCCCTCTTCTATCCAGTAGTCTCCCAGGTGCTGTGCCCTAGGATTCTGAATTGCTGTGCAGTTCGCAAGTATGTGGATGGAGGATTCTTCCATTCCACAAAACCGACAATCTTCTTCCTCCACTATTTTGAGCTTTTTAAGGTGCCCATTCAGGCCACAATGTCCCATTAGGATTCCTGTTGAAACTCTCAGTGCAGTTTTGCTTTGACTTATGCATTCATTTGATCTCAACAGGTTGTAGTCACCCAGAAGAATCTTTGATTGCCTAAGCCCTACTAGATCTTTCCAATTGTCAGATCTTCTCTTTTCTTCGGCTTTACCTATTTCTTCCAAAATTACATTGGAGCTGATTCCGCAAAAAAGTTCCGGCCACCAAAAGGGTATTTCAGTCCCCCTCTTCGCTAGTTCATCTGCTATTTCGTTTCCTTCTATCCCAGTGTGTCAGTGTGTCCTGGAATCCACAGTAAGGTGACTATATTGTTCTCGCCTAGTTCATTAAGTTTGCCTAGGCATTCCCACACCATTTTGGAACTGATTACACAAGAACTCAGCGATTTAATAGCTGCTTGACTATCAGACATCATGATAATCCTTTGCCTTCTATATCCTTTGTCAATATTGAACTGGGCACACTTTCTTATTGCGTGAATTTCCGCTTGAAAGATACTTGGGATCTTTCCCAAGCTTTCAGAGTGTTTGGTGCCGGGCCCGTACACTTCTATACCAGTTCCTTCTATTGCTTTTGAGCCGTCTGTGTACCATTGAATGACATTCTTTCCAAGTCTGTTAATGATATTTGGATCCCATTCCTTCTTGTTGCTTAATTCCGTAACGAATTTCTTTGAAAAGTTATACTTTTTCATCATACCATCTTGTGGCATGTCCCAAGTTGTTTGATTTCTAAGAAGTGAAAAGGTGGTTTTCTTTTTAATGATTCCCTCTCTACTTAGTCTGTATCTTGTTCTTTCTGCAACACTCTCCACCACCATATGTAATGGTGTGAGGTTGAGAATCACTTCCATTGCTGCCGTTGGGCATGTACTTATTCCTCCTGTTATGCATATACAGGCTAGTCTTTGAATTTTGGAGAGGTTTTCTCTTGTCGTCAAGAGTGTAATGTGTGTATCCTAGTATGGATACTGCGTGTATTAGAATTGTAGAAGGGCCTCTGAGTAGGTGGTGCTGCTGGTCACTCGGTGGGTCATCGTACAGGAATAAAACAACTACCTGTATCACTGGGACATGTTCTATTTATTACTTAAACTTTACTAATATACATTAACTACTAACACTAATATGAATAATACTAGAATACTAATTAGAATGAATCGCATGAATTGAACTGAATTGTAATGACCTCTCAAAATACTATCGTTACATATTTATACTAAGAGTCAAGTTCATCATAAGTAAATATAAACAATACTAGTTAATATTTATTCACGCTTTGACATTGGTCATTGACTCGTACGTGCAACCTTTATATTTATCATTTATAAAACAATTCGTGGTTTATTGGAATTAGCTGAAGGGAATTTATTAGATAATAATTTAAATAATTAATAACTTAATATTTAGGCCAAAAGGCATCACACCTTCCCCTTTTACAAAAAGAATAAATTCCGTTGAGCTTCCTTTCCCCCTAATGAAATGAATTTACAAATCTCCTAAAAATAAATGATAGATGATTATTAAATAATGTCACTAACCTACGATTACATAATATATTCATAAATTAATGAATGTCCATTGCCTTTAAAAATTGTTTACGATAACTTAGTTGTTTGTCATGTTTATTTATTTTCACCTCAATGTTTTTATTATTAAATTTGTTATCCGAATTTATTTACTATCACTCCTTGTTTATAATGTTTGTTATAACACTTTTGTTTACTATTCGGAAATGTTTATAAACTCACTCGCACTTTCGATTTACAATTTTAATTCATTTAATAATAAGGATGGATTCTGTTTTTGTGTATTTCTTTTATCACACCTGGTTCTAATTTGATTTTACAGTTAACATCACTCACCTCTGTGACTGTAAATGGACCTATATATTGAGATTCGAATTTGGTTCTATTTTCCCTCTTTACTAAAACTGAATCCCCTATTTTAAAATCAACTGGATTAGCTACCTTATTATTTTGACTTTGTCTACTCAGTTTATATTTGGTTAAATATTTCTCTGCTCTCTGATGAGCTACCTGCAGTTTATATTTTAACTCATTCTGATATTCATCAATATTATAGCATGGCTCAATGTCGTTTGTTAGATTCTCGGGTAAGTTAGCACTTCTACCAAACAATAATTCAAATGGCGTATAACCATGATAAGAGCTTGGAGTCGTATTATAGCAATAAGCAAATAGTTTACACCATTCATCCCAATCATCCTTACTTTCATTTATAAAGTGTCTCACATACTCATTAAGCGTTCTATGTAATTTCTCACAACCTCCTATAGATTGATGATGATATGCTGTTGAATAATTATGACTAATATTTAACATTTTAGTTAAAGCTTTGAATATTTCATTTTTATATTCTGTGCCTAAATCTGTCCTAATTTGTTTCATCAGACCGTAATTTGGTATGAAATTTTCAAAAATTCCACGAGCTATCGTGTTCGCTTCTTTGTCTTTAACTGGAATTATTACTGCATATTTCGTTAATTCACATAACATTGTGATGCAATAACGGTTACCATTTTCACTTTGTGGAAAAGGACCGACCGTATCTATATATGTTATATCCCATGGTTTTTCTGCTGTATCCGTTAATACAAATTCTTCTTTGTGATTATTCTTTGCTTTATTGACTTGACACTTGTGACATTGCTTAATATATTTTCTTACATCTTTTTCCATGTTTTTCCATCTAAAATTCGCTCTTAATTTTTTCAATAGCCTGTTATTTCCTACATGACCTCCAAATAAAGGATCATTATGATAAGTTTCTAAAATCTGTTGCTTTTCCTTTTCTTCTTCCACCATCTTAGGTATATCGCAAATACATATTTGTACGTTTTTTAACGTATTGTTTCCTTTTTCCATAAACTCTTTTATAGTGCACTGTGTGAAAATAATATCATTCATATAAATTTTCATCCTTTTCATTCCATTATTTACCGCTAGCTTATCAAGCTGAACTAACGTTTGACCTAAATCAAAGTTAACTATATCGGTATTTAATAAGGCTTGGCTAAATCTCATCCTGTTTTTGATCCGTATGTTCATCCTTAACGAAACACGGTTATTTTCAAATTGCAGAACTGGTAATTTATGCGCCTTTAAATTATTCAGTACTTTATATACTGCTGGCTTGCGAATATCTTCCTTTATTTCTGTGGAAACTATTTTATCTTCTCCTATAGGCTGAGCTTTATTCTGACAAGTTTTTGACCTCGTTATTGCTAAAACGTGAGCATTGTCAATGTACAAGTCTTTTAATTCATTTATGGATATCCTTGAAATGCTGTCCACATAATTTGAATTTCCTTTCAAATATTGTATTTCGAAGTTGTATTCTTCTAGGTCTAGTCTAATTCTTGTAAGTTTCGAAGTTGGTTCTGTCATCGAAAAAAGATGTGTTAACGGCTTGTGATCCGTTTTCACAATAAAATGTGGAGAGCCATATAAATAACACTTAAAATGATTAATTCGCCAATGGATAGCTAACAGTTCTTTCATGATTATAGGTTTATTTAATTCACTTTTCTTAAAACCTCGCGAAGCATAAGCTATAGGTAGATCTATACCTTCGTATTCCTGGCTAAGTATTGCAGAACACGCAATATTTGAAGCATCTGTTGTCAATATAAATTTTTTATTGAAATCTGGATATTTCAGAATAGGCGGTTGAATTAATGCCGATTTTAGTATTTGGAATGATTTTTCGCAGTCTTCTGACCACTCGAATTTTACATTTTTCCTAGATAATTTATTGAGAGGTATGCATATTTCAGCGAAATTTGGAATGGAACGTCTGTAATAGTTACAGAATGCTACGAACCTTTTAGATTCTTCTGCATTTTTGGACACTGGATACTTCTCAATGACTGAATATTTTGCCTTATCGGGTAGAACCCCTTCACTGGACAAATTGTGTCCTAAATACGTTACTTCTCGCCTGAAGAATTGACATTTTTGTGGATTTAATTTAAGGTTGAATTTCCGACATGTGTTAAACACCCTTTCGAGATTACTTAAATGATGATTTTCTGACATCCCTATTACGACTATATCATCCATATAAAGAAATGCTTTTTCTGGAGTTAATCCTGAAAATGCTATGGACATCATTCTTGAAAAACTATTTGGACTTATATTTAAACCAAATGGTAATCTTGTATACTGAAAAGAACCTTTTTCTGTGCTAAAAGATGTATATTTCCTTGAAGACTGTTCTAAGGGAATTTGATGAAAACCTGACATAAGATCTATGACTGAAAACCATTTCGACCTCCCTAACTGATCTAAGATCGAATCTATTCTGGGTAATGGAAATTTATCTGTGACTATTTTCTTGTTCAATTGCCTGAAATCTATACAAAGTCTCCAAGACTTCTCTTCATTGATTGCCTTTTTGGGAACAAGTAAAACTGGACTGTTATAATCTGAGATTGAAGATTCAATTATACCTTGTTCTAATAACTTTTGGACCTGATTATTAAGTTCTGAAGATTGAGAGTGTGGCGTGCGATAATTTTTAATATACACTGGAGTATCATCTTTCACCAATAGCTTTTGCTCATAAAAATTATTATGCGTTAAAATGTCGTTCTTTAAAGCAAAAATATCTGAAAAATTCTCACAAAGATGTATTAGCTTATCCCTCACGTATTCTGGTACCTCTAAATTTAATGTATTCTTTCATCCTATTCTTACTTTCATTCTTCACAGCATATACATGAAATAAATTTAAATCCAATATTTTAATATTGTTTGTATTTATCGACTTGCTTTCATAATTTGTGTTTAAAATTCTGACATAAGGATTAGTTTTTGATATAATAGATCTTGCTATAAATATTCCTGGTAATAGTTCTTGTTGCTCGACAACTTTATCCTGTCTTAAGTTTTGGAAACTTTCTACCAACCGATAGACTTCACATCTAGGCGGTATTGCCACAGTATCATATTCAGGATTATCAAAAATTTCTAATGTTACTGTATTCCTAGATTTACAATCTATGTATAATTTTAATTCTGAATAATCTAAAATACAATTATAATTTCTTATGAAATATCTACCTAGAATTCCATTCGTAGGTATAGGAAATTCCTCCTCTACTACATGAAAACAATGTTTAAATGCTACACCCTTAATAAAAAGAAAAGTTTCTATTGTACCCAAAGTTTTAATTTCTCCCTGAGTTATTCCTTTAATATTTAAGATTTGTGTTGTTTTTATTAAGTGATGTGGAAAATTATCTGAAATTTTTAATAACGATATATCTGCACCTGTATCTAATAAAAAAGTATCTATATTATCCGATATGTCAGTTTTAATTTGCACAAAGTTTGAAAGAGTTAAATCAAAGTTATAAATATAACGATTATTATTATGCAAGTTATTTAAAATGTTAGATTTTTCACCTTTCTTTTTCAAAACCCCAATTCTTTTTGTTCATCTTCCTCTCTCCTTTCTTCACTTTCACACATTCTTACGTTCCTATAATTATTGTTGAACCTATTATTAGGTCTTTCCCTATACTCATTTGAACTACCTCTATAATCATTGAATCTCCTTTCTCCTTGATTCTCCTGGAATCTCCTATTATTGTCGTAGTTACCTTTTCTATGAAAATTATTTTCTCCATTATGATTAACATAAGAGTGTCTTCGCTGAGGAAAATACCTATTTCCCGACAAAAACTTATTCCTCTCTGCCTTATAATGCAGAACACTTCCTGTTGACTGATTGTTTCCCACATTGATGGAAACCAGTTTAGTCATCACCTCCTGCGGTGTCGTAAAATTTCCAGCTGCTATAACGGTTTTTATCCGTTCTGATGCTGAGTTGTCGATCAGTGATTTTACTGCTGCTTCTGTAGTATACTTAGTTGCTAAGTGTACTGGCATTCCTTCTGCCAAATACGCGGCTTGTAACCGATCTGTTAATTTTTCCATCTCTGATGCATACTCAACTATATCCTTATTGTTTTGTCTTAATTTGCTTAATTTAGCTCCTGCTAAACTAGCACTATCTCCCTTTAGTCCCTTTTTTAGGGTTTCTATAATTTCTACCAACGAGTTTTCGGTGGTGATTAGACTCCTAGCCTTTCCAGTTAGCCTTGTTTTCACAAATAATACAGCATTCTCCTCATGCTCTGCTGCACAAACCTGTAGCAAACTTATGGCATCTACAAAAGATTGCAGTTTGCTTATGACTCCATTAAACTCGTTTGGTAATATCTTACCAGCTAAATTGAAAAAATCACTCATGCTTAATGCCATTTTCTCCTTTTCACCCTTGCTCATTGCTTCTAATACTTCTTTATTAATTAAATTATTACGTGTAATTAATTAAGACGGAACTGTATACCGACAATCTAACACTTGAAATGCTTTCTCTACCTTTTCTCTGATTTTGTTAAAATATAAAATACATGTACTCTGCTAATCCTCATCTAACTTATGCCAATTCTTATTTATTAAACTAGAGAAATTATTAAATGAATCACATAACTTATTTATTATATCTATATGACTTTCTGAGCTTTTTGGAACCTCCTTTTTTAACACACGCTTACTATTCCTACGTATATCTTCTAAAATTAAATTCAATCTAATCTCAAATTCATCCCAAGTTACTGTATTTTCATCACTCGAGGACATTTAAAATTAATTGATTCATTATCAATGAGAGGAAATTTAAATAAAATATCAAACAACAACAAAACAGAATATACCCTTAAAGTTTACAAAAAAAGATTCTCACCATCCTAAAGATTCAGCGTGCTTTGCTGTAGATTCCTTCTTATCTCCCTCTTCATTTGTCTTCTATGATTCTTATATATAGACCATCCAAATTGTAGTACCAAAACAACCACAATGATGTAGATGAGAGTCTTCACCTCCAGATCTGCTTTGATTTCCTCTTCTTGAACTATAAAATTGCTGTTGATCACACCATTTTCCTGGACCGCTTGTTTCGTTGATTTACCACCCATTGTTACAGAATTCCCATTGTTTGCAGGATCGCCATGTAATGTGTGTATCCTAGTATAGATACTGCGTGTATTAGAATTGTAGAAGGGCCTCTGAGTAGGTGGTGCTGCTGGTCACTCGGTGGGTCATCGCAATGCATATACTACAGTTTCTTGGTTGTCTAAGGCACCTCGGATATCCTCCATCAGTTGTACCAGTGCAGTCTCCGTAGATCTGCCTGCCCGGTAAGCGTGCTGATACGGGTGGAGAGGTAGTCTCTCTAGGATTTCCGTTCTAATATAGTTGTCAATAGCTTTTTCCATCGTTTTAAGCACAAACGATGTTAGGCTAATTGGTCTGAAGGATTTGGGGTTTGTTGTGTCCCTTTTTCCAACTTTTGGGATGAAGGTTACTATTGCCCTTCTCCATGCTTCTGGTATATAACCCAGTTCCAAACTACTTCGACTAATTCTAACCAAATGTGGAAGAATTTCGTCTTGTCCTTGCTGGAGCAATGCTGGGAAAATCCCATCTGCTCCAGGTGCTTTGAAAGGTGAAAAGGTGTTCATAGCCCATTTCAACCTATCGTTACCACAAATGTGCTTGGCCATTGTAGTACTTTCTCTCGAAGGCCTGTTATGACCTTCGAGAGGATTATCTCCTCTGTTTGGGGTACTTCCAGGAAAATGAGTTTCTAGTAAGAGTCGCACTCTTTCCTCCTCATTTTCGGTATATTTGCCGTCTGGCTTCCTCAAAGCCATATCTGTGTTGACCCTACTTTTCGCCATGACTTTGTAAAGTCTTGCCGCAGCAGGTGTTGTGTTTATATCTTCACAGAATTTCCTGAAGCTATTTCTTTTAGCTTTTCTAATTTCCTTGTAGTAGGTGTTTCTCACCTCGGTGTATCTCTGCCAGTCCCCGGTGAATTTTGCTCTATTAAAGAGGTCCCGGGTTTGAGATCTTAATTCTGACAGATGTTTGTTCCACCAGGGTGCATCTTTGCTGCTTCGTTGTTCTTGAAGAGGGCAGCTCGATTCAAATGCATCGATTATTGCTCTGTTCAGATCCTCAAGCTCATTTCCCAGGTCGAGATGCTCCTTTCCTCTGGATATGTGCTAGAGTTCCTTTCAGACAGGTGTTATAGTTGTTCCAATCTGTTTTTCTTGGTTTTCTACGGAGGCTTACCTCAGGTATGCCTAGCTCTAACTTGAATGTTATGATACTATGATCGGAGAGAGATGGTTCACCCGATACTCTCCAATCTTTTACTATATGTTTTAGATCACGAGTTTCCAGTGTGACATCTAAAACTTCTTGCCTTACCCTTGTTACAAATGTGGGGGTATTCCCTATATTGTGAATATCAAGGTTTTTATTAAGGATATATTCTAAAAGTTGCTCACCTCTTTGGTTGGTGTTGCTGCTGCCCCAAACGGTGTTGTGTGCATTGGCATCACATGCTAGAAGTAGAGGTAGTCTCTTCTCTTCACAGTACTCCACCAGCCTTTGTACCTCTGGGGGTGGTGCTAGCCCATCTCCCTCGAAGTACCATGATGCTATTACTATCTTCTTGCCCTCAATCTTATGTTCGAGGTGTGCTCGAACTGGAACGAGGTCCCGAGTCATGTATTCTGAAAGACAAAAATAGTTAATATTCTTCCTTATCATAATAAATGTTCTTGGTATATCATTACCAGTGTGATATACTATTTTAGCATCTTTACATGCCGATGCTCCTTTGGCATGGTGAGCATTAACTTGAGCTAAGTTAATTCCCGCCATCCTGTTGGTTACCTTCTTGGGTATTTCCCTCCTTCGTCAGGGTGATGTCCCCTTCAGTAAGAGTACTGAGCCTTCCTCCGACATAATCTCCATTCCCTCCTCGGACAGCGGCGACTCCTCCCCAAGGAGTTTGGTAATGTGTAGACTTTCTACACTACCCGAGTCGCAACTGGCCTTGTAGGAAATGGAAGCCTTTTCCAGGTCTCCTTCGTCTTCCTTTCTGACGCCATGTACGGGGATTTTCCCAAACCGGTAATGGATGGTGAACCCGTTGTTCTTGATTTTTTGGCAGGATAGATAGTCTATTCCTGCCCTCAAGACTAGGCCTTTGCCCTCTTCTTTAAGATTGAGGACCATCCACTGGTCTGTTTCCAGACCATCATTCTGCGCTTTGATCAAGCGAAGCAGCTTACCTTCCTCTACGCCTTTGCTTCTTGCGAGGAAGATCGGGGCGGTATGCATTTTTGGGATGTCGTCTCCCTGGCACACCGTCAGTTCTACTCCCTTCCAGCTTTCCAGCTGTGAACGACTCCTGGTCTGAAATGTATGCCACTAAACTGGAGCTTATGCTCCCATCCAGCATACATTTCTTCTATTATTGCGTTCTCCAGCAAGGTTTGGTCGTCCGCACTGAGGGAAGTCTCAGGGTACGCCCTAGGGAGAACTGCCATTCATACTAGCTTTGCTGCAGCTGCATAGCTGCCAGCTGAAGAAGGGAATTTTACGTTAGTTTGCTATAGTAATTTTTCCTTTATCTTGTGAAATAACTGGTAGGGGTTAGTGGGAAAGCTGACTCAATAAAAGGGTTATAGCTTCGGTTTATGGATTTTGTCAAACTCAGTATCATTTGAAAGAGAATTCAATGCCTAATAAAATATGATACGCTCGTTTAATTCCTGTTGTTTTAACTGTCGCTAGGTGCCGGTGCAGCGCAATTGATAGTATTCCGGGGGCTGAGATAGAAGCTACTGTCTTTTATACCACGCATAGATTAAATATCTGAATCGAAAAATACGGAAAACATTTCGAGCAGTATATTCAGGCTACTTCACTGGGTCAATGAGTTTGTCAAAATCCCATTTTTATGTATACCCATTTTTTCTCGTATATTATGTAAATTATTAAAAAATATAGGATCGCGTTTCAAGAGTCTCATAAAAAGTTGAAAACAAAACAATTGTTCAATTATCGCCACAGTTAAAACCGCTGGAATGCAACGAGGATATAGTATTTTATAAGGCATTGAATTATTCCTTCTCAAATGATACTTATAAGTTTAACAAAACCTATAAACCGGAACAGAAGTTAACAGTTCCATTGAGTTAGCTTTCCCACTCACCCCTGCCAGTTATTTCACAAGATAGAGGAAAAAGTTCTGTAGCAATCTTATGTTGAATTTACGAATATTAAAATTTAGTGGTACTATAACGGTACAATTATTATCGAAAAATGATGTTTTTCTGTTATTATTGTGTACCACGTTCTCTAGCAGTGGAGTAGAAAACTTGGAAAATATAATTTCCAGCAGTTTCTGGTATACGAGTTTGTCATACAGATTTTTTCGCGAAGCTGTCCGATAAATAGTTTCTTAGAACGGGTTACCTCTCTTAATCAGACACCCGGCATTCTTCCTTTTCTTAAATATTTAATAATGAAAAGTTTCCAAAATCCAAGTATCTAGTTAATGCTTGCACTGTCCACATACAATGTGGATCGTCAACTGCCGACTCAAATGTTTAATATTTGCCGGTCTACGGTGCTTTGGTACATTTCTCGTGTTCTAATTTTCTGTATTTTCCTTTTATTCTATTCACTTTAGATTGAGAAAACCGCTCAGGATCTGGGTGCATTTCATGATGTAACGTGCATAGCTTTTGTTGAGTCCGCATCCTATCACCAACTCCAATCAACATTAACATTTCAATTTCCCCACTTTCAGAAAGGTATTTTCATGAAATAGTTTGTTACATACGATAATAAAGATTACATTAACAATACGGAATTGTACTTGGATATTCATGACAGTTTTTACTCAAAGGATATTCACTCTGTATAATGAATTATTCTTTTCAAAAAAATTAATCAAAATGTAGGTACCAGTTACGGGATTTTTTTGTCATACGTTACTCTATGACCGCATTGTAAATTAAAGTAATAATCATCCAAAGACTTCAACTTTGTCATTCAATATTCATCATATGAAAATATACGAATAGAAATATATTTTATATTTCAAGTTATGCAGTAGGTACCTCATTCATACATTAGTTAAAGTTATACATAATATGTCAATCTGGAAAATTTTCTCAGTAAATGTGCTAACGTCACTTATATTGATGTCAACAGGCCGATAATAACATTGATAGTGGATTATTTGATATGCTGCCTCCAAATGGCTAAGATTGTGTATTATTTATTTAGTCTGTTGAACCACAGTAGATAGAAAAGGTCAATAGACCCCCTCTTCAAATATATCTAGTCTGTTCAATGACCGATGTATTTCACTCATCACTCTGATTTTCGCATACAAATAATTTAAGCAAACAATTAACCTCCATTATTTTTTCCCCTTTTTTATTGCCTTAAATAGCTTTCCGATATTTTCATTTCCCTGACCCTTCATCTTGGTCTCTGTGTGTGATATAATCAGTAAACTAGACTGTTTGTTTTATAAAATCTCAGCTATACCTCTATGATAAATACGTGAGGTGCCACCCAATGAAAACAATCTGTATGTTGGACTAGATGTTTTTCATTGCCTAAGTAAACTATGGGAAGGGAATCGCATACGTACGGCTCCAAAGAAAAAGAAGGTGGTGTTGGACCGGAACTATAGGACTAAAGCAGAAAGTAGATATTCCAGTAAGCTTGTCTAAGGACATCAGAGTTTTCCAAGCGGATGTGACGTTGATTCATAACTGCATTGAACAAGATAAAACATCTATAGAGGTCAGGGATTTCGTGAGTGCCTTAAACGCACTCTAAGACCGTTGCAAGGTCATGATAGCCCGGGTACCAGGGCACGAGTTTCATAAAGGCAACGAAAGTTCTGATGGCATGTTTAGATGAGGCTCATCATTGCCATACATTCTATCGATACTGAAATCTAATCTAGGGAATTTCCGATATTTCATACAAAACTTACAAATTTGTCACAAGCTCTGTTACTTTTGTGTAACAGACTATGTGATATAACATAATGTTTCTTTTGAGTAGAATATTTCCACTAAAATTCACATAAGTAATAGATGTCTGTCCTATACGTGACTAGTGCAAAATAGGAAACTATCGGGAGCTTACAGCTAAAACCAAAATAATGAACTTTTCAATGTAGGTCTTTGTTCCCAAATTATAAGCATCCCAAGATAGAGATTGACATTAGAATATAGTCCTAAGGACATGATAATTTGTATTTACTGGTACTAAGTAAAAGCAGTTCAATAATACAATTTCAAACATTTCAATTAGTGAAAATAAGCAATAAAAGTGAAGCTGATAACATGAAAACTTCATACATACATATCAGCAATACCATAGATCAATTTTCACCTTTAGAATAAGCAAACACATATACGTACCAAGTATTTGGTTAATTCCATACAGATAAAATAAATAGTACTAAAATTAAAAGCGAATGTAAAATCCTTTGTGTAACTCGAAAACTATATTTAATAATTTCAAGTTAAGTTAAGAATACTGTTAAGTACTAACAGTATTCGAGCCTATCCTATACGACTTTTTCTCATTAGTCATGGAACGCCCTACCCCGTATATGGCATGTAAATCTTGGTAATTCTGAACTTCATAGTAACTCACGTTTTGGCAGCTACAAGAGCTTTCTTGTTCCTGTACATCTCCGTTTGCTCTTTAGCCTGAATATAACAGGTAAAACCTTGTCTCGCTAATCATTAGTGAGCCATAATTTTTACTTTGCAAATTATTCATTTTCATTACTGGTGTTTTCCTACTTGGTGAAATATTTTACCCACTTTATGTTCTAATTACCAGTATTTAATACAATCGATTTTGTTTCAGTTCAATTAATCATAAAAATGCCCTTGTGTTTCATTTGAAAACTTTGAATTTGCATGAAATTCTTACAATAAATCTGTTATTCCGATAATAAAAATTATTGAAATATACTGGTCCTAAAGGTATTTTGATCAATTATAAGCTCTATCATTTTATATTTCGCACCTTTGGAGAAACACTGACACAAATGCAAATTCATTAACAACTGTTCAGCAAATGCATGTTTCAATTAATTTTTGGTTTTTGGAAGTAGATATAGGAAGAAGATAGATTGAAAATACTACAAATAGTTATTTGATATGTATATTATACAAAAAAATGTTTTTTCTTGCGAAATAACCTCTCTCAAATCCATGAAATTTTCGACAAAGTTTATAAAAGGGTACATAATATTTTCGAAAAATATTAGTGTTAATTAAACAGATAGAGTTGAGCTTTAGGAATAAATTGATATCAACTCATTTTTGAAAATTTTTGCAACTGTGTCACTGTTTCTTCAAAACTTGTGTACCGAGAGTCAAAACTGGATTACATAATAATAAGAAATATTGGTAAACTTTACTAATATATAAACATAAAAATAACAAGATAACTAGATTTGCGGCACTCGCCTTACGGCTCGTGCCACAAACCGCTCGTGGGAAAAGTGACGCTTTGCGCACTAGTTGTACAAACTACTATTAACAGCTATCAAATGCATGGAATCGACTTAATATGACGTGATGGTGTTTTAACCTATTGCTTGAGGATATGATGTTGTTTTACTGTATATCTATAAAACTCAATGAAACATTATTAAACCTAATTGAAACAATATAAGGTATCTAATAAACAATCTAAAAGTGGAGAATAAATTATATTTAGTTGTTCATTCATCAAGTTACAGTCAGGATCAAGGATGTGCTTCTTAATTTCTAATGCTTCTAGGAAATTTAACAATAGATAATTTTGACAGTTATGTAAAAGTTCGATGCGGCTATTCAATGTTGGAGCATGAAATTCTACAAGCAATTGTTTTGCATAGTTTGACTTGTCTGGATGTTTATTCCTATAGCAACTGAGGTGTTCACTATATCCTATTTCTATATTTCTTTGAGCCTGACCGATGTAAATGGGATAACAGTGAGATCTGTCAAGTAAATAGACACCAGACTTTTGTAAAAAGTTTGTTTTATGTTTGGCATTCAATAAAATCGAACCAACATAATTATAAGATCGAAAGGCAATTGTAGACTGGTCAATGCTTGAAATTATTTTTGAATAAACATACCAATGACTCTTTCACGTTTTGTTAAACAGTGCCGTTTTGTAATAATAGAAAAACAATTATAACAAGGAAAAGATATAGAATTATAAAATCTAAGAGGTATAGGAAATAAGCTAAATTGGAATAGAAGTTACCTATCCATATTGTGTAGTCTGGACCATTGCATGTTAATTGAAACATAAGATAAGAAATTCATAAACACGCTGTCGACAGTTTCTTCCCGTGGATAGAAATTGTCATTTATCCTAAAATGGAGATAAAAGATCAATTATCAATATGAATCTGTTTACCAAGTGTACGACGATGTTTTGATAGGCAAGTATCTTGTAAAGGGTTCACATAACAAATATGTAATGAGGTGTATAAACAGTAGAAGATGATACTTATATTTATTTTCAAAATACTCCCGCTCTTTCTCTTATATTCGCAGACTTGACTCAAACAATTCCTTTTTAAATGAGCCAACCAGTATAATATAATATTTTTGAAGAAATATTATTTATAAAGCTAACTCAACGATACCATACTTGTCATGATACTCATGATTGGGATGGTCTATGTCAGGTCTAGATTATGTCACACTCCTGAGAGATTTGGATGATTTGAAAGATAAAACAGTCGAGATGATTGATGCAGCATTCACAACATATACCTACTTTAAGAAAGTTAGAATATTTTGTCAGTATACATGGCCACCATTTTCAAAAATCGCTTTAACTTTTCTCCCAATTACTTGTATTTTTTAATTGCCTATGTTCCGTATCAAGACAAGGGTGGTATTCTTGAATTTGTTTTTGGAAAATGTATCCAAAAATGTAATATAATATCGAATGTTCCATTTAAAAACAGTTATTGGGATCACTTGACCGGAAACGAGAGGCAAAACGTAGTTTTATCATAAAATATGAGTATCAGTTTAGTCTGCTTATGAGCCATTAAAGCACTGAGCTCTTGTGTAATCGGTTCCAAAATGGCGTGGGAATGCCTAGACAAACTCAATGAACTAGGCGAGAACAATATAGTCACCTTACTGTGGATTGCAGGACAAACTGGAGTAGAAGGAAATGAAATAGCAGATTAAATAGAGGAGGACTAAAATAACCTTTTGGGGGACGGAACCCTTTTGCAGAATCAACTCCAATGTAATATTGAAAGAAATAGGTAAAACCGAAAAGAACGAGAATATCTGACCATTGGAAAGATCTAGTAGGACTTAGACAATCCGGGTGACTACAACCTGTTGTGATCAAATGAATGCATAAGTCAAAGTAAAGCTGCACTTAGAGTTTTAACAGGGATCTTAACGGGACATTGTAGCCTGAATGGGCACCTGAAAAATAGTGGAGGAAGAAGAATGTAGATTTTGTGGCATGAAAGAAGAAACCTCCATCCATAGACACATCAATTCAAAATCCCAGGGCACGGCACCTATAGGAGGCTACTGGATAGAAGAGGGACATTTACCTGCAGATATCCTGAAATTCCTCCGGAAAAAAAGGACTAAAAGAGCTAGTCTCTGAGACTCTCATCAGAAACTAAGTAGAAGTAAGGGGGCACAATGGATCTTTTAGGTCTCAGTGAATATACATACATACGCACATAGTCAGCTTGAAGGAGCAATTCTGTTAGCAGCTGTTATTTTAACGTATGGTTAAAAATTAGACAATCTGCTTACTCCATTTTACTATTCTGTATGCAAGAGGAACTTACGGAAAATTTTTAATTAGACACCATACCTGTTAAAATGTAAATCCTAATCTTGACTATGTATTGATTAAAACATTTCTAATAGCGGATATTTCGTCAAATATAACGGCGTGCTGTTAGTTTTCAACCACATCTTATAGAATGGACCCGTACAACTTCCCAATTTTATACTTCTAGGTTTTGGACTATCAAAGCATCGTGAGACATCCGGTAATAAAATGTGTGTGATATGAATATTTTACCGTGAAATTATATACATAATTGATATTTATATTATAATACAGTACTAGAAAGGTTGATAAAAGCGAATAATAACCAATTTTCTTAAAAACGACCCAATCTACAGCAAATTCAATTTCTATCTTTTTCCTCTAGAAGTTGAGTAAAATCAAATAGAATCAAAATTGAATTACATGACAAGGTTTCTTCATAGTACCTACCTATTGTTTTGATTTCACATATATTTTTAAGAGCTGCATTGAATCACTCGACTTTTTGGGTTGTAAATTCAAATATTTCAAAAAGCAATTTTAAAGAAACTTCTAGGAAAACTTCTGTTCCTAAAATAACAAACATCCAGGAGTTCCCAACAGTACATTCGTGAATTTAATTTAAAGTTGTACATTGTAGATTATTGAAATAGTTTATACAAACTGATATCTCCGTTGACTCCAATTTTCTAAATTGCAAAGTAAGTACATTTAACAATGTTGAGTAGATTAATTAATTTCTTTATAAAATCAGCCATCTTCTCGCGACATTTCCGTCAATTTGCAGAGATAAAAAAAATCTCTCTTGTCATATAACTGTTTGCATCTCCAATCCAGTGAAATCTCCCTATTTATATGAGATATACAAAATTTGTCCACTAGCAAGAAGGCGAAACAATAGACAGTTTATTCGCAGCTCAGGTGCATATTACATTTTTTCGTCGATCTTTACAAAAAATTAATAATTTCCGAATGAAAAATCACACTTTTCGTCCGTTGTGCGAAAGATGAGTTTCCTCTATCACTATCCACACTTGATTATTATGAACACTAATATTCACACCCTGGTCTTATTCTATCTATTATATCTACCGGATTTCGTGAATCATTAATTTGGCAACAGCTAATGACAGTTATTGTCACGGCTATTCTTGACGTCAAATATAGACGATTTTTCACTTAGAAATTAGTACGTTAAATGTAATTTTTTGTAAAGGTCTGAGACCTAAGAGATAACAGCATGCTTTCCCTCCACGAAGCGCCCACTTCTCTAGACATTGCCTCTTTGTTGTTATATAGCTTCCTCTCTTCCACTCACAGAATAGCCGTATACGGAACATGATTATTAACCAAATCCGTATATCCTCCTCACCACAGTTTTAGTGTCTTTCACTTCAAATCATTCTTAATTTTCCCTCTATTTTAGCGATGCTTTAAGAATTTTACAGTAAATTACAGATCCAGAAGTCAGGCAGAGCTTTTGGTTATGAATATTTTTCTGTGCAATGTAGGATTATCTATTTCTATACCGTTTTATTAAACTTTTGAGACACACTGCGAGTATCTAATAGCGTGTGGTAGTTAAAAAATCTTCTCTCATTGTCGCTTTCGATGGACACAATTCAGTTGGGCCAAAATACCTACTATAATCCATTCAATTCAATTCAATCAATATAATTCTATAGGTTTGTTGCTCCAATTTTGGAGCAGGTGAAAAATAATACAAATCAACTAAATAGTTACTTAGTTAATTACAGTTTTTGTAGATAATTGTCATTTTAGTAAAGCGTGTATGTCAAAGATAATAGTTTAATACTACTTTAACGCGTCACAAATTTGACAGTTATTTTTCAGAGAGTAGTGCGTTAACTAAGAAGCAACAACAAATAACCTCTACGTAGTCTCTCAGCTGGCTTCCTGGTAAATAATTTATCGTAGTTACATCCTCATCTCCGGAGGTGCAATCTCTTACATCATCGTTTGTATTGTTTAGAAGAAAGATAATTATTCTATCAGGAGGCGTTGTAATAACATCTGCCTCAAGTTCTTCAATTAATTTTTGCAACTTTAATGGTCTCCTAGAAAAATTACAATATTATGGTAGTGCTTATTACTACTATCCTTTCAAAAGAACCAATTAAAAATGGCCTCGAAACAGAATATAAGAAAAATTCAAACCAATATCTTCACTATAATCGCACCTATGTGACCTAAATAACAAGAGAATATCACTTTAATAATTAATACAAAACGATGCAGTCCCGGTACAAAAACAAATGTTTAACGGGAGCGACTGATGAAATCTCTTAATAAACGCGTTCGGAAGTAAATATCATAGCACTATATTCAATATCAACGGTCAAAAAAAGTTTTAAATTATTACAGAAATTTATCGATGCCTTTTCAAAGGACAGTTGTATTATCTGGATTAAAACGAGAAAAATACTTACTCTTGAATTTTATAATTGTATCGTTAATAAAATCTTCCTTTTTTGATATACCCTTTAAGTTTGTAATTTTTAAAGGTATCTACCGGCTATCTCAGTTTTTATCCATGACTGAATTTGCATATCCTTTGAAATGTCAATAAATTGTAAAGTATCAAGATAAGCCGAATAAAATTTGGAGTAAAATGACTCGCGGGCATTCGTTGTTCTATACATGCTGTTTTTCATACAAGCCAATATACTTAGAAAAACCTTTGATTGTCATCAATGTAATTATCCACAACATAATCACAAAACTCAATCACGCGTTCATCATTAGGCATTATTTCGAGAATTGCGTTGGCCAAAAAATCACCCACTTCATCAGGTTCCAAAAAATTATTACCAAAAAATAATCTCAAAAACTAGCCGACATTCGATTCCTTGTTTTTAAATTCAGCTACTAAGCCCAAGTTTTTAATTTTACGAACCCATGCCTGGCATAAACGGAATCTGCAACCAATTATCCTGGAAATTGGCCAAACTGATGAAATTGGATTGTGAATAGCAGGGTCAAAGTCTACAACTATATACTTTGGACTATAGGGTAAACCTACATATAGACACTTTTGAATTACTTTTGAGAGCAGTCGAACAAAGATATCATTTGTTTGTCTAAGTAATAAGGCAAACAATACAGGTACATAAGAACCATTTTCAAAATCATGTACCGTATACATTTTTCGATTAAATTCAGCACAATATTCGAATATACCATTCATATAAATCGTATTCACAGAGCACAAAAAGTTTAGGCTTGTGAAGTTTGTAAGTTAACTAATACGTCGAGCACTTCGCCTTGCGTTTGAGGAAGCTTCGGTGGAATGCTACGACGAGCTATATAGATATTTCTTCGCAAGCAATTTACGTCTTCGATGTTTATTTCATCAAAGTGTTCACTATCATCAAAAAAATAAGTTGATAAGAGTAGAAACTATTAAACTAAAAAGTCTCAAAATTATTTATCAACTTTCAATAAAATAAATGATGAAAGAAACTTGAATTTCTCTACGATCATCACCGAATTTGCCAAATCTGAAATTAAATTTGATTACAGAATACCGGAATTCTCATGCAATTTGAATGTATTCACATTCTCTCTCTTCTAACCTTATTACAGAATATAAGTACCTACTATTCCGAAACAGTTATTGTCGATTTGTATAAGTTAAGTTATGGATTGGAATTTCATATTTGTGTAAGATGAATAATAGATTCCATACAAACTAAGGCAGATACAATAACTATTATTATTTTTAAAACATACCTTTAACTCCTTATCAATGCGTTCTGACGGTCTCTCTGTTGGATCATATATAGTTTTACTTTTTATGCTGTTAGTCACTGCCTGTCAACTCATTTTTTTGTGGTTGATAACTTCCAACTTTTCTCACTACACATTGAATACACTGGGAATTATTCCACTTTAATCAACGAATGAATGGATGACAACTGATCTCTAAACTAGAAATAATTATTGTTATCAATTTGTCAAATCAGGTAGGACCTACCCTACTTTAACATTGCATTAAAAGCTTATTAATGGCTGCAGGTAGTTAATCTCTTGATTTCATATTCTAGGCCCAACTGGATGGAAGGATTAGGAACATATTACGTTTTCGATAATGCAACAATGTTTTGCCTTAGCAATACACAGAAAATATTATTTTCAATGTAATTATGCAATACAATTGAAAATCATATTACGAGGCTATTGTACTGAAACAAAAAGATGTGTTAATATATCGTTAGCAAAAAGCCACCCTTAGAGATGCTTTTCACAAGAACTTATTTTATATGTTTCTTCAATACAGTTTTAATTAATATTAATAATGTGACTACAACAATATGCTATGAAACTTATCTAATATTGAGAGGTCATACTTATGAAAACGTGTAAAGAAATTTTAGGAAAATGCAAGTCCATCAAACGGCAATGGAATTTAAAAATCCCTGGAATGAATTTGGAACAACTTAATATTAACTCCAAACGGAGTTTTAACTACCATGTCAGCTAATCGCCATAGTGGTAGTTATTTTATATTGTCACAGCTTTGGTGTTGACCTATTTGCAAAATAATTTAAATTAATAGAACATGCAAATGTTTTAATTATTTCGAGCATTCGTTACGCTACTTATTTTCATGTTTATTCACAAATTTCAGAATGCTGGAGTGACAACAATTTTAAATTCATCAAAATTGCATAAAATCACTTTAGTGACAATATAAAAAAATATCTTGATGTTATGTTTAGGAACAACTCAAAAATAATTCAATTGTGAAAATTTGTTCAAAAAACAATGTATAATTTCTATGCCTACTGTACTCACATCATTGACTGGCTTTGTGGTAAAAATTTTATTGAAATTGGTATTCTCTTTATTTATTTAATATCTTTGAATTTAGGAAAACTCATTGCTGCGCCACATGGAACCTACTGGAATAAGCTTAATGTCCTAAGCAAATTGAATGATGAGATACAACAATGACCCGCATTCACAATCAAATATGGTAGCTTCATATGGAGTATACGACACCAACTATCGTGATGCTGATTACCGCGATACTGACTACCGTGAATCAAATTACCGCGAAAGTGCTTACCGATATGAACCGGATGAAACTTACACCCCTACGGTTCGCTCAACTGCTTACCACGGGGTGGTGGTTAACGCTTCGGGTGATAGTAGTGTCATTCGTTCTCCGCAAGTACAGCAACGCCCTGTAGTGCATACTGAACAAGACTCTGGTTTAAGATGGTGTATCAGTTCCCCTTCTAACACACCTGCAAATACAGCAAGAGAATCATTGTTTGTGACTTGGTGTCGACCTACAATTCTGCTACTTTTTCTAGTGCTTTTGGTGGTTATTTTCGTACTGGTTTCTGGAATTCTGCTCTACCATAACTGTATGTTTAACCAAACTATTTATATCGTTGTCTGTTATGAGTAGTTTACAATTTTCCCATGCATGACCTAGTTATTCGTTGTCTTTTTAGTATATGTTTTATTAGCGCTTAATATAGTTGAAAATTATATTGAAACAAAAACTCAATGACCAACAAATAACAATATATTAAAGTTCAAATGTTGCTACAACATGTGACATGTTTTTGCTTTATGCGAGTATGTACCACCAGGCCCGTGAAGCCGATGGGCATATTCAGCCTGACAAACGGCCGTAACAAGCAAATATAATACCATGCTTTTCCCACGCCTACCACGAATGAATTCGCAGTCAAATGCTGTAGAACTTTTATTTTTAAAATGGCACTTTTATCACGTGTTCATTTGAAAGTTAAAGCAGTACAATACTGTATTAATTAGGCCAGGAAAATAGTTAATACTGTATATTAATGTGTATTTGTCACCTGGACATTTTTGGCAAGGTCTTGAACCACTAGTGATGTATAAATTTCCTAGACTGACACTGGTGAATGTGAAGTGTTTTCTAATAAATGCATGAGATGGATTTTAGATGAATATTTTCTACAAATGCATATATGGAGAGAATATGTAGAGAGAGCTAGATTTTCACCTTTGTGAGTATGTAGCTTGAAGGCTTGTAGCATTGGAGAACATCTACAGACAATAATTTTACAGGCGTCAGTAACCAGAATCTGCTCTCAATATAAATAAGTGAAAATATTTTCATTTAAAACTCCGGTAGTGGTGAGTTTGTACCAGATTTGCACTTCTCTTTGATAAACTTGTGATAAAACTGGGGAAGAAAATAAATAGTCTCAAATCAATTTTTTGAAATACTTTGAGCTGTACTTCTACCATCGATTTTTATCCCGTGACTGGGACGCATTTCTGCAATAATTGTTGGATGAAGATACGTCCTTCTAATATTTGGAGCGTTTGTGTGCCAATTTATTATTTCATGAAACAAGTAAAAAGAGGTTTACCAGATCGTTAAAGTGAGGATAGGCGATACATCCCATCTACGTATGTATAAATGCAATTAGTTCCATGCACATGAATTCCAAACTTGTTTGGACTGGAGACGCTACAAGAGCTGAACAGTCATAATAGATTGTCCTTACCCTGGGTACCAGGCCACTCAGACTACAAGAGAAGGGGCACTATGTGTTCCCATTGGCACATAACCTTTCTGTGGCATAGCGATAGCGCTGCAAAAGACAAATAGCAGTACTTGGATGAAAAATTAGTCTCGAAAATGGTGGAGCAGGGCACCAAGTACAAGGTAGGCCAAACAGATCATCAAAGAATTCTCGCCTGAATTAACGGAGTATCTACTGAGCCAGGGTTCTGGTTGGGCATTGTAGACTTAACAAACACAGGAATAATATCGAATTGGCATACACAACCGTTGGAAGGTTTTGCCAAGATGAGGAAACCTCAGCACACATACTGCGCTACTGCGAAGGCCTGACTAGGCTGAGGTGTTCAAGGATAAGAGAGAAAAAACTACAACTCTCCCAATATATGGAGAAGGTTAGGTATGGCATTTGATCTCTAATAAGGACGAGTCAGACAAACACTCTAGAATAACATGAGAGAACACACAATAGATTTGCAAAAATCATAGTAAAGAGGCTCTTAGAAGCACATAAGCCACATAAAGATGTATAGTGTTTCCTTTCTTCTATTTAGTTCTGGAGGAAAGTCTCAGAGACTAGTAGCTCTTTCAGATCTATTTACTGGAGGAATTTTAGGCTTTAGTTCAGGTAGGTATTGTGCCTTATGATTTCGAATTGCTGTGCAATCCGCGTGTATATGATACCACAGCATCTATATTCTTCTTTGTCCACGTCCACGTCTTCGTCCACGTCAGGATCTTCTGCAGGTGCCCGTTCAGGCAATACCGTCTTGTTAAAGCTAGTGCTGCTCTACTCTGTCTTAGGCATTCATTTGTTCTCAACTCGTTGTAGTCACCCAAAAGTATATTTGATGATCTTAGCCCTACTAGATCTTTCCAATGGTCAGATCTTTTCTCTTTGCAGCTTTGCTCATTTCTTCCAATATTACATTGTAGCTGATACAAAAGGGTTTCGGCCCCCAAAAGGGTGCTTCAGTTTTCCTATTTGCTAGTTCTTCTGCTATTTCATTTCCTTCTATTCCAGTGTGTTTTGGAATCCACAAAAAGGTGACGATATTGTTTTTGCATTCCCATACCATATTGGAACTGATTATACAATAACTGGCTGCTTGACTATGCGACATGATGATAATCCTTTGACTTTTATATTCTTGATCAATATTGAAAGTATGCCTTTCCCTATTGCGTGAATTTCCGGTTGAAAGATACTTAGTGCTTTTACCACGCTTGAGCCGTCTGTATACGATTGAATGACATTCTTTCCAAGTCTGGTGATAGTATCTGGACCCATTTCTTCTTGTTGCTTAATCCCGTATCGAGTTGCTTTAGAAGATAGTAGGTACTTTCCCATCACACCATCTTGAGGCATGTGCCCTCTCTACTAAGTATGTATCTTGTTCTTTCTGAATTTTTTTTGACCACTATGTGTAGTGGTGTGAAGTTGAGAATAACTTCCCTGGCCGCAGCTGGGAATGTTTTCATTGCTTCTGTAACGCATATACAGGTGACGATACATCCTATACAAAAAAACAAGAAAAATCCATTTTCTGATGTGGTTAGATAATTTAAAAATATTTCAGGTTTTGATAGATACGTACTGATAAATATCTGAGGCAAGAGCTAAAAACATCGAAATCATCACCGTAGCTATGACGTCATGTCATAATAAAATATCAAATGCAAAGGTGGTCGTGTGACTGCTCATATTAAAGGTCTTTTTATTCTGAATTCAACCATGTAATACACTTAGTATGTTAAAATTTATTAGTTGTGTATTTTCGATCAAAAGGAGTTTAACAAAATAAATAAAAAAGTTTAATAAACAAATTCAATCACATGAAAATCAAGGCAATAATACCATTATTCTACAATTAATTTCAACACAAGCCTCAAACCTTATTAGTTCACATGTACATTGTACATGCCACTTTTATTATTTCTGATTTAATAGCTCTAGTGTACCTACTTCTTTTATTTTATTTATTAAATCATGAACATCCCACAATACGCTTGTAGTCGTTCTGTTCAAGTTTTACGAAATCTCAAATAAATATCGTAGCTAGCCATGGTGTCAAAATATTTTGACATTTCAACGAAAACAGTGAATGTAATTCTCGCAGTTACTATAATAATTGGCAGAAGTGAATTCGTCTTAATCGAAAATGCCATTTTTATTCATGTATAATGAATACGTTGATATGTTGATGATTTTTGGAGAATGTAAAAGGAATAGCCGCAATGCTCGTATTCTTTATGCAGAACGAAATACGCATCCCATCTTGTCAGACATTTTATGAAGTTGAAAGAAAGTTGCGTCAAGGTTCATTTCCTAATTCCAAACACACGCACCATGAAAAAGTAGCTCGAACGCACCAAAATGAGGTAAATGTTTTAGCGTACGTAGCAATTAATCCTCATGTATCAGTTAGAAGTCTCGCCGAAGAAGTTCATGTTAGTAAAAGTACAATTCAAAGAATTCTTGCAAGTCACAAATACCATCCATTTAAAATTCACTTAAATCAGGAGTTACGGCCCAATGTCGTGAATCGTCATAACAGTCATTACTGGTCTGCAGAAAATCCACATTGGGTAAGAGAATCTCGATTTCAAACAAGGTGGGGAATAAATGTTTGGTGTGGGGTGATAGGGCCTCACTTTTATGATGGAACATTAACTGGTGAACGTTACTTGATGTTTCTGCAAAATGAGTTACCAGATTTATTGGAGGATATTCCATTAAATGAAAGGATAGAAATGATGTGGCAACAAGATGGTGCTGCTCCACATAATTATGGTAGGGTTACGCAGTTTTTAAATTATAGATTTCCTTTTTTCTGGATCGGTAATCCAGGACCATGTCTATGTCCAGCGCGATCACCAGACCTATCACCCCTCGATTTTTTCATTTGCGATTATTTAAAAGATATTGTATACTCAAATCCACCACGCGATGTTGATGATTTAAAAAATAAAATAAAAGAAGCATGTGGAGCTGTTACTCCGGCATGTACGCGTGAACTATTGAGAAGGTTTGAGGCTTGTGTTGAAGCGGAAGGGGGGCATTTTGAGCACATTATTAAAAATTAATTGTAGAATAATGGTATTATTGCCTTGATTTTCATGTGATTAAATTTGTTTACTAAACTTTTTTCTTTATTTTGTTAAACTTCTTTTGATCGAAAATACACAACTAATAAATTTTAACATATTAAGTGTATTACATGGTTGAATTCAGAATAAAAAGACCTTTAATATGAGCAGTCACACGACCACCTTTGCATTTTATATTTTATAATGACATTACGTCATAGCTACGGTGATGATTTCGCTGACGTCATGAGGGATTCGCAATATTGTAAAATCCGTCCAATTGCTGCATACCAAATTTTATGAAGTAATCTTCAGCCGTTTTAGATTTATAGCCTGTCTAAAAAATTCTGGGACACCCTGTATAAATAACTTGGAAACATTGCTAGACACTACGATATATATAGTATATCGTTATAATAATTATTATAATAGTCTATGTGGGGATTAGTAAGAACGTACTAGTGATGAGCAAAGTAAGATAGTCTTGGTCTTGGTCTTGGTGTGTACATAAAGTAACGTAACTTGCTAATATTTCGATTTCCGTTATGTTAACAAAAAAATGTTGACTACAAGTTTTTTTAAATAATCCAGACCATCTGCATAAGTCGATTAGAAGTATACAGGGTGCACCGTTGCTCCAAAATAACATTAACATATTTTTTCAAATTGTACACCATGTATATATTTACAGTATTTTATAATCTATCAAAAACAAATAAAACCGTCAAGACCGCATAATTCTACCTTTAATAATTCCAAAGTTACATTGGTTTGAATCTAAAATTATGAAAAAACTGTTTGTCAAAAAAGTAGTAGGTTTTTCTGTAATTAATATAAATCAATAAAGTTTTAGGTTTCTCGCCAAAAATTCCAATTTTTCCGCCAAAATTTCAGGTTTCCCGATGAAAATTTCAGGTTACCTGTTAAGAATTTCAAGTATCCCGCTCAAATTTTAAGTTACCCGCCCAAATTTTGGGTTTACCACCAAAAATTTTGGCGGGAAACCTGTAATTTTGGCGGAAAGCTTGACATTTTTTGTGGGAAACCTAAAATTTGAGCGGGAAACTTGAAATTTTTAACGGGAAACCTGAAATTTTCAGCTGGAAACTTGGAATTTTTGGCGAGAAACTACTTTTTTGACATGAACGATTTTTTTATAATTTTTGATTCAAACCAATGTAACTTTGGAATTATTAGAGGTACAATTTGCGGTCTTGACAGTTGTATTTGTAATTTAATAGATTATGAAAAGCTGAAAATATATACATCGTGCACTATTTGAAAAAATATGTTGATAAGTTATTTTGGAGCAACAGTACACAACAACAACATTTTTTTGCAAACCTAACGGAAATCGAAATATTAGCAAGTTACGTCGCTTTATGAACACACTGTATAAAAAGTATATCAATGTATGGTCTTCAATGAGATTTTAACTTCGAAAACCGTTGGGCTGTGAATATAGATTTTTCGTGACTGGTTAATTATTTCTCCCTTTCTTTACAATTCTTGTAATATCTATTAGGCGACATGAAATAAACATGTTCAATATATAAACAAACTGTTTATACTTCGGGACAAAGAGTAAACATCAAAGAGCTTTTGTTGAATCAAACCGCAAACTCAAAAGTGTCTCTCCCTTTTCTAATCTATTTCGATTCCATCTTTTCTTGAAAATCGACCTACCGTGATAAGAGCTAGAACCTTATTATTTTCAGTCTTCTCTTCATTTATTTTAAGCATTTCCAGGCCGAGAAGCTATATACATTTATGTGTTTATTTTATTTTGTTAAATCGATAAGAAAATATTGATATCGGACTAAAAAGATAAAATAACAGGTGTCATCCGTGCATCCATGCAAAAATGAGTGACGAGACCAAAACGAGAAAACTTTTAGATCTGGTTGCTAGGGACGAAGTGTGGATTACATTTATCACTGAGTAAGCTAAAATATTGGTAATATAAAATAAGAAACTCCAGTGGCAGATCTTTCATGCAAAATTTCCACCACATCCAAAATTACCATCGTGGTTTCCAGATCACTGCCTTAAAGACAGTTTTCTCATTCCAATCTTATACTAATGTGACTGTTATTGTTATTGATTGAATGTTTAATTCTAAATTTAATTCAACAGTATTATAATACAGTTCACGTAGCGCTATCAGTTGGTCGACTTTACGCCTGTCTCAATTTTGGCTACTACTTGATCTTCCGCCGACCATTATGTATAAATGCCTTGTCGTAAGAATATTCTTCTTCTAGAAGTTCCATTGAAGAATGGTGTGCGCATCGGACGTCTAGTAAATCATCTTCCGGAATAATCTCGTGAAATACACTGAAGCTCAACGTAGGCATTACCGTCCCATAGTGCCATAAAAAAGGTGACAATGTATCACTGAACTGTGAAGTGATTGTAACTAACTGGTCAATTGATCAAATTTGATGGAGGTGGTCTTGAAAAATTTCTAGCAGGTCTGGACTTCTCTAATTTACGGAATGGCTCACATAACACGCCAATTGTGTTTTGAGAATTAATATTGTATATTTTTAGGGACGAAACAAACGGACTACATGCTATTGGCTTTTAAGTATATATTTTGATGTCAGATCAACTTCAATAGTATTTACCTATTGCTGACGCAAGTACGCAGAAAGAGGACTGCAATTAATGTCTTTTTAATTTCATTCCAATAAGAACGGGAATGTTTTAGATATACTTTGAAACTACTCTTGCTACATATTTAATCAGACATTTTATATCGCTATTCGGTGACAGTCAATTCAATATTTCGATTTTTCACCATCTTTTGTTTTGCAGTTACTAATAGACTATGTCTAATAATTTCAAAGAAAGTATCGAGAAAGACATTTATACAAAACATTTATTAGACCAACGGAAGTGGAACATGGATATTGAATAAACAGGAGCAAAATAAAGTAAGCATATGGGGAAGGATATTATGAGCGAAAAAAAGGAGAAGGCGTATGGAAGAGAAGAACATACCAAGAAATACGAGATTTAATTGGGGAACAAGAAATGAGCTGTGTAATCAGAGCAAAAAGACTTGGATTGTTATATACAGCGGATGTCAGACACCAGAATGAAGGAAAAAATGATAAATATACACAGAAGCAGCGGGAAGACCTGAAAAAGTTAGTATAATGAAGCCATTGAAGACCTAAAAGAGGGAGGGATACCAGACTGTAAAGCGAAAGCAGGAGAAAGTATGTAATAGAAGGAAATTATCACAAAACTATACCTGAAAGGCCTGTGTGTAGCATTATATACCTATAATAGATCATGTCTGGGCCCATTCTCCATACAAACGCACACACCCTCACAAACCGAGGAGTAGTTGCACACACATACCTATCGTTTAAATAGCATACGTGAATATCAATAAAATAGAAGTTCACATACCGAAAGTGACACAGTAGGTATATTCGAAATTCATTAAAAAAACGTTTAAATATACGATCACATTCTATAAAACAAAAAATCGATATATAGACGAATATTCAAATGACATATTATGAAGGTAATAAAAATAGAAGAAAATGTAATGCTTAGAAAATTATAGATAAAACCCAACATAGAATGATTGAGAATGGGATGAGGAATTAATATTGTATAATACAATAAAAAGCTATAGTTCAAAGACGGGAGAGTATTGAATTGGAACAGGACTAAAATTTTCAGTATACAGCTGAAGGTTTATGAAAAATTATAGATATGTCGAAATAAGAAGCAACACGCAAAAAAAACAGGACAATTTTTACTAAAACGAGGTAGGTCTTAAATACGTAACATCTGGTAAACTATTACATACCAAGTTGATGCTTGATAAAAATAGTAGTATGGTAATAGTATTCTTCGACAATTATATAAAATCATTCTAAATATGCTGGAAATAGTATATTGTATACCTAGGCGGTAAAGTGGCATTTTTCAGGCCGAAAGAAGATATGGACAGGCGAGGCACAGCCGAGCCTGGCTTGAAAAAGCACTTTACTGCCGGAGTTTACACATAATTTTTTATCCTACACAATAATTATTGGCAATATTCTTTCTATAAAAATTTTATTTTATAATATGAAATTCATTACCGTTTTTATCCTACACAATAATTGTTACATTATTTTATCTGATTCAGGTTCCATAACTGACAAGTTAAACTTCAAACAAATATCGAAATACGACAACTTATGATTGTATTTGCATCAGACATTGACAACTGCTAACAATTTATTTTTATACTGACGTTTAATGGTGTTGTTTACTTTAAGCGATTCGTTTTTGTTTCTTCTGAATATGATGTGATTGAAATCGCTTAGGTATGCTGGGATATCAATCAAATTAGAATTTTTTATTTAATTTGTCAATCGGGGCGCCAACTAGCGTGGAAACGTAAAATTTATTTTCTGTCCTTGGCATAGAAACGGTTATTTTCTCGCCTCCGTAAAGCTGGTAAAATTCAACTTTCTCATAGTGTAGGATAAAAAATAATTTACTCGAGTTTTGACTCACCATGTTTAGATTGAATAAATCATTCGTGTTCGTAAATTTTGGTAATCACTGAAAATTTTTGGCTTCTATAAATTATTATTCTTTTACTCCTATCCAATTATACAGGGCGTTGAGCTTGTTACGATTTTGTCGGAAAATTGGTTATAAATTCTAAAATACCCTGTATAATATAGATCACAACCTCATTATGTACTTCAGTGTTGACTTACCATGTATTCGATTTAATAAATATTTGCGAGATCGTTCGTGTTCGCAAATTTTGGTAATCATTGAAAATCTTTGGCTTCAATAGATTATTATTCTCTTACCCCTATCCAATTATACAGGCCGTTGAGCTTGTTACGATCTTGTCGGAAAATTGGTTATACATTCTAAAATACCCTGTATAATATAGATCACAACCTCATTATGTACTTGAGCTTTGACTTACCATGTATTCGATTTAATAAATATTTGCAAGATCATTCGTGTTTGCAAATTTTGGTAATCATTGACAATCTTCGGCTTCAATAGATTACACTGGTCTGCAAAAAAAAATTTTTTTTCTCCTTCTTGTTTTCATGCATGAATTCTTCATATTTTGTCCTCTAAACACGGAATCTGACATACAATTAAGTACCACACGTAGATTTCCAATATAATATTAATTTGATTAGCAAATAATATTATTAAAACATCAATTATTATAACGAACTGAATAAATATTACAGTCTAAGTTTTACATTGAAAAATCCTAAATTATAGTCATAAAATGAACAAATATCGGTCAGCTATCTCATTATATGATGAGAAAATTTGTTATTTTGTAGTTTTTTTCCTTTTCATTGTTTCTATTGGAGTTTCTCGGCGAATTGACCAACAGAAATCAGCAAGCATTGCTGCTGACCATTTCCCACTGTAGCGTTTTTCAATCTGCATTATATCCTGATGAAACCTTTCACCATGCTCATCTGATACGGCTCCAAGATGTTCAGGAAAGAAATCTAAATGAGAGTCCAAAAAATTATGACAAACTTCCACAAAAGCCACCCAAGCTCTTTTTTCTGCTTTGCTCAACTTCGAATCAAAAGCTTCATCTTTCATTAGCTCACGTATCTGCGGACCTACAAAAATTCCTTCCTTCAATTTTGCGTCACTGATTCGAGGAAATTTTGTTTTTACATATTGAAAACCTGCACCATCTTTTTTCATAGCTTTCACAAAGTTTTTCATGAGTCCCAACTTTATGTGAAGTGGTGGCAGAAAATTTTTCTCACTTGGCACTAAAGGTTTCTGAGACACATTTTTAAGCCCAGGAGTTAAACTTTTTCTTAGTGGCCAAGTTTTTATTTTGTAATGTTTTTCTCTTGCGCGACTGTCCCACTCACAAAGAAAACAGCAAAACTTTGTGTATCCTCCTTGTAATCCAGTGAGTATAGCGACGACTTTCAAATCAGCACAAATATTCCATAAGTATTGAGAATATTCAATTTTTTCGAGTAATACCTCTAGGTTTGCATAATTTTCCTTCATGTTTGTAGCATGCGCAACGGGCACAGGTGAGTATTTATTACCATTATGGAGTAGAACGGCTTTTAAGCTTTTTTTTGAAGCATCAATAAAGAGTCTCCATTCACTAGAATCTTCTGGAAAACTCAGTTCTTGAAGAAGCCCTGCAGCATCATTACAATATACCAAATCATCTTCTTTGGAAAAGTAACTCGTAAAATCTTCTTGCCTCGTACGAAAATATGAAACTCTGGTACTTTTATCCAATAGATTTCATTGTTTTAATCTTGATCCAAGTAATTGCGCCTTAGATTTTGAAAGTCCCAAGTCATTTAAGTCACCTTGTTTAAGTAAATGAGGTTCTTTAGATGGACTGGAAGATCCAGACAAAGTGTATGAAGATGAATATGTACCGGCAGAAAGAAAACTCGATTGAGATTGAAGACCAGAAATATTTTCATTTTCCACCTCATTAATTGGTGGAATTGGAGGTAAAGTGCCTTTACCACGAGGAATTGGTCTCTTTGCAGATGGGACGTTCGGGTATACAATCTTATTTTTATTTTTTTTCGAGAATCCTCGTGTTGATGTCATGCAGAAATAACAATCATTTTCGTGATTCTGAGGCTCACTCCAAATCATTGGCATTGTAAACGGCATGGATTTGTGGCTTCCTTCAAGCCAACCTCTCAATGTTCTTGAGCAGATATTGCAAAATACTTTTGGCAACCAACTCTTATCTCGCTCGTCGATAGAAAATCCAAAATATAGATTATAAGCTGTTTTAACAAGATCTGTCATGACATTTCGCTGGGTTTTTAGTACGAATTCCCCACAAATGTAGCAAAAACAGTCAGTAGAATTTTCACAAGTTCGAGGCATTTTATAACATAAAATTACATAAAATTTTATTAAAATAATTTTCAAACATATATTTTATATTTATTATTTCTGCTGATAAAAAAATACATAAACTACACATAAAATACTCAAAACCAATATAGGGAACAAGAACTTTATGCAAAACTTACCAAAATACTTGATACAAAACGTAAACAATTAAGAGACAAGTTTTCACTCAACTGTTGTGGAGTCGCAGCGAATACTGCGCATGCGGTATGTACTACCATGAAAATCACCTTCGGCACTTCCCTTCTTTCTCTTACAACTCACTAAAACTTATTTTGTACATATACTGTTTGTATATACACTATTTGTAACATTGACGCGCAAAAAAATTAAAAAAAAACCCAAATTTTTGAAATTTGAAAAAAAATTCATAGAAAAAAACCTAGACGTGATGGAAAAAATCGGCCAACGGGGATAGATTCAGAACATTTGAATCGTTATATTTATGTCAAAATTTTTCAAAAGAGGATTTCATTGCAGACCAGTGTTATTATTCTTTTACTTCTATCCAATTATACAGGCCGTTGAGGTTGTTACAATTTTGACCGAAAATTGGTTATAAGTTTTAAAATACCCTGTATAATATATATTACAACCTCATATTTTTGTACTGAGGAAGTTAAGCCGATCTCAGTTTTAAAGTGAAATATTGGGTGTTTCATTAAAAAAAAGATATGTTTCTTCTGGTAGGTACTGTGTTATGGAATAACATTGTAACTTATTCCGGAATATGGAGCTTAAAGCCTTCTACAATTTTTAATATCAACTTTTATTGGTATCTTCCATGATAACATGCCTACTGGGAGTTCAATACTGAATTTTTCGTCAATCTTTTGTTCCAATTATCCGCATTTATTTGAAAATAATTGAAAAGTAAATACTATAGTATAAGTAAAAACTATAAATCTGTAAGTTATTCATTATGTCGCTTCGAAGAATTGACTTTATATTGGGTAATTCCTACCAATACCGAACATCTGATAATTTTATGAATGTTCGCAGACCTAAAAAAATGCTCGCCGGTGAGAAATTTCGCTCGAATGAAGAGGTTATCATTGACACTGAGGCCTATTTCAAGGCAAAAGATAAATCGTTCCACAAAAGTACTAGAGCGGTGCTGGAATGATTGCGTTGTTCTTGATGGAAATTATGTTGATGAATAAAACTAATTTTGAACGAAAAAACGTGTTTTCTTTGTTAGGCCCGGGACATTCCAGCCCATGTTATGATGTATATTACCGACCATCTGGGTTTAGTGCTTCAGTATAATAATGAAGTTAGTTGAGTTATTGAATATGTATCAGATCATTGCATGAACTACCATTTCACTTTGCCGGTTAGTCTAAGTGTTTTTTATACTTCTACGTGTATTTTATTAGTATTTTTGTATCGTTTGAAAATATTAAAAACGTTTTTGTTTTCAGACTTAGTGCATAAACCACGGCAGACTGCTTCTATTGAAGGTAAGATAACTAACATTTCAGTTGTTCTACTCCTATTGCTATTGAGAATATGATGAGCGAAAAACATATATATTTATTTGAAAAGTTCACTTCATGCTATTTTACTTGACGTGTAAAAACAATAACAATTTTGGTGAGAATGAAAATGTGAGTGGAACTGTGAATTCGAGATAATGCACTGAAGTCATTTTTCTCGAATATTCCATTCCTATCAGCACCCAACGTTAAATTTTCTCAATTCATATTTCTAATTATGTTGGAGGTACCAAAAGATTGAGCTATTGAAGAGGTGATATTATTCGTTTGTGCCACTCTTTATTAGAATCTCATGAACCATTTACATTTTAAGATCTGTTTTTTTTTACCAACAAATGAAAAAAAAGTGCTGAATGTAATGGCTTCTTTAAAAAAACTCAAAAAGTGTGGATTCATTCAACACTAGTTCCATTTCAGTTAAAGGTATAGGGGATATTATCAGTAAGCCAATGGTACATCTGATAAATACTTGCTTCGAAAATGGCAAGTTCCCAGAAACTTTAAAACCTTGTAGATATACAACCATTCTTAAACAGGGTGATATGAATGTTTGCCAGAACTATAGATTTGTTATCATTACTTCAATTTTATCAAAAGTCATAGAAATAGTATTAAAAGATAGACTTACCTATAGAATTTAAAGACCGGAGAGAACTTCTCAGTGAAAGACAATATGGTTTTAGATCAATGCGTTAGATTGTCAACATCATCAAAAAAATGATGTTTTTATTGTGCAGAAAAAATATTAAGGGATATGGTCAAAACTAAATTTAAAGATGATGCAAGGCCTATTTTCATTAAATTAAATATACTCACAATACCTTGTTTATACATTTTGGAAGCTATAATTTTTGTGCATAAAAATAAACATAAGTATACTACTGGATCAATGATACACAACTATAATACAAAAAACAAAAACCTGATTAGACTAACAAAAATAAATCAGGAGGGTACTGCTAGGCAAACAGAATTCTATTACTGTAAGATATATAACACTCTTCCGCATTATTATGGAAAAACTTTACACATAAAAAATTAAAATTTATCGTGAAACAGGAGCTTGTAGGGCAGGCATTTTATCAGATTAAGGAGGTATTCGATTTTAAATGGACCAGATCTTCATATATGAAGACTGATTTTCTCTTTTAAATTTTATTAAGAAAATAAAATTCCATTTTAATTGTGAAATAATTGTAATCATGTTGGATTTATGTATATTAATTTTAAACTTCTGGTGTGTAATGACGTGTCCAAACATGTTGTGTTTGTTTATTTATAGAAGTAACTGGCATAATATTGTATACCTTGTTGTAAGGATCAATAAATTTCTCTCTTTCTTTTTTTAATAATTTCGTTTTGAATTCCACATGTAAAAATATAGATGCGTATTTTAAAACCTAAACAGATATATAAAGAAACAAAATGGTGTTGGATCAAACTGAAGGAAACAATAATATCTAAATTGATAGAATACATATAAAACAAGTACATAGTTTCAAATGTTTAGGTGTGGAATTATTTTGAGAGAAGGCGAATCTCGGAAGGTACCACATTATCGTTCAGTAAACAGTTTTTATGAACCTACGAAAATTAATTTTGGATAAAGTAAAATACAAACATTGTATGAAGTAACTGCGTAGCACCGAAGCCATCAGAAGGGACCAGATACGAAATAAAATAAATGAGCTACATGATATGAAACCCTCACCAAAAAAGTCTTAAGTAGTTACGATATCTTTTCAAGATGGATGGCTATACCTATGGCCAGAAAATCCACTCCACGACAGTTAGATATAAAAATTCCAAACACCTCACTTGAATAATCCTCACCAAACATATTTAATTTGCTTACAATATAAAAAGTGTTTTCATCTTGTTAAACATTTAGAATGGATTCGTACAGATCGGCATACAAACCTACTACCTAGTCGACATGTGCTTTTTCCTCTATCTTGTAAAATAACTGGAAAGCTGACTCAATAAAACTGTCCTATCTCATACCTTCGCTTAGAAAACAGATATTAAGAGGCGGTTTTCGCCGCTTTTTTCATTTTCCATCCCCTTTCAAATAAATGAATTAAAAAGATAACATTGCACTGCCCCGTAGAGACCATTAAAACTACTAGAATGGAACGATTTTTCATTAGGCTTTGAATTCACTTTCAAATTATACATAAGTAGTTTGTCAAAATGCATAAAGCGAAACAAAACCTAACTATAACAGTTTTATTGTCAGCTTTCCCAACCACACCTACCAGTTATTTCACAACATAGAGGAAAAACTACTGGAGCAAACTTACGTAAAATCATCTAATGATTAGGATTATACAGTGCTATTCAAAAGTCCCCTCCACCCCTCGTATCTTTTGAACGGCTACACTTACATCAATAAAATTTGGTTAGGTTTGAAAATAAAGTGTTGTAAACTTCTCTACGAATGGTGACAGGTGACGTAATAGTAATAGATGACATCACAGTGCCACTCTGGCCAATAATTTTAAATGGGACCTTATGGCAAGTGATATCTCGTTTGAAAGGCATTGACATTGGCTACATAGCCATATTAATTTTGTTTGGGTTTAAACTAATTTTGACGGATAAATTAAATAAATACCAAAATTATTATTTCACATTAAAATATTGAAGATTTTTCAGTCCGCCTCTGGTTAGTTGTCAAAAAAATTGACGTTTTTAATTTAATAGTATATTTGTTGCTTTGCAAAGTTTTTCTAAATAGCTTAAATATTTAATTTTATTATTGTTTAACGAGACGTTTACATAGGCAAAATGGTACGTACTCAAGCCGACAAAGTAGCAGCTATCTTATAATAATATATAATAATAATAATAATAATTGGTGATTTTGGAAAGAATCTCCATGAAGCGGAACGTTTATTTAATGAGAGATATCCAGATCGCTCTATCTCGAGAACTTATTTGAGGGAGCTTCTTCACAAGTTTGAAGCAACAGGTAGTTTTCAAGATGCCAAACGATCTGGTCGACCAACATTTAGTGTTGATAAGAAAAATTGATATAGTTGCTGAAATGGTAGTAAACCCTACTTCCTCTTCAACTAATGTTGCGTCTATCTGTGAAGTAAGTAAAAGTACAGTACAGAGAGTGTTGGCTGAAAATAAATTTCATCCATACAAGTTAAAAATGGTGCACCACCTTTCGGATGACGACCCCGACAGAAGACTCGAGTTCTGTGAATGTATGACAAATAAAATTAGTCAAAACCCACATTACACAAAAACAATTTGTTTTAGTGACGAAAGTACTTTTTGCCTCAATGGAAATGTGAATACACAAAATGTAAGGTATTGGAGTGACACAAATCCCCACACCGTTCGTGAACAACATACCCAATTTCCAGAAAAAGTCAATGTTTGGGCAGGTATTTTGGGAAACCACATAGTTGGTCCTGTTTTCCTAAATTAAAATTTAAGCGGTAAAGTGTATCTGGAGATGTTACAAAATGCAATTGAGCCGTTAATTCTTGAAATTCTGGAAGATAATCCTGATGAATTCGGCCATCTGGAAATAACATTTCAACAAGATGGTGCTCCTGCACATTATTATGGTGCAGTAAGACGTTACCTGGATGAAAAATATCGAGGTAGATGGATCGGCCGGCGAGGTCCTATAGGTTGGCCACCTCGGTCACCAGATCTGACACCATTAGATTTTTTTCTATGGGGGTACTTGAAATCCAAGCTTTATACTACGGTACCAGATAGCATTGGCGTTTTGAAAGAAAGAACTATTGAAGAATGCAATGCAATTTCAGCTGACACATTCGAACGAGTACGACAAGAGTTTACTAATAGGATGTATTACTGTCAGGAAGTACACGGAGCACATTTCGAACACTTGCTATAAGAATCCATTGTTGATATTTGATGAATTAAATTAAAAAAAATGATTTGAATAGTTTTGGTAGTTATTCAATTTATCCGTCAAAATTAGTATAAACCCAAACAAAATTAATATGGCTATATAGCCAATGTCAATGCCTTTCAAACGAGATATCACTTGCCATAAGGTCCTATTCAAAATTCTTGGCCAGTGTGGCACTGTGACGTCATCTATCACTATTACGTCATCTGTTACCATTCGTAGAGAAGTTTACAACACTTTATTTGCACCCTCCAAATTTTATTAATGTAAGTGTAGCCGTTCAAAAGATACGAGGGGGGGAGGGGACTTTTGAATAGCACTGTATATATTTTGTCGTACTATAACGGTTACATATATTATACAAAAAAGATGTTTTTCTGGTACAATTGTGAACTGCGCACTCTAGTGGTGAGGTAGGAAACTTGGAAATAATTTCCAGCAGTTCGCATGCGAGTTTGTGATATAAATTTTATTCTCTTAGAGGAGTTCCCAACCAGGGGGTCGTAAAGAGATGTCAAGGGGGGCGGAAAGCGTTTGTGATTTCTTTTTTTATACCACAGAGGTGGCAAACAGGCAAGAAAAAATAAAAAACCATGTGTGCAATTCACACGTGGTAGAAGTGAAACCTTTAAAAAGAGATAATGAGACGAATGTAAAATTTCGGGAAATGGTTAATTGTGGCGTTTCATTGCAAAGTTCCTATGGCCACCTTCCAGCTCCACTATCAGATCAGTGCCATGATGATAAGTCACCATAATATTGCAGTGTCACGCGATTTACACATACAAAACACCACGGTTGTTGTGATAGCTTTTCTCAAGCTTTGTACTACGCATGCGCGCACAAACGTATCAACACACGTCATACTGTCGCTTTTTCATTTCATCGATTTTCAAATTACAACGATGCTAAAGAAGTTTTCATTTCAAAAAATGAACAAATACATTTCAATGTAATGTTTGATTTTCATTTTACACGCATAAAATTGATGAAATTAAACATCATGCGTATTCACTTTTTCTGTCAACCACTGTTTTAAAACCCGACGTCGTCAATCGCAGATTATACATATACAAGTTTCGACAAGTCACAATATGAAACCCGCGCGCACTCGCTCCGCTTAACTTAACATTGGACAGTCAACCAATATTGCACATGACAAGAAATCCATCTGTTGTCGATGTGTTACAGTTACCAGAAGAAGTTCAGGAAGAATTTCTACAAATGAAGGCTGATTCGTCCATGAAAGATGACTTTCATCTTTTGACATTGGAGCAATTTTGGATCAAAAGATTGCCTGTTAATTCGAAACTTGCCTCTCTTGCTTTACAAGTACTAGTTCCTTTTTCTTCAACTTACTTGTGTGAGACAGGCTTTTCTGCTCTAGTATTAATTAAAACTAAACAGCGAAATCGTCTTGATGTCGATAGCGACCTAATGATAGCTCTGACAAAAACAGAACCTAGAATTAACCAACTGGTTCTGAACATGCAATCTCAAGTGTCTCATTATTTATTTTTTTGGATAAAACATTTATTATTTTAATTTCAAATTTTTATTATTGTTTATTAGAATTAAAATGAAAGGTACATACAAAAGTACATAATGTGCAAAATAAAGTTAGATGTACGATGAATAGTTTCTGATATACATCGGGTTACCTCCCTTAATCAGAAATCCAGTATATGTATTGTATATAAAATAAACAATAAAATCGACTATTCCGGTGAGAGCATTGATGTAAATGGAGACAAAAATGTGTTTAAACAACCTAATTAAAAGTATATACGTATATACAACAATAATGTATTGGAATTTGAGCATTAGGTACAACCATTATTGACGTTAATGAAGCCCATTTTACCGTAGGAAATGAAAATTCGATTTTCATTTAAATATAAATTATAATCACCAGCTGTAAAGTGAGTGAATTTTAATGTGTCACAATATTGTCCATAAACCGTTAAAAATAGTTATGTCAATTAATTTTGCAGGTCACATGAGAAAATTCAATTCATATCGAAGTTCACGTATATTTTATGCAAACAGCAAAGTAAAACCATGGGTGAAATGCGTATAAAAATTAATATTATTGATCATTTACGTAATTTTTAGGATTCATATTTATGCAAATGACCACATTGCTTGTTTAATAGTGTTGAGTGTTTGTATTATTATATGACTACATATGAAAATGGAAAAATTTCGTCCACAATTCAAATGTATCAACAACATCATCGTTATAGGTAATTGGAAATATGGCATTTCAATTGAATTACAACTCGAAATGATTCAATTGGGCCTAGTAGATCGTGATAAAACATTAAAAGAAGAATACACAATCATTTTGGATGAAAAGAAAAACCAACCACACCAATATCCTGGAGAGGGTATGTTGATTTCCTGGAAGACTAGTCAAACCCAAGGGACCCCAGCCCAGCAGTCCACTGTCCTCACCTCTCACTTTGTCCCATTCTGATGTATGAGGATCTAAAGCAGTTAACCTTGATAAGAAATTCAGAGGCCCAAGGTGGAACCTACCGTGCTAAAGGGATGGTTGACTGATCTTTATGTATAGTCTCTAAGGATGTGCTGTGAGTACCAGGTAACACTCACTTGTATGTTAACCTCACCACATCAATGGAGCACTGCTGTGGTGGACGAATCTGCCGTAATCGTAGGAATTTGAAGACAGCTGCAAAACAAAAACCATATTCAATGTTTGTTATAGATGACATTTAACAACGGTACCAAAAACATCTGAACCAGGAGACGATGGCATCACTCAATGCTTCAAATATCCATTTGCTGGAAATATCTTGGTGAAACAGATACTGGAGCTAATTTCCTATAACTCTGCAACAACCAAATATTATGTAGACTTCATATGGATCCCGAGTGATGCTGGAATTAAATGCAATGCAGCGCAAAAAATCGGCAGCCTCTGGAACGGTACAGGATATACCAATTCCTTTTGGACAGGCACTTAAAAATATAAAACTAACAGTGTACGAGAAATGGTAAGAACAATGAGACTCATATGAAGGTTACTTAAAAAAACAGTACAAAAAATGGATTTACCCAACGTACCTCAACTGCAAAGATATGTAGTCTCATGCAGGCTTCGCTTAGGTCACACTCGCCTCACACACATTCACCTTCTAGCGACCTCGATACCACCCCAATGCACCTGAGCTTACCACTTCTGCTACTCTTCCTATTGTAGGCACATGTTTTAATCTGAATGATGCGTTAGTGAGGTGAGTGAGTTTATTATAATTTTATGAGACAACTGATTTATACTTTTTCTCAACTTTCTTTGAGATCCGTTAATATTTCTTCTAATGTTGTTTATCTAATTTCACTGTTTTCCCTATTAAAATCATTCCAGTTAACTATGGTTTCATTGTTGTTCAGCTGGAAGGTTTTTTCAAGGTATTCGGCAATTCTATTACCTTTTTGTGTATTATCTTTTGCCCACATACCATTTGCATTCTTGATTGGTGGTTGTGAGATAGGTCTTTTCAGTCGTTTTGTGGTTCTCCAAAGTGAATAGTCATTAGTACTATCATTTGTGATTCCACTTAGGCACTCACCAATAGAATCATTTTCAACTCTTTGGATTGTTTTCTTCAACCGCTGTGAGGCGTTATTCAGTACTGTTAGATTAGATTTGATGATGTGGCTAATCGGCCTATTCCACTGTAACCTTTTCAGATCTATTGTGGTCCTCCGAATCTAGATTATATTCTCCAGCCTGACCTAGTACAAGAAACTGCACATTTTTCATGCAGTCGCAGTGACATAGGATGTGCTCAGCAGTTCCCTCCTCTAGGTAACGGAATCGGCACATGGCTTTGTCTGTCAACCCAATTAGCATTGCGTGCCTATTAAGCTTACACTGCGCTGTGTCAGTACTGTTATGCCTGCAGGTAATTTTTGTATGCCAAATTATTTTAAGTCTTGTTTTTCAGAAATGAGTACTCTAATTCTAACAATAATACCGGAAGTATTATCATACGCTGTCCCCAGAATAGCGTTAACGAATAACTCTGCTTCCTCATTCGATGGTTCTCCGTTTCCAAAAAGGATAACTTGATCTTTTCTCCGAATTTCAATCCAAAGTTTTCTCAATCTGTTGGTTTATTATACAATCGAGGACTAGCCTCCTTTTGTATAATGCTGCCGCTAAGCGTGAAAGTGATGGGAGAATGACCCACACGCCTCTTCCACATGCATATATTTGCCAGATATATTCTGAGCTATGAAGGAATTAATTAAATCTACGATTTATTTTATTAGGAGCTGAAGACCAATATATCGGCTTATTGGTAGATAATATTGCACAATTCAGTTGAATGACGAAATTAATGAAATTCAGAAAAAGCAAGTGAATATTTTCAAAATTCAAATGAACAAAGTATCAAATTCACTGAGATATTTGGAAAATATGGTGTTTCTTGGAAAATTGGGTGAAAGCAGAATTCCTATGTTCAGGTAAGACAATAGAAAGTGCACCAAAAATCACACAACTCTTTGGAAATTTTACAAAATAGGAATAAAACTTGAAATGCTATGGAAATTAACCTTCGGTGAATCCTTCACACACGTCTAATACCATCTATCAATATATAAGCCGACTGTCCAGTCTGCATTTTCAAATTAACAGTTTGTGCAAATATACGTTTGCAATATTTAGGATTCACAGATATAAATATTATAAAGAATCAGCTACTCTTGTCTATGTAATTTATATTCGTCTTGGGTCGTGTTCCGGGCCATAGTGGAATGAAAATATTCATTCTGTTTTCTTGAAACTGAGATCTTCATTACTGTTATAAATGAGACTAATTGTTCCAAATTTATTCCACTATTAAATAGAAAAATTTTTGAAATTATGAGATCATTATAGATAATAACTATTTCGATATTGACATTGACATCATCGTCAAAATGATAGAAGTAACATAAGATGTGATGCCTACCTGATGTTTAATATTATGGCTAGACCAAATAATATATATGAATGGAAAAAATAAGAAGGTATGATATTACAAAATAAATATCAAAGCTTGGGTATTATTAGCCATACGGGGTGGGTCTATTCCAAATACGTTGCCACCTAATGGTTTATTAAATTTCTACAAAACTAATAGTATTGTTTCAACCACTTTCAAATTCAGGGAAGTAGAATATGATTTATCAATCACACCATTTGAAAAATAAAGTCCAATGCTGTGGGATGCGATGGATTGAATGTGAAGTTGATGAAACTTTGTTGTCCTTTGTTAATACCATTCATAGCACATATTATAAATGTCTGCTTCAATGCCAGTGTAGTTCCTAGGCTTTGGAAGAGGGCCGTGGTGCGCATATTACCTATAGAAAACAACATCCCACAGAATACAAGGATAGGAGATATGTAAGTATATTACAGAGAGCATTAGGTACATTCATTTCATTTAAATTTATATATTCCATACTTTTGTAATGGGGATATTTTGATTTTTACATTCAACAATTTTGTACTTACATTGCTTTCTGTTTCAAAAGAAATTGTTGTATTTGTTGCCAAGGATACTATTTTTATAATATCATTAGAAATAATACCAACATAGGTGATGGTTTGTGAATTTGTATTTCCTTAGTTTTTTCTGTCACTAGAAGTTATAATGCCACTTAACAATCACTAATCACATTTGAGGACGTCATATGCACTGAATTGTATTAGCTGAATGTGGCCTTCAGACGACATCAGCAGTGGAAGGGCGAGAACATTCGCAGGCAAATAGAAATGAGGTAAAATTGGCCATTCAAATTAAATTTGTTAGTTTCATAATCTAGCCAGTGACATTTTCGCCATTTAAAAACTTGGAACAAAAAATTTATGAATTAATACTTCTAGAATTACAAAACATGTTACTATAAATGTTCATGCACTAGTCACTAATAGTACATAGGTAGTTTAGTTTTGGATTAGTAGTCTCTATGGAGTGCTTTCACATTAAATTACATCCCAGCGGTATTGGCCGTAAAGTTACTTAAAATGAATAAAATACTACGTAGTTCTGTGAACTGAATAACAATGTACCATAGAGCTCTCATATTACCCTAAAGTATATTAGATGATCAAAGAAAGAGAATTAATCTGTTGTGCGTCATCCCTTGTATGTATGTATGTATGTATGTATGTATTTTGGGGTAACATTCACTGAGACCTCAAAGATCTATTGTGCCCCCTTACTTCTACTTAGTTTCTGAGGAAAGTCTTAGAGACTAGTAGCTCCTTTAGTCCTATTTCCCCGAGGAATTTTAGGATATCTGCAGGCTTCAACTTAGGTATCTGTCCCTCTTCTATCCAGTAGTGTCCCAGGTGCTGTGCCCTAGGATTCTGAATTGCTGTGCAGTTCGCAAGTATGTGGATGGAGGATTTTTCTTCCATTCCACAAAACCTACAATCTTCTTCCTCCACTATTTTGAGCTTTTTAAGGTGCCCATTCAGGCGACAATGTCCCGTTAGGATTCCTGTTAAAACTCTTAGTGCAGTTTTGCTTTGACTTATGCATTCATTTGATCTCAACAGGTTGTAGTCACCCAGAAGAATCTTTGATTGCCTAAGCCCTACTAGATCTTTCCAATTGTCAGATCTTCTCTTTTCTTCGGCTTTACCTATTTCTTCCAATATTACATTGGAGCTAATTCCGCAAAAAGATTCCGGCCCCCAAAAGGGTATTTCAGTCCCTCTCTTGGCTAGTTCATCTGCTATTTCGTTTTTTTCTATTCCAGTGTGTCCTGGAATCCACAGTAAGGTGACTATATTGTTCTCGCCTAGTTCATTAAGTTTGCCTAGGCATTCCCACACCATTTTGGAACTGATTACACAAGAACAAGAAGGGTATTTCAGTCCCTCTCTTGGCTAGTTCATCTGCTATTTCGTTTTTTTCTATTCCAGTGTGTCCTGGAATCCACAGTAAGGTGACTATATTGTTCTCGCCTAGTTCATTAAGTTTGCCTAGGCATTCCCACACCATTTTGGAACTGATTACACAAGAACTCAGCGCTTTAATGGCTGCTTGACTATCAGACATTATGATAATCCTTTGCCTTCTATATCCTTTGTCAATATTGAACTGGGCACACTTTCTTGTTGCGTGAATTTCCGCTTGAAAGATACTTGGGGTTTTTCCCAAGCTTTCAGGCCCGTACACTTCTATCCCAGTTCCTTCTGCGTCATCCCTTAGTTACAACCCCTAACTTCAAACTTCTTAATAGCACCCTGTACATTTTTTTATAATTTTGGATGTGGTCTTCCATCGTCTATTCAACAAATTTTCCAAAAATAAAATGGGTTCGTGAATAATCAAGAAAATGTCAGTTCATTATTTACATTAGATGTTCGAATTGTAGCCCACCTGCTTTAACACGTATTTCGAATCAATAATATTCATTTGTTAATTGCTATTTTCATTTATTTTTTTCATGTAACTTTTATTACATTTATTTTGATTGTTGCTTTAAGCATTAAGGCTTTCTTGATTAATTTAACAAAAATTAAAAATAAACTGATATTTTCTTGATTATTAAAGAACCCATTTTATTTTTGGAAAATTTGTAGAATAGACGATGGAAGAACATCCAAAATTATGAAAAAATATACAAGGTGCTATTAAAAAGTTTGAAGTTAGGGGTTGTAACTGAGGGATGAATATTTAGTGGATGATTTTTACTATGCCATATTAAAGTGTATTAGAACTGGAACAGATCCGTTTTTGTCCCATTCGAAAATCTCTATTCGTTTAAGAGATATAGCCTGGATAAATTAGTCTGGGACACCTGGTATGTCATACCTGTCTTCAGATTTTTGTGGTATTGAGGTTAATGACGCTATGTGGAATGGCTCTCCATTTTTTAAAACGTCAATAAAGTTTAATAAACCTAACAGCTTGGCACTCTAAAAGTCAATTGCAATGTTTACTGTCAGTGAGCATAATAAGTAAGTTTTATTTGTAAACGTAACGTTGACCAGAATACAGGATTTACAAGATGTTTAAATCACAGAACCAATTTGAATATAATAGATCCGCAACTTTCATCATTTACAACATAGTTAAAATAAGAGGGAGAAATAATATATTGTGTCACAAGGGCCGAAAAGGAGCTTTAGCAGCACGGGGCTATTAGATGCACGAACGAGCGTATCGAAGCGAGGACAGTTGATATTTAAGGACTGGTAAAGCATTTGCTGCATGTGTGACATACAACTGTTTTTCGCCTATCGAATAAAATAGGAAAATAAAACAAAAAACCTTGATATTCACTAAAGTTTATTTAAAAAATTTAGGTGAAACGTGGTGAAAAACTTCAAAAATCGTTTCATTGAGAATTTTACGCCCTTGGGCTGCTTAACAATACTCTCCGCGCCCTATTTTTGGTGTTGATAAGATTGGTTTTCCGGTAAGGTGGACAAAAAAATTATTTTTAGTTCAGAACTTTGGAACCTTTGGCGATACATATTTTTCACTGAACACTGTTTACACTACCACTACACTAGCACGAACACTTTAGACTATCTTAGGCGCGTTTCGATAACTAAGTTATCTTCTTCAGAGGGTTTACCTTCAGTCTCACTTCTCCTCCCTTGAAACGACACAGAATCGAATAGGAGGTGAAGAGAGGCAAGTCATTTGGCTTTAGTATTTTGTGAAGTGTATAAATGAAATAATTACTAAATTTTTAAAACAAAATAAAATGTCTATCGTTTATACTACTCAAGAGAAAATAAAAAGAATAAAACGTTACCCTGGTGGTCATTATGTTGAACATTATGATCCCGAGGCGTTACAAAAAATACAAAATAAGGAACACAGGTATAAGAAGTATCTAAAAATACAATCAATGCTAGAATATATGGAATATAGATACTTGAGATGCTAGGGACATTAACAAATAGTGGGAAACACTACCCAGACTAAAAGAATAACCAATTTTCAACGGCCAATAGTAGCTTTGTGAATGAAGTGAGGCGGTAAATCCGGGAGGTCTTGTCAGATTTATCCATTCGTAGAATGCTGCTCTCTAGATACCCTGTTCATTCGTTTCATATCCAACTTCCATTGTGATCTCAGTTATTTTTGAACTTTCTTTTATCCTATTGGAGGAATATACCATTGAACTAATACATGGACAAAGTTACGTCGCCAGCAATTGATTCACGGGCTTCTCTATCCACGCAGCACGTAACCAGCAACCAAATCATAGATCAAATTTTCAGCTTAAATACCCAATTTTCAGATGTACATATTTGCATTCATCTTCAATTTTGTTAACCACACAGTTTGTGGTGACTTATCTTTTCTTCAACAAATGGTGAGAAATTCCATCAAGATCTCGTTGGCAAGTACCTCTATCTTCTAGAAACTACACTAGCCCTCCTATTGTAGTTTCTTTATTACATAAATCCATCAATACAAATTGGAAATTCCTCTAAGAGGATTTTGGCGGTTGGTATTAAAATTAAACTGGACCCTACTGCTTCTAAAACCATCTATGTTTTCACTCATAACTTATGGTCTTGTGTGCCGAATAAAGACTGCAATATACATTTATGGTTTAACCGTTCCCGAACTTTGATTTTTCTTACTAACTTGGACAACTTATTTTGACTTATCGCTATTTTCACTTGTCAAATTATAAACAAATTGGCGTCCAAACTATCTTCAAATAATACCGAAATCTGTCTCAACTCCATCCAATAATTGTTACAAACAATATCCGAATCAAAGGACGAATTCTTCCATGAGTCATCTCACAAGTTCCATTTTCAATTCGGCGCTTAACGATCCAAAAATATTTAAATTTAATGGTATTACAAACTGACGTTAAATTAATATTTTGACAAACTCATCGTCACAAAAATCCTAGTTAGCAACAAAAATGAATTCTTTGCGACGAATCTTATGACATAATAATTAGAAATTCCAATGTTATGAAGACATCAAATTGGTTACTTGAAAAATATCTACTGGCTGAGTTTTGCCAATTATTTTCACCAGCTTTGACACAAATAGATAGAAATACCCCACGTAAAAGCATTATTGAATTATAATTCTCTTAGGATAACATAAAAGTGCAGATTTACTGGAACTATCATCCACTAAAAACTTTCGTCGAAGTGAATATGCTCTAGTGATTACCTAGTGCCAACTTGTTTTAGGTATAATCTCGACCTATAAATGTACATAAAGAACAATGTTTCACATAAATGCATTGGATTAGCTAATCTGAGTACTGAATAGCTCTTATTAGTATTTATTTCAGAATGATGGTTTTACTTAGTTTGTGAATTAATACAATCCTCTACCTACCCACCTAACAACAAACTTATCATAGATGAAGAGAATAATGTTGATTCATACAAGTTGCACTTCTTTTCTAAGAGAAAATGGATCAGGGTGATATTTAATCAGCTTCAAGGGATTATTCAAATTTAATTAAAGCTGTATGAAGTTGATCATAACTCATTAAATCAATACTAACGAACTAATTTACAATAACTAGTTAGTCTACATTACCAGGTCATTACTAACAGCTTTCCATCGTTCTTATTAACAAAACTTTGGTCATAATTCACACAATGACTTCATTCAATTATACACTTAAAAGTTTGTGCATTTTTTGTTAGACTGGAATTTTTTCCGTCGATGTAACTAAGGATAACTTTTGAAGTGATCAATTTTCAAACAACAACTCCAGTCTTCTATCCTTGGAAAAAGTTGGAAAGGTTTTCGTCACTCCTCACGGTTCTGTGTAATTCATTTCAGCAGTTTCATGTCGTTGCAGAGAGATGAAAAATCATTTTTCATGCTATTTAAAACACTCACTTGACTCATTTTTCTGTTCAGGGTGTATATTAATGAAAAAAGGGAAATTCAAACCGCTGTGAAACTAATAGTTCCAATAATAATGTTACTGAAAACTAAAAACATGTGATAACAATCAATAATATTAACGTGTTTGATAACTGAAAATTCTGTCAATAGATTTCCAATATGCCACATCAGTTTTCAATTTCTAAAACTAAATGCAATGAGAACAGCAGCCAATATCTTGTAAACCCTCAATGATATTCGAATAAAATGTCAACCAATTATCGCCAGGCCAATTGCAATTGTACAGCATGTTTTGGAACGCCGTGTTAGATCAAAAATACATATTTTTTCAAATGTTACACTTCAAATTCGAATTCTGTATAGTGTATTTAAAAAGCTCTGACCGCTTGTTCCTGGAAATCGTAATGAGTTTAACGTGCCGTATACTTTAAATTGCCCAATTAAAAAAAACATTTCACTACCATACGTCTGTGATGGTCGTCCAGTATCATAATTTAATGAACCTGTCTCCGTATCTGAGAAACCGTATACAGAGCGAGGCCAAACTCGAATACTTCGGTTTCTCAATTTTTTCAAATGGATTATGCTGTATTTTATATCGGTGAATGAAAGGTTCTTCACTATACTTCCAGTTTGATCAAGAATTCCCCATACCCAAACTGTAGTGACATCACACGATATGAAAGATGTAGTGAGGCAGGATTTTCATAATATTTATGAGCCGACGCTTGGAGATTTGAGTCTATCTCCTGAAGACCGTCTTCACGCCTGCATCAATGTTGTAGAGGGCCATGTTTTACAACTTTATTGTTCATTTTTTTGATAATATATTCAGTAAATTGATGTGAATAAATTGTGTACTGTTAGGTTTCTTAATCATGCAATTGAAATATCACAAAAACTATTCAGTTTGGATTTGAGGAATACTCCATCAAATTTGGAGTTTAGAAAAGTAACTAGCTACAATCGGTCAAAATTTAATTTAATATCCACGATAGTTTACAAGATATTGGATTTTATCGCACCAATTAAGGGTTGGTTCACTAAAAGTTACTTTTTAAAAAGATTTTATTATAAAATTTAATAATGGCAAATGCGAACTAACTAGATATTGTATTACAACTTCGTTTATAAATATAGTTATATAATATGCTGATAACATATTTATAGAAAACAATTTAATAAGCTAAATATTGTCGCCTAGTCTAAATAAAGAATTACGAGTATTGGTATTGTATTATGTATATTCAATAACTAAGAATTAACGAATGTAACTTCTCCATTCCCTGAGGAAGTTTTGTAAGAGACGAACAAAACTAATGGTGGTTCTTCCTGGGAAGTATTTGGTTCGGTGGTTTGGTTGGTCCTTGATAGGCAGAATGTGACTAATGCAATCCTGTGTTTTTGTATTTTCTTGAAGTAGTTTTTCTTGGCATGTATAAACCGAACTAGTTTGTGTTTCCATGTATTGGAAAATTTGCAGGTGCAGGTGGAAGTATTGTTGTTTGGTTTTTTGTAGGAATTGAGAAGAGGTGGTAGTAGGAAAATGGATCAGAATACAGTAGCGGAAAATTTAAGATGAATATTATGGAATGATTAATAAGCGTCGACAGTTATTATGTCGTAATATTTGAAAAGATCTTCATGTGTGTACGGCAGTTGGTGTTGAGAATGATGCTCTATCATCTTCTGAACTACCATTTCAGTTCTTTAGGTTTGATCAAGCTATTATGTACGACATTTATTCTTGCGAATGTGATTGCTATTTCTAGGTCTTCTTGGTTTCCAGATATGCATTCAATGATACTTCCTAGTCCGTTAATAAGTCCTCTTTTTTGTTTAAAGGATGGATAGATACATTGGAGTTTCTTCGTTACTGTTGCTAATGTATATTGTAAATTTTGATCAGTTTTGTAAATTTTCATAATAAGGTTGGCTAAGTCCTTTGTGAATGGCTTTCGTAACCTCTTGATATTGTGTCTGTAGAATTTCTATTTCTTCGGCTATAGGAGGTTGCTGGATGTAGTGAATAAAGTCATGTGTGCTCGTCTGAGCTCTGGCTACTCCTAGCTTGAGGGTTAGAATCCCTGGGTTGTCCTGGAGGTTCTGGATTCGGACCTTTTGAGCCATGCTGAAGGTACATCTGTGATATACGGTTGTTGTTTAATGGTTTTTGAGGAGAATCTAAGGAGAAGTTTATTTCTGTTGACCATTTTCTTTGTATATATTCTAGTAGATGGTTCATATAATAGAGGGGCCTGACGTTTTTCATTTCTCTACTCGATAACCTTTTCCTTTTTATCTTGGATCTTTTTGTTGATTTCTTTGTGAATTTCGATTATCTTCTTTTTGTGATCGTGGGTGTAGTTGTTTAGTAAATTCCTTTGAATGTCGATGTCAAAATGATCTTGAGAGTTTAGATGGCCATTTAAAATTTCTATAGGTCGATGTTGAGTAACAGAGTGGATAGAACTGTTGTAGCATATAACATTTGCTCTCTGGTGTTGAGAGACTATTTCCTCTAAGTACTCTCAAATGCTCCAGTATTGTCGAGTAAAAACGTTCGATCATTCCATTTGACTGTGGATTGTCTGGAGTGGTGTAGTGGATACTGATTTTGTGTCTATCTATGAATTCTTGCATTAGCCCATTTTTGAATTCAGTTCCATTATCTGCTACGATCAGTTGAGGAAGTCCATGATGAGTGATGAAGAGTAAAAATGCATTTAGTACATTAAGTGCGTTGGAGCCTTCTATTGGGTATGCTTGGCCGTATTTCGAGAAGAGGTCAATGATGGTAAGAAACTTTTGGCCATTTGCTTGGAATGTATCTACGTGAATAATCTCTAGCGGTCTCGTTGGTGTTGGTGTCAACATGAATTTGGGTTTGCTGGGATGTCTGTCATATTCACTTCCTAAGCAGTTATCACAGAAATCTATTATTTCTTCTATGTCCTTTTTCAGCGTTAGCCAGATTTCCAGCTCAGTTTCTTTTATTCCTCTATGATTGGTCCTGCCCTCATTATAATCCTTTATAATTGCCTTTCGGGTATTAGTGTTATTAATATCCTTTCATAGATAGTTGCATTTCACTAGATCATTGGCTGAATTTTTAGAAGTTTCTTTTAGTATCGTCCTTGCAGGCTAGTGCGTACTTCTTTTTGCGATCTAAGTGTTCCTTAAATATCTTGAAGATGTCATCTTTGAGATTTCCCTTGTCGAATTGCGCATGAAGTCGTTTCTTGTTAACAAATATTTCTTCCATTATTGGTTTTGCTGGACTATGGTTAACAGGACTGAAGATAATTTGATTCTTATAATGATTTAAAGGGTTCTCACTTATAGGGATTCCCAATATAGGGGTTTCTTCTCTAATGGGATGTTTTTCTCCGGAAACTAAAAAAAAGGGTTGGATTGCGTTCACATGAACGCTCTTTATGTTATCATGTACACGTTAAAAATGTATCAAGCACATTTCGTATAACATGAATCAGTTGCTTAGGCTGTGAAAAAACATGATTCAATAAAGACGTTTGTACATCTATGGGTATTCTCGTCATAGTCCAAACATCACAAATGCGTAAATCTCATGATATATGAGTTGATATGTGAGCTAGCGTTGTAAACTCACAAATAGTAGGTGTTGAATAAAAGGCAGTACTCCAATAGTCAGTCAGTTTATTTAATATTTAATTTGGAACTTGGTACATCTATAATAATTGTTAGGTTGTTAACGTTTTCAGGTCTTGTTAGAGAATATTCTCTTTTTCAATCCTGTAGGTACATCTGCAGTTGCATTTATTAAAAGGAATAAGTATAGGATAAAAGTCTAAAATTATTGTGGGTTTTCCACAATAATAATAAATGCACTTTTGAAGCTCAAATCAAAACTTGTTTCTACAAAATACATACTGAAACTGCATTTTGCGAATTAAATTGTATGTGACAAAGGGGAGACTTAATATATTACTACAAGTAATATTGAAATTCATATCGTGACAAAATAGGTTTTATAAAATTAATAAGAGAAGGTTTCTTTAGTGTACTTTCCTTTGTTAAGATCTAGTACCAAGAAATGAAAAAGATAAATTAAACAAAACTAAAAAAAATAATACAGTAATAATAATATTCTAATTATAAAATAAATCGATAATAATTTAAATCTAAATATTCAATTGAAGCAAATTCTGGGTTTCTAAAATGAATGATAGATTAAGACATTCTGGGAACCTCAGTATTATTATTAATTCTTATACATATACCGGGAATTGCTCCACAACATTTTCTTCCTAACCTACATTTTTTAAAACAACCAAAAAGACTATAAAAATTACAAAAATAATTAACATAGTACTTAAAACACTATAACTAGATGTCAACGAACTGGGTAGCCATTTCTTCCTAACCTACATTTTTTAAAACAAGAAAAACAGAATATAAAAATTACAAAAATAATTAACATCATACTTAAAATACTATAACTAGATGTCAACGAGCTGGGTAGCCATAAAATATGGTCCAGATTTTCATCAATTTCGGTCAATTTGTGACTAGCTAAGTTTAAATCATCCAAATGCATACTAATTGTTTTGAAATTTGGATTTAAATGCAAATTGCTAAAATTTATTTAATTACCATTTTCATTTTCTTCACAACAATCTATTTGTAAATTAATTGTAGGAATGAAATAATTATTCTGTACGAGAGTACTAGTGTGAATTTTGTGTGGAACTAATAAAGCATTTTGGGTAAACGCTTTACAATTTTCTTGTAATTCTAAAATACCTCTACCTACCATCTAAAGTTTCAGAGTACATTTTTTGGTCGCAATTTATTGTTACCTTTTCGGTAATAACTAAAACATAAATCCATCTATTTCCACTTGAAAGTTGATGCCAAATATTTTGACTTAAAATAATTAATCTCTTATCACAATTTTCTGGAACTGAACTCGTTGCATGAAATAATCTAACCTCACAACTTTCATGTTGGTGAGTTAAAAATAATGGCATTTGTTGTTTACAAATAAAATTTTGTTTTACAAATGCAATACATGCTGAAAACTGTAAATCTGATAATAAGTACTTACAGGTTGAATAAAAATATATTTATTTTCTGAAACGCGAACTGGTAAGGGAGTAAGTTTATACATTTCATACAGTTGACTATCTGTCATTGGAATTAACAGAATATATACTAAACGTCCATTCTTATAAAATACGTTAAGTTTTAAAAATATACGTGCATTCTCTAAAGTTGGCATTACAGGAAAATGCAAATATTTATGTGCTGACATATTTTGTAATGTTAAAATAAATGGGTGTAATTATCCAGTATTGGCAGACAAAATTGCATTTATTAAAGATTGTGTTTCCAATTGATACTGCACGTGAATTACAACAAAATTTGAAAAATGTTGTTTGTCTAGTTTCTAGTAAAGTTATGTTTTTTATTTATCTATTTACCAAAATTAATTGATAAGGACCGGTATATCGTGGATATAGTTTTCTACTTCTACTTGACTTTAAAGATTCATCCGTCATCGCCTATTTGATACTTAAAGTGTTTCGCGTTTTTATCATAACAAATCTTACTTTATTTTTTCTTTCTTTGTAAATTCCCGCGCGCATGCTGATGGTGGCTGCAAAATAGTACTAGTTAATAGCGCTTCTTTTCCGTAAACTAGTTCAAAATGGGTGACATTTGTACTACTATGTGGGGCAGTATTATAAGTGAAATCAGTAAAAGGTAACCAACTACACCAATCTGTTTTATTATCATTTATAAAATTTCGCAAATATTCTGCTATTGTTTCATGACTTCTTTCAATTGAATTGGATTCAGGGTGATATGCAGTACAATTTAATTTTTTGATTTTCAATAATTTGCAACATTCTGTAAAAGTTTCTGACATAAAATTTTTCCTTGATCGGTAACTATTGATTCCATGAATCCATGTTTACATATTACTTCCGTAACTAACTTTAATGCAACTGTTTTAGCTACCATATTTGAAATTGAAATAGCTGCTAAAAATTTTGTTAAAGCGTCTTGACACGTAAGAATATATCTATTTCCGTTTTCGCTAATAGTTAGTGGACCTACTATATCTAGATATACTTTTTCGAAAGAAAACTGAGGAGTATCTGTAATTTGTAAGGGTGTCTTTTTCTTTTTATTCGAGACTTTATTTCTTTGACAAAGATCGCATTTTTCACGAATTTTTGAATATATGCTTCTAAATTTTTCCAATTATAAGTTTTTCTTATTATTTTATACATTCTGTTCACACCTTGGTGAGCTGAAATACTTTCGTCGCACATTATAACATTATGATACACAAAAAACTTAATTTTATTGTCCTTAAACAAATATCTAATCATCATCCTAACCTTTTCCCATCTTATATGTTTTCCTTCTAACTTTGGGAAAAAACGAGTGGTACTTGATATTTAAGTAATTGCATTTTGAAATCAACTAGGGTTATATATATTTTCATAACTTTTTCGATCATCATCTTTTTCTGTAAATACTAATAAAAATAGAAATCTGTCTTTCAGCTTAATATATGACACTTTTTCATGACTAACAATGCATTACAAAATTTAATTCTCATATTGTAAGTTATTTACTAAAATAGAATTGTTGTCAACTAAAGATACTTCTGTACTAACTGGAATCGTTAATTAACTTTCTGTTTGCGCTTTTAAAATATCATCATTAAATTCTGACATGGATATATTGAGAAATACATGTGATTTTGCTAACTCACAGAAATCAGTAAACGGTAGTTCGTTGTTTTGTACATTGAATATTACTCTACTTAACGCATCAGCGTTGTAATTTAATTTTCCAGGTTTAAAAATAGGTTTGTACTCATATTCAGCCAATTTAAGTTTAAATTTCATTAATCTAGAACTTGGATATTTATGATTTTTTAAAAATATAAACAATGCTTTGTGATCAGTGACTACATAACATTTTTTATTAAACAAGTATGGTCTCCAGTGCTGACAAAGCCATTGAACTGCTAATAACTCTTCGGTTGTGGAATAGTTCTTTTCTGCTGAATTTGAAGCTCTAGATGCAAAAGCGATAGGTCTGTCGGACCCTATTTTACCTTGGGACAACGTGCCGCCAATAGCAAATCCAGATGCATCTAACGTCACTATGAAAGGTTCTTCAAAATTTGGATATTGCAATATAGGTGGACTTATGTTTTAATTTCAATTCTTTAAAAGCTAACTGACATTCATATGTGTCCAATTAAAAACTTGATCTTTAATAGAGTTGTTAAAGGTTTAAATTTTTTTGCAAAGTTGTCTATAAAACGTTTGTAATAAAAAGCTAATCCCAAAAATGATTTAAGTGCTTTTTGATCTTTAGGAATGAGAAAATATTTCACACAATCCATTTTTGATTCGTCTGGTATTATTTCTTGATTCGTTATTTTATGACCTAAATAACTTACTTCTTTTTTGAAGAACTCACATTTAAGTGGACTTAACTTTAAATTATACTGACGAAGCCTCTCAAATAATTCAGATAGTTTTTCAAAATGTTCTTTAAGTATACTAGAATAAACACAAAAAATGTCATCTAAATACGCAAATGCCTTTACGCTTTGTGTGCCTGACATAACTGTATGAATTAATTTCTAAAAAGTAGCTGGGGCTGTTTTCAGACCAAATGGCATACGTTTGAATTCAAAATGTTTCGAATTTGTACTAAAAGCTGTTATATATTGGTCAGAAGGTTCTATTTCTATCTGATGGTAAACACTAGATAAATCTAAGACGCTAAAATATCGAGAACGGCCTAACTGATCATATATGTCAGTTATATTCGGTAATGGAAATGAATTTCCAATGGTGTTTTGACTTTCCTATAGTCAGCGACAAGTCTCCATCTAGTGTTTCCACTATCATCGGGCTTCTTTTTCACGATTAATAATGGTGAATTGTAAGGACTTTCGCATGCTTGCAGCCAAATCATTCCTCTCCCGAGACTCTTCTGAATTTCTGTCAGGGTTTCTGTGTTTGTCAATACAAAAAACTCTTTCTATATTTTGATGTGTAACCAACAATTTATATAAATTTTTTTTTTTCGACGAAAAAAGAATCAAACTAGGAATAGTTAATTGTAGGATACCATGCTAAAGAAAAAATCAGACGACCCAAATTGTGACTCAAGCGACCAAATGCCAAATATAGTTACTGTTCATGACACGAAGCTCTGTGACGGGGTTCGTGAATGCTAGGTCAGTATTCTGGTATAATGCCTCAAACAGTTAACTACGACCTGTCTTATACCGTCCTAATTATCATGCGCATCAATATGATTTTTTGATTTATGTTAACTCTATTTATATGTTGAACATTTCATTCTCCAAGGTTTTAAATTAGATTTTAAAGATCATCAATATCAGGTTGTCATATTCTTTATGTAAATATCAACTCTACCAAGAGTACATTTCTTAAATGATGAAAAAAGCGTTTATCCAAATAATTTAGCAAAAAATCGGATGAAATCTTACATCCTTGTAGGACAAAGCGACTGTCACTAAAAATTGTGATAAATAGGTTCACTTAATGGAGAACTGCCAATATACTTTATAAGCACTCAAGTAAGAGATAATGATGTTAACGAGATACGAGTGAGACGTTATTGAATAATACTATTTTTGTATAAATTCCATTGTGTAGGATTATATAATACAATTTGGATTGAAAATTTTCATTAACAGTACTTCTAAAAATATTCAATATTCAAACATTCTATGTCATCGAATTGATAAAGTATAAAATTGCGCCATGTGTTTTCGATATCATTGGCTGCTTCAATTAGCTGTTGATTGAGCTATATCGAATCATTTACTATTGTTCCAAAGCTTAACAAACAAAATTTTACGAATGTCGTATACATTTCAACTCTCAAACATAAATTTTCCACATACAAAATTTGTATAAAATAAATGTTTCCAGTACATTCTAAAATTTGTTCAAGTGAATGTGTATATTTGAACAAATAGTTCAGTTGGTAGAATTATAAAAATATGAACAATTTTGTCAGAAGAAGCATGATCTACGTATATCAGGCTTTTAAAAGTATTTTTATCCTACACCATGAGAAAGTTGAATTTTACCAGCTTTATATACGGCTAGCCAAGAAAATAAATTTTACGTTTCCACGCTAGCTGGCGCCCTAATTGACAAATAAACACCACCATTAAACTTCAGTATGAAAATAAATTGTTATCAGTTGTCAATGTCAATGCAGTTGTCAAATTCAGTTTTTTCGAACCAGTTATTAATATTAACGCTACTACAAGAAATGTATGAGTGTTATATAAATAAAAGCATCCTTTTGTAACAGTAGATAAACGAGATTCTTATGATGTGCCTTTCCTCGAAGTATTCATAATACCATTAACATTATAACAAAATAACAGAACATTATCCTTTAAAAAATCTTCTTCTCGATGCCGGAATAGACTATTATTTGTTCTTGGCTGCAATAAAATGTATCCCTTCCATCGAGATTCCAACAGATATGTCTCATGTTTGTTAAGAAATTTTATTCACGCACCAAGTCATTGAGATCCCCTTGAAATAGTAGATGTGATGGGGAAGCTTCTTAGAAGTCAGGATATAACGATACATTATCTATTTCCTCCTATCCAGTAGACAGATTAAAGCTTTCAGCTGTTCTAGTATAGGTAAATTTTCAGTGAAAGATCGATTTTTCAGCAGTTCGAGATAAGCTCTCAGATTTATTAGTTTAAAGATACTTTGTGTGATTGAATAGATGAATCCATATTTAAATTCGGATTCAACTTTTCAAAAAGTATTGCACATCACAAAACAAATTACGCTTTCGCTTATGTATTTGGACGAAAAAAACATTGCTATAGCGCGCTAGTTATTAGCTAATATTTCTCTCTCCTTATTTCCACGAAAGAATTATTTCAATCTCCGCCTCGGAGAAACAAGGGGCATTCATAATATAATCATAACAAACTTTATGTAAATGATACAATTATTTTTCTTGAATTGCTCTCGAATTTTAGCATTCTGATTAACCTGAATGGAATTTGAGTTAGGCAATCTGAAACGTTCACATTAACGGTTACAAAATATTCTCCACCATTTTTTAATACTTTTATTTCAATCAGATAGGTTGTTTTAAAGCCGAAATTTGTCTTACGGTTACTTACAGCCACAATAAATTTCAGTTGATAACAATTAACGGGTTTAGTAGATATAAAGATAAAGTTACATTGTGGTAAGTAACGGCAAATATGCATGTTTTTAGCTCATTTAACGTCATCAGTACGGTATAATTAAACTTAGAAGGTGCTGAAGCCAAGAGCTAATTTAGAAACAAGAAGGAAATTGAATGTATGGAATCACACTAGTAATTTACTAACAGTTAAAAAGTGTCTTTAAGTCTGTTAATTGTTAGTGATTTCTATAGTCATCGTAGAGATGCATCTTTCTAGTGAATTTTTCTAAATACGATTCTATAATTTCCTATTATTGAATAACTTGGTATAATAGATCAAATCTTAATATGTCATACGATTTGATGAGTTTCGCTGGTTAATTTATCGGACAACGTGTAAGGGCACTCCGTGTTTTGTCAATTCTTATTAGTTTGAACTCGGTGTTAATTTAACTCGGTTCCACATGATTCGATATAATTAATACATTTTGGCTGTGCATGGCACTAGTTATGCCTAAGACATTACCTGCGTTTCCACATTAGGCCAAGCAACGGAGCATGCGAGTATAGTAATTTTTGACAAAAATCCTAGTAGAACACGGATGATTCCATCATATGAAAGACATTATGTTTTGGACACGCAAATGTTGTTCAGTAATTTGTTATAAACATTTAAAACGAAAAAAAACCTTTTTTTAGTTTTTTTCATGAAATCTCAATGGTATCAAGGGTCGAGCTAGTCAATTGGATGATTAGTAACCGAGAAAATCAGGAAAAACCGGAAAACTAGTCATTTTTTGGAAAATTCATATCTTTGTAATTTTTCAATTACAAGAGCTGAAACTTGGTACAAAAGAAGTTCTTCGTACTGCGTCGGCCCAGCACTGTAGTGGAACCATAGATAACATACAGACAGATGGGCATCTGACCGTGGCGCTTCCTACAGCGAATTAATTTTTACGGGTGGCGTCACCTTGAGAGTCGCATCAGTACTTTTAACACCTTTGACATGGTTGTGAACTTCGCTAACCGCTGATAAAAAAGATTCCTGTAATTCTACAGTTTTTGGCGGCACATTCAAATTTACTGTAATTTTACTTTTATTGTAATATGGCATTTATGGACCATTTTTTGATATTTAATTTGAAGTAACTCAACATCTGATTGATATTACAATAATAACAAGCAAATGGTTGAGTTGCTTCAAATGAAATATAAAAAAATGGACCACATAATGCCTGAAATGGGAAAAATAAGGCAAACATCATCAATTTTATATATTTTATTTAATATAAAATAGTACACAATAAATAAAACGTTTTTTTACATCTTTCAATGACAAACAGAAAGATCAATAAATAAATAAAGAAAGTAATGTGAGTAAACTGACATAAGTACCCATTTCAACAATATTTATATTAAGAATAACATTTTTTGATACAAATCAAAAAATAGTTTTATCTATCAGCAATCGTTTCTGTGTATATTAAAAAAACATGAAACACATCCATTTCTACAGTTTGCAGATGTTTTCTAATAACACAGCTAACTAAACTGTGCACACTATTTAAAAAACTCAGTTTACAAGATTATGACTATCATTATACTAATACATTATTTATTAAGTAGCTACATTTGGATATTTTTAATTATATAGCTCAAACACACATACGATTGTGAACAACCAAACTGCTTATATTTAGAAAATGCTAGTACCTTTTATCGGGAAATCCTTTTTTGCCCCTCTTAAAGGTAGAACCTCCATAATTGCATCATATGTAGACAATTTCTTCATTTACTTAAATATTACTATAAAATATGTAGTTTTGTTTGTTTTTGATGAGAATTAAACAAATCAAATAGTGTAACAAAAGGATCATACAGACAGAAGATATTTTATGTTATACATACCATTATTTGATCATTGCTCCATACTTTCAAATGCATCCCCCTCTAAGCTGTTAATTGTTGAAGGAATAGCTATAACATAAAAATTAGAAGTTCAGTTAACTAAATAAATATAACAAAAGGAATAGACTAAAGATATTTTATTTTATACATACCATTATCTGATAGTGGCTTAATTCACTCTCATCCATTCTCCTCATACCGCTTGCTTGTGGATGGAATATCTACAACATAAAAATTAGGTGTTTACTTTTTCTTAGATACACTGTACATTGTATGAATGTTAAAATTATAGCATAATGAGTTGTATAAAAATCACCATTAATTAATTTCCTTGTATACGTTTTGGTTGGTGTTTGCATCTTCCCAACTGGCGAATAATTTGATATGGAAGGCATTTCCAATATTTCCAACATATGCAGATACTTTGTACAAGTAAAATGTTTTAAACTCTATAAAATAAATACCTTTAATTTTCTCAGGAATTATTAAGTTAGGTTGGCAGAGGAAGTATCTGTATACTAACTACAACTAACGGCATTACAGTTCTCATTAAATCCGCAATTTTAGTACTGATGCGACTCTCTAGGTGGCAGTACCCTCGCGCGTTCAGTGTGCCCATACCATGAGTGGAACGCCTCTAATGCAATACTTACAGTGAAGCAGTGTCGAGCACGGTTAGTACTTGGATGGGTGACCATACTAGGGAAGACCGTCGTATAAATAGCCCATACAGCCTGCAGGCATTATACCAATGAGCACGAGGTATAATGTAGGTATGCCGTCTTTCGGAGGAGACGTAAAACCGAGGTCCCGAGTCCATGGATGTTGGGCTCAATAAAGAACCCTACCACTGGTTGGAACACCAGTGGGTTCGGCAAAATTTCCGGTTAGGGGTAGAGTGCTCCCGGCGTCGGTGATTAGCCTCAGTTGCAGAAATAGACTGACGTTAAATAACCAATTAAAAAAAAAGTTCTTCGTATGCCCTTTATAGAATGCGCGAAGAACAGACGGTTACTTTTATCGCAATTATAGTTTTTTGTACATACCATTAAGATTTTTTTTTTATTTTAGCTTAACATGCCTCGACAGCGCTGGCCATTGGCACGGAAAAAATAAATACAGATATTTACATAATTATTACAAATATTTAAATTAGATTTTACAGTATAGGTTAGTAGCTTTCAGGAACTGTAAGACTTTCTTGATTTCGGTAGGGCAGTGGAGCATTTCCTTGAGGTTGGGCCTAAGATCAAGTTGTTTATATATAGCAGAAAATTGTTTGCAGTCCGTCAGTATGTGCTTAACGGTCACAATATCGTTACAGCTAGAGCAAACAGGAGTATTTCCTGAAGACATCAGATATCCGTGTGAGAGTTTGGTATGACTGATTCGGATTCTTCTGATTGTAGTAGCCTCTCTCCGGGTTAAGAAGTTCAGGGAGAGAGGAGAAGTGGATGGATGGATATCACGAAGTGCTGTCGTGCTATTGTGCCACAGGTGTCGCCAAGAATCTTGTGTAACGTTTTTGAAGTGGATCTTCAGGTCGGTTGCGAGTTGGACAATGTGTGTTGGGTCGTTGTTAGTGGTAGCATCTTTCGCGTTCTTTCAGTTCGTTTAGGTTAAAAGGGGCGTTGATAGACGCAACATCACGAGGATAGAAGAGAGGAGGAAGGCTGAATATGTGAATTGGGGGAGATAGAGATGGGGATACGTTTATTAAATTTGTCTTCAAAGACTTGAGCGAGGGAGTCGGCAATTGATTGGTTTTCGGAAATAACAGTATCATTAAGTATTAAGGAGGGAATTTTGTTGTTGGTTTTCTTGCCTTAAATTTGAGCAATTTTTTTCCAGACTTGACTGGGATTTGTATTATGATCCAAAGAGGAGGTATAGTTTTGCCAAGAGGATTTTTTGCTTTTCTTGACTAAGTACTTTGCTTTAGCTCTTAGATTTTTGTGTAGGAGAAGGTTTTCTTGTGTTCTATATCGTCGAAACCTGTTAAGAGCGTGTTTGGACTCGCGGATGGCATTTTCGCAAGCTGAATTCCACCAAGGCACTGCTTTATATGCCGAGGAAGTGACTGTTTTACCTATGTGAGTGTCGGCAGCAGCAAGTATTCTATCAGTAAATATTTTTAGAGTGTCATTTATATTTGTAGAAATGGTTAATGAGGGTAAATAAGTTTGAAAAAGAGACTACCAGAAAGTCATTACCAACTGGATCAACAAAGAAATCAACAGAACCTGGAATGCTATTACAGGTCTCAAACATTCAAAGAAATTCCTCAACCCTAACAAAAAGAGGGGAAGGGAAGTGTTAAAACTAAGCAGAAGGGAGCTAAGACTACTTTGCGGCATACTAACAGGACATATCCACTGCAGGCATCACCTGAGAAAGATGGGACTGGTGGATGATGACACTTGTAGGTACTGTGGTGAAGAGGTGGAAACTATGGAACACATTATCATGAGCTGCCCGGCGTTATGCCGCAAAAGACAGAAATTCTTAGAATTTATTTTCATCCTGGAAGAAGAATTACTAAACCTACCGATCAGGGGCTTGATCGACTTTGTCAATGACATAGATCTCTCCTGAATCCAACAAGAGGGGGGCACAAAAGATCTTATTTGGTCGCAGTGCAGGAGGTTGCGAAAACACTCACCCTGTTCTTAATAATAATAATAATAAAAATAAGTTTGAAAAAGAGAAGTAAACTCAGGCCAGTTTGCATTTTGTAAGTGCCAGAAGCTTCTAGAGATAGTTTCTTTAATATAATGATTAAATATAGTAATGGAAAAGTGGTTGCTATCATGAAGATCATCGGAAACTTGCCAAGAAAGGGAAAGTGCAGTTTTGGGGTCACATAATCTGAGGTCAAGGGCAGAGAAGGAGCCGGAGGATATGTTAAAGTGAGTCTTGAGTCCTGTATTGAATAAGCAGGTTCCGGAGGTTTTCTATAGCTTTGCCTCTAGAGCAATTACGGGTGGAGCCCCATGAGGTGTGGTGTGCATTAAAGTCACCAACAAGGATGTAAGGGTGGGGGAGCTGAAAAATTAGGTCGGTTAGGTCTTCTTCATTAAGAGGGATGTCAGGAGGAATGTAAATGCTACAAATGGTTAGCCTATTAGGGCACCAAGCGGTGACAGCAATTGCCTCCAAATTTGTGGTTAGAGGGAGATGAGATGAGTATATGTCGCTAGATACAAATATAGAAGAACCACCACTCACACAGTTGGTACGGATGTAATGATATCCTTCAAGGTTTTTTAGACTACGCTGATGATTGATTTTAAAATTGGTTTCCTGGGGACAGAGGAAGTCAGGGGTGTGGAGAGAGATGATTTTCTAAATTCTTTCAAGGCGAGGATAAAATCCATCGCAGTTCCATTGTATTAGAGAGAATAGTATTAATTAAAGGAAAGATAATGAGGTTATACCATTAAGATTGCTGCAGTATGTTTTACGCTATAAGAAAAAAACTAAAAAAGAAGGTTTTGTTCGTTTTAAATGTTTATAACACTCTACTGAACAACATTTGCGTGTCCAAAACATATCAAAATGATACTACGTAATGTCTTTTATATGATGGCATTATTCGTTTTCTACTGGGATTTTTGTCAAAAATATTTACCTATATTGCTTGGGCTACATTAGAAGCTTGACCTCGAACAGTTACCTGAATAATAGCATTTCACATGTTAACATTAATTATTTGATAAAAAAAACAATGACTACACATAATTCATGAATAAAGTATAATAAATTGATATTTTCAATTATAAAATACAAAGATTTTGACAGTTATAATTGACTTTGAATAGGTATATTCGAAAATATTAATTGGAGTTGAAAAACGATAGGCCCAATAAAGGGGTCAGAAATTCATACGAATAGTGAGGATTGTCAGTTATACGAGTATGTGGAGAGAACAAGGTTGAAAAGACATAAATATGCATAACAAACTTTATGTAAATGATACAATTATTTTCCTTGAATTGCTTTCGAATTTCAGCCTTCTGGTTAACCTGAATAAAATTTGAATTGGGCAACCTGAAACGTTCACAAATTATTACCCATCATTTTTTCAACACCTTTATTTCATACGGATAGGTTGTTTAATAGCAGAAATTTGTCTTAAGACGGTTAACTTACAGCCACAATAAATTTCAGTTGATAAAAATTAACGGGTTTAGTGGAGTAGTTTCATTGTGGTAAGTATCGGCAAATATGTTTTTAGCTCATTTAACGTCATCAGGACGGTATGATTAAACTTAGAAGCTGCTGAAGCTTAAATCAAATGTATGTAATCACATTAGTAATTTAGGAAAATTTAAAAGGTGTCTTTAAGTCTGTTGATTATCTCAGTCATTTCTACACTCAAAGTAGAAATGCATCTTTTTAGTGAATCTTTCTGAATAAAATTTCATAATTCTCTGTTATTGAATAACTTCGTATATTAGATTAAATCTCATTAAGTCATACGATTTGATGAATCTCGCTGGTTAATTTATCGGTCAACATGTAACGGCACTACGTGTTTTGTCGATGCATGGTGGTTTGAACTCAGTGTTAATTTAACTCGGTTCGACATGATTCGATATAATTAATACATTTTGGCTGTGCCTGGCACTAGTTATGCCTAAGGCATTACCTGCATTTCCACATTAGAAGCTTCACCTCGAACAGTTACCTAAATAATAGTATTTCAGAAGTTTACATTAATTATTTGATCAAATAAAACAATGTCTATACATATAATTCATAAAGAAAACATAATAATTTGATATGTTCAATCATGGAATACAAAGATTTGGACTTTGAATAGGAATATAAGAAAATATTCTTTGAAATTGAAAAACGATAGGCACAAAAAAGGAGTCAAAAAATGCATACTTCTGTACGTCACACTGGGTTTTAACAGTATTTTGATTTCATCTGTAAACGGAGCATTCCAAATTTTCTGTTGCTTTTCGTAATTCCTAACTTTATATTTTGTCCTTGGACATTGTTATTTATTACTTTTTCTAGATAAACAAATTTGTTTACTCTTTGGAAAGTGTACTCGTCCTCGCATGTCGTTTCTACTACTAGATTTTCTTCGATACCTCCAGTGTCTCTTAGGATCATATATTTTGTTTTCTTTCGATTTATTTTCAGTCCTAGAATTTCTGCGAGATTTTTTGTAACTCCCTTGAGCTCTTTCTTTGATTTTGCCAGAATCGTCAAATCATCTTCATACGCAATACAATGATGTTTGTTTTCATAGATAGTACCAACTGTTTTTACTTTGGATCTTATAATACTCATAGTAATTGAATCGATAGATTGCTGAATAAGACGTTGATTGCCAAAAACATACTTTCCTCAACATTCAAACAGCTCTTTTTTATGTGTTTTCAGGATACTTATATTGGACGTAGTAAAAACAAAGGAAATAAACCTTTTTAATATTTAATTGGTATTCCACTCCAGTCCCATGATGGCATATTTTGTTCAGTTTCATTAGCAATCTATAAAGGTACCGACCTTTATTCCAAATTTTGATTTGCCTACGAGGCTTACAAAAAACGTCTCCCGACAATAATTTTTTTTTATTTGGTTATTTAACGTCTGTCTATTTCTGAAACTGAGGCTAATCACCGACGCCAGGAGCACTCTACCCCTAACCGAAAATTTTGCCGAACCCACTGGTGTTCCAACCAGTGGTAGGGTTTTTTATCGAGCCCAGCATCCATGGACTCGGGACCTCGGTTTTACGTCTCCTCCGAAAGACGGCATATCTACATTATACCTCGTGCTCATTTGTATAATGCCTCGAGCTGTGATATGCTACTCCGCTGCATGCTGTACGGGCTATTTACACGCCGGTCTTTTCCAGAAGGTCACTCATCCAAGTACTAACCGCGCTCGACACTGCTTCACTGTAATTATCGCATCAGATGCGTTCCACTACTGTGCTGGGCCGACGCACCCTCCCGAAAATAAAAAATTGCTGATTTATGTTTATTCGGTTAGAGGTAACAGAAAAGTCCGAATAATCGGCAATATCTGCAATCACCAAACAAAAACGAAGTGAAACATTGGTCCATAGATAACAAGGCAAAATTTCCCTTGACTTGAGTATGCAGTATTTCAAAACAATAGATATGTCAGAAGGAAAATTGAGGTATTGATAAAATGTTGGTTGTGGAAAAAAACAGTAATTTAATGCTTTTTATTTTGGTTCCACTTATTAGTTCGAAGAAGTTACCTACTGTGTAAATGATACTAAATTTATAATAGTTGCTGATTAATTAAACTGGAGCCATTTAACTCATGTCCGAATGTTCCGAAAATAAATAATTAAAAACTTATACATGAACATCAATTGACACAACTCAGGATAATTAATGACAATGCAGGAAATTATTTTGTCAAGTGAAAAAACATTCGCAACAAATATTAATACGAATTCTGTATCTACAAGAACCGTTAAAAACGCCAAGCTTTAATTAACCAGAATAATTAAATATACTAAAAGCACCAAATGGGTGTATAAAAGGTGTTGAAACAAGCCTAAATTATATCTATATTGAAACCTTAATCGTTAATGCATGAATCACAAGAAGAACACAATGCTTTGACAGATAAACTGCCTTTGTTTATACCGAGTTGAAATGGTACGTAGAATGTTAATGTTCCATTCAAAGGAACTTCTTATTTTCCTTGTTCCAGGGGAATCTACGGGAAAAAATTATATTTACTGTTTCAGCCAATACTTCGTGGAATCTACTCATATTTGTTTTAAATGAAACATGTAACTTCTGTCATTCTGACGATGATATTTTTAGATATCGAAATAATTGTCAATTCAATTTAGTTTTCATATATTTTTTAGTATTAAAGTGGAGTTAATTAGAATTTTTCAGTTTAGGAAAAAATTTAGTTATCGCTCGCTTTTTTATGTACCACACAGAATCGTGATTAAAATACCGGAAGTGTATGTTAACTACCAAAACAAGGATTAGCCACATGATTATTATTTAATTAAATTATGTTCGAAAAATGTATTTGTGTGTACGATAATGATTTTTTTTCAGTATTAAGATGAACAGTTTTAGAGTATAGTAGCAGTTAGCATCAAAAATATGTATGGTACTTTAAACTGAATTAGGATACATTTTATCAAATTAAGAAAAGTAAACTACACATCATAAATTTAATATTGTCCAAAGTAAATGTTCGATATGTCCACAATTTTCTTCGATGCATTTATCCATATGCTCCATAACTCTCATTTTAAATAACGTCATTGGATCAAAAGACTTCTTTCCAAAAGTCCATCGCAGGTATTTATTCTTATAAACAGGTTGTTTAATTGCACACCACATACCGAAATCAAGATGATTAAATGCGACCAATCGTGTTCAGGAAAGTAAATATTTAAATATCTTCTGACTTCTCTCGTAGGTACCTATAATGTAGCGGTACATTATTTTGCATACTCTACATATTTTGTCTCAAATTCGTGGCAATTCTTCCAATAAATCAATGGAGTCATTGTGCAAGAAATGTAAGTAATTATCACCATTCAAATTATGGGGTAACTCGTATGGCCCTGATAAATAGTTACCAACGATCCCACACCATAAATTTATTTTAAATCCATGTTGAAAATGCCTTTCTCTTCCAACATTGGGATTTTCAACTACCCAGAGACGATTGTTTCTTAAATAAAAACACCACAGCTTGTGAAGGTGGCTTCGTCGGTAAATAATATTCTATCAACAAATGTGTGGTCCAGATTTTGTCTGTTTCGGATATTTGTTGCAAATTGATATCTTAATTGTAAATCTGCTGAAAATAAATTATGCACCGGAATAAAGTGGTAATAGTGATATACTTTTCCAGGTACAGTACTTTTAAAATTAAAGCTTCACTGATCCCTAAATCGAAATGAAGCACTTTCGCCTAAATCAAATAAAACAATGTCTATACATATAATTCATAAAGAAAACATAATAATTTGATATGTTCAATCATGGAATACAAAGATTTGGACTTTGAATAGGAATATAAGAAAATATTCTTTGAAATTGAAAAACGATAGGCACAAAAAAGGAGTCAAAAAATGCATACTTCTGTACGTCACACTGGGTTTTAACAGTATTTTGATTTCATCTGTAAACGGAGCATTCCAAATTTTCTGTTGCTTTTCGTAATTCCTAACTTTATATTTTGTCCTTGGACATTGTTATTTATTACTTTTTCTAGATAAACAAATTTGTTTACTCTTTGGAAAGTGTACTCGTCCTCGCATGTCGTTTCTACTACTAGATTTTCTTCGATACCTCCAGTGTCTCTTAGGATCATATATTTTGTTTTCTTTCGATTTATTTTCAGTCCTAGAATTTCTGCGAGATTTTTTGTAACTCCCTTGAGCTCTTTCTTTGATTTTGCCAGAATCGTCAAATCATCTTCATACGCAATACAATGATGTTTGTTTTCATAGATAGTACCAACTGTTTTTACTTTGGATCTTATAATACTCATAGTAATTGAATCGATAGATTGCTGAATAAGACGTTGATTGCCAAAAACATACTTTCCTCAACATTCAAACAGCTCTTTTTTATGTGTTTTCAGGATACTTATATTGGACGTAGTAAAAACAAAGGAAATAAACCTTTTTAATATTTAATTGGTATTCCACTCCAGTCCCATGATGGCATATTTTGTTCAGTTTCATTAGCAATCTATAAAGGTACCGACCTTTATTCCAAATTTTGATTTGCCTACGAGGCTTACAAAAAACGTCTCCCGACAATAATTTTTTTTTATTTGGTTATTTAACGTCTGTCTATTTCTGAAACTGAGGCTAATCACCGACGCCAGGAGCACTCTACCCCTAACCGAAAATTTTGCCGAACCCACTGGTGTTCCAACCAGTGGTAGGGTTTTTTATCGAGCCCAGCATCCATGGACTCGGGACCTCGGTTTTACGTCTCCTCCGAAAGACGGCATATCTACATTATACCTCGTGCTCATTTGTATAATGCCTCGAGCTGTGATATGCTACTCCGCTGCATGCTGTACGGGCTATTTACACGCCGGTCTTTTCCAGAAGGTCACTCATCCAAGTACTAACCGCGCTCGACACTGCTTCACTGTAATTATCGCATCAGATGCGTTCCACTACTGTGCTGGGCCGACGCACCCTCCCGAAAATAAAAAATTGCTGATTTATGTTTATTCGGTTAGAGGTAACAGAAAAGTCCGAATAATCGGCAATATCTGCAATCACCAAACAAAAACGAAGTGAAACATTGGTCCATAGATAACAAGGCAAAATTTCCCTTGACTTGAGTATGCAGTATTTCAAAACAATAGATATGTCAGAAGGAAAATTGAGGTATTGATAAAATGTTGGTTGTGGAAAAAAACAGTAATTTAATGCTTTTTATTTTGGTTCCACTTATTAGTTCGAAGAAGTTACCTACTGTGTAAATGATACTAAATTTATAATAGTTGCTGATTAATTAAACTGGAGCCATTTAACTCATGTCCGAATGTTCCGAAAATAAATAATTAAAAACTTATACATGAACATCAATTGACACAACTCAGGATAATTAATGACAATGCAGGAAATTATTTTGTCAAGTGAAAAAACATTCGCAACAAATATTAATACGAATTCTGTATCTACAAGAACCGTTAAAAACGCCAAGCTTTAATTAACCAGAATAATTAAATATACTAAAAGCACCAAATGGGTGTATAAAAGGTGTTGAAACAAGCCTAAATTATATCTATATTGAAACCTTAATCGTTAATGCATGAATCACAAGAAGAACACAATGCTTTGACAGATAAACTGCCTTTGTTTATACCGAGTTGAAATGGTACGTAGAATGTTAATGTTCCATTCAAAGGAACTTCTTATTTTCCTTGTTCCAGGGGAATCTACGGGAAAAAATTATATTTACTGTTTCAGCCAATACTTCGTGGAATCTACTCATATTTGTTTTAAATGAAACATGTAACTTCTGTCATTCTGACGATGATATTTTTAGATATCGAAATAATTGTCAATTCAATTTAGTTTTCATATATTTTTTAGTATTAAAGTGGAGTTAATTAGAATTTTTCAGTTTAGGAAAAAATTTAGTTATCGCTCGCTTTTTTATGTACCACACAGAATCGTGATTAAAATACCGGAAGTGTATGTTAACTACCAAAACAAGGATTAGCCACATGATTATTATTTAATTAAATTATGTTCGAAAAATGTATTTGTGTGTACGATAATGATTTTTTTTCAGTATTAAGATGAACAGTTTTAGAGTATAGTAGCAGTTAGCATCAAAAATATGTATGGTACTTTAAACTGAATTAGGATACATTTTATCAAATTAAGAAAAGTAAACTACACATCATAAATTTAATATTGTCCAAAGTAAATGTTCGATATGTCCACAATTTTCTTCGATGCATTTATCCATATGCTCCATAACTCTCATTTTAAATAACGTCATTGGATCAAAAGACTTCTTTCCAAAAGTCCATCGCAGGTATTTATTCTTATAAACAGGTTGTTTAATTGCACACCACATACCGAAATCAAGATGATTAAATGCGACCAATCGTGTTCAGGAAAGTAAATATTTAAATATCTTCTGACTTCTCTCGTAGGTACCTATAATGTAGCGGTACATTATTTTGCATACTCTACATATTTTGTCTCAAATTCGTGGCAATTCTTCCAATAAATCAATGGAGTCATTGTGCAAGAAATGTAAGTAATTATCACCATTCAAATTATGGGGTAACTCGTATGGCCCTGATAAATAGTTACCAACGATCCCACACCATAAATTTATTTTAAATCCATGTTGAAAATGCCTTTCTCTTCCAACATTGGGATTTTCAACTACCCAGAGACGATTGTTTCTTAAATAAAAACACCACAGCTTGTGAAGGTGGCTTCGTCGGTAAATAATATTCTATCAACAAATGTGTGGTCCAGATTTTGTCTGTTTCGGATATTTGTTGCAAATTGATATCTTAATTGTAAATCTGCTGAAAATAAATTATGCACCGGAATAAAGTGGTAATAGTGATATACTTTTCCAGGTACAGTACTTTTAAAATTAAAGCTTCACTGATCCCTAAATCGAAATGAAGCACTTTCGCCTAAATTCCCAAATACATTCTTCAATTTTTGATAGTTAGGTTCAAACATTCAGTTGGGTTGTGCTCATCAGCCCAGGCACTTGAACTGAATCTTTGTACCATTTCCCATGTTATCTACTTCCATTCCAGAAGCTTTGTGTCTTCTAGGTAGGCCGCTAGTTTGACTGGAGGGATTTTCAGCAATTGTAATGGTTGTATAGTTTCCTCTCCAAAGTGCTTCCGTCTGAGTCCATGTAAGTTCTCGCAGAAGCAGAGTATGTGAGTAGGTGTTTCATCATGTAGATCACATTTCCTGCATAAAGGATCACTAACTTTGCCCATTTTGTGCAGATGTCTCCTCAGGGTGCAGTGTCCAGTCACCAGATCGGTAACTGTCTTCAAATGTCTCTTACCCAGTTTCAATAGCCTGGTTGAGAGTTCCTTGTCTACCTTGTTCAGTAAACTCTTTGTATGGAGGTGCGCTTGTGTCGACCTCCATTTGAGTTGGTGATCCCTATCTAGCCAGTTCCCGATTGCCCCTCTTATGCAATCTTTTGTGATTCCACAAAACGGTTCCGGACCTATGAAGTCTCGTTTAGAGCATTCTTTAGCTAACTGGTCACCCATATTAGACACTTTGTTGTCTCTTGCCAGCCTGTTGAGGGATTCTATACAGTTTTTTACCAGTCTAGGCCTAGTTGTTGGGTTGCTGATAGCTTTAAGCAGAGCCTGGCTGTCAGTGAATATTTTTATCTTTTGTCCGGTGTATCCCCTTCTGATGTTTTCATCAATACAGGCTATAGCGGCAATCGTCTCTGCTTGAAACACATTCGTATATCGACCAAGGCTAAAGATCATTCTCTTTCTAGGTCCTTTTATACCAGCCCCAGTGCCATGGTTTGTTTTGGAACCATCAGTGTACGCAATGATATCTCCAGAATTACCTGAATGCATCACCTGTTCCCTAGATGGGATAATGATGTTCACTCGCTCAGTGAATATATTCTCCGGTGTCATGCTATCAAAACTCATGTGAAATATGGGTTCATCTAGTATTGTCCCAGTTGTATAAATTTGTCCTCCTCGAACATTGTCCGGTATCCATGAGTCTCCCGATTTCAGCCTGAGAATTGCCATCATCGCCTCGGCCCTTACAAAAAGTTGCAAAGGAGGGAGTCCAATGAAGGCCTCCATTGATGCCGTTCCCGTGCTGTTCATTGCCCCGGTAATACCAAGGAGGGCTTGTCTTTGAATTGCAGTTAATGTATTCACACACTTCTGTCCTCCTCCACCTGACTATTGATCCATAGGTGATCGTATGCCTTATTACAGTTGTGTAAAGCCAGTGAAATACCTCAGGTCGTATTCCCCAGGTTTTGCCCATAACTCTTCTGCATTGCCAGAAAAGCCTAGTCGCCCTAGTAGTAATTTTTTCCAGGTGTGTCTTCCAATTCAGTTTGGAATCTAGGGTCACTCCAAGATATTTAACTTCTTTGGATATTTCTAGCTCTTCTCCGAACATCAGTATTCTACCCAGCGGGATCACTCTTCTATTCGTGAAAGCAACTAGCTTGATTTTTCTTGGATTGACTGAAAGGTCCTCTTTAAGGCATGGTTAGGTTGTTGGCTGTCTGAATATTTTCTCGTTTCGCAGCACGACCGTCGAAATTTCGCTGACAGTAAATAGTGATCACTTCTCTCATCTATATTAGAGTAATTATTATCAATGGGCATTTTATTTTTTTCCTGTATTTCACCAAAATAAAAAAACAGGCTAAGTATTATAAAAACCAGAAATTATCGAAACAATAGTGTTCTGTCAAAAGCATTTGTTATGTCCACGTATTATGTTAATATTTCTTAGACGCCCGCCTACTACATTAACATTTTTCGAAATTAATAATTAAATTGGGATCATGCAGCTAATCACTGAAATGTGATTATAACAAATATACTTTTTTTGTTAAAATAATGTGGCTTTGATATTTTTCTCACAAGAGTAGCGCTAATTTAAACAGTAAAAAGTTCAGCGTACATTAAGTTACCTTTTCGTGACGCAGTAGTTTCGTTCTGGTTTGGAGAGGACTTCACTGAAGTATGCGAGCATTCTTTCCTGCTCTCCTTGCAGCTGTGAGAGCACTTCTGCACTGCTTGCATCAGTTTCAAGAATGAGGTCTCCCTCTGGTAACAGATATCCGTGGTTAAGTGTCTCTTCAAAAGCAGTTTGACAGTTTTCATCCCAATGAAAAGTTCTTGTTCCTTCTGTGAGTCGAGTGTGAGTCTCTGAAATATATCGTATCCATAAAATATCGAGATTTTTAGGATTGATACTTTTCATAACGATATTTTCTAATATTGATATTTTTTTAAAACAATATATTTATATCCGCACGGTGTATCGATACTTTACACAGTATCACCCATCTCTATATGTCACATTATTTGACGTACCTACTCCAGAAATTTATTAATTTTGACGTTAGAATTATCAATAATCCGTTGTCAATACCGTTCTAAACGCGCATTAAGTATTTACTTAATTGTTATTTAATAAATAAATCAAGGGTCGTGGACAAAGTATAGTATTCAACTCACAATTCATGGCCATTATTCACTCGGGTGACGTCACCCGGCGTGAATAATGGCTATCATAAATTGCTCGTTTAATAATATACTACTATACTTCAAGAAGTCAAAATTGACCTTATTTGGGGCTTCGGTAACTCTGCCCATAAGAAGCTTTGCTCGACATGTCGGGACGTACAATATACCAAGATACAAGACACCTGAAAAAAAACATTGCATATTTGTGTGATTTTAGTTAATAATCTCACTAACAGTCTTGGAAATTGAAGCGAAGTTTTCCGAATGCTCGGTAATGTATAAAAGAACTCAGTTTAAATAAGATATAATTGGTTTGAGTTTTTGGCTGCTTTTCCCATGAATGGGGAAATATTTTTTTGTGTAAGAAAGTGGTTTCTTAGTTTTATTTCAAACATAAAAATTTTAAAGCTGGAAAAAAATAGCATTCATATAAACTTAAAAGTGGTAGTCTCATCTACTCCTAACAATTTTCTTATTTCCATAAAATAGTCAAGTTCTTACTTGTGGTAGATTAGTTTCTGTAGTTCCTGTAATTGGAGAACGCGCGTCATATTAAGAACGAAAATTAAGATTATCCACATCCGCAAGGAAGTTAGTATTTTACGCTGTGTATTAAAGTCCACCAAGTCCAATTAGAGCCGCAGACAGTTGAATGTCTTTTGTCTGGCTACAAACAGAAACGTATTAGAGAATTTCATGAAGTTTCCATTTTGAGTGAACTGGTTCACTTGAAATATTAGAATACTCAATTCATAGAAAACTTCACATAGAGTATAACAAAATAAAAAATCTTTCGGATAAGATTGCCACAAGGTAATTATAATGATGATCCTCAGTAATTTTTTTTGGAGAACCCTAAGGTCCCTAGACCATCTGAAACCTGTCAAGATGCTATAAAATTAATAGAGACTTTCTGAAATGTGATGGAGCTTACCATTTCTCATTTATACTGAAGACAACGATTCTTCTAACACGTAAAATATCAACAGCTCACCCGTTAGGAACGATCAATCGAAAAGATATAAGATATCTTGAGCATCGAATTATATATTTAATTATTAAATATCAAAAGGATCTTAATTTACTGTTTCAACTCTTACTTTGTTTGTGGAATCTACATATATATAGAAATAATTATCAATTTAATTTAGAGTTTCCATATATTTCTTATAATTAAAGTGGATTTAATTGGGAACTTTTAGTTTCATTTTAAAATAGAAGAAATATCTGAAAATCTTATGAATCTTATCATTCTGAAAGAAATTAACTCACTGAGGAAGAAGTTTATTCAGCATCATTAGGAATTTAGTTGTAGTAGGTTGAAACTTTAGTACGTATTAGAACACAACAAATATTAAACTGTGACAATAAAACGGGCTCTAATTATCATTATCAACGTCCGACAACTTAGGGTAATTAAAGTGCTTCAATAAACCATTAAAGATAGAAACGTACAACACCCATTATTGGATTGTGAGATTTCTTTAGCAGAGATTTACACGATTTTAAATTCATTAAAATATAATAATGCTCCGAGCATTGACTCCATCACTTACGAGTTTTTTAAGAATCTACCCAATAATTGGGTCCTTTATCTTAATCCATTGTATAACAAAATCTTTGATTCTACCGATATTCCAATTAGTTAGCCATCAATTAATCTTAATATGCTTCATAAGGGTGGCCCCGGTGAGGATCCCAATAATCATAGAAGTTTGGCACTACTGAACTGTTCTCTTAAAATATTTACACAAATAATCCTTAACAGATTGATAACTTATTGTGATAAAAATGTTTCACTCCCGGAAAGTCAATCATGCTTTAGATCTGGAAGGGGTTGCATTGATAACGTTTATACACTTAACTCAATTATCCATCTACACATAAGACATAAGAAATCTAGAGTTTTTGCAATCCTTGTGGATTTTAAGCGAGCGTTTGACTCGGTTAATCACTCCTTATTATGGTCAAAATTGTTTGCACTGGGGGTCACGGCAAATATATTGCGCGTGGTTAAAAAAATGTATGAGCATGCTCATTTCAAAATCAATGGTAGTGATGGCTTTACCAAATCTTTTCATGTGACTGCTGGAGTGTTACAAATTAATGTTTAAAAATACTCATTATTTTTATTTCACAATATTTTTTATAAGTCTTACAAAAAACTTAGACCCGACCGGTTTCGATGTTTATACATCATTTTCAAGGGGTGGAATGAAAACATTGTTTATTATGTAACTAAGAAAATGGAAGGAATACTTTTAGGGTAGGATAGTAATAGGTATCATATAGATAGTGAAATTAAATAAAGTAAACAAGTGTATTATTAGCTAAGTTAAAAGGTGTATATATGTACATGTTTTCGCGATGAGCAGAATTTAGAAAAGATAGGTGGAAACACATTAAAATATATCGGTCAAACAGTCTAACAAAGGAGATTCTAAAGTATCTATTTGCTAATTTACAAGAGTATACTGAGGATCATTGGAGTACCTTCTTATTTCTAAAGACTCCAAAGACTCTAAAAAGTTAAGTTTAGTATAATTCTGACAGTCATGTAGTAACTGTATTTAATTGTTCAAATTTGGTTTGTAGTTTGGTTCTAACAAATGTTTTGCGTAATTTGATCTGTCAGGGTGCTTGTTTCTGTAGGCTCCAAGATGGTCACTATACCTTATATTAAGATTCCTTCTTGTTTGACCAATATATACTGCATCACATTCAGAGCAGTTGATTTTATAGACACCAGATTTCTCAAGTGAGGGTGTCTTCTCTTTAACATTACTTAAAATTGAACCAACGTTCTTGTATGTTTTAAACGCTGCATTAGATGTTGGAATAGCATTTGAAATAATTTTTGAAATTTTATTTGAAATTTCTCCTAAATATACTTTCTGAAACGTTTACTATGTGCCCCAATAACCATACCAAATTATATCATTCGACTAGGAACGGAAAGAGTTAAACTTCTTTATAACACCTTTAAGATGGTTTTAAATTTGTTATAAAATCTACTTGAAATGGCATAAAATAGATTGAAAAAAATATATCCGTTACACTTTTGAGACGCAACCGAAACCCGATTTTATCTCGCATGTTTCAAGCACTACGTGAAGAAAATTTAGCTTCTATGAGTCGGAGCTCAAATTTAACATTATATAGTTCACCTAAGCTAGTCAGGCGCTCTCAAAACTATTTAAGGTTGAAACTTCCCTTACTTGTAACGCGTATTATTGCTCAGCTGAGAATGTCAAATATACAAGTTGAAACTTACCTGAAACTTACGCGTTAGACTCTAAGCAGGGATGTACCATTTGCAATATGGAAGAACCAGAAACGCTTCACCTTATTTTATTCGAGTGTCCTATATACACAGCAATAAAGTCTAAAATTGAATGTATGCAAAATGTTGATAATTTCCTGTTAGCTTTAGACAACCCAACGTTTATTCATCAATTTTCGCATACAGGTCATATATTTTAAAGTTGCGTTCTTGTGTATTCAATGAGTGAAATATTATCATCATTCTTACTTTCTGTTTGGTTGTAGTTTGTGATACTGAGTTTTTTGTTTTTCTTTTTTTTCTATACTATGTATACTCACGGATACAAACATCCAAACCCTTACTATAACATGTATGTGTTTCAGAAGTAATAAAGTTATTTTTTTTTTATTTTTTTTTTCTTCTTTGCGGCATCAACTGCTTGGTTATTAACCGCAGGTAAGTATAGATATTTATCATATCATATTTTTGAATAGTAATTGATTTTTTTCAGGTATTTTAAAATTCGGTCAATATGGGATGGGTTGTTGAGGCATACATGAAGACTATTTGGGATTTGTTCTGATTGACGATCTCTCTCATGCACTGGACATTCCAATAAAGTTATTATTATTATTATTATTATTATTATTATTTTTTTTTTTTTAATTTTTTTATAGCAGCTTTAATTTCTCTGATTATTAGCTGCATTACTAATCCCATCGTTCTTCAAGTCAGTTATTCACTTTGAATTATATTTTAATTTATTCTGTGACATTCTCCATGTTCAGATGTTTAATCATATTCTGCTATAAAATTTGATGTGTTTGAGGTAAGTTTCTGCTTTCTTTATATTTGTCTTCGAAATCAACAATGTGTTTATTTTTGAATCAATACCGATTGCATTTCTTATCAAGTTTAGTCTGGGACACGAAAATATATGTTCGGCTGTTAGTTGGCTGCTACAGAAATTACATATTGGTCTAAGTGCGCCAATTAACATGTGGGAGTGCGTTAGTCTTATGTGACCTATTCTTAGGCGACAGAGAATTACTTGTTGTCGTCTATTCAAATATGGAGGGTACTTCCATTTTGCAACAGATGTCTTAATGCTTGACAGTTGGCCATTATATGAGGCCCATCGGTTTTGCCAGATAGCTTCAATCTGTTGTTTTATGTATGTATCACTATCGTCGACTGGGACAGGGATACCCATGTCTATAGGTAAGGAGGAGGCATCTTTTGCTGCCATATCTGCATATTCATTTCCATCAATTTGGCTGTGTCCAGGGACCCATATTAAGTTAATTGTTTTCCCTTGGTTGGTTAAGTGTGTGGTTAACTCAAGAATATTTTTTGTATATCCAGTACTGGAGAATCTTTTTTCAATGGACTTGATTGCACTTAACGAGTCCGAACATATCAAACATTGTTGATGTTGAGATTGCATAAAGAATAATAACGCTTGCCAAATTGCGTATAGTTCTGCAGTAAATACAGAGCAATCTGGTCTCAGACTCCAGTTGTAAGTGGTCTGGTCAATGGCTATTGCGGCACCTACTCCGTCATTAGTTTTAGATCCATCGCAGTAAATGATGATGCTGTTGCGATAATGGTCCAGTTCTTGGTTGAAAAGTGTTCTATATGTAGATGCTGGAGTTTCCTCTTTTTTCCATTTGGTTAAAGTTGTGTTAATTTTCGGTATAGTTATTTGCCAGTGTGATGCCTTTTGGCCTAAACATTAAGTCATTAATTATTTAAAATATTATCGAATAAATTCCCTTCAGCTAATTCCAATAAACCACGAATTGTTTTATAAATAATAAATATAAAGGTTACACGTACGAGTCAATGTCAAAGCAAATAAACATTATCTAGTATCATGTATGTTTACTTATAGTGAACTTGACTCTTTGTATATATAGGTAACAATAGTATTTTAAGTATTCATTATTAATTCATTATTAATTCATTATTGATTCATTATTATTATTAAGTCATTGTTATGGTCATTCATTAAAGGATGATTACAGTCAGTATCATTCATTCTAAGTAGTAATCTAAGAGTAGTCAATTAGTGTTAGTGGTTAATGTATAGTAAATATTAAATAGAACATGTCCCAGTGAAACAGGTAGTTGTTTTATTCCTGGGGGATGACCCACCAAGTGACCAGCAGCACCACCTAGTCAGAGGCCCTTCTACTATCCTACTACACCCAGTATCCTCATTACATTACACATTACATGGCGATCCTGCAAACAATTGGAGTTCTGTAACAATGGGTGGTAAAGCAACGAAACAAGCGGTCCAAGAAAATGGCGTGGTCAACAGTAATTTTATAGTACAAGAAGAGGAACTCAAAGCAGATCTGGAGGTGAAGATTCTTATCTACATTATTGTGGTTGTTTTGGTACTACAATTTGGATGGTCTATATATAAGAATCATAGAAGACAAATGAAGAGGGAGATAAGAAGAAATCTACAGCAAAGCACGCTAAATCTGTAGGATGGTGAGAATATTATTTTTTTGTAAACTTTAAGGGTATATTCTGTTTTGTGGCTAAAATTTTTTTTTTGATAATTGATATTTCATATTTTTATTTCTATTGACAATGAATTTTAAATGTCCTCGAGTGATGGAAATGCAGTAACGTGGGATGAATTTGAGATTAGATTGAATTTAATTTTAGAAGATATACGTAGGAATAGTAAGCGTGTGTTAAAAAAGGAGGTTCCAAAAAGCTCAGATAGTCATATAGATATAATAAATAAGTTGTGTGATTCATTTAATAGTTTCTCTAAGTTAATAAATAAGAATTGGTATAAGTTAGAGGAGAATCAGCAGAGTACATGTATTTTATATTTTAACAAAATTAGAGAAAAGGTAGAGAAAGCATTTCAAGTGTTAGATTGTCAGTATGAAGTTCCGTCTCAATTAATTACGCGTAATAATTTAATTAATAATTTAATAGTATTAGAAGCAATGAGCAAAGATAAAAAGGAGAAAATGGCATTAAGTATGAATGACTTTTTCAATTTAGCTGGTAAGATATTACCAAATGAATTTAATGGGGATATAAGCAAATTGCAATCTTTTGTAGATGCTATAAGTTTGCTACAGGTTGGTGCAGCAGAGCATGAGGAGAATGCTGTACTATTTGTGAAAACTAGGCTAACTGGAAAGGCCAGGAGTCTAATCACCACCGAAAAATCGTTGGTAGAAATTATAGGAACCCTTAAAAAGGGACTAAAGGGAGATAGTGCTAGTTTAGTAGGAGCTAAATTAAGCAAATTAAGACAAAACAATAAGGATATAGTTGAGTATGCTTCAGAGATGGAGAAATTAACAGATCAGTTACAAGCCGCGTATTTGGCAGAAGGAATGCCAGTACATTTAGCAACTAAGTATACAACAGAAGCAGCAGTAAAATCACTGATCGACAACTCAGCATCAGAGCGGATAAAAACCGTTATAGCAGCTGGGAATTTTACGACACCGCAAGAGGTGATGACTAAATTGGTTTCCATTAATGTGGGAAACAATCAGTCAACAGGAAGTGTTCTGCATTATAAGGCAGATAGAAATAAGTTTGTGTCAGGAAATACCTATTTTCCACAGCGAAATACCTATTTTCCTCAGCGAAGACACTCTTATGTAAATCATAATGGAGAAAATAATTTCCATAGGAAAAATAACTACGATAACAATAGGAAATTTCACGCCAATCAAGGCAATAGGAGATTTACTGGTTACAGGGAGAAACCAGAAGAATATAGGAACAAGCCTAACAATAGGTTTAACAATGATAATAAATATAGAAATGTAAGAATGTGTGAGAGTGGAGAGACGAGAGTGGAAGATGAACAGAAAGAATTGGGGTTTTGAAAAAGAAAGGTGAAAAATCCAAAATTTTAAATAACTTGCATAATAATAATCATTACATTTATAACTTTGATTTAACTCTTTCAAACTTTGTGCAAATTAAAACTGACATATCGGATAATATAGATACTTTTATATTAGATACAGGTGCAGATATATCGTTATTAAAAATTTCAGATAATTTTCCACATCACTTAATAAAGACAACACAAATCTTAAATATTAAAGGAATAACTCAGGGAGAAATTAAAACTTTGGGTACAATAGAAACTTTTCTTTTTATTAAGGGTGTAGCATTTCAACATTGTTTTCATGTAGTAGAGGAAGAATTTCCTATACCTACGAATGGAATTCTAGGTAGAGATTTCATAAGAAATTATAATTGTATTTTAGATTATTCAGAATTAAAATTATACATAGATTGTAAATCTAGGAATACAGTAACATTAGAAATTCTTGACAATCCTGAATATGATACTTTGGCAATACCGCCTAGATGTGAAGTCTATCGGTTGGTAGAAAGTTTCAAAAACTTAAGACAAGATAAAGTTGTTGAGCAACAAGAACTATTACCAGGAATATTTATAGCAAGATCTATTATATCAAAAACTAATCCTTATGTCAGAATTTTAAACACAAATTATGAAAGCAAGTCGATAAATACAAACAATATTAAAATATTGGATTTAAATTTATTTCATGTATATGCTGTGAAGAATGAAAGTAAGAATAGGTTGAAAGAATTAAGAAAAACATTAAATTTAGAGGTACCAGAATACGTGAGGGATAAGCTAATAGATCTTTGTGAGAATTTTTCAGATATTTTTGCTTTAAAGAACGACATTTTAACGCATAATAATTTTTATGAGCAAAAGCTATTGGTAAAGGATGATACTCCAGTATATATTAAAAATTATCGCACGCCACATTCTCAATCTTCAGAACTTAATAATCAGGTCCAAAAGTTATTAGAACAAGGTATAATCGAATCTTCAATCTCAGATTATAACAGTCCAGTTTTACTTGTTCCCAAAAAGGCAATCAATGGAGAGAAGTCTTGGAGACTTTGTATAGATTTCAGGCAATTGAACAAGAAAATAGTCACAGATAAATTTCCATTACCCAGAATAGATTCGATTTTAGATCAGTTAGGGAGGTCGAAATGGTTTTCAGTCATAGATCTTATGTCAGGTTTTCATCAAATTCCTTTAGAACAATCTTCAAGGAAATATACATCTTTTAGTACAGAAAAAGGTTCTTTTCAGTATACAAGATTACCATTTGGTTTAAATATAAGTCCAAATAGTTTTTCAAGAATGATGTCCATAGCATTCTCAGGATTAACTCCAGAAAAAGCATTTCTTTATATGGATGATATAGTCGTAATAGGGATGTCAGAAAATCATCATTTAAGTAATCTCGAAAGGGTGTTTGACACATGTCGGAAATTCAACCTTAAATTAAATCCACAAAAATGTCAATTCTTCAGGCGAGAAGTAACGTATTTAGGACACAATTTGTCCAGCGAAGGGGTTCTACCCGATAAGGCAAAATATTCAGTCATTGAGAAGTTTCCAGTGCCCAAAAATTCAGAAGAATCTAAAAGGTTCGTAGCATTCTGTAACTATTACAGACGTTTCATTCCAAATTTCGCTGAAATATGCATACCTCTCAATAAATTATCTAGGAAAAATGTGAAATTCGAGTGGTCGGAAGACTGCGAAAAATCATTCCAAATACTAAAATCGGCATTAATTCAGCCGCCTATTTTGAAATATCCAGATTTCAATAGAAAATTTATATTGACAACAGATGCTTCAAATATTGCGTGTTCTGCAATACTTAGCCAGGAATACGAAGGTATAGATCTACCTATAGCTTATGCATCGCGAGGTTTTAAGAAAAGTGAATTAAATAAACCTATAATCATGAAAGAACTGTTAGCTATCCATTGGGGAATTAATCATTTTAAGTGTTATTTATATGGTTCTACACATTTTATTGTGAAAACGGATCACAAGCCGTTAACACATCTTTTTTCGATGACAGACCCAACTTCGAAACTTACGAGAATTAGACTAGACCTAGAAGAATACAACTTCGAAATACAATATTTGAAAGGAAATTCAAATTATGCGGACAGTATTTCAAGGATATCCATAAATGAATTAAAAGACTTGTACATTGACAATGCTCACATCTTAGCAATAACGAGGTCAAAAACTCGTCATAATAAAGCTCAGCCTATAAGAGAAGATAAAATAGTTTCCACAGAAATAAAGGAAGATATTCGCAAGCCAGCAGTATATAAAGTACTGAATAATTTAGAGGCGCATAAATTACCAATTCTGCAATTTGAAAATAACCGTGTTTCGTTAAGGATGAACATACGGATCAAAAACAGGATGAGATTTAGCCAAGCCTTATTAAATACCGATATAGTTAACTTTGATTTAGGTCAAACGTTAGTTCAGCTTGATAAGCTAGCGGTAAATAATGGTATAAAAAGGATGAAAATTTATATGAATGATATTATTTTCACACAGTGCACTATAAAAGAGTTTATGGAAAAAGGAAACAATACGTTAAAAAACGTACAAATATGTATTTGCGATATACCTAAGATGGTGGAAAAAGAAAAAGAAAAGCAACAGATTTTAGAAACTTATCATAATGATCCTTTATTTGGAGGTCATGTAGGAAATAACAGGCTATTGAAAAAATTAAGAGCGAATTTTAGATGGAAAAACATGGAAAAAGATGTAAGAAAATATATTAAGCAATGTCACAAGTGTCAGGTCAATAAAGCAAAGAATAATCACAAGGAAGAATTTGTATTAACGGATACAGCAGAAAAACCATGGGATATAACATATATAGATACGGTCGGTCCTTTTCCACAAAGTGAAAATGGTAACCGTTATTGCATCACAATGTTATGTGAATTAACGAAATATGCAGTAATAATTCCAGTTAAAAACAAAGAAGCGAACACGATAGCTCGTGGAATTTTTGAAAATTTCATACCAAATTACGGTCTAATGAAACAAATTAGGACAGATTTAGGCACAGAATATAAAAATGAAATATTCAACGCTTTAACTAAAATGTTAAATATTAGGCATAATTACTCAACAGCATATCATCATCAATCTATAGGAGGTTGTGAGAAATTACATAGAACGCTTAATGAGTATGTGAGACACTTTATAAATGAAAGTAAGGATGATTGGGATGAATGGTGTAAACTATTTGCTTATTGTTATAATACGACTCCAAGCTCGTATCATGGTTATACGCCATTTGAATTATTGTTCGGTAGACGTGCTAACTTACCCGAGAATCTAACAAACGAGATTGAGCCATGCTATAATATTGATGAATATCAGAATGAGTTAAAATATAAACTGCAGGTAGCTCATCAGAGAGCAGAGAAATATTTAACCAAACATAAACTGAGTAGACAAAGTCAAAATAGTAAGGTAGCTAATCCAGTTGATTTTAAAATAGGGGATTCAGTGTTAGTAAAGAGGGAAAATAGAACCAAATTCGAATCTCAATATATAGGTCCATTTACAGTCACAGAGGTGAGCGATGTTAACTGTAAAATTAAATTAGAATCAGGTGTGATAAAAGAAATACACAAAAACAGAATCCATCCTTATTGTAAAATGAATTAAAAATTGTAAAATTGGAAGTGCGAGTGAGTTTATAAACATTTCCGAATAATAAACAAAAGTGTTATAACAAACGTTCAAAACATTGAAGTGAAAATAAATAAACAACTAAGTGATCGTAAACAATTTTTAAAGGCAATGAACATTCATTTATTTATGAATATATTATGTAATCGTAGGTTAGTGACATTATTTAATAACCATCTACCATTTATTTTTAGGATAATTGTAAATTCATTTCATTAGGGGGAAAGGAAGCTCAACGGAATTTATTCTTTTTGTAAAAGGGGAAGGTGTGATGCCTTTTGGCCTAAACATTAAGTCATTAATTATTTAAAATATTATCGAATAAATTCCCTTCAGCTAATTCCAATAAACCACGAATTGTTTTATAAATAATAAATATAAAGGTTACACGTACGAGTCAATGTCAAAGCAAATAAACATTATCTAGTATCATGTATGTTTACTTATAGTGAACTTGACTCTTTGTATATATAGGTAACAATAGTATTTTAAGTATTCATTATTAATTCATTATTAATTCATTATTGATTCATTATTATTATTAAGTCATTGTTATGGTCATTCATTAAAGGATGATTACAGTCAGTATCATTCATTCTAAGTAGTAATCTAAGAGTAGTCAATTAGTGTTAGTGGTTAATGTATAGTAAATATTAAATAGAACATGTCCCAGTGAAACAGGTAGTTGTTTTATTCCTGGGGGATGACCCACCAAGTGACCAGCAGCACCACCTAGTCAGAGGCCCTTCTACTATCCTACTACACCCAGTATCCTCATTACATTACACATTACACCAGGGTGGAATTGATGTTACTGTCACGGGAGTTTCAAGCACATTAGGCTGTGTTTCAATGGTATATTTTCTGCGTATTTCTTCATTGCGGACTCGAGTAGGTCTTGATGATGTTGGTCTACTGGAAAATTCATTATTAGACTGGAATAGGTGGTAATTCAAATGTGACGGGTGTGATCTGATTTTGTTGACGTATATAATAGTTTGAGATATTCTTCTTAGATCTAGAGGCATTGCACTTGCATCACATTGCACTGCCATTGTGGGGCTTGTTCTGAAGGCACCGGTGGCTAGTCTTAGCGCTGTCATTTGGATTTTGTCAAAATCTTTAAGCCTGGTGGGTCTGCAGGAGTTATAGGCAATAGCACCGTAGTCCAGACGACCTTGGACCATAGATTGGTACAGTTGCAGCAAAATTTCTCTATCAGATCCCCAGTTAATGTTAGCCATGCATCTAATGATATTTAGTGCCTTTTTACACTTCTCTGCTGTTCGAGTGACATGCTCTTCCCAGTTTAATTTTTTATCAAATATCAACCCAAGTACCTTAATCCAGTCCCGGGAAACTATTTGGTGATTGTGAAGATAGAGTGTTGGATCTGAGTGTATCGTACGGAGTCGGCAGAAATGCACACATTTGGTTTTCTCTTGAGAGAATTGAAATCCTTTTGAAATTTTATGAGTGGGTAGAGCATTTATAAATGGTGTATATAAAAATATGTCAATTATTGGTAAAGATAAAATAAAGTAAATAGTGAATATGTAAGTATATAAAATTAAAATAAATAAATTATTGATAAAACGTGGTGAGTGTATGCATTGGTTCAAGCTAAGTGGGTTACCTATTTTGTATTGTAGTTGAAAGAACCACTATAGGTTCTCCTTGGGATTCATTTACCGTTTCAGTGGTATTAACGACATCCATATCAACTGGGTTTTTTCTCGATTTTCCCTTCGGCCAACCTTTTTTCTTGGTTTTTTTTGGTTGGTTTGATGTATAATCAGTGCTTATTGATTCTAAGTCCGAACTTTCAGATAAATGTCGTTTGGATGTTACTGACTGTGTCTCTGATTGGCTTGGAATTGAAAATTGGAAGGGTTGTTGTAAATAAGGATTTTGGAAAGAGCTTGTAGATGGTAACGTATTGAAGTGCTGTTTCATTGCATTAATTAACATTGAGATCAATTCTTGCATATTGTCACGATTTAAAGATGGTTGTTGCTGTGCTGCTTGTGCATAGGTTGTATTTGGTTTGGGGGTATTAATTTTTATTTTTCTTTTAGCTTCTATGTACGAAATGTTTTCCTTCACTTTTATTTCCTGGACAGCTTTCTCCTGCTTGTATATCGGACAATCAGTGGATCTGGCAGGATGCGGTCCATCGCAATTTACACATTTTATCGGTATCTCACAAGCATTGCCACTATGTAATGGTTTTCCGCATACACATATTTGTTCTTTGTTACAACTTATGGAGGTGTGGCCGAATCTTTGGCATTTGAAACAACGTAAAGGTGAGGGGATGTATGCACGTACTTTAAGAACGTAAAAGGCGGCTATAATTTATTTTGGTAGTTTGGGTGAATTGAATGTCAGAATATGGCTAGGTGTTTCCACCAGCTCACCGTTTCTCTTTACTTTGATACGTTTCACTTGAGTTATACCTTGGTCTTTAAGTTCATTCAGAATTTCATCTTCACTGCAGTTCATTAAGTCTCTACATGTTATGACACCTTTAGCATGGTTTAGACGAGGGTGTGGGGTGATGGTTACTTCAAAATCCAATAATGTTTTCATCTCTCTCAATTTTTTTGATTGAGCTAATGTTGATGTTTCTATTAGTAATCCTTCCTTGGTTTTTTTTTTTAAATTTTTCACCTGTCCTGCAATTGAATATATTGCTTTATTTATTAAGAAGGGATTCACATTAGTGAAATCTCCTTCACTCCTTTTCACGACCAAGAACCGGGCTGGGTAGCCGTCTCTTGGTTCGTGTTGTTTGTGTTGGGCTGTATAATTTTAGCAGCAGAAGCAGCTCCTCCATCTGTTGCTATGTTTTTGAATTTTTTCAAACTTGCCATGCAAATCCCAGGAGCTGGGCAGAAATATGTATGTCCGCTGCAGCAGTGCTCCCTTACTGCAGTAAGGCTCAAATACATGTGGGGGCTGCCTGATACCCACAAGACATCGTTAGAGGCTACACTAACAGGTGAGCCATTTATCCCGTCAGCACGATTGTTTACACCTTGGGATTCCGGATTTCTTATCGAGGTTTACTCCTCTAGATCCCTGGGGGATCCTCTGGAAGGACAAGGAAAAATGGGAGGACAGCGGACAGCTGGACTGGGGTCCCGTGGGTTCGTCAGACCCTTAGCATATTGATTTCGGAATAGGAAAAGTCCACTCCGAAACCAACATACCCCCCTTCGGGGTATTATTATTATTATTATTATTATTATTATTATTATTATTATTATTATTATTATTATTATTATTATTATTATTATTATTATTATTATTATTATTATTTTTTTTTTTTTTTTTTTTTTTGTGGGTGAAGGCATCGACGGCTGATGGTCATTAGCCTTAATTACATGTATGACAATTCATTTGTGGGTACAAGAGTTATAAGTAACATGAAACTGACGTAGTTGAAGGGAAATAATATATCACAGACTTTCGCTTTTGAATATCACAGTCGAATATTGTCGATTATCACAGATCACCACTGATTAAAATTGTATCACAGATGAAATAGTATAGGGGTCAAATTCTTGTGTACATCTCGATAGATTTCAAATATTGCAAAATTCTCATCAACATGCTGGGCCAATCTCTCAAACACAAATTCAAATTGTTTGGTATACAGAGTTGTTGTCGCGTTGCATTATATTGTGGACACTGAATTAGAATTTGTGGAACGGTTAATTCTACATTGCATAATTGACATCTGGGTTTTCTTTCTCCTCTGAGCATGAACATTGAGGTAATGTTGGTATGTCCAATCCTAAGACGTGTTATTACTACTTGCTCTTTCCTACTCATGCTTCCTTGATGTGTCCAAGGCATTACTTTTGGTTTAACTGGTTTCAGCTTTGCCTCGGTTCTATTCCATTTAATTTGCCAGGTTTCCCATATTCTTTGCTTGAGGTAATTTTTGAAATCATTAGGCCGAATTGGTATATCTTCAGGAATTCCGGACTCAGCTGCTCTTCGTGCACCTGCATCAGCTTTATCGTTGCCCGTGATCCCAATATGACTTGGAATCCATGTACCATGTTCTGTTTTAGATCCATCGGAAAAAATAACGTGACAGTTGGGATATGTGTTTATGATTTGTTGTAACTCTGACTTTATTAGATTCGGGTTTGTTTCTTTCTTGTTATATTTCAGACATTCTAGGTGTACCTGAGGGGGTGAGATTTTCCAGGGAGGTACTTCGTTAGGTGAGATGTTGAATACATCCCTGAATTCTGTGTTCATTGAACGTAGTAAATCTTTTAAGCGCATTGCTGCTGGTCTAGTAATTGTCGGACGTTCTTCGTATATAGTTAATCCATCAGGGTTATGCAAGAAAGAGTGATTGACATGATTAGGTTGGGCCCAAATATTGGAGCTGTAGCTTGTCAAGAGTTGCTGCCTTCTATATCCAAGGGGTGGAATACCTGCTTCACAGCAAAGTGAGACATATGGGCTCGTGCGGAATGCTCCTAAGGCTAGCCTAAGGGCAGTTCCATGAATCGAGTCGAGTACCTTTAGTCGAGATGGCCTGGCGGATGCATATATGATGCAGCCGTAATCTATTTTAGACATTATTAGTGACTTATAGAGTCTAAGGAGAACTTCCCTATCGCATCCCCATTTTGTACTGCACAGTGCCCTGAGCGGGTTTAGTGCATTTTTACACCTCACAGTAAGATCACGTATATGTGGTCCCCCAGATAATTTGCTATCAAAAAGAAGTCCCAGAAACTTCACTGACGATTTATATTCTAAGTTCCTGTTATATAATTTCAAGTTGGTATCTCTATGTATTGTCCGTAATCGACAGAAGTGTACAGAATGGGTCTTCAATGATAAAAAGCGAAAGCCTATTCGTTGAGCTTGATCTGTCAAGTTATTAATAGCCTCCTGTAGTTTCGTCTCTATGTCATCTATATCTGATGAAGAGTAAAATATAGCCAGGTCATCTACATAGAGGCTTCTGCGGATTGATGGGTTGAGAGTATTTGTCAGACTGTTTACAGCGATATTAAATAATACAACACTCAATGTGGAACCTTGTGGAACACCATTATCCAGTAATCGTGTGTTTGAGGTACATTGTCCATTTCTCACTCTGAATTTTCTGTCTTGTAGAAAACTTTTAACGAATTTGGGGAGGTTTCCCTTAATACCCCAGTTGTGCAGTGTTTGAAGGATATTGAATCGCCAGGTCATATCGAAAGCCTTCTCCAAATCGAAAAATACAGCCACTAGGTGTTTTCTCTCAGCGAAATTTTTTTGGATTGCTTCTTCTAGGTAGGACAGCTGGTCGAGTGTTGATCTATGATTCCTAAATCCGGCTTGAGCAGGTGATAGTAGATTGTTGACTTCCAGGTACCATATGAGACGAATACTGACCATTTTCTCCATGAGTTTGCTCAGGCAACATGTAAGCGATATAGGACGATAGTTTGTTGGTGATTTGATATCTTTTCCAATTTTAGGGATGGCAATAATTATAGCCTCACACCAGCTGTCAGGGTAGATTCCCGAGTCCCATATTTTATTGAATAGTTTCAAAACAATTCTCTTCATGTCTGGTGATAGTTGGCGTATGAACTCATAGGGGATCTGATCCGGTCCGGGGGAAGAATTATTCACTTCTGAAAGGGTATGTTCAAGTTCAACCATAGAAAATGGAATATTGTAGTTTGATGTGGAAAGTTCTTCAAAGTCAAGGTGGGTTTCTGCTTGCTCTTTCTGAGGAATAAAAGCTAGGTCATAGTTATCTGAGCTACTGGAATCACTGAAGTGTTTCGCGAGTGCTTCTACTACTTCTAGTTCGTTGTCAATCAGTTCACCATCAATCTCTAGAACTCGAGAGGGGGTCAAGAACTTCTTTCCCATCACTGACCGAATTTTCTTCCACACGTCTGTTGTTGAAGTATCTGCTGTGATGGAGGATACGTATTCTTCAAACGATTTTCGTTTACTCTCAATTATCAAACGTCTGGATTTCGCACGGAGTTGTTTGAATGAGATCAAATTAGCAGTGTTTGGGAATCTTTTGAATATGTTGAATGCTCGTTTTTTTTCCGCTATGGCTGCAGCTATATAGTCATTCCACCAAGGGACAAGTCTTTTGCACTTGGAATCATTGGACAGGGGGATAGATATTTCAGCAGCATTGATTAGTGTGGTCGTTATGGCAGCTGTGGCTTCATCTACATTATTGAGTTCTATTTCATCTTCAGTGACTATTCGTATGTCGTTTCTATATTTTGGCCAGTTAGCACTTTTTAGTTGCCATCGTCTGGGAAGTGTTTGAGATACAAATCGATCTGCACACTCAATTGCAATTGGAAAGTGATCTGTTTGATGTTCGCCTAGACAAGTCCATTGGGGTGATGGGGCGAGTATTGGGCTGCAGAATGCTAAGTCTAAACATGAAAAGTTGTTTGATCTTGAATTCAGGTATGTGGCATCACCACTGTTTAATAGAACTAGATCGTTTGCATCGAGAAAGCTTTCTATAAGTCTTCCACGGGTGTCTAGTCTACTAGAACCCCAAAGTGGATTATGCGCGTTGAAGTCACCGACAATTAGATGAGGGGTCGGAAGTTGGACGGCCAGTTCATTCAAATCGTCAATAGTCCAATTGAAATCTGGTAAATAAACATTACAAATAGTGAGTTTGAATGGGTAATCGATTTTCACGGCTACAGCTTGCAACCTTGTCTGAATCGGAATTCTTTGACTAGGAATATTATTCCTAATGAAAGTTGCAACGCCACCTCTGGCTCTTTGATCCGGAATAACATCTTTCCTGTACACTATATATCCTCTCAGTTCAAATTTCTCCAGGGGTTTGAGGTGGGTTTCTTGCAGGCAAATACTATAGGGGGATTTTTCATTAACAATAGTTTTGAGCTCTGTATAGTTGTTTTTACATCCGTTACAATTCCATTGAATTAGATTTTCCATTAATTCTTCGAAGATGATAAAATAGAAAAAAAATAGAAATACGGTTGGAAATGTATAGAGCTTATTATATATATATATTATATAGTTTGTTTATAGTTGAGTGTATCAATATTAATTATGTTTCCGTCATGTTTGTTTCCATGACTCCTGTATTCATGGAGTTTCTCGATTTCCCTTTTGGCCATCCAGGTTTTCTCTTACCGCGTTTCTGAATCTGAAACGCAGAATCCTGTATCTGAGATGATTGGCTCTCATCAGTTTCTTCTTCTGATTGTAAAGGGGGTGATTTACTCGCTTTTCTTTTTCCTTTACTATGGGAAGATGAATCTGAAGCATACGAGCGCAATTTTTCTTTCATAGAATTCCCTGAATCGGCATTAGTTGGGGTTCTAAAAGTCAATTCATCTGACTCTCGAGGTTTCGAGCTATTTTGAGTTTTGTTTTCTATCAAGGCAGTGCATATTTTCACTATTTCTGGGATCATGTCTGCTATTATCTTTTTGATATCAGTTGATTGTACAGAAGGTGAGGCTGTTACTCTGGCATATGATAATGTGGGAGGAGGGGCGTTTCCTCTTACTTTTCTTCGTGCCTCGGCGTAGGAAGTTTTTTCCAAACATTTGATTTTCTGAATAGCAGCTTCTTCCTTGAAAATAGGGCAGTTTTTAGATCTGGCTGAATGATTTCCATTACAATTATCGCAAGTGATGGGGTCCTCACACGGAGTGCCTTGATGGAGTGCTTTACCACATACACATATTTGCTCTTTGTTACAAGTCGCTGAGGAGTGGCCAAATTTTTGACATTTATAGCATCTGAGCGGGGCAGGTATATATGGTCTAACTGAAAGTGAGTAGTAAATCCCTGCTCTTATCTTGTCCGGAAGTTTTGGTTTATTGAATGTGAGTATCAAAGACGCTGTTTCGATAATGGTACCTTCTCTTTTTGTCGTAATTCGTTTCACGTCTATGACACCTTGGTCAGTCAGATTTTCCAAAATTTCTTCCACAGAACAGTTCAGTAGATCTCTACAAGTGATAACTCCCTTACTATAGTTCAGGGATAGGTGAGGGCTTACTTCAACATCAAAGTCATGCAACTTTTTCAGAGCAAGTAGATTTTGAGTTTGAGTTCGATTATTCGTTTCGATAAGCAGCCCATCCTTTATTTTCCTTATTGATTTAACATTTCCAATTACGTTGAATAAAGACTTTTCTATGAGAAAGGGGCTCTCTTTCGTGAAATCTCCTTCTTTTCTTTTCACTATCAAAAACTTCGGCATTATTGCTGTTGTTTCTTGACTTAACACTACAGGTATCTGAGTACTTTCCTTGTGCTTCCTATGGGGAAGTTCTGAAGGTGTTTTATGTGTTCCTTCACCACAGCCTGAGTTCCTGGTATCAGGTTTACCAATATTGGTTGATGAAATTATTGAAGTCATTTGTTTCCCACGAGTAGGGCTGAAAAATTTCGTCGGCTGCAGCAGTGCACCCTTACTGCAGTAAGGCTATTTTGAAACCGGAGGGCGCCAATTATCCGGAGTTCATCGTTAGGGACCAATACGTATGGCCATCCACCTCTCAGCACGGTCCGTATGACACTTTAGGTTACGGATTTTATCTCAGGTTTACTCCTGTCGAGCTGTCCTCAGCTTCACTACTCATCATTGACCTCACCGACATGGGTGGCCCTACCAGGAGTATAAACTCCCGCCGGCATCGCTCGCAGAATCATTGTAGCTACTAAGCAGGTGTCTTAGTTTATTATAGAAATGTTGTTATCAGTGCTTTAGCACTGCATTTTTTTAATATATATATCCATAATCTGACTTGTATTGTGTCCAAAATAAACTTTTACAAGAATCCTAAACAAAACGCTCACCTTCAAATATTTTTATCACCGGTTCTTAAAATTTTATATATCGCAGAACTACAAAAATGTTCTATTAAGCTTAAAACTAAATAATAAATATCCCAAGTATATACGTAATCAGTTTTCGAAGTTCATTTACCTCTAAAGCGGCTCAAAGGCTCCTCCAGCCTCCATTCCAGCATGAGTAATTCATGTAGTATGTAGGTTATCTATAATTTCCACCTTGTACACACACACTGTCCACTCTCTATGGCTCCAACTCCAACTAATTAACTAAACTAACTGATATAACGCGCCAAACGGGCAATACCTTTACAAGTCTCCACGATGCAGTGACGATTAGAGCCGATATTGTGCGAAAGGCAAAATCGTCCTTACAATTGATTAACCCCTTTAATTGTAGTTAACACACTTAGCTTGTGTCAGGTAATCATTATACTCATCATAATCAAAATAATTTCAGAAACAAATTTCAATTGCTCGAATTAAACTGCTAGTTCACAAAATGTTTATTCAAGAAAGAAGTCCAGAAACTCTTCTGCCAAACGGGAACTACAGTTACTAGAGGTGATTTTAAGTCGATTTAGCTCAAATGACCTTAATCCGAAAATGCTTCGTAAGGGAGCTACAGCCCTTTGAAGAAGACGTCCTCATATGAATTTTGTTCAAATTGTTCAAAAATACCGTTACTTAAAATATTCAAACTTGGTATAATGAATTATTAGTTACAAACCAGTCGTTCGCTGTAAATAATTTTTTTTCAGATCGGGGGGACCAACAGGTATTTTTATTAAAAAAACTTTATTTTGCAGTTTCTTATGTATCCGACACCGAATTTGGAAAATTCGAGATAATTTTCATAAAAAATGTTCTCTTCTTTCAAATCGATATCATGAACCGTTTTCGAGAAAAATAAATTTAAACTTTTTGTGTTTCTTACATAAAATCATGTTAGATTATAAAATTGTATCTGTAATATCAAGTTATCTTTGAAAAATCAACAAAATCTGACATTATTATTTTGAATCTAAACAGTTATTATTGTTATTGTATGTGAAAGGTAAGAAATAATAGTTAATTTGATCAAAATGGTTTATTTTTCAAATGAAGAATATGCATTTATGGGGAACTACAATGTAACGCTCGTGCAGCAGAGCGAAGATATGCGGAAAAATTTCCAAACAGCTCGCGCAACATTTGTAGCCGTACACCAAAGATTAAGAGAAAGTGGCTCAGTAGTATCTAAGAATACTGAAACTGGTAGACAACCTGATGTGATAATGGAATACGAAGACGATATTTTGATTGAAATCGAAAATAATCCTGAGGCTAGCACCAGATGACTCGCTGCTATCTACCTTGATATTCTTCATCCAGGTAACGTCTTGCAGGAGCACAATCTTGTTGGAATGTTATTTCCCGATGGCCGAATTCATCTGGATTATCTTCCAGAATTTCAAGAATTAACGGCTCAATTGCATTTTGTAAAATCTCCAGATACACTCACCGCTTAAATTTGAATTTAGGAAAACAGGACCAACTATGTGGTTTCCCAAAATACCTGCCCAAACATTGACTTTTTCTGGAAATTGGGTATGTTGTTCACGAAAGGTGTGAGGATTTGTGTCACTCCAATACCTTACATTTTGTGTATTCACATTTCCATTGAGGCAAAAAGTACTTTCGTCACTAAAACAAATTGTTTTTGTGTAATGTGGGTTTTGACTAATTTTATTTGTCATACATTCACATAATTCGAGTCTTCTGTCGTGGTCGTCATCCGAACGGTGGTGCACCATTTTTAACTTGTATGGATGAAATTTATTTTTAGCCAACACTCTCTGTACTGTACTTTTACTCACTTCACAGATAGAGGCAACTTTAGTTGAAGAGGAAGTAGGGTTTAATACCATTTCAGCAACTATATCAATTTTTCTATCATCACTAAATGTTGGTCGACCAGATCGTTTGGCATCTTGAACACTACTTGTTGCTTCAAACTTGTGAAGAAGCTCCCTCAAATAAGTTCTCGAGATAGGGCGATCTGGGTATCTCTCATTTAATAAACGTTCCACTTCATGGAGATTTTTCCCAGATTCACCAATTATTAAGATAGCTGCTACTTTGTCGGCTTGAGTACGTACCATTTTGCCTATGTAAACTCTTAAACGTCTCGTTAAACAATAATAAAATTAAATATTTAAGCTATTTAGAAAAACTTTGCAAAGCAACAAGTATTATTAAATTAAAAACGTCAATTTTTTGACAACTAACTAGAGGCGGACTGAAAAATATTCAATATTTAAATGTGAAATAATAATTTTGGTATTTATTTCATTTATCCGTCAAAATTAGTTAAAACCCAAACAAAATTAATATGGCTATGTAGCCAATGTCAATGCCTTTCAAACGAGATATAACTTGCCATAAGGTCCTATTCAAAATTATTGGCCAGAGTGGCACTGTGACGTCATCTATTACTATCACGTCACCTGTTACCATTCGTAGAGAAGTTTACAACACTTTATTTTCACCCTCCAAATTTTATTAACGTAAGTGTAGCCGTTCAAAAGATACGAGGGGGGGAGGGGACTTTTGAATAGCACTGTATACACACAACTCCCCTTTATTAAAGCGTTTTCTACTTGATTTCCGTGAAGTAACATTTCAAGTTTTTATTTTCACCAGTATAAAAATTTCAGATTTCTCGAAAATATAGTTTCCATTAAATTGTCGGTAAGAAAATTCCTCAATATTCAGTCGACAATACAAATCGGTTATATAAACGAAAAGTTTCTGAAAATTCAACATCCCAGTAAACCCAAATTTTACCGCATCAATTGTCAATGCGTTTAAATTTTTTATTATTTTCACGAGGAATTATAAATAGCTTTTCAGAAAAGCTATTTTTCACGCACACAATATCGTAAATCAATATTAATATCACGTATTCAAGCATTTCACAATAACGCAGCGATACCAGGAGTATTATATTGTTTTTTCGTACTAAACTTTATGCCGCAAAATGTTATGTTTAATATAACAAATTAATGACGTTTGTTTTTTCGATAATGATCGGGTTGATACAGAAATATAAATAATTCGTAAATGAAATAAATCACTTTCCAATGTTACTTGTTTACATTATAATAAAAGTCATTTTTGTAGGATTTTCTCAAGTTCACGTCTAAACACATTTACGTATTTTTTAGACGTCGAAAACATTAATCACGCAATGGATAAAATAAGCAGAAATCGTTTGGGGTAAAATCGGGGTCGTATGACGGATGAGCTATCATTTCGACGCTTCGATCGGTCAAATAGGTAGTCGTTTCATCTGTTGTATGATAACTCGCATTGTATTGATGAAGGAAGATTATTAGTCTTCCCTTATTTTATCTTATTTCACCGAATATTTCCATCAAGCAAATGTTCGTGTCCCATTCCCAAAAATAGCAATTTGACTTTTGCTAGAACACTTATACATACATGAGATTGCTGTTTTATATTCATTCATCACCTGGACTGCTATCGTATTTTGTATAATTCCTTTGCACGATCTTTTTATTGGATTTCAAGTTATGCGGGATCCAACAATTTTTGGACATCGAATATATTATCATTGATACTGGTCATAATTAGGCCAAACTGGCTCTTAACCATGAGCGCGTGGTTGAGTGGATAGAGAGTGTGGTTGTTGACATTGTTGTATAGCTCTGACAATAATCTACAATAATCGGTCAATATTGAAGCTTAGTTCATTTTTGCCTTACTGATGTACTGCTTCACTAATAGCTTAGGATTCTCTGGAGAAGACAAAATTCGTCGATGCTAATGTAGAAGAGTGCTGGAAATTATCGAGAACCATCACAGCGCCTTCTTCGTTTTGGAACCATTGGTATTATGCCTATACAGTCTGTTTCAAGACGAGATTACATTATCTATATATTGGAGACTGCTAACACGATCTGTATAAAAATTGGCAAAGATGGGAAACCAATTTATGGAAAAAAATTTGACATACATGTCACTTCCGGTTATACCAAAGTGAACGACAACTTTTTTATTGAATGTAACACTCTGTATACTATCATTTTTTCGGACTCAACGTCATATTCTAATGTCACTTTGTGTAGAATATCCTATATCTAAAATTAATACTTATAGAGATATTAATTCTCTTGATAAAAATTTGACAGGTACTGCAACCACATTTTTATTCTCTTACTCAATTATAAAAATAAGGGCAGTCTATATACCACTGCAGAACCATGTTAAAAACTACGAAGCCCTGGAACAGCTTCACACTTTCATGTAGTGCGGAGCGGTGGCAGTGCTACGAAGTTACTATCAACAAATCCAATCACCAAAGAACAATCGGGGTAAGGACTAAAAGCAGCTCAAGCCTTGATGGCAACGTTGGCTGAAAAGTTCCGTTGATAACATCAGAAGGGAATTGGGGCAGCTTACAGAGTTTAAACACAACTTTAAACCGTCTAGACGCTTAACAAACAGAGTGAGAAAGATCTATCGAAAAATCAAAACTTGTAGAGGTTACCCACAAATAAACAATAATATGTGAATATACTGATTTACTCAGGCAAAAGTTGAAGGCAAAATCCAAAGGTTTGTCACGATCTGTGAAGTGCACGGAAAGGAAGCAACGGAATTACCTATTCAATAGCAATCAGAAGTTATTTTATAGGCAACTAAACGGTACAGTAAACAATCACAACCAAAGTCTTCCAAAAAAAGATGAGCTAACGGAGTACTGGTCTTGATTATGGTCGAATCCTATGGAACATAAATCCAACGCTCACTGGAGAAGAGCTGAGGAGGCAGAAATAAACTTTGAACCAATGTCTTCCGTTAACTTGACAACAAGCGAGGTAACCGAAGCTATAAAGAGCATCAGTAATTGGTAGACCATGTCCAAACTTCTGGTGTAGGAAGTTTGACAGTCTCCATGAAGCAATGGTAACATCATTTTCACATATTCCGCACACTCAGAAGATACACCACCATTTCTGATACTGGGTTCGTCCACTTACTTCCCAAATCGCGTCAAACTCACGATCCTACGCAGTATACACCCATAACACGCCTTACAACTATATATAAAATATTAACGTCATTGCTTGTTTGGGATCTTTTGGCCAAAATAGCATCCCAATCACGCCCCAGTTACCAAATTAACCGGATTAAGCAGTCTGCGACTTTTTCCTGTTCCTAAAACGGAAATATCCATGAAAGGACAGAGAAACAGAACAACACACCTGCTCACACATCATTGCTTGTTTGGGATCTTTTGGCCAAAATAGCATCCCAATCACGTCCCAGTCACCAAATTAACCGGATTAAGCATTCTGCGACTTTTTCCTGTCCCTAAAACTGAAATGTGCATGAAAGGACAGAGAAAGAGATCAAAGCAAAATCAAAAAGCGTATATCAGGAAGGAAGACAGAAATAATTATGGGAGGAATCAAGGAATAGTATGTTCTTCAACGATGGCTATTATTCACGTTTCCAAAACGAGCGAGTGAGTTTTGAAATCATCCAAGTGAATAATAGCCATTCTACACAAGTAAAACACTATACTTTCTTCACGACTATGTTAAAAAAAAGTTTCCATCGGGAATCGAATCTCGATCGCCCGCGTAAGAGTCAAGCATCTCTACCACTAAGCTGTCAACCACATTTATAAGTTGAAATGTAAAAAAACGTCAATATAGGTAACTCATATTTTTAATAGAAACATTTACATTTTTTAATGAAATTATCACATTATTAGAAATAATAATAGAGATAACATAAATATATAATTAAACAGATTAAATCTTCACTATCTCTACTAGTGTCCATTTTGTTCTCTATATAACGTAAAATTAAGATTATATTACTATTTTGACGCGCTGTCAGAAGCGATTCACCTAGTTAGATATTTGACGTTTTAAAAGAGACGTTTTGATTTGTTCATTGTAGCGTGAATTCTGATAATCATAGGATGTGATTGGCGAGAGTGAATTCTATTTCATTCTTCACTGGCGTGTAGAATTTATATCATTATTACAGCTAAATATGTGAAAGTAATTTATTATATAGTCGTGGAGAAAAATATATAAATCTTCTTTCTGGAATAGCCGATACGAGGGTTTAAAATTAGCCTGTAATAATACACTTCTGATATGCGTATACTATAGTATATACCAATATATTATTGGGGATTCCGTCATTATATGGGCTGGTTAGGAAATTAAGTATATATAAACATAAACATTCAACATATTACACTTGGACCATTATAAATTAAAAATTTTGATATCGGATGAGTAAAAGAATTTTAATTAAATATTCATAATGTAAAGTCAATTCTTTGAAGCGATATAATAATTAATTAATAGATCTGAAGTTTATGTATATATATTTTTTGGTCAATGAATAAGGATAATTCAGACAGAATTTGATTTGAAAATAATTTGGTATTGATCCCGACCCCCAGATAAGAGTTTTTTCAAATAAATTAACAATTTAAATTAAATAAACAATATATAATTACAGCAATATAATAAAACAGTTTTCAATTGTATAGCAGATTTGTTTAAAAATAATTCACCCCTCGTTCATGTATATAAAAATGTAATTATAAGTACAACCATTTTCCGTATTGATTTAAAAATCAATGTATTTAGAAATTGATAGAGGTCGGTTCAACGACCAGATAATAAGGTAAAATAGCAGCTATATAATGAATATTGTTATTCAAGCGATGGAAGATAGTTTTCTAAATTTTCATTTATCAAATTTAAATAATACACTCGTCAATTTCAAGTTATGATAGATTTTTTTGTTTCACCATAAAAAATTCACTGTTCAAAATATAAGGTTTAATTCAATAAAAAGGGGGTCTTAGTTGAGGTCTTTTCGAAAGTCAATAGGTGCTAAGTGATAAGGGTGACAATATCATTAATTATGGTGGAGTGAAGGCAGTGTCCGACACAGAAATCGTATTATTATCGATTAAAAATGTACAGCCTTTCACAACTTGTAAGCAGCAGCTTCACAATCACTGGTATACAATTCGTCGTGGATTCAAATATTCAATTCAATAACTATATATTTTTGTTTTTTAATACTAAGAATTAGCAAATTTTAGTGAAGTTAGTTCATTCCCGTGAAACAAAAATGCGCCCGTGGAAAGTATTATTTCATTGTACTCAAATGTATCAAATTATAATACATCCATATATCCAATTAGACTTGCTTCTTTTCATATTATACTTTATTTTGTAAGCTTATTTACGAATTCGAAGGAAAACTTTGGAGTAAATCTATTATAGTGTGACCCGAAAACTTTGAAACTCACAGGCACATTATTAAAATTAATATAACGATATTGGTTAGAAAACAACATCATGCTTGGTTAGGAAGAGATTATTGGTAACATGTTTATACTCAGTAATTTTCTCATTCTATCTCTTCAATGATCAAATGACGAGATTCACTTTACGCATCTAAAATCATGTATCAACATATTATAAGTGTAACAGGATGTTTGAAAATAATCATCAACCAAAGTAATACTGGTGTGCTTCAAAGTTTGATAATTCTTTAGACATTGATTGGGTTACCGATGCAAATCGATTAGAATCACAGTAAAGATACATACGGCTACTACTTACTTCGATGCACTCAGATACAATAATTGTTCCTCCAAAAAGATCTTCAAGCTGTTTATTTATTTCTTCTCCAGCCCACGTTGATATGTTTTCCGTTATAAATGTACCTTCTACCTTGAAACAACATTACCTTCCTACGTCTTCCGCAGCACGCGGTAGTAAGACTGGAACTTGAATATGTATTTACAACACACTTAACGTTAAAATGTGACGATCCAACACAATTATTCATATTTACCGTTACATTTTAAACTGCTTCCAATAATTCATCTCTTGAGTCGAAACGTTTTTTCATCGGAATAAACGTTTTTTAGCGTTTCTAAACACAAATAAGACCGGAAGTCGACTGACCACACTCGTAGCACCTCAACCGTTAGAACATCGATGTTATGTTATCATCAACAAATTGTTTCCTTCTCATTATCCGAGTTTTGATATAGCACCTTCCTGTGTCTAGTACAAAATATGGTTATAGTTTTAGTAGTCAACAAACAATTTCTGATTCAATTTTTATGCTATTTATTACATTCATCAGAAAATGCCAGTGGCCACATATAAGAGATAATGCTGCATGACTATCCAGCATTATGATAATTCTTTGCCTTCGATATCCTTTATCAATATTGAGCTGGGAACACTTTCCCATGGCGTGAATTTCCGCTTGAAAGATACTAGGGGCTTCTCCCAAGATTTCGGAGTGCTTGGTTTCAAACCCATGCACCCTTATCCTGTACTGTAACATTGAATGACATACTTTCCAAGTCTGGTAATAGCATTTGGATCCCATTCTTTCTCGTTTCTTAATTTCGTATAATTTTTTTTTGCAAAGTTATACTTTTCGTCATACTATCTTGTGGTATGTCGCAGGTTTTCTGATTTTTAAGAAGCAAGGAGGTGGTTTTTTTTAATGAGCATCTCTCTACTAAGTATGTATCTTGTTATTTCTTTTATTTCTATTGTAAATCATGGCCGGTTCAAATTCCCTTATTAAAAGAAACGTACTAAGTGCCTTGGAAGATGCCGAAGACCTGACGGATTGAGAAAATTAATTGTACCATCTTGTTCGTAAAGAATGATTAAACAATCAGACATAGGACCGTAACTAACAACTCTTTTTAACCCCACCTAACACATCCTTCTATAATATCGGCAATATGCATAACAAGAAAAATAGATGGATATACAGGGTTGGGATAAAGTATAGAACCAAGTAAATATCTTTTAAACGAAAAGAACGATATTTATGAAAATTTGCAGGTAAGTGCAATGGAACAAAATGCATCTGATGTACATTTTTTTGCTAATAATATACTTCCGGTTTAACCGGAAATGCCATCAACTTCTTTAATTTAAATTGGACACCCTATATATTTTTACAGATTTTGAAAGAGCTTGTTATTTTGAATTCATACATACTGAGTTTAGTGTAAAAAAATTTGCAAAAACGGGGAATAACTCACTGTTAGTTGTACAATAGGTGTACATTCCATTATTTTAGAATAATGAGAAACAAAATTAGTTCAAATATTAAAAATGCTCTCTATTGACTTGCTGACAATATGCCATCCTATTAACAAATTCTTGAGTCACTCTTTTCAAGTCTTCTTCACGTATTAGTTCACATTCATGAATAATTCTTTGTCTCAATTCCTGTAAGTCTGTTGGTCGTCTAACGTAAACACGTGATTTTAGATAACCCCAAAGAAAAAAATCTAACGGGCTAAGATCCGGAGAACGAGCGGGAAACTATGAATCCACTACGTCCAATCCATCGATTTGGAAAATTCGCATCCAGAAAATCCCTAACCCGTCTATCATAGTGGGGAGGTGCTCCATCTTGTTGAAACCAAACATTTTGTGGTAATTGCCCATTCTGTTGTGCAGAAATAATTTCGTTACTTAGTAGATCCAAATACTTGTCACCATTCAAGTTTCCGTCGATAAAAAATGGGCCTATAAGCCTATTTTCGACAATTCCCATCCAAACATTTAACTTCTGTGGATGCTGGGTATGTGCTTCATGAACCCAATGAGGATTTTCATTTGACCAATACCTTGAGTTATGGCGATTAAATGTTCCATTGAAACAAAAAGTTGCCTCATCGGAAAAAACTATGTTGAAAGCAAAATTGTCGTCGACTTTACAGATGTCCATTCGCCGTTCGCAAAATTCCAGCCGTCGGTCAAAATCATCGTCTGACAATTCTTGAACCAACTGTACCTTATACGGATGATACTTTTCACTTTTTAATATCTTTCCTAGAGAACGTCGACTGATACCATAGTTTAGTGCCAAATTTATTTCCGTCAATTAGAATTTGACACTTGGAGAACAAAAGACGTACTAAACAGTACTCGTTTATTTATTACTATGCATACAAACAACATCAATTAGTTTATCTAAATAATTTTTTGCTCTAATGCAAAAAACTCAAAGGAGGTTGATTAAAGTGCTATATTCCTCGTTTTTACAAATTTTTTTACACTAAACTCAGTATGTATTTCATCAGATGCATTTTGATCTATTGCACTTACCTGCAAATTTTCATAAATATCGTTCTTTTCGATTAAAAGATATTTACTTGGTTCCATACTTTATCCCAACCCAGTATGTATAGATAGATAGAGGAATGGATAAATTCATTTTACTACATTACAATGTTTATAGCAAGTCAAAGGTACTAAATGTATACAATTTAACATATATATTAACACATAGTATTCCTTGATATGCAAACAATAAAAAGATATTTCAAAAACTGGAAGGTCTAGCTACTTGGTGTAAAATTTGATATGAAATAACAATTTAAAAAAAATTAATAAATAAAAAAGGAAGTATGTCCAATGAGAACAAATACATTTTAGGAAGTTCTGACAATTTTCAATGTACTTGTTGATAAAGTAAAAACAAAATCGAAGTAAATACAGTATTAAACTCCTTAATTTTATTCCCAAAACTTTCACTTCTGCTTGCAAAATATCATAAAGAGAACAGTTGAGTAAATTCACCTGTGACCTTGACTGACGAAAACGATGCTTGTCATGCTTGTCTAGTATTGTAATTATGGATATCTATCCGAATTTTTGGTTAAGGAATCAAGGCTTTGTGAATCTCAATGAGGGTGTTGAAAATAAATAAGGTCGGGAGAGGCATTATCCGTAGAAGAACAAAAACGCCCTACAGTGTTCACGGAAAGTGACATTACTGAAAATCCTAATTGCTCGCTTTTGGATTATAAAGATATAAGTATCCATAGTTAATATGGGAATCTACAAGGGAAAGGTGAGTAGTTTTTAAAGTTTGAAAGCTAACAACTCAAAGATTCCAAAGTTCAAAAACTGATCTTGATAAATTGTTTCTTGGATAGTCTACGTAACAGAGATCCATTAAAAAAAACCTTTTTACACATTAAACGTTTTCGTCAGAAGAAGAAAAGTTAAGCTTTTGTGTCTTCTCTGAACTTAATATAAGTTTATTGGACAAAAACCATAGTTCAGATTTGCTTTTAATATCATCCTAAGTTAACTTAGTTTTCATAGTTCTTATCGGAATAAATAAAAGAGGTGTCATCGGCAAATAACAGATTTATTGTGAATGAGCGGTTTAATAACAAATTTACAAGTTTCTTTTATCATCAAAGTGTTGAGATTATTTGTTTCTAGAGAGCTGGAACTTTGTACTGAACTGCTGCGGCTGGATACAGACTGGAATGTAGTGGGAACCGGCATGAAGGAACCAATACCAATAGTCATTCCAGAATCACAGATGTTATCACAAACTCGATTGTTGAAATGAGAAGTGATAACATGCTGGCCACAATCAACGACCATTAACCATACCGTATCCAGCTAAACTGGGATGGGTTGGAAGCATGCAGTCAGGAAAGAACGTTGGTACGGTACACAGACGGCTCTAAGACTGACATAGGAACAGAAGCAGGAATCCATGGTGCTATACCCAGGTGCAGTATCCACGCATCGTTGGCGAAGTTTGCGTTTGTATTCCAAGCAGAAATCTACGCTATCGACACGTGTTTGCAATTAAATATCGAAAGGGGGCATAGAGGCTAAGAGATACTTAATACTCTCATATAATCAGGCATCACTAAAATCTTCAACACGTCCCCAGCTCAGATCGAGAATGGCCTGGGACTGCCTACAAAAACTATTAACCCTGGCAAACCATAATAGAGTAACTCTTAATTCGGTCCTAGGTACCTCAAAAGAGTAATCCTATTTCAGAACATTTTTTATCTATAGGAAGTCTGTAAAATTCACGAGCCCAGCATGTGATTGCTATCATATCTAAAAGTTATATTATCTAATGAATATTTAATGTTGATTAAACTTTTTAGAACAAATAATTTCATTAATATTCTTTCATACATACGTTTTTACTACTCAATTTAGTACTGTGGATTAACATACAAATGAATGTCTTATATTTTATGCAATTGAAATCAATTAAATTTAAATTCTCATACCTACTATTTCAACGGCTTGGCAAAATAGTTGTGAGAGAAGTTACATGGGACGAGATTTATAATGAGCAAACTATATGTATATTCTCACCTTTTATAACATGTGCGTGTAGTTTGTCCTACATTCAGAAGGACATTGGGTGAAATGTAATATTACACATCTTAAATGAATAAACATAACTAATTTTAGGGGGATTACAACTTTTTTATCTTGAATTACATACAATCAATGTGTCCGTAAAGTATGGATAAATTTATTTTTAGCTAAACAGACCATTTTAAGAAATAATCCTGAAACACGTCGATTTTTTTATTTTAATTTACCGTATTTTAAAATAATAATCTAATATACAGGGTGAATTACTTTCCAGTAATGACGTCACCGTAATTTTTTTTAAATGGAAGACCCCCATTGTGTCTCAATTTTCGGATTACTCTAGCTGAGCTGATTCCAAAAATGTATCACATGTTGATTCCAATTGGTACAGGGTGGACAAAAATACAATAGTTTTGTGTGTGCTCATAAAGTAATTCTGGAGGTTTTGATGAAAGTTTATGGCTTCAACAGGATGGTGCTGTAGATGTTAGAAGGTACCTAGATGAAATTTTCCTGAACAGGTGGATTGGTAGACGTGGACCTATTGAATGGCCAGCGAGGTCACCAGATTTCAAACCTTTGGATTATTTTATGTGGGGCCATCTGAAGAATGTTGTGTATCAAACGAAACCAGCAAATATTCAAGAATTAAAAGAGAGAATTCGGACAGCAATAAACAATATTTATCAAGACACAATAAACAAGGTTCAACAAGAATTTGTACACCGTTTGGGTTACTTTCAAATACAGCAAGGGCTTATCTGGCGCCCTATTGTGAATACACCTATACTTTGAAGGATCCACCCCTTCTTCGACCCGACTGTCCTACGGGGCAATCTGACCATCTTTTACGGGCACTGAAGGGTTTTGCATATAACTACGTTTTCTCGTTAAAAATTAATGGGTTGTTTTAATCTGTATGTTTGTAAGGGTTCATTGTGTCTAGTTTGACCAATATAGACAGCATTACATTTTGGACATTTGAGTTTATATATCCCAGAGTTTTTTAAAGGTGATATTTTTGTTTTTACATTCAACAATTTCCACTTATCGAATAGATAAGGCTTTTACTTGATGAAGATCCATACTAAACGATAAAATGAAACAATTTAATTTGCAATTTTGAAAAATCATATTTTTCAAAAACAGTGACCGTTCAACTAAGAAGCAACAACTACTTCCCGTGCTATATGCACCGACGTATATTAAATTACATTCCAAAGTCAAACGTGGTTGGTATATCTACAGGATATTTTAAAACCAACCATTCTGGTTTGTGATAGAAGGGACAACATAACTTGTCGACATGTATTGATTGTGATTGCAGTGTATTTTTCAGTCCGGGATTAGAGATTCTCGGACGGATAACATATACCTTGTAGGTACTGATGAGGTGCAAATACGCCGGTCTACAAGCTGTGTTGTCCCTTCTAATTGCAAACCAGAATGGTTGTTTAAATCTTCATTATATTTGAACTAAGTTCAATATACAATTCATGACGCGTTTCGCTAACACAGTAGCTTTATCAAATGAGTGGAGGTATAATGACAATTTTTTTAAATTTATACAGTACATTTATATGGAATTTTAAGGATATTGACAAAAATATTATAATCTGTTTCCATGGAAATAAAAAGCAAAAAGTGTCTAAATATGGAATTAACAAAAGTTTTGAACACGTTTACCTGGAAATTCATTCACAACAATAATACGGGAACCTTTCTAGGTAAAAAGGTTAAAATGAAGGTGAATTGTTGATATCTATTTGGTCGTTAAGAGAAGATTACCTGAATATTTGTTTTTATTTATTTCAAGAGCTTCTAAAATATTTAATTTGAATGATTTAGGTTCTACGAAAATTGAGACAAAATGGGGGTGTTGATTTTGAATTGAACATTTGTGATTGAATGATATGTTCATCAGTCTAATAAAACGAATGACTCCTGACATCTTCGGGAAAAGCAATAAAACAAATTTTTCTGTGTAGCTAAATAAACATTTATGGGTAGTACCTATACCTGTATAACATAATTGCCTTACATAAGAAATTGACCACCTTTTCTAGGATAGAAAATATACTGAGAAAATAGCCCTCCTATTTTTTACATGAAATTTGTGATTTGTGTCTGGAAGATATCTGCTTTTTGTGGAGAAGAAATGAAAAAGTCGAAATTGCGGTTTTACCAATGCAAATATTCATCGTATACGAATACATTCTCCAAGATGCTTCAAAAATAGGATCTTTGAATCGTGCGCAATTCTCTTCATTCAGATTAAATCGCATACGAAAAAATTCGACTGATCTCGAAAATACGTTCGGAGGAAGTAGTTTGTGTAAGTAAAACGGAAAGTAATGGATAAATATAACGGCAATGAACATGTTCCAAGTTTAATGAGGAAGATTTCTTACTCTGGAGAATCGTAGAAACTAAAAAGTGGCATACCTCCTAAATACCAGTACCATACGTAGCATCTAACCGCTGCTTATAAATAAATCGTTATCTTCTGATAATTCAAGGCACTTTTTTATAAAGCGTTTACATTTTTCGACTAATCCCAAAATATAATTAGATAACTTAACCTCTAGGTATACTTCGTGTCAATGATAAATAGACCGACAGCTTAAAATTGCACTACATACTCTGTGTCTTACATACAACTCGTTGAGTGTTGAGTAGTTAATTTTCATGGTTATTGATGTTGATTGATCTTATTTAATAACAAATTTCCAAGTCAAACAACTCCATACACTATAAGTATCGAAGAGTTATCTGAAATATTATTTTCATAGGGTAAACCTGAAAATACATGTCCATACAAGTTGCAAAGAAAACGAAATATGAAATATCATTAAACAAAATTTATTTATTCTGGTATTTTAGTCATAACGTGAAAATTAAAAATATTTACAGAGTACTGTGAATTTTTGCAGAAACCCTGTACACCAATAATAATCACTATTACATTTTTCATAAAATTAACATGTCATTTTATGAGCTTGGAGTGAGATCAAATTCAGCATTCATTTATTTCACAAGTTCTCATTAAAATAATACAGACAAGATAATAAATTTCATTTTTACTGGTTCTGATGGCTGTATAGTTGTTTCATTACACTGAAGTAATAGGTATAAACCGTATAAAATAAAAAAGAAGTAATTACTTAATGTGAAAGTTACTTTTCTCAAACATCGTTGAGAAGTCGTTTCTTACGTCCAACTATCTGTAACAAATTCAGTTTTTCCTTTCTTTTAATTTTCAGGAGGACTTTTTTGTTAGAAGTATAACCAGTAAGAAGCAAGAGAACCAATTTACCTAATCATGATTTCCAGAAGACCCTCAGCGTTTTTCTTTATCACATTTAGTAATTTCTCGATATCATGAATACTTTTGTGATTTTTTCATTACATACAACATACGACAGGAACAAGTATGGTAAAGTTAATGTAGTGCACCTTGAAAAAATTAACAGATATTGTTTCCTACTACGGTGTGAGCCTGTTTATCTGATTTATTCCAGAAAATTGAGTATTGAATTATTCTGGAAAGGTGAAAAGAGATGCCCAATAAAGGCAGAGCTCCCAATACTGATGTTTACACGTTAATCTTCGCGAAATGTTATCTTCTATTCCAATAACAGTAAAAAAGTATGTCGAGCCAAATAGCATGATGCGATAACTATCTCATTGTCCTCCTTTTTGCATTGGAAGTGTGATCAAACGAGGTCTCGAGTCATGTATTCTGACAAACATACAGAAGGGTCCATATATAATGAAAAACCCGGTACATATGTATAGGGAAGAACCTATCTGTCGGTTGAGCGTGGAAGTTGATGAAGATAAGATAAAATGAGATAAGATAAATATGGGGCTCATCCTCTGCGACCTTTGCAGATCTATTGAATGTACCCTCCTGTTATTCTAGAGTTCCATGTCTAGACCCGTTCTAGACTAGACTTCGAATGGCAAGCCTCAGGTACTCCATATACTGGGAGGGTTAGTTACTCCCCTATCGTTGAAAACCTCAGCCTAGTTAGGCCTCCGCAGTAGCACAATATGTGAACTCTCTGATATTATACATGTGTTTGTTAAGCTAAAATGCCCTGTCAGGAGCCCAATCAGTATCCTGATTGTTTTCCTATTCTAGTGAGTCCACCTAAAACATTTTTACACGTTATCTTCGAGTGTGAAGAACTGTCTCATTGAAGATATAGATTCCCAGGACGGTGGCACCCAAGAAAGGATTTTTCTATAAGGGCTACTGGTCTCTTCACATAAAGGGTGGATTATTTTGATCAGCTTCGCCTTCTTATACAGGATCTTCTGTTATTGAAATCTTCTTCTTTCGGGTCCATAATATGGAAATGAAAATTACGATTTCAGTTGAAATAAACAAAATAGGGATATTCCGAACGGCGAGGAGGATTGGATTCGTTTATATGGGCTGGATGGCTTTTGCTTCTAATTCTATCTCTTGGATAGTATTCAAATCAATGTTCTCATTAGATGTCAAAGATGATAGTTTAATACTATTGTAACGCCTCACAAGTTTGGAAATTATTTTTAAAAAAACAGAGCGTTCACTAAAAAGCAACAACTACTTCCCTGCTCTCAGAGCTTCTGGACGGATGATATCTACCTTCTGCTGATGAGGAGCAAATACGCCGAAACCGGTTTAGATGTGATATTCTCCCTTCTAATTACAGACCAGAATGGTTGGTTATATCTTGCAGGTATATTAACCTCGTTTAACTTAGAAGTGTAATGCAATATCCTTCGTGGGATATAGCCAGGGAAGTAGTTGTTGCTTCTTAATGAACGGTCTGCTCTTTGAAAAGTAATTTTCAAATTTTCTATGCGTTATAAAAGTATGAAACTATTATCTTTAATATCCAATGATAACACGCTTTACTAAAATGACAATTTTTTACAGGAAACTGTAATTAAGTGAATAATGTTTTTAAATTTCGGAACACTTTTGTCTACATTTTTTATAATTGTTTTATTGAATTTTATTGAGTTCATTTTTGGTAAAACTGATGGGCTTCCTTCAATCACTTCTTTAGTATTACGGAATGCTCTTCTTCTTTTGTTATCAAGCTACACTCTAGGGGAATCTTTATCAATATATTTTTGTAGAGTTGAAGTAGTCTGGATTTTTCGCATTCAATTTCAACTTTTATTAATTGTTTGGTAGCTGGTAGTAGTAAGATTGATTGGTTGTTAATTCCTTCACTAACATTATTTTCTAAAATGACTTTATGAACTTTGCATTTTGGGTTTTCTGCTTTTATCTCCTCATTATATTGTGGTTATGATCTAAAGTACCGAACAACCGTTCACTCATTGTGACTATACCATTAAATAATCCTCTTTTGATCCGTTTAGGGGGTGTTAGATTATTTACTTTATTATTTGTCGTTTCTATCAGATAGTTGGTGTGTTCTAGTAAATTACTTATTTCTTTTGCTTCTCTGACAATTACTTCTCAATTAATTAATTATCCAACTAGTTTCTACGTAGTGTAAAATGTATGTTTAGTGCTAATTATCCTGACTTTTCCTAATTCAAAGGATAATATTGGGAAAAGTAGAATTCGATAGATGGCGCTCTGAAATGTCAATGTCATCTTAGCAACGAGTAAAACAAATCAGCTGCCGTATAAGCCCTTTGATATTTAAGTGGTTTTATTTTGCTGTTTTAGTAATTTTCAGTGTGTGTTTTGAAAAACTTTTGCTCTTTCTTTGATTGTGCTTTAGTAATTTATATTGTTAAACTAAATTTTGACTCCTAATATTTTTATTTTTGGAGTAATAGGTGTTCAACTTTTTGAGTGTTACCGGGAGTGTTAATTATGTTTATGTTTGTATATTTTATTGTGACTTACCTTTTGGATTTCTTCATTGTGAATACTGTATGTATTGAATAAATAAAAACACTTATTATTTTTGAATTTGGTTTTAATTATTTTTGTACAAACGTAATGCAAAATTTATGAACTAATGGTCGTGGTCGTGGCTTGACTGTGGTAGTTTTAAGGAAGGTACTGCATTTAAAAGAAGATACTTTTTCTTACCAAGACCTGAAGAATATGTTACTCATTTATATACTGTTCACCTTTACAAATATAAACTATACCATCCACTATTAACTTATAACTATTACACACTTAGTACTAACCTTGACTATAGTAGTCTTCCCTTTTAAAATGTAAAGAACACACGGACATACTATCTGTAACTGGTTTCCCCATTTTTACTTTCGTTGCCCTAGCCTTTCTTTGAGATATATTTTCCCTAACTCCAAACATATTTTCAATATTTACCATTCTTCACATGGGAGGAAATTTATGGAAAGATAAATCGGGATTTTTCCCTTTACGGCTAGTGCAACCAAATCCACAACAGTTTCGATTATGCAGCGACATAATTCAAAGTATAAAACTTTAAAAAAGGTACAAAATATTGCAATCAAACTTGATCTGCAATGAAAACAAAAAATAGAATAACATAACCTCTTCCATAATATCTCTGATTATTATAAGAATATTATCTCAGAAATGATGACAGTTGAGTTGAATAGAAAAACACAGTTTTAAGCTTGTCACTGACACAAAATTAAACAGATAAAGTACGAATTTACGGTAATTACGTCGACTTAAATATAATACAAAAACAATGCAAAACGAATTATTTTACTCGTTGCGACAATTACAATTTTTTCCGCCAGAGGTCTCACTGAATTCTACTCCGCCCAATTGGTAAATCTAATTCTAGGGTATCTATGTCACTAACTACGGGATGTAGAAGGAAGATGTATATTAGAAGGATCTAAAGTTTCGTTATTTTTGTCTTCGACCTTCAGAGTTTTCTTCTTGCTTGATTCTGCTACTGTCGTGGATCAGGATCTCGGCTGGACCAAAGGAGTTTGGCTGAATCACAGGAGTTGCCCTTTGTAGATACAAACGCGAAGAATTAAAATTCACATTTTTTCATTATTCCCGAAATCGGCTGTTAATACCGTAACTTTAACGTCGTTTTATCCTACTGACTGCGCCAGTTAAATGAATTGATCTGAGATTAGGTTTTTAAAAATAACTTTGTTCAATACAATTATTATAGTTTTTATACGAGACATGCAAGTATATTAACATAACTTACACTGTCCTGCACTGTTTTCTGACTTTTTTTAAATAAATTGCTACTATGTATTGAAGAATATCTATTGCTTAAGAGAGCAAAAGTCTTTATCAAGGAGCTGCTGGCATCGGATAAAAACATCAATTTATAATAATTTCACCAATATTGATGTAAGTATAAACGACTTATTGAAATATTCCACAACATCAAAAAGGCTAGGAATTCTTGTGAATTACACCGAGTGATTATCAGCTTAATATAGGAAAAGGTTGTCGTTACTCTTCGATTGAAAATTTGTATAATTACAAATTAGAAAACGAATTATGCATTTTATTATTGTCTCAAGAATTTATTACTGTAAAAACACATGAAAAAAGCCCCTTTTTAATAAGCATTAATTATTAAATACGAAATATTCTACTTATATGAATATTTATGTAGACTTATCACCTAAGTAAAATACTTACTCCGTTTTTTCTGGAAATAACTCAGCATATAGAAAATCTAAGCGCATATGGAATATCTACAAGAGAGTGAAAAATGTATTTTTTTTAATGAATAAAACACTAACGCATCAAAAATATTTAATTTCGAATTCAACCAGTTGGAATTATAATCTTAATCTTAACATACGGTGAGGACGTTTAGGTTGGAGTAAAATCAATATTTTTTTGTATAAGGCTATTATAACAAAACGCTTGCACGAATACGTTTTTATGTTTTTATGTTCAATTGCGCATCGTACTCTATCATTGGATGTACGAATGACGGCATCACTGTCGTGTAGATGATATCATTGTTATTTTTTTGAATACAGCAACATATTTTTCTCCACATTTTTGAATTCCACAACAATAGACAATTACAAAAATGTACAATACTTATAGTCCAGAGCATTGGTTCGTGGATTATAGACAAAAATGTTGTATCACAAATTTCCAATTATAAAATTTTATTGAAATGACTGGACTAATAAATTTATAGTCTTTATTATTCTGAATAATTAAGAAGATACGTTCAAAATTTGAATGAAATGCTTAGAGGGCATGCCGTTGACTACCTGGCAATTACCAAGACGGCTTTTAAGTTCCTCCAACACCTTATTTGATGTTTCCCGGCGAATCAGTCTCACCTTATTAATAAATTCTCTCTTTTAAATATCTTATATTCTACGGCCTGTTGAAGTACACTTCAGATTTAAGATAGCCCAGGAAGTAAAAATCAAGGGGGATGCATCAGGAGATTTTGCTGGCCACTCTATAAATCCTCTCCTACCTATCCACCAGTTGGGAAAAATAGTATCTAAATCATCACGGACTATAACCACATAATGAAACCATATCAAATTACTTGGCATATGTGGATTTTGATTGTCTGGATATAACGCGGCTGGAATAATAAATTTGTAGCATTTCTGAATATTCCTAGAAGTCAACGTTCCTTAAATAAAAAATGGTCCCAAAATGTTGTTGGCAATAATCCCTGTCCAAACATGAACTTTTTCAGAATACTGAGTGTGGGCCTCCATCATTCAATGAGGATTAGTGTCTGACCAGTATCTACAGCTTTGTCTATCGTCAGTACCATTTTAATAGAATGTTGCTTCATCTGAAAATACTATATGCTGTACAAATTGTGGATCATTATCACATCGCTTCAGCATTACTTCACAAAATTCCATCTTTCGATCGAAATCATCATCGTTGAAGATTTTAACAAATTAAAAACACTAGTGATAACCAGTAAGTGATTTGAATGGGTCTAAATAATGTTATTCCATTCCAACAAGTAAGTATATTTAGGTTATTTGGCGAAGATTATTATCTGAGCATTTTATTGCCCACAATTATTATTATTGTGCAATATTTGTGGCTGATCTTGTCATGCCGGATCACAACAAAATGTTTCACCACCCCATAATACTCATAAATTTCAACACTAGCTCGACTACAACTTTCATCACTACACCACTACACGTACACATTGCGTAATGAATCAAATACAAGCGCAACAAATTACTGAAGCAGCATCCCTCAACAAATTTACTTTCCCACTAGTAACCTTTCCAGGAAAGTGATATAATTATGTCATATGCTATTATCGCTCGTAGCTAAATCAAGTACCTAGGTTTGACTCTAGACAGTAAACTCCTGTGGAACAAACACGAAAAGGAGATTATATACAAAGCATATCAATCAATAGTTCTAATGGTGTGAGAGAGTCTGGCGGGGAGAGGTTGGGGCTGTAACTATATCTGTCACCCGCAACATAAAAAAATGATTAAACTTAGCCAAATATACAAGATGTACTCAGCCGTCCTGACCAGATAAATTGTATAGTGAAGTTCCTGGAGAGTGTTAACCTATTTAAGGTTTTTGTTCAGTTTTTCAATTGAAAACTCAGAAGTCAATCAAAAATATGCTTTGAAGAAGTAAGAATTAATTTGGCCTTTACATTTTGAACGTTTTGATAAAACTGGCAGACCCTTACACACAAAACACTGTTACCAAATTTGAAAAATGAAAGTTATTGTCGTAGCAGAGTGTGTTCCATTACAAAGATTACGGAGTCACAAGATTCTTGCACGAGTTTTGAAATATGTAGGTATTCAATAATCGATAAACATGTAGATTTCTTGAATTTAAATGTCCTGATATTTTCTATAAAAACTGGGCTGTATGTAATGGGGTACATTATTACTTATTATTTTTCACACCATGATTTTAAAAAGAGTGGAGTGAACCATTCACTTTCTTGTTTCATAACTTTTTGTGAAATAATATTTTGCAAGAATAGACTCACAAGATCATTGAAAGCTGACGCAATAAAACTGTTGTAACGGTTCCCATCCAATGATTACGAATATTTAAATTTTGTGGTATTGTAACGCTACGTTTATTATGAAAAAATAATGTTTTTGTGATATTATTGTTATCCATCAATTTCCAGCAATTTCTCGTATACGAGTTTTTAATACAGATTTATTTCTCCAACTTGTACGATAAATAATTTCTGAGATACAACGGGCTACCTCTCCAGAACCCGGTACAAAAACTTATTCGCGTCTATTGGTGAATATTTTGAACATATTAATATTTTTTCAAAAATTCATTCGTAGAAGATACTCTGAATACCTACTAACTTAATAATCACTAATTTAAATTTCGAAACCTCCTTCAAAACCGTTAACTGCTTTGATGTGGCCTTTTAGTTCAGAAAAACAAAAGATTAAACTAAGAAGCACCTAGACCAACGTCCTAACATCTTTCTAAGAGTGAAGGTAGTAAGTAATCAGCGTCAAAATCGATACAATCTCTTGACGAAAACTCTTCAAAGCGAACAAATAGGAAATATATATCAAAGAACAGCTTGGTTAAGATTGTTAGAGAACGAAATCCATTTACTTTGAAGGACGGAAATTGGCTAGAATAAAAAACAAACTAACTAACTTGAGATAATTTAGCAGTCAAATAAAGTGATGATAAAATGTTGTACAGTAGGGTATGTGAAAAGTAAATGTTATAAGAAAATAATAGAGTATGTTAAGCAAATTTTCGCAAAAAGGAGGTCAATGTATGGCTTCAATCAAAGATTAACATTTACTTATATTCCACCTCTGTAAAACAACTTAGACGTGTGTAGAATGTCCATCACACAGTTTTTCATTAAGTTTCACTCTAGCCAACTCACATCTTTCATTCTAGAGGAAAAGTTAAATGCACCACAAACATTTCTATTATCTGTATGAAAATAGTTTCGGCATCTCATATACATAGCAATGAGCCTTCTGTTCGAAAGCTGCATGCAATTTTCCAATCAGCTCATTTAACTGTAAAATTTCTATCACACTATATATATGTATACATAATTTTATTTATTTTTATTCTTCACAACTTCTAGATATTTCACTTTTGAAATAACATTATAGCAGACAAATTCACTAGAACATGACAAAGCTGGATTTACAGATAGTGAAAGCTACAAAAACAAATCCGACCCTCGATAACGAAATAAATTAATTGAGCGCTATTCAAATAATGTAATCCCACTAAACGATTTGCGAGCAATTCGGATATTTCTATGAGCCACTTCACATCAGTCGCAATGGCTCTATCCAGAAAATATAAATAAAATGTACAAATATCTACAGTGTGGAACAGCCAAATGGAATAAATTCGATAACGAATAAATGAGGGCGTGCTGGGAAAAACGCTTGGACATGTCGATTTATATTTTCAAATGGGCATTTTTTCAAATGAAATTATATAAGGTGATGTCATGTGACACTGGCCAATACCAACTTTCTTATTTTAAATGCAACCCCCGTGTATATTATTCATTTTCTTGGATTCTCCAGAGAATTCTAGATTTATTACAAAAATTACAAAAATTTATTACAAAAATTAACATTAAAAAAAGAAAATGATTTCATTTCACAAATTCGCTACATTACACTCAACACTTATCTCCCATTCAGCTCTTGATACTGAGAAAGTGGGCAAAAACCATTCCTGCGTTCCTTTTTACTGATATGCAATAAAAAAAATTTAAAAACACTTTTGTTTATTTTCGTATAAAACTCTGGGAAAAACGCTTGGACATGTCGATTTATATTTTCAAATGGGCATTTTTTCAAATGAAATTATATAAGGTGATGTCATGTGACACTGGCCAATACCAACTTTCTTATTTTAAATGCAACCCCCGTGTATATTATTCATTTTCTTGGATTCTCCAGAGAATTCTAGATTTATTACAAAAATTACAAAAATTTATTACAAAAATTAACATTAAAAAAAGAAAATGATTTCATTTCACAAATTCGCTACATTACACTCAACACTTATCTCCCATTCAGCTCTTGATACTGAGAAAGTGGGCAAAAACCATTCCTGCGTTCCTTTTTACTGATATGCAATAAAAAAAATTTAAAAACACTTTTGTTTATTTTCGTATAAAACTCATAGCCTTAGTTACTTGTTGTCAGCCTGTATGACAGTAGTGATCAGTGTAAGTGACCCAAGCAGCATTTGGACGTTGCGAGATAGTTATATAACGTTGGGCTAGACAACCCAACGTTGGTATCTAACGTTGTAATGACCACGTCACGACCCAAATTTGCACCTAAATGGGGAATAGAAATTCGAGTCGTTACGACGTCGGCACTGACTTTGAATGTCTTATGTATTCGACCAAATCCAACGGTGATTAACGTTGCGCAAACCAACTTCATTTTAAGTATTGGATTTGTGACTTTCCCACAACTAATAGTATAATGTAAGTAATTTATTTTGGAAGAAATGTGGAAGTCTTTGGAACTCGACCAAAGATGGAAGTATTTTTAACTAACAATCTGATTCTTAGTTTGAGTCATGTAAATTATGAACAGTATAATATACACATTTTTATTACCAGCACAATAAAAATCTGAAACGAAGTTCAATTTTTTGATAAACCACGGCCAATATTGTGGCAAAAAACAAACGCGCCTCAAAAATATTTAGGAAAAAGCAAAAAAAAATTATACCATTTATTATTTTTCTTAATATGGCTGCATTTATATTTAAAAATAGTATACAAACTCTCCAATAACACAAATGTGTGTTTCAAAACTTTTAAAAGTTCATTAGGATATGTTTTTTTTTCAAATAAATTCGTGAATCAAACAATGGCGGCCAAATCAGTTACATGCCAACATGGTTGATTTTGTTAAGCGACCTAATCTATACCAGAATACTCCCTATTTGGACAGGAACACCTTTTTTCCACACCTAATTGCGACCTTTTCCGACTTTCCTTTTCGATAGACGATTAGTAAACGTTCAAATGACGGTATGTGAATACAACGTCAGTTAAAAGTTGGCTTGGCTCGACGGCCCAATGACTAAATATTACAACTACGGCCAACCTAGCGGACGTTGCTTAAAGCGACGAAAAGACGACCAGTCATTTTTTACAATCATAACCTCTCAACAATATCCTCACTTCTAACCTAAAAATGGATCATTTTTTAAAAGTGGTATTTATTCGAGTAGAAAACGGCTTGGGTTCTTTGGTTTACAATTCTTTCTGGACACAAGTTACTCTACAATTCAGTCAAGTATATCATTTCAGAACTATATCAATAGATAAAACCATTTGGAGGTAAACACGAATCCAAACCTGTGTCAAAGCGGAATATAGGTAAAACTGTTAAATGTTTATGTTTGTCTCTTAATAGTTTCTAGAAAGGTTTACAGTTACTGAATAATATCGTTGAGTGAAAAAATGTCTCACTTAACGATAATATATAAAACTTAAATTAAAAACACCATCAGGGACAAAACAACTATTCCAAAACATCTATAAGGCCAGTTAAGTTGTATATAAATCTCTTTCTGTAAAATGTCAATGAATGTCTAAACGGCTCCTGTTTTGTTTTCGTGATTCGGACATCTTTATAATTTATCAGACAAAAATCTATAATTACCTACATAAATAAAAAATGAGGTTAGGTTGGAGATTGTGCCATTGACATATAAAGATTATATTATTATGTCAATGGATTGTGCGAATAAGTTTTAGGCGTGTTTTTATGTGACCAAAATTGTAACATGCGGATCTAAACGTTCTTAGAATGTCATCTTGTTCCAGATTAGTCCAAAAAAATGAAAAGGTAAAAATGAACGTTTAGCGAACGTTGTCTGTCTTACAAAAAATAACGTTCGATTTGCAGACGTCGAGTAGTCATTGACCCGATCGACTTCGAAGTTCTTTCGGATTAAGTTATGAACTGACGTTGTCGGTGAACGTTGATAGAAACAACTAAATAATACCCAAAACCAACGTTGATTTGAGTAAACATTATGTTGGAAGTCAGAATAATGCTGCTTGGGTGATACTGTCGTTTGAATTTCGTTAACTGTACGTAATAATATCAGAAAAATGATTGATGTAACAAAAAGTCACAAAATAACCGTTCTATTGGTTACGGAGACGCACGAACATAAATGGAAATTTCTTGCTTATTTCACGAAAAATTTCCAAATTTGTCGTCTGTATCACAAGGAGCAATTAGCAAAATATAAAATCAGTTTCGCGAGCTTGGTCAAGTAAGACACATAAAAAAAGTAGCTGCCAATGCAGTAAGTGATGAAAGGAAATTGGATATCATGCTTGAGTTTCAAGAAAATCCACATAATTCTGGTCGAAAAGCAGTCCCACTGTTCAACGTTAGCCACACATCAATTTTTAGAATATTAAAGGAAAGTAAAATGCATCCCTATAAAATGATGCCATCTCAGGAGCTCATGGAAGACGATTTCGATGAAAAAACATATTTTTGTGAACAAATGATGGCAATGTTAGATAACAATGTGATCCAATTAGATGTTTTGTTTTCTGATGAGAGCACATTTACACTTAACGGTCATGTTAATCGTCAAAATAGCCTATATTGGTCTAATTAGAATCCTCACTGGATGAGATAAGAACCATACGAAATATCCTGAAAAAGGTAATGTTTGGGCAGGAATTGTTGGAAATCATATCGTAGGTCCCTTTTCCATTTATGGCAACTTGAATGGAGATACATATTTAGAACTGCTCCAAAATAATGTCGTGCCAACTTTGACAAACTTATATCCTGATCCAGCAAACTCACAAGCTCCTGCCAATACAATACCTATGGTTCCAGCAAGATGGAGCACCGCCCCATTACAAAAGCAATATCCGGCAGTACCTGAACCAAATTTTTCCAAATTGGTGGATAGGGAGGCGCGGATCGATAGAATGGCCAGCACGATCTAACGCCATTAGTCTACTTATTGAGGAGATATGTCAAAAGTATTGTATGGAAAACTAAATCCCTCAACTTAGGTGACTTGAAAAGACGACGAATCACGCTTGCGATTAGATCAGTGACGCCTGAGATGTTAAGTAACGTTAGAAGACATTTCTATTCCAAATTATCAAGTTGCCAAGACGTTTACGGCGAGCAATTTAAACATTTTCTACATTGACATTAATACTTTGTTGTTTTTTTACATTCTTAAGAAATAATCAGTATTACTTGTTAGGTGTTTAGTGTAATGTAGCGAGTTTGTGAAATGAAATAATTTTCTTTTTTTAATGTTAATTTTTGTAATAAATCTGAAAACACTTAATATTTCCGAAACAGATGAAGATATGTATAGGTCATTGTACATGAATTATGTCTAGAAATTTCTGAAGAAATTGAAAAATAAGTAATATATAGGGGGTCGCATTTAAAATAAGAAAATTGGTATTGGCCGCTGTCACATGACACACCTTATAATTTTTTTTTAATTCACATTTAAAAATACAAATCGACGAAACCAGGCGTTTTTCACACTGTATATAATGAAAACAGGAACTTGGAAATATGTAGCACTATCAGCTCCCAGGTGAACATTAACTATAAAATAGTGTATTTTTATTTTAATAATTTTTTTTCCAATAGGAAGTGAAAACATGTTTAAGCATACGATAGATGAGAAAAATTCAAATTGCTTAATATTTTCTAATAAAATGCTCGATTCTTAATCTTCTTTGTGGGAAGAGATGCAAACGCTCAGTCTCTGTGATTCGTTTTACCTTTGTACTAATATTCAATGATACGTTTGGCTCTTCTGATACCACATAGTTAATCAGTTTAGTACACCTACTCTACTAATTCCCACTTCATAAAATGTGAAAGCCGTAGTACTTAAAAAATATTTATGATTTCGGTTTATTGTACAAAGTGGTTTCACAAACTTTGATATTTTTGTCATTTATAATTTCACTTAGAAATACCAAATTTCGTTTTAGGGATACCGTTTTCACACTAAACCTTTTTGCCACAACTGGATTCCGTCGCTTTTTATCTTCATTTCTGACCAAATTTTTTTCTAAGCTGTTTTTTCTCATATTCTTCATCAAATAATGCTACACACAAAATTAAAACTTATTCAGTCGCTATAAAACAAATTAATATAGAACATGTGCTCTTGTTTTATCTAATTCACAATTATCTGCTCGAATTTTTAGCCTATCTGTCAGTTTAAGAAGTTCTTCTTTGTCCCATTTGTTTTATAAAGGAAGTTAAGCTCTATTTGAACGAGACCGTACATCTATAATCAGAGAAGTTTATAATATTATCGTGAACGAAGTCGCTCAAACATAATCTCAATTAGCATTGCAATAAAAACAAAAACAATGCATTGCTGCATTCGTTTATCCCTCAACGGTATTCCCTGTATTCGAATTTATTATCTTCTCGTTGTTCTGTACTGAGAAAACAATCAAAAACTAAATTTCCAAGCGGGTATTAACCAGACGACTGACTTATGTTAAAGAAAACTGGCTTCATTTTCTTGTATGTGGCTTACTAAAAATCTATTTTCACTTATACTCTCTAAGTTTTTCATACAATTTTGTAACAAAGTATAGATGCACGAAAACTCATCTAGTGCTATAGCCACGAGATATAGCTTTAATAATATCTAGGGAAGACTGGGAGACTACCCATACAGGCTGAGGCAGCCTAGCATACGAACAGCTTCAAGGAAGAAGTAGGTGTAGGAGTCGGAATTGTAGGGCTGAAACAAAGGACAGCTATTCCAATCAGCCTATCTAAGGGACGCCATAACTTTCCAAGCAGAAGTGATGGCCATTCACCACTACGTTGAAAAAATTAGAAAGGCATAGAGGGACATACTGTTCAGTTGTCTTTTCACAGACAGCCAAGATGCACTGAAGGCATTAAACGCACTTGGAGACCATTGTAAACCTGGATACCAAGGCACGAGGGTGATGAACTGGCGGATGAAATGGCCAGACAAGGTTAATCAACACCCATTCATTGCACCAAAACCCTTTTGTGGCGTTGAAAAGTCGACAATAAATATGGCCACAAGGAAGTGGGTAGCACAGAAATCTCTAGAATCGTGTGTATTCTTAACAGGATAGAGACAGGCGAAACAGTTTATTAGAAGACACTCACCAATATTCACGGCAAACCTAATAAGCAAAGAAAGTGCAGATTCTATCACCTAGAGGAGGAAACTGAAAAGCTCATCATATGTTAATGCGAGTGTGCGGTTTCTTATACTGGGTGATGAGAATTCACCTGCAAGCAATTACATAAACGGTTTAGCCTTGAGACTAATTTGCTATTAAAAAAGAGTCGGGCTGGAGAATGTAATCTAGATTCAGAGGACACAATAGATCTGAAAAGATCGTAGTGGGATAGGCCGATTATATAGCCACCATCAAATATAATTTAACAAAGTATATTTTATTCTCACTCATGATGTTATTTGTTAAACTGATAATTATATACCAAAAACAATGAATACGAAAAAAAAACAATTTAAAAAATAAACAATGCCACTTAAAAAATGAATATCACGACTCCAAATATTAAATAGTTCAAAAATTACACACCGTACATTAACATTATGTATCGGGCTTTGCCAAAAGTTAAATACCCATAGCTCATTCTATAATAATGTCCTGTGGACACATTCACGAATGGCGAAATATGTAATGGTACGAGTTTCAATAAATGTGTAGTGTGGCATTGTTAGCAACGTTGTCATTCGGTTCAAGTTTATAATGGAACATTTAATACGTACATACATTAAACGATATGCATATATTGATTCGACTGCTACTAGGACTAATAAAATGGTTTAAACAAGTTGGCGACTATAAAAATCAAATATTATTTTGGAAAATAAACGAAAATCTTGACATATGATACCTTGGTTTTTAAAGTGGACCCTATAACGTACAATGTGGAAATATGATAAAAAGATCTATACTAAAATCTTTTAGATACATAACAGGTATAATATACTCGCAATTGGAAAATGTATTCCCAAAATCTCCTTCCATTGGTTTTCCAGACAAACAAGAGTACGAAGCTGTTGATAAAACATCCCTAAGGGAGAGTATGGTATGGTAAGCGAATGAAATATCAACCCTTTCATTCCTGGGGCCGATTGGCCCACTATCTACAGGAACAGAGGGTCAGCATACCCCACACCTTCAGTTCTACAATAAAATTAATAGGTGTCTTTCCACACAGACTGAGCCATCTTACTGTGGACCAAAGATATACTTTTCTTCCAGCTCGGTGATCATACTCTCCACCTTCTTGTGAAACATATTCTCAAGAATTTAACGTCAGATCATCGGTTAAGCTGTCAAAAAATATAAACGCTTGAAATGGTTAAATACTTTTGTTCCATCTAACCAACTTATGGTTTTCCCGATATCATTACTGTTCAATTAAAAACCGCAATACAAATTTGACATATTTATCAATGTTGTTTATAATTTGGAAAGTGAGCTGATATCATACCTTGTTCAATCTTGCATTGAATTAAATATGGAGCCGAGGCTCAAAAACAATATGAAACAAAATATGAACTCTTATCATTTCTTCAATAATATCCTATTCATTTGTGTTTTTCCCAACACGAAAGAAACTAGAAATAATAAAATAAACCTAAATATTCATTTTTAATTGGAAACAGACTTGTCACCTCTATTGGGTATTTTTATTGACAAAGAGGAAAGTGGGAAGCCATAATAAAGAATTTGTTAAAAAAGATGGAGTCCAATTTTGAAATTCTAGACGACGATTCAAAAATTCACAAATATAATTCTGACAAAGTCAAAAACACAGAAAAATTGTCGGTGAAGGCGCTGTTTAAAATGGAAGAATTATTTCATAAATTTTTGGTACAGTCTTTGTTTTTTAAAACTGATGTGGTTAGAAGCGATAAATTGCATAACTTACCATACTAAAATATAAGATGCAGTCGACGGATAAATTCCAAAATGAAAAAAATATTTCTATTTTAATTAAGTACATTACAGTATAAAATAAACAGTAATTGAAATTACTGGTTTCCATTGAAAAGTTGTAAATTATCATAGCTCTGATTTAAAATACGTTATCGTTTTTCTTCTCCTATCAGAAAAGGTTGAAGGTACTCAAAATACTAGTAAACTCATTAGACTCTAGATGAATTCAAGTCAGAGTAACCTGATTTATAACAAATATATGTTAAGAAACTCTAATTTTCCTGGCTAATTTAACACTGAATGTCAAAGACACGCGGTGTTATGTCTGAGACCAACTTTGCGGAAATATTTTAAACGCGACACTCAATAAGAACAGAGTCGTATTTCTTAATGTTCAAGAACTATGAAATTGCAAAACATTCACTTACCATAAATCTTTGAATGTAGTTGGTATACGTTAGGTTTAGCATTGTTTTGAAGCAGATGTTAATAATAAAAATAACTTTTCGAATAACTGAATAAACACGCTTTTATGCCTGATTGAACTAAAAAGTGAAAAATAAATTTCAATTTTCCTAGAAAATGGTGGAGTGTGTAAGTCTGGAGCGTTGTTACCTTCGCGAATTGCACCACGAAAGTAGAATATAATGAAGTAATCGTTAGTTGGAACAACATATTCATTTATTGCATTTGTCATCGTTCCAACAAATGCGCGAAGTTTCAATTTAATTTCACGTAATGACGTCAATTAAAATTTCGTTTGAAGATTCCGTTACATACATACAAATGAAGCTAATAGACGCGTTATCGAAATTATGCGTATTTTGAAGTATTTTCCGATACAATTTTTGGAACAGTTTTTTACGCCGACTCAAGCGTCAACAACCTTATTTTATTGCTATTAAGCTTGTGTTAATTACTGAAGTTTACAAAGGAAAATATATTTACATTAATTTTTTGTATAGTTAGTAGATTGATTGATTAGATTTGATTGATTAGCTCGGCATCACCAGTTAGAGGCTTCGAGACCTCGACACCTCAGCCTTAAGGCTTTTTAATGCTCTTGGTTGTACTGTTTATGAGAAGGGGCCAGTAGCCCTTAACAGGCTCAACAGTCTTTTCACCAGGTCCTTCTTGGAACAATTCTTTCTTGGATTCTCCAGTCCTAGGAGTTTATAAGTCCAATGACACAGTGCTTTACTTTAGAAGATAGTATGTGGGGATGTTTGCTCCTCTTCCATGCACAACCGATAGATAGGTTCTTCCCTATATTTGCCAATTGTATGCATGTGCTTCCTTAGGGTACAGTGACCGGTGAGTAATTCTATCTCTTTCCTTATCTGGCATCTGCTGAGGTTCAATATTTCGTTAGTCAGCGACTGATGCTCACTGAGATGTAAGACCACGTGCAAGAGTTTTTGATATTCTAAACACTGGTACAGGAATAAATGCATTCTCAGACATTTGCTTGCGTTTTCGTCATCACGGTAATTTCATACCGGAGACGTACGAACGAGTTCTTGTTTGGTACACCCATACCTTCACAAAGTAGTCGAAAGCATACACCACGAAGCACTGCGCCGCTTTCTCTAGCTATTATCCAGTTAATCAGCTGCTCTCTGTGTTTTCTTATTTTAATAATATCAGTATCTATGAGATCCAGACAGAAGGTTCAAGTACAGTTTGGTTCATACGCATACTGGTACAAAGCCATTCTGCACTTCAATTAGTTTCACAGGAAGAAAGCGTGACCAACCGGTGACTTATAGTAGAAAGTGACCTATAGCCAGAAAGTGCATACTAATATTGAATAGCATCAAAGACCGAAGACAGTATTCTTCAATCTAGTTATCACTTATATTAAGTCTCGATTGGATCGACTTAAGTTCTGTTGACAGCTGATTTCACCTGAAAAACTTCTCATTATGGATGACATTTTCGAAGTTGATTTTCATATCCTCGAAATAATAGACTTCGACTTCCAGAGATGGTTTCCACTCGATCTGATCATTTCAAGGACATAAAGGAATTTGCATTTTATCAAAGATTTCGAGTGACAAAGCAATGTTGTTCACGGGTCTTAGGATTGATAGCGGAAGCTCCGAAACTTGGAAATAATTTTTAAGTAAAATAGGTACCTAATACGGAAACCAACAAGACCCAATGATCTACTATTATTACAGAAACAACAACATATCTCATAAATCGGTTGCCCGCAGTACTTTGGTTTTATGCCTACGCTGGGGATTTGATAATCATTGCTGATTTCGGAAGTTTGTTGTTCTCACTGTACGTGGTACGATAATCTGTAGAGAACTGGAAAATAAAGTTACATGAAAATCCTTTAGTGAATATCCCCATAAAAATCAGCTGATGATTATAACAGGTTCCATGCACCGGTATAATAATAAATAATAATAATAATAATGTTTATTCAGTAATAATGGAAAAATTTACAATGATGTGTACCAATATTTTATGAATAAACAGAGAGAATCACAGGAGCTGATGTAGATACAGCTTGTGCGTGATAAGAAATTTAATTCTATATGAGGTTTATGCAATATAACATAAGATACAGAAATCTACAGTAATATAACAAACACTACAAAATAAGACGTGTACAGCAATATAACAATAAGACACCTGAACATTATACGGCAAGGAAACGGAGGGCACAAACTAGGAACTTGAACGTAAGAGACAGTGACCATTCGGCCAATCACAGGGCGACGAGGAACTATACAGCAAACACCCAGCAAAAAACTTGTAAGAACTGGGCAGGGCACAAAGATGCTGGATTTGATACTATAAGAAAGTCCAGGAAAAATACAATAAGCCATTCCGCTACAGTGTTGTTAGGGACTTTATCAGATGAGCTCGAGGAAATAGGAAAAAAACTCTTTTTTCATCACATCTTACTTCATAAAATCCTCGTAGATAGATTGATTTAATGTGGTAGCTAATCGCCCAGTTTTACTGCGAACTTTTTAGATATCTGTAGTTCTGTGAATCCAGATTACGTTCTACAGCCCGATATCGGAGGGCTTTCATATAACTCCATGAGCTCCTCATTTGTTCTTCTGATCCAGATATCTCCTACTTTTCTCCTCCCATATATTCTTCTGAGTATTTTTCTCTCCCATATATCTAGTATCTGTATCTGTAGAGTAGGGAGGGTGAGTGTAGGCTCACAGCACCTAGGCCACATGTGACCCATTGTGCATCCTCCCGAGGAGTTGTCTTCCTAGGTCATTGTCCATCCTGTCCTTCTCAGGAAGGTGGACAGGTCACTAGGAGACATCTCCTTTATATCGGCAGGTGTAGGCCAAGACTCACCGAACACACACTCTTTTATTGACGATAACTCCGGACACTCGCATAAGACATGCCTGACAGTTTCATCTTCCTGTTCACACATCCTGCATAGAGGTGTGTCCACTAGCCCCATAGTATGGAGGTGTTTCCCTAGTTGACAGTGACCAGTCAGAAATCCTACTGTTAAACGTAGGTTTCTCCTGGTCATCGCCAAATATTTCTTCGGCTCCAGCTTCCCAGGGTCGCCCAGGGTGATACTGGCAAGATTGCATCCTTTGATTCCATCCCATCTCTTAAGGGATTGAGTATGGGTGTAGCGTTTGGCTAGTTCCGCAATTGTCGAAGTCGTTAGGCCGTAGGTGTCACTGGGTCCTAGAATTTTTAGTCCAGCGGCTTCCCTGTCTAAAGAATCAGCAATGCGATTTCCTTTACTCCTGTCGTGCCCTTTAACCCACCTCAGGATAATATTGTTATCTGCCGAGGCGTCAGCTAAATCTTGGTGGCACTCTAGTACTAGCCTCGATATAACACGTTGTCTGTTTAAGGCTAATAGGGCTTGTCTACTATCAGTGCAGATTATTATGTTTTTGCCAGAAATTCCTCTTCTGGTTAGTTCTTTTGTGGCAATTGAGATACCAGCCAGTTCTGTTTGAACTACGCTGGTATTGTTTCCCATTCCCCACTTCATCTTTAGGCTTAGTGCTCTTGAGTAAACTCCACATCCTGAGCCTCCTTTCATTTTTGAACCATCTGTATATATGCGTTTTGCATTTGCAGCACCTGGCTCTGTGTTCTGTTTTATTTGAATTTTGTAGGGTTTGTTAAACAAAAACCTGGGTTCAATTGCATCATTGGTTGCCTGCAGCAGAGGTAGCGCAGTGAGCGCTTCCTGCCACAGGCTCAACCTCAATTGGCCCACTCCTACTTCAGGGTTTACACCAGCCGTGCGCAATCGTACTATGGCCATTAACGCCACCTCCTTGACGTACAGGTCCAGAGGGGTCAGACCAGTAATTAGTTCCATTGCTGCGGTTGGTGTTGTTCTCATGGCTCCTGTGATGTTTAAGCAAGCCATTCGCTGTATTTGATATTGGATGGCCGTTGCTTGTAGAACCTTCGGTCCCCATGCAATTGCTCCATACGTTAACACGGGTCTTATTATTGCAGTGTAGATCCAGGTAACCACACGGGGTGACAAACCCCATGTGCGTCCCACTGTCCTCCGACACTGCTCATAAGCCACATATGCTCTTTTTGCTCTGTTGTGTAGATGAGAGTTCCATGTTAGTTTCCTGTCGAGGGTAATACCAAGGTATTTCACCTCTTCCGAAAAGTTTAGTTTGCTTTTGAAGATTTCAGGAGGTTTCAAACCCGATAAACTTCTTTTCCTGGTGAAAAGGACCATCTCAGTCTTTCTGGGATTGATCGCCCATCCTGCGCTCTATCGCACAGTGTGTTCACAAATTTGCCGGTCTGCAAGATAACTATGTCGTCTGCGTAAGCAATTGTGTAGAATCCATTGTTGTTGAGGTGATTAATCAGGGTGTCTAGAACCATGTTCCACAGAAGGGGTGATAAGACTCCTCCTTGTGGACATCCCCTCATGACCAGTCCTCTTACTGTGATGTCCTCTACATTAATACTTATTGCTCTACTAGAGAACATCTTGAGTATCCATTCTCCTACTACCAGAGGTACATTTCTGGAGTTGAGTTGCTGGGTAATTGTTGGAAAGGTTGTTTTATCAAACGCTCCCTCGATGTCTATGAATATACCCAGGGTGGATTCTTTGTTGTCCAATGATCTTTCGATTCTGCCAACCAATTGGTGAAGGGCCGAATCGGTGGACCTTCCCGGAGTATATGCATGCTGATTTGGATGAAGTGGGTTGTGAACTAGCACTTCGTCTCTTATATACCGCTCGCATAACCTCTCCATTGTTTTCAAAAAGTACGATGTGAGACTAATTGGTCGGAATGCTTTTGGTAAGGTGTAGTCCATCCTGCCTGGTTTGGGTATAAATACCACTCGTACTTCTCTCCACTTACTGGGAATATACCTCAGAGCTAGAGAGGCTCTGAAAATTCCAACCAGGTGCGGCATAAGAATATCCATTCCCCATTGAAGTAGGGCTGGTCTTATTCCGTCAGGTCCTGGCGACTTGAAGGGGGAAAAGCCCGATATGGCCCACCTTATCTTGTCCTCATCAATTACTGCACTAGCAGATTGCCAGTCGTATTGTGAGGGTGTTGTTGGTACTTCCGTCCAGTTTGACGTTCCAGGAAAGACAGAATCTGGGAAGTGAGTTTCCATAAGAATCTCAGCGCTCTCTTGGAGGTTGGCGGCCTTGTCGCCATTTACCCTTGTCAGGATGCCGATACTCTTATGGTGGTCGTTTGAGAGTGCCTTCTGTAGCCTAGAAATTTGTGGGAAGTCTTCGACTGCCTCACAATAGGCTCTCCAGGCTTCTCTTTGCTTTTGTCTGCAGACTTTTTTGAACTCTTTGAGGTTGGCTTTATATATTCCCCAGTCCTCTTTGAGTTTTGTTCGTTTTGCCTTGTTAAAGGTCGTTCTCGCTGTCTTTCTGAGGTGTTCCAGTTCAGGGCACCACCAGGTATTGGTCGTGCCACCTGTCTGAACCATCCTCATCGGACAGGATTCCTTATAGGCAATGTCTATTTTGTTTTGGATAGATACTGTGTACCTTTCCAGTTCCTCATTATTGCTAGGAGTCAGGACCTCTGTTTCCCGCAGAACACCCTTTAAAAGTCGATTGTAGAGAGCTACATCCGTCCTCTTCGGGTCACGGGATTTTACAGTGGTCCTGAGATCCTGGCTTACCGTATAGGTCAGCCAGCGGTGGTCTGACATAGAAATGTGATCCGACACTTGCCAGTCCTGAATTTTGTTTGATATTTTGGCTGTCGCCAGCGTAATATCTATTAATGTTTGGCTACGGGCGTTAATAAATGTCGGCTCCGTGCCTCTGTTTAAAATTGTTAAGTCTTTCTTAATTATATATTCATAAAGAGACTTACCTCGGGCGTTGATATCCTTGCTGCCCCAGCTCAAGTGGTGTGAGTTTGAGTCGCAACCCAATATCAGCTCCACTCTCTGGTTGAGGCAGTGATCCACTAGTACCTCCATCTCTTTAGTCGGTGGTAATGTGGCTGCATCTGAAGGTAAGTACACCGATGCGAGTACCAACGCCGTATATTTGTCTCTTCCATCTGGGCATACCACTTTAACCGCAGTAAGGTCTGAGGTGCAGAATTGTGCCATCGGAGAGGCTCTGTATTTCCTTGGGACGTAAACAGGTGTCCTAGGTTGCTGATTGCTTGGTAGGCTGAAAATTTGACCCGTTAGGCTACTGAAACCAGTAATTTTGGTCTTTATTATCCAGGGCTCCTGGATCAAAGCTACTGCATCCTCCAATACATCAAGGTGGTGACATAGTGTTGCCGTTGCCGCCTTTTTGTGTTGGAGGTTGCATTGTATAATATTTACCTTTTTTCCAACGTCCTTGCCCATGAGTAGGTTGCATGGCATTGGATTTTCTTTAGAGGTCCATCTGCTCCTCCGCTAGGGGAGAGACGACCTCGCTGTGTTCGGGTGCCTCCTCCGTCAGGTGATCGACTACTTCGACGTCCTTTTCGGGACCCATGGTGGCCTTGGGGTCAATATCCACTTTGGGTGGCTCGACTACCAAGGACCTCGGGTCTTCAGAGGTACCCCCTGCTTCCTTTCTCGTTACCCTGATAGTCAATGAGGTGAACGCATAGCTCATCCTCATCGACCTCTTCTTGAGGACAGCCATATCCTCGTCTCCGATTCCGAAAACGAAGAGGTGTCCTTCTGGGTTCACCTTCACCTCATGATGGACCGCCAGGTCAGGGTTCTGCGCCCTAAGCCGACCAAGCACCCTCTCTTTTTCACCGGATGTCGTCTTGTGGACGTCCTCCGGGATCCAGAGCGAGGCCTTGGTCAGCCTGGGGAGCCTATCCACACTAACGACCGCCAGTGATGCCTCCTCCTCCTATATCTAGTAATTTCTCTTCTTTTTTATTCATGATCCACAGCTCCGCTCCATATAAGACTGTTGGTTTTCCACATATACACGTAGAAAACATGGAGTCAATCTAAGACTTTTGATATAGTTTCCTGCGGCTCCGAGTGAGAAAACGTCGAACACGCAAAATACGGAAACAGTAAATTTAGGAATCTGTGAGAATTATACATCGAATCACGAGTAAACCATAGATCAAATGCGTTTTTCATAAAATGTTTCCATACAACACATTCTATCCATTTTCAACGGTTCCATAAATGCAAATGTTACAAAAATAATAAATCGACTAGTCGCAGATAAAATAAAGAATATGTCAAGAAAAGTATTGTATTATACCAATACAGTATAAAACATATGTCTTCTGTGAATTGGCATAAATTCAACATTTTTATCGCGAGTAAAATATTCTTAAGAACGTCATCACTACTATGTTGCCAGTTTGGCGGAAACATTTTTAATCAAATAAAAATATTTCTAATTTTTCACCAGATGATAATTATAAAATTATTTGGAGGAAAACTAAATTATATTTTTGTTTCAGGTCTTTTGGATTATCCAGGTGAGTTGTTAGGTCTCACTGGTATTAAATTAAATATTATATTACGGAGTTAATCATTTAACATTCAGCTTCGTCTTGAAGCAAGTAAAAGAATTTCAGTAAAAAAGATTGATTGTGGGATTATGGATTTGTCGGGAACTGAAAATAAATTCTATAAAGAAATGATGTTTTATTTTGGGTTTCTCCATGTATTGGGCTTTCTCTTTCTATCTTAGCTCAGGAGTCGACAGCTCGATAAACTCCTCATTGCATGTATATATATTTTTAAATTTTTTATTTATCTATTTATTTATTTACAATATCATACGGGATATACCCAATTTACAGGATAAACTTAGTAGGTAGTAGTTAGATAAATAACATACGATAATTTACAATTCCAATATATAAGAGAACATTACAATCATGTATGCTCAAACTACACATATATCATAAATTGAGCTAGCAGCAGTTAAAATCAAAATATAAAAGAGAAGAGAAAAAAAAGGTATTAAAATCTGTTTCGCATGTAAGATAGATTTGGGTTTCTGAACAATAATGTCTAATTGACAATTGGCTGCACTTTGAAATGTCAACAGATTTTTCTATATTAGAATAATTTTTAATTCGAAAGTGTAGGGATGAAGATTTGTATATATTACTTCGGTAAGTTCGTTGATACAACAGTTGATTAAGGCGGGAATTGAACCCAGGAACATGATAATCCAACATGGCAACTAGATCATTCAGTATAATTTTAGGTGTACAGTTTTATGTAAAAATTATACATAGTACATTGACCGCCTTTCCAGCAGACTGTGTGCACCAAATCGAACATAAAAGTACTGTTGCGGTATATTCTTCGCCGGATACAAACCAACCAGAATGAAACATGCTGACTTAAAGAAGTGCCGATGGATACGTTCGATTGTAGAAATGTGTATATTATGAATAGGATTCCATATAACAATGGCATATTCCAGTTTGGTTCGTATAAATGCAGAAAACAGTAAATTCATTGTAGTAAAATATTTAAATAGTCTCGTGCTTCTAATTACGAATCCAAGAATGCGCTTGCAGTGATTTTATCAATATGCGCAGTGAAAGTTAGTTTAGGATGGTAATGAACACCAAACACAATTCCTAACTCCTTAGTTCGACATTATTTTGGAATTTAATGCAATCATGGATAGTATCGATTCTGTGAGTTAACTTGAGATCGTCATATAAAATAAAATGAAGTGGCCACAAGACAGAGCCCTGAGGTACTCCAGAGGTTTGATAAAAAACCGTTGAATTATAACCAATATCCGATCCGATAGATATGATTTAAGGAGATTTATAAGTATTGGATGAAATCCTAGTGTGTCCAGTTTAACTAGTGAAATATTATGATTGTTACTATCAAATGCCTTGGAGAAGTCAGTGTAGACTACATCTACCTAACTTCTTTCATCCAACCTCTCTGCAATAAATTGCGTTTTGCAGAATAAATTGTTGATAGTTGACCTACCCGACATAAAACCATGTTTAACCTTATTGGAGAGATATTCATGTATTGCTATTTCAAACAATAAATAAATTGTTGATAGTTGACCTACCCGACATAAAACCATGTTTAACCTTATTGTAGAGATATTCATGTATTGCTATTTCAAACAACTTAGAAAAGTTATTCAGAATAGTTATTGGCCGATAGTTGGTTATATCATTCTAATTATCTTTTTTGAAAATATAAGGCCTTCCATTTATCTGGAAAATTGGAATTTTTCAAAATCAGGTTGAAAATAATTGTTAATGGCTGAGCCAAAGCGGCAGTCTTTAAACAGGAAGGCAGGTATATCGTCTATTCCGACAGTGGTTTCTGGTTTCAATTTTTTCATGGCAGCCAAAACTTCTTTCTCAGAGACACTAGTAATATTTATAACATCATAATAAGTCGGATCATTATGAGAATTATTACCATTGGAAATCGTATAGTTGCTCGAGAAAAACGTACCAAAACCATTAACTATATCCTGAACGTTGTCTAGTTTTACATTTTTGAAGAACATAGTATTCGGGATTTTCGATGATACGCCTTTTTTACTGTTAATGAAGTTACAGAATAATTTTGGCTCAAGCAAAATGTTTTCCTCGGATTTTCCAACAAAATGTTCATATGCTGTTTTAATTTTACTACTGATCTACATCTCGAAAAGTCATGATAAACCTGAGGGTTTCGAGTAAGCTTATATTTTTTGAATAATTTATGTTTAATTTTGAGATTTTTAATGATATCATAGTTGTACCAATGCGGACATTGTTTTTTAATAAAACTTTTTTTTCGGAACATATAGCTCAAAAGAATTATCAAGTTTTGCGTAAAGGAGATTTACGCTGTCTTCAACATTAGCGCAGGAGTTTAAGATAGTCCAATCAATATCTAGCATAGATTGGTACAAAGCTGGGCCTTTTTGAAACCATAACCTGTGCCTGATTGAGTGGGTAGGAAGTTGTTTTTATATTTAATAGGTAAATTAATTGTCAGAGAAGGATGGTGAATATTTTCTGGAAGGAGTATGTCGAGTGCTCTCTCCACTTTACACTCGTTAACATTACATAGAACTAAATAATCTAGGAATTCTAGGCAATAACCACATTGTCACCTTATTTGCGTCACACTGGAATAAAAGCAAATGAAATAGTGGGAAGGGGTTGAAACTTCCTTTTGGGGTACCAACACCCTCTTGCGGAATCTGCATCAACTTATGTTATTGGACAAAAATAGGGAATACTGGAATATAAACAGAACATTTGACCATTGCAAAATCTGGTAGGGCTGAAATAATTCAAGACTCTCCGCGAAAACTACAACCACATGAAAACAAATAAATGCCCAAGCCCGAGTAAGACTATACTAAAAGTTTCGACAGGTCTCCTAACAGGGCACTGCCATCCTGAATGAGCTCCTCAAAAAGTACAAACTAGTGGAGGATAAATAATGTAGCTTATCTGTAAGGAAAGAAGAATTCTCCATTCACATACTTGCAGAATGAAGCCAGTGGATATCCAAAATCCAGATGATCGAACTACTAGTTTATGGAGGTATTTTCCTCACGAACTCATTGAATGTTAGTACAATATACAAATATATATATATATATACACGTTCTTAGGGATCAACCCATGCTACTGATAATGTAGTTTTAAATGGTAAAAGAAAATATTAGGTTAGATAATATTATTCATCAAAGTTTTAATAAATCATTTTTTTCGTGTGGAAATTAATTCAAATTGATAATACTTTGTTTCATAGAATATTTTTTATAAAGGAAATTTGCAAAGTTTACAATGCAAATATCCTAACCACACAGAACTTTCAGAATACTTTCTGATAGCTTGGGAAACAGAACGCTCGTAATTTTATTAATATCATGTAAATTTTCAAAAATGAGCCTGTTTAGGTTCCTCAACTCCATTCCGGATACTTTTTTATTAAAAGAAGGTGTATGAACATGAAAAATGAAATTTCAAATAACACAACTAGATCTCGTAATAGAGTGACGCCAACTGAAAGTGGTGTTTTATATGTTAGGTCAGTACCTAGTCTAATTTGAATTATATTTGGCCCTGTCCCGTAAATAAGAATAGTACCACATATTTCAAAGTTAACAAACATCCCTTTCCACTCCGGTACCCAACCACTCTCCAGTCTGTATTATAGTGTACTAGCGATGCAACGTCGGAGGTAGAAGGAAGATTAACAGGAGGGCTAGCATTATTTATCCTTCCACTATAAAAAGCTTACAAACAACAGGATAATCTTATGCAAGAGGTTGAACATTTGTTGAAAACACATTTCATGTTTTGGCACCTAATAAACAAATATAGTCGATAAAAGAAAAATATTCAATCTCTCATTGTATAGGCAAAATGTTAGCATCTGGGGCTTTTTTATCGAACAATCGAGGATTTAAATAAGTAATTACTGAAATTCTCATTTCAAATATTTATTAATTACTGTTAAAAATAAGGACAGGTAGGTACAAAAGTACATATTATATAAAAGTGAAATAGCCACTTTTTCTTCAGTTCCATTCCAAAACTGATACGCAATATACATTGTTAAATTGAATATAAAGGGTAATACAAATAGTAAGCTGTATAGATCACAGGGTTGTAGGCAATTTACTAAAAATTTTCGGAAAATTATTTTATCTAAGGTAAAAAAGTCGCGTTTCTAATCTTAACTTAATAATTGGAAAATGGGTATGATAATGGAAACTTGAAAGTGGTTAAGATATCCAACTATCGATTTCAATTTTAATCTGCGTATTGTAATATGAAATACATAATAAATACAAGCATTCAGATGATAGACGCATGTTAAGAACTGAGAATAATACGTATTTAAATCATTGAATCATTTTGAATTTCAATTATTCTATCAATTACTTCAACTTCGCCTTAAGTCTCAGAATGTAACAATTATTTTATGATAACTTAAGTAAATAAACAATGACCTAAATCTTATTTTTTCGATGTTTATAGAAGAAACCGCATCGTTCGTAGTACCATATCTTGTGGTTAGTATATTTCATTTTTCATTTCGAGATTAAATACTTCTCTCAAGTATTCAGTGAGTGGAGCAGATTCCTCTCTTGTCTATTATTGATTTTCCATTATTATTACCATTTTCCCATTATTAAGTTAAGATTTAAAACGGTATTTTAATACCCTAAATTAAATAAATTTCTGGAAATTTTCAGCTAATTGCCTATAGTCCGAAAGAAAGTTTCACTTTCATCGTGAATTCATGAAACCACACAATGATTTTCAATTATATTTGTAAGAACTTCGGGATACCTGTGATTAAATAAGTTTGCCACTTCAACTTGACTTCTGCAGTTATCCCCGTACCCGATCATCATTAAAATCTCAATTCAGTTAAATATTTCATTGTTATGTCGACAAGGAAAGAGTGTTTGACAAAGATTTTACTTTTTCAGTATAAACTGTCAGACATCAACAACTGACAGAATATAAAACAATCCACATTATTTACCGATTTTGTTTAATTGTTGGCGTTTTTAGGCAATTTTTAGGTATTTATGATAAAATTCATGGGCGTAGCAGGTTTTGTTTAATATACAAATACGTCTAATAATTAGGTAGTTTAGATTTTTGATAAATCCATATTTAACTAATTTAAAAAAGTACCAATATTTCAAGTGTAATAAATTATTAATTTTAAAATTTCACCCTGTATAATTCATAATTAACCATACATTATTCAGTTTGTTGGAATCGGTTCATTAAGAGGATTTCAAAAATATGCAAATATACAGGGTGTTTTATTAAAAAAAAAACACCGACTATGGCATACTTGCGTGAATCACCCTGTACCTATAAATTTATGCTCACATAACGCACAACTCAATTCAAAAATTGACGTGTCTCGGCATTTTTTATAATTTTTTAAAATAATGACATAAAGAATTTTATTCCATAAGTGGTTTCCACACTGTATAATGTAGTTAAAGCTAAGTGTAGACAACCATCCGACAACGAACCTACTATTATTCATTGTCTATGAGTTAAGATCATTACGTAGACTCCGTTTCACTTAAGGAGCCACGTGAAGTTGTAGTCGTATGCGCGCACCTGTTGTCAAAACCAGCACATATTGTAAAATGGCCATTTGACTTCAAATTAGTCGCGTAACGTTCCCACATTTTCTAGGTTAACATAAAATTGGAATCTGTCGGCCTTGACAGTGGATAATTTTTCCCTTAACACCAACAAGTTTTTAGGAAGCATGGTTTCAGACCAAATAGAGCACATAACACTCACTGATAAACTAGCTACACGTCTTAAAATATTCGAAAATCAAAAATATTCCACAGTAAATGATTGCTTTAAACACAATCTAAAATGTCAATAATAAAATTGCTGTTGGTATGAAACATCGTTTGTAACGCCAATGGCATGAAACGGTCGCTAGACCGATTTTGATTTCTGCGCAAGTCGGTTGGCAAACTTCACGTGATCTCTTCTTATGTGAAACGGAGTCTACAAACAACTTGGTGACAGAACCTAGATAGGGGAGAGCTGCCTAATTTGAATCATTTCGACAGAAATAGCCATTATTCCGTTATTAATGAATTTCAAGAGGACATTTTAAGCTTAAACACTAGAGAGAGTCACAAACTTTTTTTATCACTAAACAAAAATAACAAAAAATAAAACATTTTTATGTAGCAAATAAAAAACTATTTTCAGAAAAATGGTTCAAATTAGGCTACCGGTTGCCTAAAATGAACCACTAGTAACCCAATTTGAACCCACATTAATAGTTAATCTTTACATATGTCACAAATCAAAATCTCGTCCTCTTCGACTCCTGCACACTTTTCGTGTGCCCATTTTGAGCTCACTTGACATTTAGCCCATCCTTCATCCGCAACAGAGTTGGAATAAGGATCGTGACAATACAAACACAGTGCATCTTCACCTTCTTCTTCACTTGAATCAGTTATTCCTCCAAACTTGTTTTTTTAGTATTCCTCTTTCTCTGTCGTATTTTTGGTTTTGGCTTTGGTTGTTTTTTTTTGTAACTGGTCCTTTTGTTTTATTGAACAAATCAGATTTTACTTTTTGAATAGCTTCTTCAGTTTTCTTGACCTTCTTATTTATTTTTGCCGTTTCGGACTCTTCCTTATTTATTTTTTAGCAACTAACTCATTTTTGTATGGTGTGCTAGTCAGTTCTACAGCTGATGCCGTGGTGTGTTGACGTCTTTTTCTAGTACCACTGACTTGAGAATTCTTTGTAAGCCTTAATAGCCATTTCCATATCCTTTTCGGACCATTTACCATAACTGCCTCTCTTTTTCGGTGGCATAATCCTGAAAATATTTTATTCTCCACTTATATTTATTTCAAGAAAAAACAATATATAAACTTTTTAATATACCTAACAATACAGAAATTATAAATGAATTGAACTACGAGTACCTTCGCTAAATTGAACCTGTTCAATTTAAGAATCCCATTCTAGGTTCAATTTAGGAAACTACACAAATTTTTTTCAAGTTAACCTAAAAATTTTATTTAAAGTTGTTTTTAAAAATACTCTAACAAATATAACTAGGATAACAAAAAGTACTTACCAGAATAAACTTTTCATGAATACCTTAAGTACATGTACTGAAATATAACAGTCAGCAACACCAAAATAAAAATCACATTGCCAGTAACAAAATAATACAAACGAAAACTAATGGAACAACTGGAAGTTTTAGATCACAAATTTGAGTATTTAAGCATCAGATGGAGTAGCCTGCCTCTCAATAAGAATATATTCACATGGTTCAATTTAGGTGGTGGTTCAAATTAGGCAACTCTCCCCTATAGGACCAGGTCAATTGTCGGAAATTGTTGAATGCCGAAAATTGATCTGTAGGAAGCCTATTTTCTGGTACCAGTTCATGGGAAATGTAAATAAACTTGAGATTCTCATTTGTCAGATATATTTATCAATGTAATTACCTTAGGATGAGATGTTTTTTCACAGTATAGTGTACCAAGACTAGGTGATATCTATACGGAATGCATGTAGAATATATCCCATAAAGGACAATGTCTCTATTGGAACACTTGGATTTCGTTATTAACTACGATAATAGCTTGTTCGAAGCAATACATGTGTGTACTTAGGGTTCTAATTTAACTTTGTAGACCTTGTTATCTCATTTCCTAAGGATAAACAAAATAAGTTGTCAGTGTTGTAGGATTTCAATAAATTAAAACACAAAACAATTGTGATTCAAAGTACAAACGCCTGCCAACACTAATTTCCGTATAAGTGAATAGCATACATCAACGGGGAATGAAAATTGATATTCCTATTCTTAAAAGAATCAGCAGAGACGATTTTCCAAAATTATTTTCAACCCCAGCTGCAAGCCGAAGAGGTATTTATTTTTATACCAGTAGACTCAGCATGATGGTATAGGAATTTTAAGATGTTCGATCAAGCAAATAATGGACCTCTTATACCATAATTATTAAGTTCCTTTTTTTGTATACTCCCTGTATGATCAGTTACTATGTTCTGGATATTCCATTAATGCATTGTTTTTCATTGGTAACTTGTGTTTATGTATATGGTTTATCCTACCAATGAAAATACACCTTTCTTGAATCTAGAGTTTCTTGTAACTCTCTCTAAATATCTACACATCTTATTTATGGAACGAGGGCAAATATAATCACAAGATGAAACGAACTCACATGAGATGTTCGATCTTGATGATAAATAGTTGTGAAAATATGGGTCCAAATAAAGACCGAAGAGTTGCTGGGCCCCGGAATAGCAAGGGATGTTTTTTTACTCTAAAATATATGATCGATAATTTACTTCTACGTGTCCTTATGTAATTGAGATTGAGCATCACAGGTAAATTCGTTTAATCTTGTGATTAAATAGTATGCTAGCATGCAGAAAACTTAACAATATTAAATAATTAGACTGCTCGCCTTCGTTCGGCTGATCACAAAAATTATCAAAAAATTAATCTATAAACACAGATTATTTCTCAGATCTGGATGAATTATAAGTTTCAGTTCCACTATAATTAACATATCCATGGATGTTTTATGAACCAAGAATACAACCTAAGAATTCACGAGGAATTAATAGTTATACATATAGTTCTATCAATAAGTGCACTTTTTAGTTGTTAAATTTCATATTTTATTTAGTGTTTGGAAAGAAATTGATTTTGTTCGAACGATTATTATGGATTCAATTTCCTATAGTGTATAACACATTTTTTTCACTTATTTTGTTACGTCTCGTCGATTGAATCAATTAAAAGTCAACTTTGTTTATTTTTGATCGAATAACTCATTTATTATGTGTAGTTATTTGATGTAGTAATTTGTTCAATTTTTCAACTCAGTATTTAATTTATTTTTGTTTTTTGGAATTGGGATAAATCTATGTAGGTATCATTAAAATGTACACAGAAAACTGAAGAACATAACATAACAAAGTAGAGAATGGGCATTTTCAATAAAAACGATAACTACTTATAAAAAAGGGCACTAAAGATTACGATTCTATAAAAGTTAAGTACATTGACCGTTTCGAACCTCTCGACCAGTGACAGCGGAAAGAATAAAAGTATATAAAACCGCTAATAAAAATTTAAATCTCTCTATGGAAATAAGTAACGTGACAATATTTTAGCATTATCTCCGCTTTAACGCATTTGTCTCGTTCTCTGTTTCACTGAAAATAAAAGTATTCTAATGTGGTAGGTTTCACTGAACTAGGAGTTTCTTTGTATAGGACATAACCAAACGTTCCAGTGCCAGCCTGTCGAAACAAATTACAAGAACTTGGTATAGAAGATTGTATTTTTAACAAAAAAATATGGCAATTTGGCTTAAAATTTGGTGTATTATTTTTTCATAAGCCCTTATATTGTAGAAAAAAATAATTGAAACGCAAGGAAAGATCACGGAAATGATCAGCCATTGTGGAGGAATTTAACAGAATAAAGGAAGGGTTACAAATAGTGACAAACAATAAGTTAGGCAGATAACAAAATGCATAATCATTAACACTTATAGCTTCAATTATTGCTACGTGGAATCTTTCCAAATTCTTTTTCATAATCAATTACTGGCAAATTCCACATCAGAAACATAACATTCCATGTAGAAAAACATTATCAACGAGTAGAATAGGTTATATATTATTTTCCAAAAAAATTTGAGATCCTCACGAATTACAATTATCATATAAATTTGCTTACAAAACTCGTTATTTGGCATGCTTTGCGAAAAGTATTGATGATACATAAAATAATTAAATCATGAAACTACATGTTTATAATATTTATCATTCTCTAGTGAAATCATAATAACCGCTTTTGTTCAAATTTGACATTCGTTTCATAATCGAGGTTGATTATGTACATGTAAATTCCTCTTAAAATGATCCGAGTCGAACTATTCCTTTAAAAAAGTTATGACGATTATAGAAATTTTAAAATTAGGAAATATTCGTGAGCACTACCGAGCGACATCGGAGCAGAGCTATAGTATAGTATAGGTATAGAAGTGACACTGTTAAATGTTACCTACCAAATATTGTCATTATTACCAAAAAATCCATGTTGCTTAAATCGAATGGTTAAGAAGTGTTTGAAAAAATAGATTACAGCGGATGAGGTGAAAGAGGGAATGAAGCCAATTATGAAAAATATCAAAAAACCAAATCTTCACAAAATAAAAACAAATGGGCATCAATAAAATCATAGCAGAAACGATGATACTAACAAAAGGCGAAGAAAATAAATATTGATAATAGTGGAAAAAAATAAGTAGGACAATGTTTGGGCCGAGAATAATAATTAATGAAAACATTTATAGGATAACCATTATTGAATAATATAGAGAGAAAGAGATGGAGGGAAATAAGCTTTATTTTCTTGAAAAGTTTCACAAAGTGACATAATTTGAAAAGAAGGTAGAGTATAAAAATATAAAAGTCACAACAAAACATAAAGAAAAATGAAAATATTGACTATAGGTTCCCACTATACTAATGATACAAAATAATATAATAAACAAATTTAGTATATTATAAAACAATATTATAATATCGTGCACCATAGTGAATATTGAATTATGCCAATGTAACCCAAAAGTCTAGGATAGATTGAAAAATTCTGCCACTAAATAATAAGGTTTTTCAAGCAGAAATATCTTTGTCAATCTTCGAAACGTTTTAAAGTATTTGCCACTTTTAATTCTAAAGGCTGATTGAAACATTTTTTGACATTGAAGGTGATAGAATTTGTCACCAGATAGAAGGTTGTCATTGTTGGGTAAATATCGATATTTTTCCTTCTAGTAGCTATGAATTTCTCTCAGTTGAATTGTAAAAGTGTTTTCGAACCAAATACAACAAATCCAAAATGAATAAAGCGAGACGAGTTGAAATTTTTTATTTTTTATAATAGAATTCGCAATGCGTCCTACTACTTAAGTCATTAATATTACGAATAGCTCTTTCTTGTAATCTGAAATCTACAAGACCCCCAGAAATGCGAACCATAGAGACGGTGCGATTCGAACAAAGAGTAGTGAGTTGTTAAGGAAGTAGAAGAATCCAGATGTTTAGACACAGATTTAATGGCAAAACAAGCAGAGGATAATATTTTCGCTGAAGTGTTCACATGTACAGACCATTTAAGGGAACTGTCAATATGGAGACCAATAAACTCAAGTCATTGTTAAGTTTGAGAGGTTGCAAAACTCCTTTGTAAGAAGAAACTAAAGTTTTTCCAGTGTTGAAACAAAGCCCGTTCGAGTCAGACTAGGATATAGTAATAGTAATAAGATCTATGCCTATGGTAGAATGTTAAGTTGGTATATCTGAATTACTCCAGGTTACACTAGTGTCTTCAGCAAATAATTTACTTAATTACAGTTTTCTGTAAAAAATGGTTATTTTAGTGAAGCGTGTTATCAATAGATGTCAAAGATAATTTATGTCGTGGCATAAACCCAGAGAAGTAGTTGTTATTTCTTAATGAACGGTCTGCTCTTTGAAAAGTAATTTTCAAAAAGTCTGTAAGGCGTTATGATAGTATTTCACTATTATCTTTGACATCTATTCAGCAAATAAAGTGAACTTACCATCATTTTGTAAGTCTGTGGCATCATTAATAAACACCAAAAAAGTAATTGGACCTAAAACTGAACTGAAGGTAGGAAACCAAATTCCAGATTTTATGTTTAAAAAGAAAGGGCAATAGACGGTTTTTCATTGGTCTTTTAATTATCTTCGACAAGATTGTTAATAAGGCAATAAGGTAATAGGACGACAGTAACTAGTATCATTTTTTTCGCCACCCTTGTGCAGGGGAACAATTATAACTGTTATAGGACGGTTAGGGAAGAGTCCTTTTTCAAAGGATTTATTGATTAGAGAACATAAAACGTCAATCGCCACATCTGGAATATTTAAAAGTAACTTGGCTGATAACCCATCAATTCCACAGGAAGTTTCGTTTCTTTAAATGCTGATAATAGTTTGGACTAGTTGAAATTTATCTACGGATCTAAGGAAGAAACTATCAGTAATTCTCTTAGGAGGAGCGAGAAGATCATCGCGACTTGGAGATATCTTCGAGCTAATATTCTTACTAACGTTAATGTTAAGTTCGTAGGGGTCGAGGTCAATAAAGTTTGATGAACGGGTTCTGTTCCTCAAATCATTTATAACAGATCAAGTTTTTCTGAAGGAACTTTTAGCTGTAGATGCGATTGTTTTCATATATTCGTTCAAAGCACTCGAAAGTTTTCTTGCACAATAGAGAGCTCACAAAAGTAAAATCAAAACTCGAAACAAAAATATGTGATAATATTCTTTGCAGAAGTTACAGCCGTACAGCACTGTTAACTAGAGCTATTGGGGCAAGTGTTTGAGGAAAAAAAACATAAAAGACTATAAATGCAATCACTTCCATGCAGATGCTTGAAAACGCTACAAGGGCTGGGATCGTCATCAGCCTGGGTACTAACCACTCAGATCACCAAAGCAATAAAGAGGTAGACTCTCTATTCCTAGAAGGGGTACAATGTGCTTATATTAACACAGATCCCTTCTGTGGTATAGCGAAAGCGCTGCAAAAAAACAAATAGCAGTACTTGGATGAAAAAGCAATATTGAATTACAGATAACTAACACTGATGTGCTCGAACTAGAAAGAGAGGGGGACTTGAGTCGACTAGAAGTGAATGATGGATATGACGAGATGTCGAGAATCCTAGAATGCACGTTATGCTACTGGAAATCAGTTTTGATAATATTGCTCGGAAGAAAGTACTTCGAGTATGAATGAAGCTTTAAAAACTATGTTGTTTTGATACCACAACGTACAGCTTAAGTAAGTTTTGTTTACTCAGTATCCGAGATTTTTCGCTTTGGCAGTCAATGTTTATGCTAGTCTTTATGTTATTATTCCAATCTTTGAATATAAATGGGTTAGTGCTGTAACCAGTAAGTACAAAATTTCATTTGCTACGATCGATGGCAGCTGACTTACGACGCGATGCAAAGCGGAAATGATACTATTCGGATGTATTTGGCACAAAGTATTTTCTGAGAGAATGAGATTGTTTTTCAAGCGAATAAGGTTGGAGTTAGTTTAACTTCCACTTTATGGAAAATTCTTCAAGTATTGTGAATAATCAAAGTTTTTTCGTGAAAATCATTCACTTTGGTTTCCGTAAGATTAGACGTTAATTTGAAACACCTTTCCATGCTACAGTATTTTGTCATCTTTAACCACAGGTCTCTAGTATATTCATTTATTCATTTGTGTTGTGCTTAACAGCCCAAGCACTTGAACTGAATATTTCCTCTTCAAAGTGCTTCCGTCCCTGTACGTTCTCACAGAAGAGTATGTGAGTAGGTGTTTCACCATAGAGTTCACATTCTATGCACATGGGTTCACTAACTTTGACTTATTTGTGCAGATACTCTCTCAGAGAGCAGTGTCCAATCACCATGTCGGTAACTGTCCTCAAATGTCTTTCGCCCAGTATCAACAGCCTGGTTAAGAGCTTATTGCCTACCTTGTTCATTAACCTCTTTCTATGGAGCTGTCCTCGTGTCAACCTTCAGTTGGTGCTCCTTATCTATCCTGCTCCCCATTTTCTCTCTTATGTAATCCTTTGTGATTCCACAAAACGGTTCGGGACCTATGAAATCTTCTTTAGAAGCTAAATTAGCTAACTGGTCCACCTGCAATCCCTCCATATGCCTGCACCTATATTAGACACACTGTGTTGTCTCTTGCCAGCCTGTTAAGGGATTCTTCACAGTTTTTCACCACTATAAACTCACTTGTTGGATTGCTGATAGCTTCACGCAGAGCCTGGCTATCAGTGAATATTCCAGTTTTTTGTCCGGTATAATATATCCTTTTCTGATGTATCCATTAACACATGCTATAGCGGCAATCGTCTCTGCTTGAAACACAGACTTATATCGACCACGGCTGAAGAACATTTTTTTTTCTATTTATACCAGCCTCAGTGCCATGATTTGTTTTGGAACCATCGGTGAACCAGATGGTTTCTTCATAATTACCTCCGTGTATCACCTGTTTCCTAGATATCATGATGATGTTCACTTGCTCAGTAAATATGTTCGCTGGCGTCATGCTATTAAAACTCATGTGAAATTTGGGTTCGTCTAGTATTTTCCCCGTTGTCTCAGTATATCCCTCTCGAACATTGTTTGGGGACCATAAGTACCCCGATCTCAGACTAAAAATTGCCAAGTTCCAAAGGAAGAAGTCCAATAAGGGCTTCCAGTGATGCCGTCCCCATGCTGGACATAGCCCCCGTAAAAACTAGGAGGGTATTTGGATTGCAGTTGATATATCTATTGCGGAGGACACTCCTTTCCTCCTCAACTAGACTATTGTTCCCTAAGTAATCGTTGGCCTTATCACGGTTGTGTAAAGCCAGTGACCCGCCTTGGGATGTATTTCCCAGGTGTTGCCCATAACTCTTCTGCATTGCCAGAAAAGCCTAGTTGTCGTGGTAGTATTTTTCTCCTGGCGTGTCTTACAATTAGGACTAGTCTTGTACCTATAAATAATACCAATAATTAATTCTTTTTCTAAGAACATGTTTAAGACGGTGTTATCCAACCATTTTATGTTTCTTAAACAATTATTCATTACATAGCAACAAATATTGCGATTTATGTTACAAACAATAAATAATATTTTCTAAATTTCAATTAGTAAAATAAAACGGAAGGGTACATTCAAGTGTTTTTTTATTGTTTGATCAGAATTCCACTAGGTACACAATATATAATTTTCCAGAAAAACCGGATAAACAGTAATTCACCGCAGGTCTTGAAATAAGATATATTATAAACTAAAAAACATTGTCTAAAAAAAAAGAAATCGTCTAAACAAAACGAAAACATACAGTGTGGAATAAATTCGATAACCGAATAAATGAGGGCATGTTGGGAAAAACGCTAGGACACGTCGATTTATATTTTTAAATGAGCATTTGAGAAGAAAAAAATATATATAGGGTCTGCCATGTGACAGTGGCAAATACCAACTTTCTCATTTTAAATGCAATCCCCTATAGTACAGCGTTGCTGAAAAGTCTCCCACCAAGGGATTATCTTTGAAACGGATAAAGGGAAAGTTATGAAATTCTAGGACGATGAACGAGAGTCTATTCTGCATATTTTAGAGCAAGTGTTAAATGTTTTTGACGTCAGCGTTTAGCGTATGGCCATCATCTTGAATTTTTTCAAATGACAACCTAGGTCGTGTGGCCCATCACAAAAAAGCTTAGTTTTTTCTCTTTCCAAAAAAAATCCCAATGTATCACTTTACTACAAAATGTCCTATAAAATATCGTTTTCATTTTTCTAAATTAAAGTGTACCGTACCTACTAATTATATGGACTTGTAGGTTTTTAAAATAAAACAAAAAACAATAGTAGGCATTAAAAACGTCAACCACATCATTAGTTCATTATTTATGTACAAATTGTCAAAACTGATACTAATTCCAAATTAGCACGAAATTTAAAAGTAAATTAAGAATAATGGCAAATTTATCGGAAAAACATGGATGCGTTGTTTTGCTCAATGTTAGTTGGATATGGTAATCGCAAACGTACCCATGACGAAGTAACTCATCTTTTTAATGATTTAAATCCTGAACGACCTCCTTTAAAAAGATCTACAGTGACAAGATTAGTGAATAAATTTAATGAAACTGGTAGTGTAAAAGATATTCATAGGTCTGGTAGACCGAAAAGTGCAACTAATGAAGGTAAAACTTTAGATCTTCTATTAGATGTTCAAGAAAACCCTAAAACATCTACAAGTATATTGGCAAGAAATCACGGTATTTCTAGACAGTCTATACACACTATTCTGCATAAAAACAACTTTCATCCTTATAAAGTTCAAAATCTTCAACAATTGGGCGAGGATGATTTTGATAGGCGATTACAATTTTGTGAAATAGTTACAAAGAAAATAAGGATGCAAAACAATTTCTTTGATTTTTTGGTATTCAGTGATGAAGCCACATTTTGCTTGAACGGTCCTGTTAACAGACATAATTGTCGGTACTGGTCAGATTGTAATCCGCACTGGATGGAGGAGGTTCATTCACAGCGTCCACAAAAAGTAAATGTGTGGGCTGGTTTGGTGAAAAACCATTTGATCAGTCCTTTTTTCATTGAAGGTACGCTGACCGCTGCTAAATATCTTGACTTGAAATTATACCTGAAATAAATCGATTATTTCCTAATATGAACGTATACTTTCAACAAGATGGCGCACCTCCACATTATCAAAAAGACGTTAGGAAATATTTAAATACAATTTTCCCTCAGAGATGGATTGGTCGAAGAGGTGCAATTGAGTGTCCGGCAAGATCACCCGACTTGACCACACTCGATTTTTTTCTCTGGGGCTACCTGAAAGACCGCGTTTATGTAAACAGACCAACTAACTTAAACGATTTAAAGGATCGCACTCGAAATGCAGGGAATCACTCCACAAACGATCAACGATTCTATTCGTAGCTTCGAAGAGAGATTGTATCATTGTCAACAAACAAATGGCCAGCATTTTGAGCACTTATTGTAATAAAGTATTTGCAACTTAAATAATTGTTTAGTTTATAAATTTCTGTAACACGCAGTTTTAATTAAAATGATAATTTTAATATTTTTGTTAAATTTCTATCATAATATCTGAGTTAAATTATACATTGGGATTATTTTTGGAAAGAGAAAAAAATAAGCTTTTTTGTGATGGGTCACACAACCTAGGTTGTAATTTGAAAAAATTAAAGATGGCGGCCGTTCGCTAAACGCTGACGTCAAAAACATTTGACATTTGCTCTAAAATATGCAGAATAAAATCTCATTCATCGTCCTAGAATTTCATATATTTCCCTTTATCCGTTTCAAAGATAATCCCTTGGTGCGAGACTTCTCAGCAACGCTGTATATTCAGTTTTTGTATTCTTCAGAAAATTCTAGACATAATTCATGTACAATGTCCTACAGCTATCTTCAACTGTTTCGGAAATATTAAGTGTTTTCAGATTTATTACAAAAATTAACATTAAAAAAAGAAAATTATTTTATTTCACAAATTCGCAACATTACACTCAAAACTAATTTCCCATTTATCTCTTTATATTGAGGAAGTAAGCAAAAACCATTCCTGCTTTTCTTTTAACTGATATGAGATAAAAAAAAATACAAAAACGGTTTTGTTTATTTTCGTATAAAATTCATATCCTTAGCAACTTGTCTGACTGCATGACAGTAGTGATGAGTGTCAGTGCTATTATCGTTTGAATTTCGTATATCAGAAAAATGGTTCGTTTAACAGAAATGCATAAAATAACCATTCTACAAATAATTGGTTATGGAGATAACACACGGACACAAATGGAATTTTCTGGCTTATTTCACAAAAAATTTACAAATTTGACGCCTATATCACAAGGAAAAATAATTAGCAAAATAGAAAAGCAGTTTCGCGAGCTGGGTTATGTAAGATAGACAAAAAAAGTAGCTGCCGATGCAGTAAGTAATGATACTAAATTGGATATTATGCTTGAGTTTCAAGAAACCCCACATAATTCTGTTCGAAAAGCATCAGCCTCACTGTTCAACGTTAGCCACACATCATTTGTTTAAATATTAAAGGAAAGTAAAATGCATCCCTATAAAATCATGCCAAATCAGGAGCTCATGGAAGACGATTTCGATAGAAGAACGTATTTTTGTGAACAAATGATGGCAATGCTAGATAACAATGATCCAATTAGAAGATGTTTTGTTTTCTGATGAGAGCACATTTACACTTAACGGTAATGTTAATCGTCAAAACTGCCGCTATTGGTCTAGTGAGAATCCTCACTGGATGAGATAAGAACATACACAATATCCTGAAAAAGTTATTGTTTGGGCAGGAATTGTTGGAAATCATATCGTAGGTCCCTTTTTTATTGATGGCAACTTGAATGGAGATGAATATTTAGAACTGCTCCAAAATGCTCCAAATTTGACAAACTTATATCCTCATCCAGCAAACCCACAAGTTCCTGCCAATACAATATGGTTTCTGCAAGATGGAGCACAGCACCAATACCGAATCAATGTCCGGCAGTACCTGAATCAAATTTTTCCAAATCGGTGGATATGGAGGCGCGGATCGATGGAGTGGTCAGCACGATCTCCTGATCTGACGCCATCAGACTACTTTTTATGGGGATATGTCAAAAGTATTGTATAGAAAACTAAACGCCTCAACTTAGATGACTTAAAAAGATGAATCACGCTTGCGATTAGATCACGATTAGTCACGCCTGAGATGTTGAGTAACATTTCTATACCAAATTAGCATGTTGTCAAAACGTTCGCGGCGAGCATTTTTAACATTTCCTACATTGACATTATAATTCTCTTTTTTAATGTTAATTTTCTGAAGAATCCAAAAAATAAATAATATATAAGGGGTTGCATTTAAAATAAGAAAGTTGGTATTGGCCAGTGTCAGATGACACACCCTCTATATACACCCCCTAAGTTGGAATCATATGGAAAACTTTCTTATTATTAATTTTAGGAAAAAAAGTTACTCTTCATAAAAAGTTCTGCATTATCTAAAACCCAGAATACAGTCATCAAATATCAAATTTTTTAGTCGTATACAAGGTTTGTAAAAAAATATGAGTTTTACTCAAGAGTTTAAATTTGACAATATCAAAAAATGTTACTAAAAAAAGTTGGTCATAATTGAAAACTTTGTTTAAATATGCAAGTAAATTCATTTACATTGATAAAATTGTTTTTCAAATTTATCTGTAGTTACATGTAATCTAGGGTGCACTGAGAAACAAATATTTTGTTGATAGAAGGAAATGTTGACAGTAAATTTCAAACCGCGTTAGAACTTATAAGACACATGAAAATGGTAGCGTTATTAACTGATGAAGAGAAAATAGAAATTTTTTTTATTGTGGGAGATTACTATAAAACTCATAGAGAAGCAGCAAATATTTTCAATAATAAACATCCCAATAAAAATATAACCCAATCAACTGTAACGAAAATATTAAATAAGTTTAGAAGAACTGGAAGCATTAAAAATAATTTTAATGGAAAACGTCAAAAACTGGTTGCTGATGCGAATACGCAGTTTGATGTAATGCTGTCTGTTGTAGCAAATCCAAAATTGTCATTGCGCAAAAGAAAGTCGTTGTTACAGCAAAATGTAAGTAAAAATACAGTGGCAAGAATTTTGAAACTAAATAAATACAAACCGTACAAACCAAAAATCTTACACACATTAAAAGAAAGGGATTATGATAGGCGTTTGATTTCTGCTCTCTCATACAAGGAGAGTTAGAGGAGGATCCCTTTTTTTACGAGGCATGTAATTTTTTCCGATGAGGCGACATTTTAGTCAAATGGAACTGTCTCGTCGCAACATTGTCGCTGGTGGTCTGAGGAAAATCCCAATTTTGTATTAAAGTCTCATGAACAATATTCGTTTAAGACGAACGTGTGGTGTGGCATTTATAATAACAAATTGATAGGACCTTTTTTTCGCGAATCTATGTATGCCGAACGTTATTTACAGTTTTCATATCAATGAATTCATGGCACAGAAAAAAAATCAGATACCTAATATATGAATTTCATATAATTTGTATATGAATTTCATATACTCGGTGGGACAGCCTGAAGTCTATTTAACGATATCTGACAGAGGTAACTTAATTCAGTTATCCTTTATCAAATAAAGTTAAATAGACTGTCATATAAAATATAATAGACAGTCAGGAGTTACTTAATATTCGTCATACAAAGTTGAACAAACTATCATATGAGGTTAATAAGACCATCATATAAAGTTGAATAAACAGTCATATAAGTTTAATACACCGTCATATAAAGGTTAATATGCACTCATAAAGTTTAATAGAGCGTAATATACATTTCAATAAACAGTCATTTGGAGTTACTTGGTCCGTCATATAGAGTTAAATAGACCATTCTATAACTTTTGGCTATTAGAAAATAAAAAACTTACATTTGATGAAGAAAAATGGAAAGAAAGCAATATTCAATAACTTTACAAAAAACCGTTTGGGGAAAAACTGAAAGAGTACCCACATAACTATTTATAAAATTTACGGGGGTGTGTGAAATACATATGCAAAGAATAATTATGGCAACTCAAACAAATTATCAATAATAGCTAAGTATAACTTTTTATTGGGAAATTGAAAATAACAAAATTGTCTCCTGCTGGTACAAACTGAATATAATAGTATTAATATCCGCATTTATGGTTTGATAACGTATAGGTAAATAAATGAAATTCCATTAATAAGTATTTGTTTTATTCACAAAAATCGCAAGCTACACAGCCAATATATTACAAAAAGTCTATAAAACAGAAATAAATAAAAAATTCCATAAAAAAATACCTAAAAAGAAAATTCTATGAAATATCAAAATAAAAAAGTGTATAGATTATACAACAGATCAAAATGACTAAAAAAAATCCAAATGTTGATTTGATTCCATGTACATCAACTATTAATCTAATTGTATCCACTATATAAAAAGATAACTCTACAAAAATCAAATATATATATCTATACTTTTATATGTATACCTTTCTTCCTGTATATAAATAGATGTTTCACTAGCTTCTGGGAGTTAAATTAACTTTGTTACAATTTTCATTACGAGCCAAATAATAAATGCAAGTGGTTTTGTATATTATAAGGTCAGAACTGTTATGTCATTTAATGATTTAAAATAATCTGTAATAGACAAAATCAAAAATACAGCACCACCAGTATAATATAATTAAAATACCTATGTTCCAGTAATATGTAAAAGACATACTTAGGTTTTTCAATATAAAACATTAACATAATAAAATAATAGAATAAGTACAATACTTACCCTTGAAAGATTCAATATATTCGTTTTCTAGATTGAAATAAGATTTTAATATTTCTTCCATAATAATAAGCGCACCTTGCAATACACAGAAATGCTTTAGCCAAATGACCACAAAACATACCGCGATATCTCATCCACAGATAACATACTTATAGATAGGCATCTGACCGTGGCGCTAACTAGGGCGAATTAATTTTGACGGGTGGCGCCATCTTACAGGTCGGAAAAGTAAGCTCTAACACCTTTTACATGGTTGTGGTCCTCGCTAACTGCCGAAAAAGTTATGGTCCATTTTTTGATATTTCATTTAAAGTAACTCAACATTTGTTTGATATCATATTAATAACATTCAAATAGTCAAGTAAGATTAAATGAAATGTCAAAATATGGACCATACAATGCCTGAAGTGGGAAAAATTAAACAATAATCAACCAGTTCATATACTTTCATTCATTACCAAAAATAACACAATAAACAGATCGTTAACAATACAATAGTTAATAAATAAAATTTGAGTAAATAATTTTGAAAAGAATCAGCATGCGCTGTAAGGTGATGAGAACTTTTTAATTAGATAATTATGATTATAATTTTCATCAACAGTAATAAAAATGCATGTTTAAAAAGCAAATATAGAAATAGTGAGCTCACACTATGGATTGCAGAAATAATTGAATATAACACAAAGAAATGATAGAATGAGACTGAAATTTTTATATCTTTTGGCTCAACTTTTTATTTCACAGTCAACTGTTTTATAAAAGTTCTACAAATAAGAAAAGTGATATTAGTAAGCACACAAATGTATTTAATATAAATATACAGGAGCCTACAATAGGTGAAAATTTCCTTTAAGTTTCAAGGAAAACAGTGGTATCGAGATTTTTCAAAAAACTTGAACAAATTGATCAACCGGTACTGTAGGCAGCTATATATACATTAAAAAATGCGAAAAACATTGACTTTTACAGGTTGCTACAAATAAAACTAACTAAATACCAAAACTTGCATACTATTAGCAAAGTGTAGTTTACAATGCCAATCTAGTAAATTGAATAGATGAGGCTTTTACTTGATGAAGATCCATACTAAACGATGATATTAAACAAACTAAATTGTTTTATTTCATCGTTTAATCTAGTCAATCTTGAGGACAATATGACTATCATCAATATATTTATAAACATTTTTAATTAGCTCAAACACATAGTACTGTGAAGGTTTGAATATTTATTTTGTTTCTCGAAACTATTTACCTTTGAAAATTGTTCGACCTTTTTCCAGTAGACTTTTATTGGCACTTCTTAAGGAGGGAGTCTCCATAGATGGTTCCATAATGATCCTGGTATCGTATCTGCAAAGAATTTTATTATTTGCAAATATAATTATACTATATGAGATTTATATTACTTTTCATACGATTATCAACCACTCAGAATGGCTTTAATGATCTTCAACACTTCTTAGACACACTATTTGCTTGTAGATGGAATTGTTTCTTGTGGGATACAATTGATACAAACAAATGTCCTTCAACTTCTTTGGTTTATAATCTAGAACATAATCATGTATAATAACAGTCAATAAATATATGTGTAAGAAATTACCTCTTCAAATCCGAGCATTTGTTCCCACTTCGTTCCATCAAATTAAAAGCTGTTCTTCCTGGATTGGAAGTATAAAGCTGTATAAACAAAAAACTACTTTAGTAATTTGTCACTTTTTATGTTATGAAAGGTGTTTTGTTTTATTTTACTAAAATTAAACTTACCGAGTTCACTATATACATTATATTCCTTCACAATAAATTTGGACATTGTCTTTTTCGATAATGATTATTGAAAGATAATATTAACTAATTCACACTTTAACAACAAACTTGAAGCACGACATACATGAACCGTAAAATGGCGACTACAATGTGAGCCGTAGCCGTGAGGCATGCGCAAATATCTAGAATAACTACCAGCAGCGTTACAGTTTTCATTAAATCAGCAATTTTAGTAACTTTTCCGATCCAGTAGGTGGCCGTACCATCGCTCGTTCAGAGTTACCATACCCTGATCTCATCAACGAAGGCGTCAATATAACGATGGGGTACGAACTAGGGTCGTTACATTTCGGATGTACCTATCTCATTAAGCTAGAAATACGTCTAATACGGTCTAAAGTACGAGAATGTAAAATTAGATTGCTGAGAATATACTCGTTATCTGAAATTTCCAGGTCAATTCGGAATACTTACTTAGGACACTGGTAAACCAAATTTATAGGACGGGATATTTGAATTTATAGGATAGATTTTTATTTTAAATAGATATTTCTAGAAAGATTAATTTATCTGTCGTTGTATTATGGATGTTTCACTTTTGTAAGATTGCATATATGTTTCATTGGAATTTCAAATAGTTGATATATGAAGACGTTTTGTAAGACCGTCTATTGGACCGTCTTTTTTCAGTGGACAAATTACCCTTAATAGACGGTGCCGCATGCCACAGTACAATAAATGTTAGGATATATCTTGAAAATTTGTTTCATGGAAAAGTTATTCACAGATATTCTGATCTCTTTTGGCCTACTAGATCCCCTGATTTAACCCCCCTTGATTACTTTTTATGGGGTTTCCTGAATCAAAAAGTTTACCAGAAAGCTCCGTTTCAAGATATTGACCACTTGGAGAGAAATTTCTCCACAAATGATAAGGAATGTATTACGTGAGTTTTCCAATAGAACGATTAAGTGTATTGTACGAGAGGGTGGATATGTCGAAGAATAAGTATGGATGAAAATTAAATTTGTTTGTTTCTAATATTAATATGATGTTAGTTTTATAATTTAGTATTTGAATGCATTTTATTATTTGCAAAATATGAATGAATATGCACTTATTACGCGTTTTAATTGCAAAATTATTTAAAAAAATCGAAAAACTAAAAGGTTATCATGTGTTTCGCAATCACAAGAGATAAAAAATGTGCATTCAAAATAGAAATATTAGTAAAAAGTAAAATAATCTGAAGTTTTAATTTAAATGGATGTATTTTTCATATAGTCAAATTTAAAGGTACTTTAATCCTCAATAAAACTCATATTTTTTGACAAACCTCGTATACGACTGAAAAATTTGATATTTGATGACTGTATTGTAGGTTTTAGATAATGCAGAACTTTTTATGAAGAGTAACTTTTTTTCCTAAAATTGATAATAGAAAAGTTGTCCATATGATTCCAACTTAGGGGGACATATTGTATATTTTTTTAAATGTACATTCAAAAATAAAAATCGACGTGTCCAAGCGTTTTTCACAACACGCCCTCATTCATTTGTTATTGAATTTCCACCATTGGGCTGTTCCACTGTATATTAGGATTGAGGCATATAATAAAACAATTGGCAATTTAAATTAATTTATCCTTAACTATGTTTTTATTGCAGAGCCTTGCGAGAAAACTTTCTGTGCTTGGGGAGCTCATTGCATAAACGGTCCTGATGGCAAAGCCCTGTGTCAGTGCCCTACATATTGTAAACCAAAGGTGGATCCAGTCTGCGGTACCGATGGCAAGACTTACACTAATCACTGCGAGCTACGCTTGGCTTCGTGTAAAGCTCGTCTTAATACTCGAGTTAAATATGCAGGCAGTTGTGGTAAGTACACTCTTGATTGTCTTCACGAGCTTAGTTGCGGCAAGCAGCGGCGTATGTAAATATAACGGCCCCAATGGGTGATCTTATACTTAGGAAATAGAGGACGCTTAAATTTTCAGATCAGAACATTAATTCAATTTACACTGAGAAAACTAATGGAGTCCTCTTACAGGTTTAATTAAACAATAGATATCGATTTTAGGGAAATTTCAATAGGCAAAATTCCATTAAATGAGAACAGAACAGAAAACAATTAAATTACCTAGAGAAACGTGTTAACTGGAAACGAAAGATTTATTCCGGAGAATTGAAGAAGGAGAAATATTCGTAATATTCGTCGGCGACGTACAGTGTAATTCTAAATTAATGCGAGAAAATTAATTAGGTGATTATCCGTATGTAATTATGATGGGTAATTCCTATAACAAAATCTCCTCTGCCCACCCCCTTCTGAGAAATGACCCCTGAAAGCTGCTGAGCAGCACTGACTTTCAATATATTTTTTCGAATTTAAGTGAAGCTGTAAACTTGAAATTTTAGTGCGCTTGTAATGACTAGCCACCAGTATTTTTTCAACATTCCAGTAGCATTATACAAATAAATTCATATTTATTCCTATATGATATTTAGTTTAAATAGTGTATCATTCAACTTGATTGGCTATAATAATCGGTGTAAACAATTTATTAATGGTAACCCTACAAACTGAAATGAACACATTTCCAATTAGTCATTGAAATTTCAACCACTTTGATAACAGTTGGTGAATTGTTTACTATATAATATTCAAATCCTAACAATCTTTAATTAATTTCTCCCCAAGAACAAATGATTATTCGCCTAAGAGAAATGGTGACAGTGATTTATTAATATCAATCAAGAACAATCGTATTTCTGGACAATTTAAAGACCAAGCCAAAGTTGGAAAGAAATTATTGAAATTAGTACAGCATATCAATGAATTTCGAGCAAAAACGGTTAATGGTTGAAGATGGCATTTATCACAATTGAACTCAATTAGCTAGCAAAGTGCACAGCATTGTGAGGGCTCGTGCAATTTTTGTATCTAGTGATCCATTCCAAGGCAGTATTTTGAAGACTATATTTCGATGTATAGATTATCAATATGGGATTTTATAAATAATTTGCACGACGTTTTTTATTCCATAAAAGCTTAAAATCCCTCAAGAGGATTTTTTCTTGTTTTCTTCTCTTTGAACTATTATACGACTCAACCTATCAAAGGGAAATGTTCCATATAATAATAATTCTTCTAATGTTTCCACTCTTGGAGACGTGACTTATATGTTGAGCCAATAGAAGTTTATTTTTCTTCAATGACCACGACAACTTTATGTAATGTCAAAGCTAATTATGATAGAAAGCCTTTTTCTGGAACATTCCATATTTCCAGAATCAATTATCATCAACATGTGTCAAACGTACACAGAGAAAAAAATTCGCTAGCCATTAGCGAATATTCACTTGCAGTAGCAAAAAAGTTCGATTAAATAGGGGACAAATGACTTATTCATTTACCACAGAAAAAACCATATTGCTAAAATTAAACATTTACAGTTAATATAGAGATCACTTATCATAGATATATTTCAAGTAGTCCATTTTATTAACTATACATTTTTTAGTCACTTACAGTTATCGACTTAGATAACTTGCTAGTAGCTATTTGACATGATATCGTCTATTAAATCTGACATATTGTACACCAATCCTCAGTGATTTATTCATTTACCTTAGTAATACAGATTATCAGTACTAATTGAAAAGTTTATTTACAGTGATCGATTTATTCATTAACCTTAATCTTGGCATTTAGGCTTATACAGGGTGTCCACTTATATTTCCCCTATTTTAACTGCCTATAAATTCTAAACGGTTTAGGAGAGAAGTATTCGGTTTTCACGGAACTGTTCCATTTTAGTAGCTATAAGTTTTGTTTGAATAAATTGATTTTTTTCTATCGTTTTCGTTTACGTCACAACAAAATTGGCGCATTTATGACAATTTTTTTTTATTGACTTTCTTAATGGAATGACCAGTTTATTTTTTGTAGTTTGATAAGTGATCTTCACCTATTCAGCGATGGAAACTTTACAAAATCGGTTAGCAAATGACGCAAATTGTAAAAATCCGCCAATTTTGCTTTTACGTAATCGGAAGCGATGGAAAACATTCAATCTATTCGACCAAAACTTGTAATAAAATGAAACATTTCAATAAAAACCGTATATTTCTATCCTGCACCGTTTAGAATTTATAAACATTTAAAGTTTAGGGGAAAATATAATAAGTGGACACCCGGTACTGAAAACTAATACAAAAAATGAAATTTTATATACCAGGTATGTTAAATGTATTTTATAAAATTCTTTTCCTCATTTAGTTTTCCATATTGGCGACACTCAGAAATGGATTTAAAAAAAAGCAAATTTATGAAAAACATTTAATTCAAACTTATGAAATATGAACATTTGTATTTTTTCAAGTTCCTACCTAATTAAAAAATAACTTTTCATTCCATTGTTCAGACGTTCACTATCACTACCAGAGATAATATTTCACTAGGTAGGTACACTTCACACATGCTGTCTTTCCGAATTTCAAAAATTAAATGATGCAATTTCTTGTCTGCACCTGACTTGACGGACAGCCAAACAACCCCAGATGTTACCGGAATGTGTCGAAGACCTGATTTCAAGTACTTAGATAGCTAATGATTAATATTGAGCTCACTTAGAATAAACGATAGATAGTTAAGAGTAAATAATTCAATTCTAGAAACTTTTTTTATTAAGTTCAAATTACCTGGTGACTAAGGTTTGTCGATCGCTTTAACGGACAAAACTAGCTATCTGTTTTTTTCAACTACTAATGAATAATGTTTCTACCACTAATAAAAATTTATTTGCAGCAAGCGATTTTTTTCTAGAAACTTTTTTTATTTGGACGTGTTTTCTCTGTGTAGCCAAAAATGTATCCAGCAGTTTTGTAAGTGAATATTCTTTTCACATCTTACCTAGAGTTTATTCATAAACCTGGCAGAGCAATAAATCAATTGGCTTAATTCCATAAGCGTACTTAATATGAGTTCAAGAATGAATCGATTTAAAATGTGTACAGTTCAGATTCATTCAAAACGTTCAAAACATTCTCAGCCCACGTCACTGACTACCGTTATAACCTAATTTTTTATGTCTTGACAATAGAAAAGGCCCTCAACTTGTCCTTATATGGGGTGAAGCTACCTGTCCGACAGAGAAATATGAAAAATTAATGTTAACGATAATGCTTTATTTTTTTGCAAGGGAAAATTTATAAACTATGCATATTTTTTTCAGACTGACAAATGGGCTTCTCAACAGGCAATATTTTCAAAGCAAGGTGTAAAGCTGCAATATTTGCAACATAGCCCAGCCATATTAAGAACAATTTAAGTTCAGGATATTGCTCGGAAATATATATTTTTGAAATATTGTCAACAGTAGGTATATGGTCCTTTGGGAAAAATAATTTGTTTTGTAGAACGGCTACATAATCTTGCATGAATAGCTGACGAAGACAAGATCATTCTCATCGCAGCGGTTTATGTTGTTTTGAAAGAAAAGTTGAAGGAGAAAAATTTTGTGTCAACTCTTAATATACCAAGTTTTTGGTCAAAAATAGGACATCTATTTTTCCAACATTTTTTTATTTGTAGACTCGTATATTACGGTTTTTCATTTCACAACTCAGGGTGTGAATGTATTTAATTGATAAAATCAATAATCCTTCCATTAAACCAAGTTTAGTATTAGCCACTCTAGATTCCGAAATTTTCCTAAAGAGAACAGAAAAACAGCAAAACTAATTAATATTGCAAAGCATTTTTGCTCAGCTAGCGATCGTCCGGCAATGGTCTGAAATGCGTAAAAATGCTGGCGGCAATCCAAACATATACAGGTCGGCAAATATTTATCTTCCGTATGTAAAATCCCATATTGGAGCAACAGTGAGTACTTATACATAAAATTCTATATGTGCAAGAGAGAACAAAATACTTCCCCTCTATGAAACACCCACTACTCTAGACTCGATTGAGCTCGATACACTCTCCGAAGAGGGGAATGCGACATTGTCTCTCTGTTGTTGTATAACTTTCTGTTTTTCACTCACAGAATGGATATACGAAACATAATTATTTGCCGAATCGGTATATGACCGGAGCTTACTAAAAATATAATCCTATATTGCTTAGTCTGCCTGTTATTGCTGACAATGTTGTCGGCCGCTCTGCTGCAACCACGTATTGCAGTGAAAATATTGCTTCTTCAAAAGCCCTTTTAAGAACAGTTGAGTTGGTGAAGATATCTTATTAATTCCAAAATATGCTTTGGGTAGTATAACTTTCAGTTTAGTTGAGACATGGATTTGAAATTTTATGTTGAGTTTTAAATCTATAGGTACGGTGCTGCTTTTTCATAAAGTACCACAATAATGTACAGGCTGTGAAATAGTATAATTGCAGAAAATGTCGAGGTTTTAAGGGTAACCGTACATAGTCGATTTCTAATTGTACAACAATTTAGTCGGCTTTCTAATGGTATTAGCTCTTATGTAAGTACGCACAGAGTACAACGGGGGACCAACTCAATTTTTAAATTAATAGCAGTCGGTGCACCCTTTCAACTAAACAGTTTAGTCGTTTTTTAATCGACTGTGTGCGGTTACCCTAAGAAGTTTCTTACGACTTTTTCCAGCTTTCTGACCAAACTTCTCCAAGAAGCAGACTAATCGAAAGTTAAGCCATGCCATGTTCACTTCGTAGAAACGGTGGAGGTTTACCATCACGTAACTGTTACCATACTACTACGTTACTATACGTACTTGACATTACTATACGTATATACGTATACGTATACGTATATACGTTACTATTCGTACTATACGTGTCTATACGTATATACGTATGGTAACAGTCACGTGATGGTAAAGCTCCACCGTTTCTACTGTATATAATATAGATTTGTATATATACATAATAAGAAAGTAGTTCGTTGCCGATACAAGTTAGGTCAAACTTTTATGCCGCATCCACCACAATAACAGTCTTCTCAAGGTTTACAATACGTCAGCTATTTAAACATCTTGTTTTCTACTAGCTGCGGAGCTATAATAGGATTCTTCAGTTAACGACATTGAATTTTTTGGCATCAACTGGTTCAAGATTGGTGAGGCAGCTTCTGGAATAGTTTTTCTTAATATTATCGGCTTTGACGCTTGATTTGAAAAAAATCATTTTTTCTTGTGTATTTTGGTTTAGCTACTTCACATTGTATCATTTCCCTAGAATTATTATGGTTATTGTTACAAACAAAAAAAAGGTCTTTTATACTAAACTTATTCTGTATACAATTTTCAGTGTCTCTAACATGCAGAAAATCATATTACCCATTTTTTTACTAACTAGATCAAATTTAATCAAGATTCTGCATATTTCCATCAAGATTTGCTATTCCTGTCATGTACAATATTTTCATATTTGTTGCTTGCCTGGTCTATGACTCAAGAACAATTTGTAATACGGTGTAATATACCAGAATGAAGGCAGACACTTTCTGCGACAAGTTAAAATCAATATGGCGCTTGCTCTGCTTTGCTACCGCGTGCCAGTCACGCTAACTACCTGTAGTGTAACTTGGTGTGTTGTGGGAGAAAATACTCTGTACTTTCATTCCGGTAACGTAGTTCTATAGAGTCGGGCTCGGAAAATTTCGATTACTCTCGGAAAGTGTCGTACGTGGTAAAGTGAGTGTATGGAAATATAATTTTCCGAATTAATATCTAAGGGCGCTGTTATACACGCCAGTTTTATTCTTTTACTCTTTAATAGATAGTTATAATAATAATTAGTTTTTAAATAATTTCTCAAACTGAAGGCTTGGCTATCAGTCACTTTTACTGGAGCTACGTTTCAAAGAGGTTTCTCCATAATGACTTTTTGACGTTACACGTCTCCCAAATAGACTTGTATAACAACTATAAATACAGCTAAACAAAATTGGTTTTTGTTTTTGACTTTTCTCAGAATGTCTTTTGATTTCAATCCAAGTTGATTTTTTTTTCCCGCCGTTATACGGGATGTCTCAAAATCGATGGTATTGCAGGGTATTTCGAGAATTGGAGGAAATAGATACTATTGCTTGATTTTTTGTTAAACAAGCCATGGTCTAACCAGATCTTCAGTTAGTTTGATTATTTTCGAGATAAAGGGCGGTTTTCCAGAATTCATGTGAGAGAAGTTGAAGCGAACCTTTGATAGAGTGACCAAAGAAAAGTTAAGTACAGTGGGAAATTTAGGTGAATCAGGCTATTAGATATGACATAAACTGAAGTAGTTTTATAATAGGTCACTCTCTATATTCTGTTTTTTGTTTTCTGTTTTAATCCTTATTCACGTGACATGACCTATTATATGTATTATAATTTCTACAATAAAGTTACATAAAATGTCCCAGTAAAGCTATATCAATGAATTATCTTTAAAAATTGTACATACCCAAATAGAATAAACAATTGCTTACTAAGTGTGGATTTATGCAGACACATTTAACAATTATCAATTAGCATTTAACAAATTAACATTTATCAATTAACAATTAGTAAAACTGCCATCGTTTATGCAGACACAATTATAAATTAGGAGAAAATAGTAAGCATGCGCACGAGCCCGGGATTCTAGTTGTTTACAATAACCATTAACCCTACATTTTCATAAATGACGAGAAATTGTCGAACAAGATTGATAAGAGTAGCATCATCCATTTTTACAACTTGAAAATTAAAAATAACCAAAACAATCAAACACACAATATAACCTGTCAACCACTTTTCTATAAAAAAAGTGAGATTTACTTCAGGATCTGCGTACTAGTTGCGCACTAGATGAAAATTCGGTACAATTAATTTAAGAAGTTAAAAGTTGGCCAACTTCACAATTGTTAAATGATAAATGATAATTGTTAATTGTGTGCATAAATGGAGTCATAGTGAAATGAGTAGTTCAACTTATAATTGATAAATGTTAATTGTTAAATGCTAATTGATAATTGTTAAATGTGTCTGCATAAATCCACACTAAGTATGCAAATTCAATACGTAACGCCTGCTACACGAACTTACATTATTGGGCGTACTGAAAAAATACAACTATTCAACATAATAACAATACAATAAAGAACCAATGTCAAAGTGAGAAAAAAATGTGAATATATATTTTCTTCCTGAAATATAATAAAAATGTTCTCCGTATCATGGATGATTAATTGGCATCTTTTACGTAGATGTAATAGCAGTCATTATACTACTTGATCGGTGGATCGGAGCAAACGAACCATCAATATGTTATTTTTTCATTTGTGGATTTAAAAGGAAATAATATTCATAACAGTCACTTTAATATTAAAGAAGTTCCTACAACGTATCCTCGAGGCGCTTCGAAATTTAAGACATATTCAAATACTGAATGCTGTGTAATCACCTGATCTTCGATGCATTTTTTTTTCTCGCTCTTATTCTTTTTTTAGGCCATTGACTTTGTACTTCGAAAGTCAGGGGGAAAACTCATGTTCACTGATATGAGTAGTGTTGGGCTTCAACTTAATTAACGTGACCTACCAACCAAAAACCCCCTTTGTAAATTTGCTGATGTTCATAGTTAGACGGTTCTATTGAAAACATAAATCGATAAGCTAGATGTGGGATTAGATTTTAAAATATATATCTATTAATTTTAAATATTCGATAACTTTCTGAAAGTTCGTAGTAGGGGACAGGTATTTTGGGTCGTTAGTTTGTATACCTATATCTGATGGCGAGAATCTCTAAATTTTTTACAATAAAAAAGAATATGTTCGACTGTAAGTTGAAAACTACATTCTTCTCATTCCGGGGGTATTCTTCCAAGAAGTAAGTATGAAGATGTTAAATGTGTATGTCCCATTCTTATTCTGGATATGATGACCTGGTGTTTTCTGTTTGTTAAGTTGTATATACTTGGGCGTAATGATACAATTATTGGTTTTACTGTTTTGAGGAAGGTGTTATTTAGATACCACCCATTTTGCCAAGTATTCACAATTCTGTTGCTAAGGTTTTTATTCAAATCTTGATAAGAATATCTTCTTACATTTATCCTGTCTAATGAAGTTGCTTCTTTCGCTGCCTTATCAGCCTTTTCATTTCCTGGTATGCCTGTGTGACTTGTTACCCAAATATATTATTATTATTATTATTATTTTTTCTCTTATTTTTTTGGGAATCAAACCACAATAATGTTTTTTATTTTTTATTTCGACGTTTCGGTAGCGTTCCAGCTACCGTTGTCAAGATTAACTAGTAATGAATGAATGAATAATATCTGGAACGTGCACTTCACTGGATTCCATTTCTAGTGGACTACATATCGTTAGAGTGTCATAAAATAGAATATTTTATTTCACATTTTACCAGAGGTGTGATCTACTATGGATGAATAAAATTTGACAACAAAGTTTTGTAGTCTTAAACTTCAAAATATTATTGATTGTCTAGTTGTCAAATTTTTTTCGTTGTGTCAGATTTAGACCAACAATTATTCATTCATTCATTACTTGTTAATCTTGACAACGGTAGCTGGAACAGAAAAATGGGGTGCATGCTGAGCATGTACTTACTAAAGTTTTTTCTTTATTTGGAGTGGAAAATCGATATTCATATTATTATATTATTGTAATAAAATAGTTGTAGTTTCTTGAGTGAAACCAACAATTTGAGTTTGTTCATAACACGATACCTACTTATTAAACTTGGAATAATTATTCAATTAAAAAAAACCATTGATATAGCTTTACCACACATTTTATGAAACCTGTAGTAGAGATTATAAGAAAAAGACATACATAGTATCATATTGGAAAAAGAAACAAAAAACAATCAATGTACATAATGTAATCAACTTAATTCATAAAGTCATCATAGATCTTAAATAGTCAATTAATAAATGTTTGTATAAGAGTGGCAAGCATAACACTTTTCACATTAAACGGGACATTATTTTCCGGTATTCTAAATTCCGCCAAGCGAGAGCGTCGGATGTAGAGTAAGATGTCGTTTTAAAGCACTTGCAATTCTCACAGTGGTCGTTTGCCTCGTACTTAGCGTAGGATATATATTAACATGTCTCAAAACTCCAACTTCATCACTAGCAGGGGTGTCGTTAAAAGTTCTTTGAAGGGGTGGACAAAAAGCATATTTTCCAACTAGACTTGAATAAGTTTGCCAACTCAAACCATAAAAATGTCCCAGCTTCGTACTTAGGCAAACGTAACTGAAATGTTGAAATACCGCTCGCTCAAGAGCCAGACAGACAAACGCGAGGTCAAGATTTTCCGATATTTTTATATTATTTTCGTTTCAAAATATATAGGAAAATTTAGAACCATTCTAACATGATTGAAAATTCAAATTAACTCTAAATAGCTGCAGTAAACTATTGATAAGTGATGGACCAGCATTTCTCAACATACCAAAATAAATAGTTTGTGATTTCAAAAATAAAATATCAAATATTTTTGAAGAAACTTATTTGGCAGAGATTTGAGGTTTAGAATAGGAAGATCATCTGATCTTTCTTGTTTACTTAACTGTGAAATCTGGCTGAATGATTATGGCAATCATGGTCTTCTGAATAAAAAAGAAGAATAATTGACAGGGCAGGCGGAGCTAAATTCAGACTTCAAGTTTATTAAATCTGCTCATATACCAAATAATTTAATGGGATTCAGGTTAACATTAAAAAAACACTATAATTTATGGATAGATTAATGATTTGGGACCATTTGTATTTTTTGTTCTATACAATAAAGGCCAATCATATGTTCCATATAAAGAAAGTTATACTTCCACTCTTTTCAGTTGATGGCCTCTTTATGTCTTTCATTAACCATGATAGATTTTCTCTATATATCACGGCAAAAATAAAAATGGAATATCTGGTCTTAACGATTGGAAAATATTACTTGTATAACCTTCATAGAATACAATAGTGTTTTTGCTCATTTTTTCTTAACTAGACCATCAAGAATCACGAAGATAAACCTACACTTATATATCCTATTGGAAAAATTACACAGTTGACATTGCAAGTAATCCACCACATTTCTGGAAGTATATTAATTTTAATAAGTAATTGTGACAGTTATCTATACTATATTTTGAAGCTTAAGAATGCAAGATTTTTGAGGTCCACTCAGGGTGGATTATATCTTCGATGAAATTATTATTCTGTCTTGCAATAACATTCAGATAGTGCATCTTTCAGGAACAGTTTTCTTAAATATGGCGTTTTTTGTTAATTTTGGAAATTATAGATTACAGCCCACGTAGCATTCGTTGGAGATGTATATGTTGTGAATATACATATCACCGAAACGAAACATATCGCATATATTGAGAAAATGCAAGAAGAGGTCGATTTTTATTTCAAGGGGAACATCTATCGATCATATCCTCAACTCTGCTACATCCCTCCCCTCCCCTCTGTCACTATTACCAATAAAATTGAAATAGGTAAAGTACTAAGTGTGACACATCATTGAAAAGGCAATTTTATAAGGAATTTGACACTGTGACATGTGACAGTTCAAATAACCGTATTTTCATGTGAAAGCCAAATTCAACAATATAATGCTCATTTCCTTTGGAATAAAATTCAACTTACTACGCCTATGTTTTCGTAAAATAAAAATAAAGGTTTTTGTTTCCATAACTACAAGGTCTGTTTTTTAGTATAGCGTCAATTCATAATAAAAATAAAAATAAAAAAGTGAACATAAAAATTAAATTGGAAAATTTAGAACAACTCCCATAATTAGAAACTAAATTACTTCAATGTAAATGTTGTCCATTAACTTCCACACACGAATATAAATTATTCTCGAATCTTTGTCTGACGTTTTGGAGCATTTCTGGAGTTATTTGACGACATTCGGTAATAATACGTTCATGTAACTCTTCTAAGGAAAAGCAAACGCGTGCTTTGAACGGGAAGTCACGCCCTTTTCCGTAGTGACGTGAAGTAGCCTACATTTTTTGGCCTCCTAGCAGCATTTGGCCAGCATATAAGCTTGTTCGCTTTGTAGGCAAAGCAAAATATGAATATTTTTGACAATCATCACATAATAGTTGTTTATGCAGCAACTGCAAAAAGTAAGTGCGACCTGAAATTGTTGAGAGCAATAAACACTTTTTGCACGAGTTGCAAACAAATTAAACTTTTAATTATCAATTGAAATTGAACAAATTAAGCTGTTGAAACATAGAGGGTGGCCCACCGTATACGCTTGGGTTCATTATATCTAATTGGCAGATGTTATCAGAAGATGTTTCAAATTAAAAATATGTAGTTAATTATATAATATTATAATACATAAAATTCTCGTGTCACGGTGTTTCGTGAATCTTAGCGTGCATATCGGCTAGGGTGGTGAATCGAACAACATCTATTTTTCATCCCCCTAAATGTTAATTTTCTATTTTATTTTTTTAACAAAATTTAACTTTAACTTTACGATAAACATAATACATTTTTATTTTAATCTCTAGTTTAGATTTATAATAAGTCCTGGTAGGTGGCGCTGCAATCGGGTTCATACTGAACAACTAATAGTTGATTAATTAAACCCATTTTGAAAAAATGTTGTACGATGCAGCAGTACAGGCCTGACAAAGGAAAACAAGAAATGAAAGCTCTTCTAATATTTACACAATCAAATTATAATATGTATAGATAAGGTGGTAAACTATTTATCATGAAAAATACTTTCAACTTGAAAAATAAAAATTTGGTAATGTATCTTCCAAAGCACACATGAATAATAGAATAATTAAATGAGTTCAAAAATTAGTCTCAAATATTATTTTACCGGCCAAACATTTCAGTTGTAGAATAATCATATTATTTAGCATTATCTTCTCGCTTCTAGAAGAAACAAGAGCGATACAGTGCTATTACTATCGGAACGAGTACCTCCTGTGGGCTTTGATCTTAAGTCAATCATGTTGGCATGAGTCAAAACGAAATATCTTGGAACGAAGAATTCGGTTTAAGAAATTGGGATTTAGCCGTTGAGAATTTTAATGACAGAGGCTGGAGTAGCATCACTGGAAAATACCCACATAGAATATAGCACAAAAACTAAGCATTAATATTAACCAGACAAGAACAAAATTTTCACCCTACTAGCGAAAGGTTAGGCTGAAACACATTTTTGGGGACCGGAACAATCAGTGAAGTGAAACGTGGAAGGATTATACTTAAGTACTTTTAGTCGACTTTATTAGAATGATTTGAACGTACGATATGTATCGTAGATGTTGTATTTAATTCGGAAATACTTCTAGGTTATGAGTCATAGTTCAGCTTTTGTAAATCACAATATCAAGACACGAAAAAGTAATAATTGGTTAATTACCCGAAGGCTGCGTTTAACGTGAAGGATAAGTAATATGTCGTAGACTCTAACGAACTCCAGTCTTTATCATAGCCATGTCCGATTAGTTATTTCGTGGAGATCGATAGGGACCAATCATGCAATTAGATAAACTGTCCTACTTCAAATCAATATCCATATTACAATCTCCAACAGTAAGAAGAATTAAAAATCTACTATTCGGGGTAAACCTGAGAGATACGTCGACGAAGCCGACCAGTTTAAACGCAGGTTTAGTGACAGATATCGAAATGCTATTTCGACAGTGCTAGTGATATCTAAAACCATTGTAACTGAATATCTCGACGGTGGAAATCTTACAAGGTTACAGAATACCTATCGCACCTGATTCCGATTCGACTGCTAGACTTCTTTTCGATTCGACTCTTTTCTATTCGATTTTGAATAATAGAATAGGTCTGATTATTCCAAAATATGCACTACACCTCCAACAAACTATTTTTTAATAAATGAAGTGATACAGTTTGGATTGAAATCAAATTACAACATCTCTACAGACGTCGCAATATGAAATTTCAGATGTCTCTCTACGTTTTCACTTATATTTGCCTCTGTCAACGAAAACAATCATCAGAGAACACATTTTGAGATTCTGTAGGAAAAAAATGATGTCCCTCACTTTGATGGATACGTGACTTAATTAATTGGAAAAAGGTGACTTCAAACAACACAATTAACTAAATGGTGGAAAATATGTGCTACTCACAACAATTCAATATTTATTTGTTTTACCGTTCAATTTAAGTGGAAATCTCTCTCCATTATGTGATTACTAATTGTCTTTTAATTCATAATACGTTAAGCTAAACATGCAGCTCAAAAATGATCGAAATGTTTCCGTAGCTTTTTATATCATTAGCAAATTATATTACCTGTAATTTAATGGAGTGGTAAGCCATGAAATCCTATGAAAATAACTAGGAAAAAATGCGGAAACAATTGCATATATCACAGTACAGGTGATTAGTGGGGCACATGGTTAGGTTACTTATCTTGTCAGTTTATTAATTTCCCTGCTGCAGCTGGAATTGCAGGGAATTTTTTCGGTATGGGGAAAGTGACATGCATACATGCACGTGTAATAGAACCACCCGAAGATGTCTGCGACCATTACTTAGTGTGAGACTCACCTTACGGAACTGCTCACTAAATATTCTACCCCATTTGAGATGTGACGCTGTCGGTACTGCCAGAAGAAGCATATTATCAGTAGTGCGCGAGTTGTCCTTACTTATTATCAACATTGCCCCTTTGTCTTGCCCATTCGTCCGTTTTCTTGGTCTCAATAATTATTTCTGTGATGTGTTGGATAATGTACTGGTACATTTCCTTGGTTCTGATGATCTCGTCAAGAAAACTGTCATGCGATAATTCAGATCCCGTTTTCAAATGCAGCAAGTTCTGTTGTGGTGATAGCCATGTTCAGTAAGGAATTAACTGAAGTGACTGTTCACGTTGTGGATTAGACATTCTGCCCTTTTAGTGACATCAGATATCAACCCGCGTGTCCATCTCCCCTCCTCCAAGTTTTTCCATTCCTCTTGCCAAACACTGTTTGTTCGTATTATAAATTGAAATTTTATCATATATTGTTAAGTTATAATTTGCATGTCCATTTTAGATTGGGATTGGAATTAAGTTTTTATTGTGCCAAATTCTATACAAATTTTGTTGTTTGTCAGGAAGAAAATGAAGAATTCTATTATTATGTTGAAAAGGATATTTAACAACACTGCTAATGTGGCTTCGATTGCATGCCTGTGTGACATGTCCTCTGGTCATCGAAATGGATGCGTAGGTACTTGAAGTTCTTTGTGGCTGTCTCCACAAAATAGTTCACTAGGAATTTGATATAATTATGTCCTTTAGCCTTAGGAGCTCCAAATTTGACACACTCGGTTTTTATTCAACAATCTCAAATCTGTAGCTTACCATCCACTGGTGTACTGTCTTCAAGGATTTGTTAACTCGCGGAGTCAGATCGTGCGAGTTGTCCCCAACAGCTGGTTTGGCCAGATCGTCAGCAAATACTACCTTTAATACTCGGAGTCTTCACCCGCAATAAGTCGTCATAAGGACAACTTGGGATTTTTATGCCGGTTTTCTCCTCCCGGGACTCTTTTTTTTGGGCTACCAAACCATTGCCGATGAGTCCGAGCTTTGCGGCGCCAAGAACTCGCCGTTCGCCTCCCGTATCTAGTGGAACTTGTCAGAACTTGTGGTGCGGTCTTCCACTGACTTGCTGGTTCCACCTATTTGACATCAGCAGCCCTATCAGAGCCTCACCATTTTAAAGCTGTTTCTCAGCTACACTCTCTCCTTTCCATCCGTGATACCAGTACTAACGCGCTTGAAACCGTTCTCAGCCTTTTGGGCTCAAGTCGTTCCCCGTCCTCGTCTGGTACGAAGACGATGCATGCGCAGGGCTTGGGTATTTCCTCCCCCTCCATTGCAATGAGAGATGCACCCTCCCAAGGCTTTAGAGTTGGAATAATCTCCTTTGCCCACCTCGCACTTGTGTCATCAGCACAGATTAGTTCCAGGAAGCCCGGTCTATGCGTGCTCTTCAGGAAGCGAACCTGGGGTCCTCCTTCCGGAATTGCATCATAGGCGGCCAGAATGGTTTTTTGGACTGCCTTAAGCTTGTCCGGATCCATCCTTACTTGCGGGAATCCTGTAGGTGCTGCCGCAACTTTTACTGCAGCGGCAGCTTCACTGAAAGACACACCATCGGTTTTTGGCCTTTTCCCTTTGCGTTGACTTTCGGGAGGCGTGCCGGTTCTACATATCCATTCGTTCCTTTATTTTTTATTTCATTTTTTATTATGCTGGTAATCACATTTATCATCTCCTGACAGTTTTTTGTTCACCAGAGCCCAGTATATCACCAACTCAGGCGCGAGGGGCTCCATCATCGGAAGGAGGTAACTCTTCTCTTTTTCATATTCCTCTCCACATTCCAAGCAAAGATCATCCCTAAATTTTTTGATTACATAGGTGTACGACCTCAGGTGTACCACTCAGGAACTGAGTGAAGTAGTAGTTTGTTCGCCTGAAAAAAACACCTGTGCCACCATTCAAGATTCGGTATTATGGTCCTAGTTCACCAGGCTCTGCTTTCTCTTATTCTGACTGCCCCAACCCTACAGTCATAGGTTCTTTCCATCTCGTACACTTGTAGTGGCACAACACCCACAATCACCTGCACAGCTACTGTAGATGCGGTGCTACACAGTTTTATCAGAGGCTCTCGAGAATAGTTCTTTGTATTTTATATATTTAAGGACGTCCCCCCACATAGGGGCGCCGTATAATAAAATACAGACCTTTGATGTACTCCTGCCGTCATCCTCATCTACTTCTCTTTAGATACTCTCACTCTTTTTTCTGAGGTAGTCACTTATGAGGGTAATCATTTCTTCGCGCCGTAGAATGATGCCCCCATTTGCCGAACTAAATTCATTTATAATGTCTACTAATATTATGACCTATCTCTTTCTTGATCGTTTTGCGAAGTAAGTATCTTAGTAACTGCATCCACGGCTGAATAGTTATTTCAATACATTATTTGAAAAAGTTCTCTTAAACGAACACATCAACCTACATAATTCTTCATTTGATATTCTTCTTAACTGTCAAGAGGAAAACTGAGTTACATATACGGTTAACTTCACGAATGCATACATTTTTCAACCCAACATCAACTCTTTGTGAATTAAATTGACCATAAATTTTAGGAAACTTAGTACTCGTAAATCCAAGGGTGGTATAAGTCGCGTATATTCTGGAAATCGTAGGAAGTAGAGTTTATGGAGCTCTATTCGAAATCTTAATTCGCTTAGAGTATTATAGAAACAAAGGAATGCTATAGCATTCAACTTAATTTCAGTGTTTTAACAAAAAATAAAACAGAGGTTTATTATTTTGGGAATATTATAAACTACTATAAATATTTAAATAACATTTTTGTGAATATCACAACGCAGGGGTTTTCAAGAAGGATTTAGACTTTGCATTGGTACTTTGATGAAATGTCTAAATCTTATGATATAAGACCTGGCATTATCCTGTATGGAAAAAGTGCACCCCCTATGAACGATTATTTCGTTGATGGTGCAATTACAATAATTTTCTCTGAGTATCGACCAATATAAATTTATGTATATTATGACCATATTTTATCAGGTAGTTTGAACTTTTAAAGCTTGGGTTGTTTCTATTGCCCTTAAGTAGCAGAAACCACTTGAAATATTCATCACGCTTAGGTATGTGAATATACATAAAGGAACTACTTCTACAACAATTTAACAATAACAATATTTAAATTCAAAATCAGTCTGGCTTTAGAGAGAAACATTGTTGTGAGTCTGCACTACAATTGGTTGCATCAAAGTGGATGGAGTCTATAGATTCAAAAAAGTTATCTGTACTGTTTTCCTTGATTTTAAAAGAGCGTTTGAGACAATAATCAGGGACTTGTTAATCATAAACCTGAAAAAATATGGTATACTTACTTGAAAATGCACAAGAATGGTTCAGCAGTTACTTGAAAGATCGTTACCAACAAGTAAAAGTGAATGATTGTCAGTCCACTTCTTGTGAGGTATGGAGTCTCTCAAGGAACAGTATTGGGGCCCCTTTTTTATTTTATATATTAACGATATTAATAAGTTCTGTGATATTCCATTCATTAGATTTAAATTTATTTGATAATGACACTAAACTTTCAGTGGAGGGTGAGAATGTGAGCCGATGAATAAAATGCAGAATATTATTAAGTAATTAGAATCGTGGCTTATCGATAATGATTTGTATGTATATATGTTACAGGCCGAAAGACCAAACTAGTTTATTCTAGGACAAACTAGGAGAAACTGATTTTGTAGTGATTGATGCAATTAATGCACACTTTCCTGTACCTCTCTCTTGTCTGGCAATTATTTTTTCAGTTTTGTACGGTTTGACCGGATACCTATTAATATTTCAGGCCAAACTGGTTTTTCCTAGGACAAACCAAGTGGTTTGTTCTTATGTTTGTGAGAGAATTAAATTAAAAAAAAGTATTGATAATTTCATTTATCACTGAAGTAGTGAATAACTTTTTTAAATGGCTTTATAGTCGAAGAAAGTAAAATCAAATAAAATTTTATTGGAATCTGTTTATTCGTTTATTTTTTACGATTTTTAAAATTTTTAACTCTCTTAAAAACCCCCTTAAAGTACACCAATGAGTTTGATGTTTTGAAAAATAAAAAAAATCGATTTAAATAAATATTTTTGGAATTTTTTCATGCATCGGCCTCCTCTTCCTTTTTTTATGAATCTTACAAATTTTAAATCCCCTTAAAAGTCCCCTCCCTAATTAAGGTTAATATCCCACTTGATGCGCTTGATAATTAAGATAAAAAGTATGCTTACCTTCAAATAAAACCCTAATAAAACACTAAAGAGTACCTGAAAGTCGCAAATTCACAAAGAAAATAATATTAGATACCTACACCATCAAAATAGACATAAATAATTAAAACGAGAAGAAACATTTGTCGATGCTCACGAAAAACGAACTGCTATAGATTCACATGTACAAACCTATAAAAAATAACTGCCAGACAAGAGCGTGGTACAGACATGAGAGCATTAATTGCATCAAGCACTACGAAATCAGTTTTTCCTAGGACAAACTAGTTTGGCCTGAAAATTTATAAGAAAAACATAACCTCAGATGATTAATGCTCATACTCATAAACAACACTCAAGGCTGAGCACGTCACTATAGACAGATTCATACAAGAGTGGGTATAGGGAGAAATATCTTTCTAACACATTTTCAACAAGATGTGATAACGATAACTACTGTACCAGAGAATGCTTGAAAAAATGTATATTGCTGGTGAACTGTGAAATTTTCCAAAATCAACTGACAAAAGGAAGCAAACAAAGCTATTCTTGAACGCAAATGTGTTTCCCGAGTTGGTCTGGTGAAATCTCCACTAATACTGCATCATACTGTGTGTGTGTTTATCCATATCATTCAGTTCAGCGCTTATGATCCTATTCTCATGGATATATTTTGTAAAAATAACTCTGGCTAAAAAGAAATAGACTCCAGGAATACGTGCCCAGCAGTAATTTTGATAGCACAGTTTTAAAACAAAACCTTGCTGACAAAACCATTTGATTTTCCCGATATATTCTGTTAATTACTAGGGGTCTATTGTATTCACAACTTATGTATCCCACTTGGAGCAGAATGATTAACCAAGAGATTATGATTTTCCACTCTTTAACCAATGACGTTCAAACGTACCTACATATATTTTCAGGATTATAAATTAATTACACCATAATATATTTTTAAGACAGAAGTAGTGAACGCATTTGTGCCGCATATTTATTTTTGTTTGTGTAAACCGCAACATTATAGTATAAATACTGGTATTAAAACCTCTCTGGTCTATATTCATATATATAAAATAAGATATTTCGTATTTTAAATGGAGCGTCAATATAGCGTGAGAATTTTCGATACGAATCCAATGAAGCACTTTTTCCAGGTTCTATAGAGTGTATCAGCATTTCAAATATCCCAGCATATAAACGAAATCTGTTCGCAAATTTAAATATTCCGCATGTATTTGCCGGAATGTTCCATTCCTTTTAAGCGATATCGTATAAGGCTCACACTTAAAAAAACTCCCAGCATTTGGTATAAGCAAATGTCCAGAGGTGTAACACCAAACTCGATTGATGGTTTTTTTTTACGTCAGTTATATAAAAAAAACGATAAGCAGTATTTTGATTAACTCAAATACAGTTTCCTGTAACAACAATTGTCATATTTAAGTAAACCGTATTATCAATAGATGTCAATATAATAGTATTATAATATTATAACTCCTTATAAATTTGAAGATTTGACAATGAATTAAACTTCTAAGTTAAACGGGAATGGTTTATCTGCAAGATATAACCAACCATTCTGGTTTGTAATTAGAAGAGACAATATAACTTGCAGACCGGCGTCGGCGTATAAAACTAATATGCATTTGCTTGAATTTTTTGGAAACCAGACCTGATACTTGGCATTCCAAAATGTCCTTCTATTGCACAAGTGAATGTACAAATTTGAATGGATTATATGATTAATAAAATAATATATCAAATGCTTAGCTACACATTAATAATAAGTTCAATCAATGACTGGAATTGCAAAGTTCGAGGACTAAGTATATATCTTCTGTAAGTTCCTTGTAGCATTACTTATTCTTTTTTCTTATTATTTGGGAATCAAACCACAATAATGTTTTCTATATTTCTATACTAGTTAATCTTGACAACGGTAGCTGGAACGCTACCGAAACGTCGAAATAAAAAATAAAAAACATTATTGTGGTTTTATTCCCAAATAATAAGAAAAAAGACTAAGTATATACTTTGTATTAAACCGTATAAAATTGTGCATAATTTCAATTGTCACAAAATTATGAATAAATTTGGAAGCTATCCAATTTATATTTCCAGCCTAAGCTGATTTAAAGTTCACCACACCACGGTCACTAACTATCATTAACATTAATAACACCTATTAATCCCTGCTGTATAATTTACCTACATCAAAATAATTCAAAAAACGCATGAATATTGTTTATATTGATAAATAGCCGTCGACAAAAAGTTTATTATTAATGTCATAAGTTTTCCTTAACATAATTATATTCATGTACTTAATTTAAAGATTCTAACCCCAATTTGAAGTTTTTGATGAAGTTAATTGCTTTTAACCGTTATCGTCGACTTACCGCGGTTAGTGCCTGTTACAAGAAACTATGGAAAAGCTTATAGCGGTGCATTATCTAATTTTAGTGACACTATCCAGCAGACACATCATAACATTGAGTACAGCTTGTTATGTTTTTCCCAAAGGTAAGTTTGTGTTTGTAATATTTTTGAATTTTAACCTTTTGTGTTTCAACCCATATTATCTTGTTGAATTACTATCACAGGAATATATACAAGTCCTCGTGCTACTGAACTTATCAATATACCCTTACAAAAGTACTCGCTATTTATAAATTCTATTGGCATATAAGACATACTTTCCAATTATTGTGCAGTGAACAATGAAAACGAGTGTCACTAGCTCTAGCTATTTTCTAAAAACATATTCCGCACTTAAGAAATTTGTTCATGCCATTCATGAAACAAAATTGTCATAGTATTAAAACGTGCATTTCACATACACGTACATGAAAAGTTAAAATCTGGTAGCAGAAAGTGATATGTAACTTCCACAGATGCATTTTGAAATAGATGATATCAAACTGTTGATTTTAGTCAATCCAGTAGTGTAATATACAGTCTAAAGGTATATCATCTGAAATTGGCATGTTATTGTCATGTCGATATATCCGGTTTTGATTGTTTAACTATATTAACAAAGGCTTAGAGCAATGATTTAGCTTTATCTTAAGGAGGCAATCAATTAGATGTGTAGATGAGCTTTGGGATAATAATTTATACTCAATGATAATGAGCAGCTTAGTATACCTGTTGATGGCAATATTGGAATGAACAGCTCAATATATGTTAATTTTCTAATTGGTATTTCGCATTCAAATATCGTTTTATATATAAATATTTTATCTATAAATTTTTCACTAGCTAGAACCCGATCACGCGCTGCTGTTGCTCAGTTGTATAAGCTTTATTGTTATTACATTGTATCACTGCATTTTACCAAAAATAGATTACAATATGCCAGAATAAAACTGAGTTCTTTGGATTTTAGAGCAGATTTGATGAAGTTAAGCTTGTATGTATTCAGAGTGTCCCGGGACTAATGGGAAAAAAGTCAGGAGCGTATAATCTGAGCCAAAATAATGTTAGTACTTCATATAAACTTTTTCTATGCGGGCCCTCGTTTTCGAGTTATAGGCCTCCAAAGTTTTAATTTTAAATGGTTTTTATTTTCATTTTTTGTACTAGTTATTTGATTCACGGCAAAGCTATAATGTACGTGTATGTTTATTTTGGAAAAGTAAACAGATTTACAGTAGTGCCTTGAAGCCAGGGACGGACTACTCGCAATGGTTAGTGATCCAAAAATGTTGCAGGGATGGCACACCCTGTATGAAATTATCGAAATTGACTTCCCCACACATTAGGCTAACGAAAAAATAATCTTGTTGGAATTCGATCAAATAAGCCGTTTGGCTAATATTTACAGTTTTATTGATGAACTACGTACCAATTTACGCATTTACCATTTTTATAAGTACACAACGAGGTAAAACTAACTTATTAATACGATGTCCAAGATTTACCTAGAGTAGGTACTACAAAAAAATAATTTGATGATAGTAGATGAAAAAAACATTAAGAACTTATTTCATGGGAATTAAATAGGTAAATTGATAGTTTCAACCCTTACCTACACTGTGAAATTCATACATATCAATGTTTAAAAATACTCATTATTTTTATTTCACAATATTTATAAGTTTCACAAAAAACTTAGACCCGACCGGTTTCGATGTTTATACATCATTTGAAAATGACCGGTCGGGTCTAAGTTTTTTGTAAAACTTATAAATATTGTGAAATAAAGATAATGAGTATCTTTAAACATTGATATTAAATAGGTACGCAAACAACGTAATTAGTTGCCTTTAATCAAAATTACGAACACAACATTATTGAACCATTAAGAAAACCTAAAAAAACAAAAGTTATAAAACATTCTAAAACTAATTCCTAAACAACAACAACAAAACTAACGTTATTCTAATAAATGTTCAATATGAGCTCCTCCCACTTCCACGCACATTCTAAGTCTACGAAGGTTGTTCCTTGGCACTTGAAAGAGCAATTCCAAATTATTTCTAATAACATTGCAGTGTAACACAATTCTGTCTATTAAATCTTGACTTGTTTGCACAGGTGTTGCGTATACCTTACTTTTGAGATAACCCCAGAAAAATAAATCCATAGGATTAACGTCTCCTGATCGCGGTGACGGTGGCCATTGAAAAGGGCCTCCACGCCCAATCCATCTATTAGGAAACCTTGTGTGTAAATGCTGCCGTACATCTAAACTGAAATGAGGAGGGGCCCCATCATACATGAGCCATAAATTCCTACGAGTTTGTAGTGGCACATCATCAAACAGGTTCCATAACATTTTGCAAAAACTCCAAATATCTCTGAACGGTCGAAGTACCGTTAATAATGTATGGCCCTATCAAATGATTGCCAACTATTCCTGCCCAAACATTAACCATGAATCTATGCTGGTTCCTAGTTTGGATAATGCCATGTGGATTCACATCATCCCATAAATGCATATTATGAGAATTACTGACTTCATCTCTGGTGAAACCGGATTCGTTCGTAAAGAGAACGTTACTAATAAATGTATTGTCTGCTTGTTGTCGCAGAAACCACTGGCTATACTCAAGTCGTGCAGGATAATCAGCCACTGTCATACTGTGTACTTTTTCCATGTGAAAAGGATATGGCAGCTGTTTTTTAAGGACGCGATGAACAACTGATTTCGAGATGTTATGTTCTCTTGATAATTTTAGTAAACTCGTTGACGGTTCATTATCAACTGCATTTAACAAGTCTTGTTCATCTGCCACAGTACGTACGCTTCGTACTGGACCTTCTCCACATTTTTTTGACAAAAAACTTCCTAAAATATAAAATTTTGTTTTGTATACATGTAAAATTACATTCACTTATTCATACCTGTTTCTCGTAACCTGAGATCAATACGCTCAAACATTCGTCTGTCTGGCAATGCTCTGTTTGGAAAATGTTCTGCATAAAGCCTACATTAAATGCATATCTGCGTACTCAATAAAAGTGAATTCTGCTATTGTAACTGTTAAATTAAGGACTTATGAATTATTGACAAGTACTGACTACGAACTATTCTACACAACGTTTGACAACTAATCCTATGGTCACTTGATAAAAGGTAAAAACACTTTTAAAACGTTTTTACCAACTTTAGAATTAATAAGTCGTTAATGTTTTAATGTGTTAATCTTCTGGTATCGTTAAATTATTTTTTTTGTAGTACTGTAGGTAAATCTTGGACATCGTATAAATAAGTTAGTTTTACCTCGTTGTGTACTTATAAAAATGGTGAATGCGTAAATTGGTACGTAGTGCATTAATAAAACTGTAAATATTAGCCAAACGGCTTATTTGATCAAATCCCAACAAGAGGACCTTTTCGTAAGCTTAATGTGTGGGGAAGAAAATTTCGATAATTTCATACAGGGTGTGCCATCTCTGCAAATTTTTTGGATCACTAACCATTGCGAGTAGTCCGTCCCTGGCTTCAGGGCACTTCTGTAAATCTGTTTACCTTTCCAAAATAAACATACACGTACATTATAGCTATTCCTTAAATTTTATAAAGATCAATTAACTAGTACAAAAAATAAAAATAAAAACCAAATTCAAAATTAAAACAAAGTATGTATGTATGTGTATGTGTGTGTATGTATGTATATTTAGGTGACATTCACTGAGACCTAGAAGATCTATTGTGCCTCCTTACTACTACTTAGTTCCTGAGGAAAGTCTCAGAGACTAGTAGCTTCCCTAGACCCTTTTCCCGGAAGAATTTAAGGATATCAGCAGGATTTAACTTAGGTGAGTCTCTCTTCTCTCCAGTAGTTTCCTAGGTGTTGTGCACTGGAATTCTAATTTACTGTGCAATTCGCAAGTATGTGTATGGATGTTTCCTCTTCTATTCCACATAATCTAGATTCTTACTTGAAAATAGCATTGCTAAGATATGGAGCACTGTCGTAGTCGACGTGTATTTCTTCCAGACTCGTGGGATAAGTGATGAATCAAAACACGAGACAAAAGACAACCCTGGTTGCAGATAGTGGAGCTGGATCTGTAACTGTTATCGAACAGCTTTGAATACATACGAATCAGGAGACGACGGTTCCACATCGGTTCCTGATCGTTAAGAAAAAGGAAGGGGATTTTGCTAACACAAATCCTTTCCTGATTAGTAAATATTTATATGGAATCGCAGGAGAAGTTAAGAAATTGCAAAAAGTTAAAGAAGGCTTACTAATTGAAACCGCTTCGGCAGCCCAATCAAGAAGAATATGCCAGCTAACAAAATTTCTAGATTCTGATGTTGAAGTGATTCCGTCCTCCAGACTGAACTATTCTAAGGGTATAGTATATTGTAAGGATTTGTTAAATTGCACAGAAGCAGAAATCCTGAATGAAACCAAAGAACAAGGTATAATCGCAGTGAGAAGAATTAAATCGAAACGAGATGGAGAATTTAAAGAAACCCCAAATCATATTTTGACATTTGATACACCAAAACTTCCAAAAGAAGTTGAAGCTGCTTTTTACAAACTCTCTGTGCGCCCATTCATTCCCTCCCCACTGAGATGTTTCCGCTGTCAACTTTTCGAACATATGTCTTTATCATGCACAAAAGAGCAAATTTGTATATGTAGCCAGCCCTTATATACCGGTAATCCATGTCAACCTCCGATAAAATGCGCAAACTGTAATGGACCTCACTCTGCGAGATCCAAGGACAGTCCAGTATATAAACGAGATGTCGCAATTCAGGAACTCAAGGTTAAAGAAAATCTGTCATATATTGAAGCACGAAGAAAGGTAGTAATTGATCCTCCCAAACCAAACATTTCATATGCTCAAGCCAGCCTAAATTGCTCCTCTACAAACACTCTTAGTACTAATATCTAATAAACGACGTTGTCCCTATGATAATGAACGAGATTAAACAGCTACATATGATCCCTTTAATCCCCTCCCAGTATCCCAGATCCGTCTCTAGCATATCACAACACGAATTATCCCAGTCACAAAAACCAAAACGAAATAGAACAGACAGCTCTGAGGCTGAGTAACAAGTGAAACACAAAGGAATAGTAGCAAGAAAAAAAAGAAACTGGGCTGGCCCAAATGCAAGCCCCCACGAAACAATCATGTCAATGAAAATAATCCCGCAGGCAGTCAAAGGTCAGATATGTCCTTTTGAATGATTTCATTTAAAATAGTGAATAATATTACATTCATTTATTCATTCAAAGATATATTTATCAATTATTTTACAAAAATATATTTAATACTTATTTACAAATATATAATTATTTAGTACTTTTTTTATAAATCATTTCATTTATACTATACATTTTGTTTATTAATTCTATACATTTTATTTATTCATACTATACATATATATACACTTCTTATTTTATACAGATTTTTGATACTCTTAAAAGGATCTCTACCAAAAAGATATAATTTTATGACGATTATCGATAATCCAATTAGTATAATTCACTGGAATTCTAACGGTTATACGACACACTATCCTGAGATAAAACAAATGTTGGTGGAGAAATCACCAATAATCTTGTGCTTACAGGAGACACATTTAAAGCCAGGAAAGCAACAAGAGGATATAACTCTCTTCGTTGTGATGTGCTAGAGGAGTGCTGAGTTTTTCAAAAGAAAACTTGAATGTCAGCGAACTTACACTAAACACAAACCTTCAAGCAGTTCCAATACGTGTGCAATACCCACAACAAATGACGATTTCTAATATTTATTTACCAGATATACAGTGGAGCTACGCGGAAATGGAAAACCTGATTCAACAGCTGAGACCTCCTTTCCTAATAGTAGGGGACTTCCCACAACACATTGTGGGGATCAAATAAAACAGATGCGAGAGGAAGAACATTGAAACAATTGGTAGAAAACTTTGATTTAACCATATTGAATACAGGTGAAAGTACATACATAAACACAAGATCAAGTAATATTATCAGCTATAGATCTATCAATATGTACACCAGATATAACCAACCCCCTTGGTAAAATGAAGTACATTAGGAAAATACGCAGATGAACATATAGAATTTTCGAATATGGTCACGACAGATATAACTATTTAAAGGTGGATCTTGAAAGAAGCCGACTGGGGTGAATATACAAGCATATTCGAACATCAGAATATTATACAACCACTCACGCCAGTTGCGGCACAAGTCGAATCTATCACAGAAAGTTTAACGTTAGCCACAAACGAATCAAATCAATCAAAAGAAATCAAATCAATCAAAGAAATGTTCCCTGGTGGAACAAAGATGCTGCTATTTCAATTAAAAATAAACATCAGGCATATATAATATTTTCAGCCACTTAGCCCATCTCTAACTATAAACAATACTTCCATATGTGACCCTCAACAAATAGCTGAATGTTTCAGCAAACAGTTTGAAGAAGTAAGTGCGTCAGATAACTACAGTCAACTATTTAAGGATATTAAATTTCAACAAGAAAATATATGTTTAAACTTTTCTGGCGTGTAGACATACTTGTGACATACTGATCAGTGAAAATGGAAGAAGCACTTCACTCATCAAAAAACACTGCTCGGGGCTGTGATTATATCACGTACGAATTAATTGAATACCTTCCTGAAACCATGAAAGGCCAGTTAGTTTATACCTATAATCAAATATGGAAAATACATACTTACCCAAGCAAATGGAAGACAGCTATAGTGCAACCTATTCCCCAATTTGGCAAAGATCTGCAGAACCCTTCAAGCTATCGACCTATATCACTAACTTGTTGTTTGGGCAAAGTTCTGGAAAAAATGGTCGCAACTAGGTTAATGTGGACTTTGGAAAACAAGAAATTATTATCAGAATATCAAATGGGCTTTAGAAAAAACCGTTCGACAACGGACCAATTGATCTACATGGAACACAAAATCCAAACTGCCTTTGCCGAAAGGAAACATATGATGGCAGTATTTTTTGATTTGGAGAAAGAATATGATACAACATGGAGGTACGGAATAATGAAAAAAATTTATGATTGGGGTTTTAGAGGGGAGTTGCCAAAATTTATTGACAGTTTCCTTTCTGATAGATTATTCATAGTCCAATTCAATCAAACGTTTTCAGAGACAAGATTGATGCAGATGGTATCCCTCAAGGCTCCCCTTTCTATTTGCAACGGGATCTTCGAAAACATATCCGAAAAAGTAGGACGAAAGTTTGTTGGATGACATAGCCATATTTTTTAAAGGACATCCAACAGAAGATTTAGAAAATCAAATCCAGCAGGCAGTTGGCCAAATCGCGCGAAATGCAGAGAGGAGTGGTTTTAAATTATCTACAGATAAAACCCACCTCAATAACTTTTGCAGACTGAGAAAACGACATCTTGAACCTAACATCAAATTATATGGGGCAGAAATTATTCAAAAATATTCCACAAAATTTTTGGGTCTAGTATTAGATAGAAAGTTATACTGGAAGGAAAATATTCAATGTATTACAAATAAATGTGATAAAAGGTTAAATTTCATTAAAGACATTGCACATTTATTTTGGGGTTGCGACAGGAAAATGCTTATAATATTGTACAAATCTATAATTCTCTCTCAAATTGATCCGCACGAAAATTAAAAATAACAAATTTCAGAATCAATACAAGGAAAAGCTTTGAGATTTGCATTAGGAGCATTCCGAACAAGCCCAAATTTTTCTTAATGCAGTAAAACGGGTGAGCGTACCTGAAAATGTGAAAAAAAGTTAAAGAATGGTAAAAATATGGCTAAAATAGTACAACTTACCTTTCTTAGATCAAGTAACCTTTATAGATATATTTAAAAAAAATGGAAATTGATACATCTGTGGATGAGCTAATAATTCTAAGTAGTTGAGAGATACCTGCAAATATATCTCAATACACTTTGTAATATGAATCCTCAAAGATTTCTGTCAACTTCCAATGGTAATTTTTCTCTAATGTTCTCTAATGTAGGCACTATAACCAATCTAATATATTGAACTTAATTTGTTACATTACCAGTATGTTCAAGCGAGACTTGATACGCTTTCCCTAGGGGTAAGTTAAAATGTACAATATTCAGTTCGTTACATTAACAGCATTGCATCGAAATGCAGTACCTACCGAGAATGGGCTTTATCATTCCGTTCATTAACTTAGTAATAATCTCCATTCTATACCATTTTGTCAAATTGTGAGAGCATTCCACCGTGTAAAGACTGAGGCTAATTGTATATTTGGTACGCCTGAATGACCACCAAACTTGGTGAAAGCGGAACATAGTACAGGTAGAGTATATAGGTATTTTATCTTAAATTTCCAATGTGAGTAATTGAAAATTATAAAAGTCAGGTTTCCAATATTAGAGTTTTGAACTATTTGCGTCCAAATATCATCTTTGTAAGGAAAAACTTTTATAAATTTCATTCACCTGTCATCATCGATTTGTTTGCTAAATAATTTTATTTAACAAGGGGTAGATTCATTTGAAATTTCGTATGCTCTCACAAAAATGAGATTCGATAAATATATGGCTTAAATTAGCTCTCTGAGAACAGCATTGACTGAAAATTAAGTGGTGGACATAAAATTTGATATTCATGAGCTACTATTTATTAATTTGAATACATTAAACGCTTTTTGAGGGGACAAAAAGGAGTTTTCACAGGTGTCCTAACAAGACACTGCCGCCTGAGTGGGCACCTCAAAAAGTTCAAGCCAGTAGATGAGGAAGAAAATAGATTTTGTGAAATAAAAGAAGGAATCTCTATATACATATTTGCGAAAAGCATAACATTGCAGAATTCCTAAATTTCCTTCAAGGAATAGGACTAAAGGAATTACTAGTATCTGAGACTTCATTAGGAGTTGAGTAAAAGAAGGAGGCACAATAGATATTTCAGATCTCAGTGAAGGTGCACCCTAAAACAATCGTACATACATTAGAAAGTGTTGTACCACTGTATAATATATATTTATGATTGAGTAAGTATCAAATATTAATGTAGATGGGCAAAACAGAAGAGACAAAGGAGACTTTTCGACAAAACGTGATTTTGTTATAATGTATCAAGAAGGCTTAGGAAATTATATTAATAGCTATTACCTGTGAAGAATAGATACATTAAACCACTTTTAATGAGAATTAGACGTCTGCTATGTTGCGTATACATTTTACCATACTATTATTACATGCTAGAAATGGTTCAAATGAATTAAAGTTTCCGCTACAACGACGAAAATTAATTATAACATGAAATTAGTTTATTAATTTCCACTACAACACTAGAGATTTATTAAAACTTGGCGAATACCAAAGAGGGCGCACAATCTTTCACATCGTACCATTCAGCTAAAACTTTAGTTTTTTGGCTTCGCAAATAAATACTCTGTATCCCACGTCTCTTGAATGTTTGAAAATATGAAGATTTCAAAACTTCGTAAGGCGTTAATAGTATATAGTATTAGTAATAATAGTATTATTCGAAATCTATGAATGAAAACAGTTTATTAATTGCTGTCAGTCCCCTCCAATGGAACAATGACACACTTTTCCATTCTAAATATGAAATAAATTGGATAAACTTTTAACACAAAGTCAAGTATTTTTGGAAATTTCAAAGCAGTTTTTTTAGATACCATTAAATTCAAGAAATAGTTTGATACACACAAGGCAAAGTTCAAGTGGTTTGGGACAATTATTTATATTCATGAAAGACAGTTGAATCATATCAAAAATAATCTGCTAGGTAAGTACCCCGGCCATGAGAGATGATAGTTATGGAATGAACGAAAATAAAGTTCAGTAAAATTGAGAGAAATACTCTTTAACAAATAATCATTATTCACGAGTTCTCTCTCATTTGCCCAAGCAAATGCTTCTATGATACTCTGAAATATCAAATTGATGGGTTCCACTCCGACTAACTCTCGTACATCTTTGCACGTTATTGCTTCGAAAAAATTGGTTAACAATTTCCTATCATGAGCATCTGTTTTTGTTCTCTATTTGCTTAATATCAATAGCAATCATCACAGCTGTAGTCACAAATATCAATGTTTCATTAAATGTTAATATGTGTTGGAAAATATCGAACTAAAAACCCTGAAAGGACCAAGAAGAAAATTAGTACATCCTCATTTTTTAAAATATGTATGTATAAATATGAATGTGAATATTTACTGATGCCTTTTTTCTACTCGGTTTCCCGGAAAAGTTACAGAGACCAGTAGTTCCTCTAGACCAATTTTCAACAGAAATTTTAGTATATCTACATGCTTCAGTTTAGGCAATTCTTTCTGTTCTATCCATTAGTCTCCCAGGAATCTGTGTGCTATACATTCCGCAAGTATGTGAATGGACACTTTCTTCCATTTACAAAGTCTACATTCTTCCTGCCACTCACCTTCGTGCTTTTTGAAGTGCCTTCCAGGTGACAGTGTCCTGTTAGGACTCCTGTGCAGTTTCATGCTTACTGAAAATGCAGTCTTGGAAATGATCAAATAAGGCACCGGGAATAAGACTGACCAAAGAGATCGTCGTCGAATAACCATCGCCAAAACTAAAGGAGTATAATAAACTCCGAAGAGGAACAGAAATTTTGATTATGGAATGTTTTCAGATAAGCCGGATATTGTAGATTAACGTAATGGGTCTTTGATGGAAATTACTATACGCTTTTTCACTAATATACGTCTGTTCCGAAGAGAAACTCCAAATCCCTCCTTAACGATTTTGTTTATTGATTTCTAGAAAAGTAACTTGTGGGTATCATTGTAGTAAGTACCTATATTAATACCGTCTAGTACAGATTGTGATGAGAAAGAGCACAAAAATAATATGGCAAAAATTTATTTTAGTTGCTTCCGTTTCTGTTAAAATCAAAACATTGATCAATATTTGACGACTCTGCACACTTAATTTAAATGTTTTTAACACCTCACTTGGTTTACAAGCCATTTAACAGCTAATCGATCACATCTGGTAAGTACTGGCGAAGTGCACAGTGCAGAATTTCCATGGAGAATGAAGCTCCTCACGCTTTCTGTTATGTTGATGGGGATCCTTAAATGCCAAGATATGTTTGTTGAGCTGTAGTCTATAATTTCTCTTTAGCTTTGGAGTATCCAATCACAAGCATATTTCTCCGGAAGAAAGATGTGGAGATGTTAAAAATGATCGTTTTTAACATCACAAGCGTTTTTTTCTGAAGTGACTGCTCAATTGCATAGTTAAATTTTTTAAATATTTAGCTATAACGTTAATACTAAACCTGAGGAGGGCTTTATTCACAAAAAAATTGGCCTATTTTTTCTGAACCATTCCAAATTATTATTCATATCACCAATGAAATAGCATTCATTGAAACTGATGGTGGTGTAAACACAAGCACAAATAAAACTTCATATGCTTAGAATTTTACAGAAATTCATTGATAGTTGACATGACTAATCAAACTGCCCTCGTTTATACTGGTCAACATTTTTATCGAGCATTTCAATCATCCTTCACAAAATTACGTCCTATCAAGATGGTTTTTACGACCCATCACGTGCCTAAAACAAAAATTCGGGACATTGTTTGAATAACAAATTCATTATTACCACTATCACAGAACGTATTTGGTACGTGCCATAGATTCTTCAAAAATTCAAAATTTCTTTAACAGAACACACATTTCTTGTTTTATCTCCGCAACCAAATATCGGGCTTTACAAGCATTTCCTGAACAAATCAAGCTTCTCAGCTGTAGTTAACAAATTTTTATGAACAATCAGGAACTGAATACTATTTATTATTCACTTTTTCGCATGATACAAATTCATTTGTTGACAGTAAATTTTGGTAGAACTCTTGAAAACTTCACAATGGATAATGAAATGATAGTGAAAAATACTGTATTAATAGTTCGTACTGCCTATTTACCAAAAGGATTTCCTTTCCCACAATTACTATTTGAATAAAAAAAAAAAAACTAATAAATCCCCTGACTGGGTTTTTTGATCTAACCTCTTTTGATTAAATTGTAAACTACAAGTATGCTGTAGAAAAATGTATAATCATTTTCATGGACATTTTCAAAATATTGTTTGAACTCGGTAAAAAAAGTAGTTGAATAACCATTCAAAACAGCTTTTCAATTATATATAATTTGCACATTATAACCATTTTTAACTCGCTAGCTAGTATGAAAAGGTATACTGTTTTTACTCAACACCATTTCTTTGTTCCAGAGCAAAGTGACCCCTGTAGAGACAAAGAATGTAGCTTTGGATCTCGCTGCATTGTGAATCCGGATGGCCGAAGTGCTACGTGTGTTTGTCCAGATAAGTGTCCAAACTATGGTGATCATACCACATCACGACCTGTTTGTGGTTCCGACGGTGCTAACTACGGAAATCAGTGTGAACTTCAGAGAGCTGCATGCTCCAGCCAAACAAACATAACTATAAAATTTAACGGCAAATGCGGTAAGATATTTTTTTGTCATAAATAGATAACGACTATAATATATCAAATAAAGTATGTTTCTATCAGTGAGATACTGATCTGTCAACACTAAGATGTATTAACACTATGCCTATGCTTTTTAAAAACAAACTTGAAAATAAAATGTATTTTCCTCTCTCCTTATTTTTGAGTCAATAAAAAAAAACTGAAAATAATTATTTTTTCTAATATTTTATGGTTAAATATTCAGTTTTGTTTGTTGACACATTCAGTGTTGAAACTAAGGAATTTCTATCTTAGTCATTAGTACATTCCAACCTGATAATTAACGAAAAAATATTAATTTGTTTTTTAATATTGTTCAGTTGATAAAAATATATGTGTATATAATTAGGCGTTTTTGAACATAGTGAAGTATATAACTAACTAAGTTTTGGGTTGTGACGGATTTGTGATATCTGCTATTCCATTTCCTCCTATTCCAGTGTGTCCTGTGATCTATAGTAAGGTGACGACGCTGTTCTTGCCTAGTTCATTGAGTTTGCTAGGGCATTTCCAAACATTGGAACTGATTACACAGGAACTCAGTACTTTAATGGCTGCTTGACTATCCGACATAATGATAATCCTTTTTCTTCTATAGCCCTTATCAATATTGAACTAAGTACACTATGGCGTAAATTTCCACTTGAAAGATACTAGGGGCTGTCCCAAAATTTTAGGAGTGTTTGGTTCGTGGTCCGTTCACTCCTATCCCAGTTCCTTCTATTGCTTCTAAGCCATCTGTATACTATTGAATGGTATTCTTTCCAAGTATGGTGATGTTATTTGGATCCCATTTCTCTGTAATGTGTAATGTAATGAGGATACTGGGTGTAGTAGGATAGTAGAAGGGCCTCTGACTAGGTGGTGCTGCTGGTCACTTGGTGGGTCATCCCCCAGGAATAAAACAACTACCTGTTTCACTGGGACATGTTCTATTTAATATTTACTATACATTAACCACTAACACTAATTGACTACTCTTAGATTACTACTTAGAATGAATGATACTGACTGTAATCATCCTTTAATGAATGACCATAACAATGACTTAATAATAATAATGAATCAATAATGACTTAATAATGAATTAATAATGAATTAATAAATACTATTGTTACCTATATATACAAAGAGTCAAGTTCACTATAAGTAAACATACATGATACTAGATAATGTTTATTTGCTTTGACATTGACTCGTACGTGTAACCTTTATATTTATTATTTATAAAACAATTCGTGGTTTATTGGAATTAGCTGACGGGAATTTATTCGATAATATTTTAAATAATTAATGACTTAATGTTTAGGCCAAAAGGCATCACACCTTCCCCTTTTACAAAAAGAATAAATTCCGTTGAGCTTCCTTTCCCCCTAATGAAATGAATTTACAATTATCCTAAAAATAAATGGTAGATGGTTATTAAATAATGTCACTAACCTACGATTACATAATATATTCATAAATAAATGGATGTTCATTGCCTTTAAAAATTGTTTACGATCACTTAGTTGTTTATTTATTTTCACTTCAATGTTTTGAATGTTTGTTATAACACTTTTGTTTATTATTCGGAAATGTTTATAAACTCACTCGCACTTCCAATTTTACAATTTTTAATTCATTTTACAATAAGGATGGATTCTGTTTTTGTGTATTTCTTTTATCACACCTGATTCTAATTTAATTTTACAGTTAACATCGCTCACCTCTGTGACTGTAAATGGACCTATATATTGAGATTCGAATTTGGTTCTATTTTCCCTCTTTACTAACACTGAATCCCCTATTTTAAAATCAACTGGATTAGCTACCTTACTATTTTGACTTTGTCTACTCAGTTTATGTTTGGTTAAATATTTCTCTGCTCTCTGATGAGCTACCTGCAGTTTATATTTTAACTCATTCTGATATTCATCAATATTATAGCATGGCTCAATCTCGTTTGTTAGATTCTCGGGTAAGTTAGCACGTCTACCGAACAATAATTCAAATGGCGTATAACCATGATACGAGCTTGGAGTCGTATTATAACAATAAGCAAATAGTTTACACCATTCATCCCAATCATCCTTACTTTCATTTATAAAGTGTCTCACATACTCATTAAGCGTTCTATGTAATTTCTCACAACCTCCTATAGATTGATGATGATATGCTGTTGAGTAATTATGCCTAATATTTAACATTTTAGTTAAAGCGTTGAATATTTCATTTTTATATTCTGTGCCTAAATCTGTCCTAATTTGTTTCATTAGACCGTAATTTGGTATGAAATTTTCAAAAATTCCACGAGCTATCGTGTTCGCTTCTTTGTTTTTAACTGGAATTATTACTGCATATTTCGTTAATTCACATAACATTGTGATGCAATAACGGTTACCATTTTCACTTTGTGGAAAAGGACCGACCGTATCTATATATGTTATATCCCATGGTTTTTCTGCTGTATCCGTTAATACAAATTCTTCCTTGTGATTATTCTTTGCTTTATTGACCTGACACTTGTGACATTGCTTAATATATTTTCTTACATCTTTTTCCATGTTTTTCCATCTAAAATTCGCTCTTAATTTTTTCAATAGCCTGTTATTTCCTACATGACCTCCAAATAAAGGATCATTATGATAAGTTTCTAAAATCTGTTGCTTTTCTTTTTCTTTTTCCACCATCTTAGGTATATCGCAAATACATATTTGTACGTTTTTTAACGTATTGTTTCCTTTTTCCATAAACTCTTTTATAGTGCACTGTGTGAAAATAATATCATTCATATAAATTTTCATCCTTTTTATACCATTATTTACCGCTAGCTTATCAAGCTGAACTAACGTTTGATCTAAATCAAAGTTAACTATATCGGTATTTAATAAGGCTTGGCTAAATCTCATCCTGTTTTTGATCCGTATGTTCATCCTTAACGAAACACGGTTATTTTCAAATTGCAGAATTGGTAATTTATGCGCCTCTAAATTATTCAGTACTTTATATACTGCTGGCTTGCGAATATCTTCCTTTATTTCTGTGGAAATTATTTTATCTTCTCCTATAGGCTGAGCTTTATTATGACGAGTTTTTGACCTCGTTATTGCTAAGATGTGAGCATTGTCAATGTACAAGTCTTTTAATTCATTTATGGATATCCTTGAAATACTGTCCGCATAATTTGAATTTCCTTTCAAATATTGTATTTCGAAGTTGTATTCTTCTAGGTCTAGTCTAATTCTCGTAAGTTTCGAAGTTGGGTCTGTCATCGAAAAAAGATGTGTTAACGGCTTGTGATCCGTTTTCACAATAAAATGTGTAGAACCATATAAATAACACTTAAAATGATTAATTCCCCAATGGATAGCTAACAGTTCTTTCATGATTATAGGTTTATTTAATTCACTTTTCTTAAAACCTCGCGATGCATAAGCTATAGGTAGGTCTATACCTTCGTATTCCTGGCTAAGTATTGCAGAACACGCAATATTTGAAGCATCTGTTGTCAATATAAATTTTTTATTGAAATCTGGATATTTCAAAATAGGCGGCTGAATTAATGCCGATTTTAGTATTTGGAATGATTTTTCGCAGTCTTCCGACCACTCGAATTTCACATTTTTCCTAGATAATTTATTGAGAGGTATGCATATTTCAGCGAAATTTGGAATGAAACGTCTGTAATAGTTACAGAATGCTACGAACCTTTTAGATTCTTCTGAATTTTTGGGCACTGGATACTTCTCAATGACTGAATATTTTGCCTTATCGGGTAGAACCCCTTCGCTGGACAAATTGTGTCCTAAATACGTTACTTCTCGCCTGAAGAATTGACATTTTTGTGGATTTAATTTAAGGTTGAATTTCCGACATGTGTCAAACACCCTTTCGAGATTACTTAAATGATGATTTTCTGACATCCCTATTACGACTATATCATCCATATAAAGAAATGCTTTTTCTGGAGTTAATCCTGAGAATGCTATGGACATCATTCTTGAAAAACTATTTGGACTTATATTTAAACCAAATGGTAATCTTGTATACTGAAAAGAACCTTTTTCTGTACTAAAAGATGTATATTTCCTTGAAGATTGTTCTAAGGGAATTTGATGAAAACCTGACATAAGATCTATGACTGAAAACCATTTCGACCTCCCTAACTGATCTAAAATCGAATCTATTCTGGGTAATGGAAATTTATCTGTGACTATTTTCTTGTTCAATTGCCTGAAATCTATACAAAGTCTCCAAGACTTCTCTCCATTGATTGCCTTTTTGGGAACAAGTAAAACTGGACTGTTATAATCTGAGATTGAAGATTCGATTATACCTTGTTCTAATAACTTTTGGACCTGATTATTAAGTTCTGAAGATTGAGAATGTGGCGTGCGATAATTTTTAATATATACTGGAGTATCATCTTTTACCAATAGCTTTTGCTCATAAAAATTATTATGCGTTAAAATGTCGTTCTTTAAAGCAAAAATGTCTGAAAAATTCTCACAAAGATTTATTAGCTTATCCCTCACGTATTCTGGTACCTCTAAATTTAATGTTTTTCTTAATTCTTTCAACCTATTCTTACTTTCATTCTTCACAGCATATACATGAAATAAATTTAAATCCAATATTTTAATATTGTTTGTATTTATCGACTTGCTTTCATAATTTGTGTTTAAAATTCTGACATAAGGATTAGTTTTTGATATAATAGATCTTGCTATAAATATTCCTGGTAATAGTTCTTGTTGCTCAACAACTTTATCTTGTCTTAAGTTTTTGAAACTTTCTACCAACCGATAGACTTCACATCTAGGCGGTATTGCCAAAGTATCATATTCAGGATTGTCAAGAATTTCTAATGTTACTGTATTCCTAGATTTACAATCTATGTATAATTTTAATTCTGAATAATCTAAAATACAATTATAATTTCTTATGAAATCCCTACCTAGAATTCCATTCGTAGGTATAGGAAATTCTTCCTCAACTACATGAAAACAATGTTGAAATGCTATACCCTTAATAAAAAGAAAAGTTTCTATTGTACCCAAAGTTTTAATTTCTCCCTGAGTTATTCCTTTAATATTTAAGATTTGTGTTGTCTTTATTAAGTGATGTGGAAAATTATCTGAAATTTTTAATAACGATATATCTGCACCTGTATCTAATATAAAAGTATCTATATTATCCGATATGTCAGTTTTAATTTGCACAAAGTTTGAAAGAGTTAAATCAAAGTTATAAATGTAATGATTATTATTATGCAAGTTATTTAAAATTTTGGATTTTTCACCTTTCTTTTTCAAAACCCCAATTCTTTCTGTTCATCTTCCACTCTCGTCTCTCCACTCTCACACATTCTTACATTTCTATATTTATTATCATTGTTAAACCTATTGTTAGGCTTGTTCCTATATTCTTCTGGTTTCTCCCTGTAACCAGTAAATCTCCTATTGCCTTGATTGGCGTGAAATTTCCTACTGTTATCGTAGTTATTTTTCCTATGGAAATTATTTTCTCCATTATGATTTACATAAGAGTGTCTTCGCTGAGGAAAATAGGTATTTCCTGACACAAACTTATTTCTATCTGCCTTATAATGCAGAACACTTCCTGTTGACTGATTGTTTCCCACATTGATGGAAACCAATTTAGTCATCACCTCTTGCGGTGTCGTAAAATTCCCAGCTGCTATAACGGTTTTTATCCGTTCTGATGCTGAGTTGTCGATCAGTGATTTTACTGCTGCTTCTGTTGTATACTTAGTTGCTAAATGTACTGGCATTCCTTCTGCCAAATACGCGGCTTGTAACTGATCTGTTAATTTCTCCATCTCTGAAGCATACTCAACTATATCCTTATTGTTTTGTCTTAATTTGCTTAATTTAGCTCCTACTAAACTAGCACTATCTCCCTTTAGTCCCTTTTTAAGGGTTCCTATAATTTCTACCAACGATTTTTCGGTGGTGATTAGACTCCTGGCCTTTCCAGTTAGCCTAGTTTTCACAAATAGTACAGCATTCTCCTCATGCTCTGCTGCACCAACCTGTAGCAAACTTATAGCATCTACAAAAGATTGCAATTTGCTTATATCCCCATTAAATTCATTTGGTAATATCTTACCAGCTAAATTGAAAAAGTCATTCATACTTAATGCCATTTTCTCCTTTTTATCTTTGCTCATTGCTTCTAATACTATTAAATTATTAATTAAATTATTACGCGTAATTAATTGAGACGGAACTTCATACTGACAATCTAACACTTGAAATGCTTTCTCTACCTTTTCTCTAATTTTGTTAAAATATAAAATACATGTACTCTGCTGATTCTCCTCTAACTTATACCAATTCTTATTTATTAACTTAGAGAAACTATTAAATGAATCACACAACTTATTTATTATATCTATATGACTATCTGAGCTTTTTGGAACCTCCTTTTTTAACACACGCTTACTATTCCTACGTATATCTTCTAAAATTAAATTCAATCTAATCTCAAATTCATCCCACGTTACTGCATTTCCATCACTCGAGGACATTTAAAATTCATTGTCAATAGAAATAAAAATATGAAATATCAATTATCAAAAAAAAAAATTTTTAGCCACAAAACAGAATATACCCTTAAAGTTTACAAAAAAAATAATATTCTCACCATCCTACAGATTTAGCGTGCTTTGCTGTAGATTTCTTCTTATCTCCCTCTTCATTTGTCTTCTATGATTCTTATATATAGACCATCCAAATTGTAGTACCAAAACAACCACAATAATGTAGATAAGAATCTTCACCTCCAGATCTGCTTTGAGTTCCTCTTCTTGTACTATAAAATTACTGTTGACCACGCCATTTTCTTGGACCGCTTGTTTCGTTGCTTTACCACCCATTGTTACAGAACTCCAATTGTTTGCAGGATCGCCATGTAATGTGTAATGTAATGAGGATACTGGGTGTAGTAGGATAGTAGAAGGGCCTCTGACTAGGTGGTGCTGCTGGTCACTTGGTGGGTCATCCCCCAGGAATAAAACAACTACCTGTTTCACTGGGACATGTTCTATTTAATATTTACTATACATTAACCACTAACACTAATTGACTACTCTTAGATTACTACTTAGAATGAATGATACTGACTGTAATCATCCTTTAATGAATGACCATAACAATGACTTAATAATAATAATGAATCAATAATGACTTAATAATGAATTAATAATGAATTAATAAATACTATTGTTACCTATATATACAAAGAGTCAAGTTCACTATAAGTAAACATACATGATACTAGATAATGTTTATTTGCTTTGACATTGACTCGTACGTGTAACCTTTATATTTATTATTTATAAAACAATTCGTGGTTTATTGGAATTAGCTGACGGGAATTTATTCGATAATATTTTAAATAATTAATGACTTAATGTTTAGGCCAAAAGGCATCACATCTCCTTGTTGATGAATTCCGTCTCTAATCATTGTATTTTTATATCTTGTAGCATGTCCCAGGTTCTCTGATGTCTAAGAAGCGGGGAGGTGATATTTCCTCATGGTTCTCTCTCTACTCAGTTTTATCTTGTTCCTTCTGCAACCGTTTCCACCACCATATGTAGTGGAGTGAAGTTGATAATCAGTTCCACTTCCATGGCCGCCGTAGTCTGAATGAAGAGGTTGTCTCTCGTCGTGAATAGGCTAGTCCCACTACTGCAGATATTTACAGCTGAGGATTTTTGGACTACAACCCCAATTTCTCCCTGCCAGGCTCCTGCACACCATTGGAGCCATTTTTGCTTTGTCTATAATCTCCTTCTCCTGTTTTTTTCCATAGGAGTTCACAGTCTAGAGTCAAACCTAGATATTTGAACTTTTCTCTTCATTCAACATCGCTCCCATCCCATTGATGGTTTCCAGGAAGATTTTCATTTTCATGGTGAAGACTATTAAGATGGTTTCGGTGGGATTATTGGTAAGTGCCACTGGCCTACACCAGCTATTTGTATAGCTCAGAGCGCTTTGTACGATGCCACACAGGAGTTCGTCAACCGCCAGGCGGCTCCAAATTAACAGGGATGGTCCCATTCCCTGTGGACATCCCATGTTGGTGCAGATGAAGACAATATCTTCACTCTTCCTCGTCTGTGCTGCTCTAGTGGTGAGCAGTTCCGACATCCATTTGTCGTCCAGTAACTTGTGAACGTTCTAATCCCAGCTCCGTATGATATAGTCTTCATAGTTACCCATACCCCAATCTATGACAGTAGCCATAGAACAATAACCAAAACGCACCAATTGCTGACTGAACGACTTGATAATGAGTTATCACTGGTTGCGTAAGCGAAATAGGCCACATTATTGGTAGAATTCAGGATTATTGTTTATTTAAATCAACGAAGCAATCTAATATGAAAAAACAAATTTTAATTATCCGATATATCGATGCTTATTTGCAATAGGACGTTACCCTCAATTTCTCCAAAATTACGATTTTAGTTGCAACCGATGCCGGTTATAGTTTTACGCATGCTGGGTTACGTCCTGCTTCAAATAAGCCACCGATATTTTTATTCGAACTTTTACACATACAATGGAGTTGTATAGCTTACAATTTTGGTAGTTAATAATATTGTTTGAAACTTCAAAAAAATTTTAATTTCTAAATTATTCTGTTGTGTAATGTGTATCCATGTAGCTATCTTTGGCATGTTCACTTTTGAAATACGATTAATGGAGGCATCCACATTTCATTATAAAAACTTTGAAAATATTCTACTTATACAAATCACTTCCTCTTACTTTTTAACACTAATAGGAGGAATTACAGCATTTTATAAGGAAGTCATGGTCAGCTGTTACAATATCTGCGAGTAAATTAGAAGGTAAAGCGCTTTTGCAAATTCCTCAGAGGTAAAAACTGTGAAAAGAATATAAAGCATATAAAAAATGAGGAAGTAGGTAATTAAAGTTTGACAACAATAATACTATAACCACCACTCCAAAACTGTGAACTGTAATGTACAAAAGAAAATTGACAGGATTGACCAGCGACAAGGTAGTTGCCGGCTATCACTCTTTCGGTTTTGAGTTGCCGACGCCGGCTAAGGAAGCACCCCCGTCCTATCATCACAATGAAGGTATTTGTCCACCTCGTGTTCACTATTTTTTGAAAAGTGTCTTAAACTGCTGTAGCAACAACACTAGGAGTCAGTACCACAAATAACCTACTTGGTGAGTACAGTCCCACTGTAAACTTCAATTGCTTGAGCCCTTTGAAAGCTTAGAAGACAACGATTAGCGGTGTTCCAGCTATACACCCAGTTTCGCACTTTCGGATACATACTTCACTGCATGATAGGCAACCTCAATACATAATGGAAATTGAATTTTGATTGTTTTTTATCATTTTAATTATTGATTTTCCATTATGATTTTCATAATTTCAAGTCGAAAATTTATATTGTTTTTCAAAATGGATATACATGTATTGAAATTATAATACATAATTTTAATTCATTAACAGAATAATTCCGGAGTAAAATGTTTTGAAAGGACAGATATTTTCATTTTGTTTTTTAATGATGTTAAAATACCAAAACGGTACGCCATATAGTTACCTACTTTTGTGTTTGTTTTCTCCACGTTCCGCATTGTTTTATACTTTTCCGTCAAAAAACAATTTGGTGCGTTTTATTAATATTATTTTGTTACTAAATGCATACATTTAATGGAATTCAGTTATCCAAGAAGAAATTCGTGACAATTTATGTTCCTAAGTAAAAGGTGTTACGTCGGAAACAAAATTTACATCTAACTGTCTCGACTTGCAAAGTTGTTAGGAAGGAAACTGGATGATATTTTATGCATTTATCCCGCGCTGCAACATTTTAAAAATACAGAACACATTTGTACCGTAATGTTATATTATTACAGTCTTGTTCCGTCAAAATTTTTCAAATGCTCCCATTTCCGTTTACTGGCGAAAAACTTGGAACAGAGTTGGCTTTTACTTGCTATGCCACTTGGTATCAAAATATATATGTCATACTTAGTAATAATAAATTGTCAGGTTTCTTGAACACCTTGGACCTATTGATAAATATTTATACTGATTGGCATAAAACTACTTACATTAATACAATACAACATTAATACAATACAATTGATTGTTCCAAATCTTACTACGTGGCCTCTTTTTATAATTATCAAATAAAACAAGTAACAGTTTTATATTCCAGCTTATATATTATTAGATCTGTTTTACAAATTACAATAAGATTTGCATCATCAGCAAAGAATACACCAACACCAAGAAGCGAAACTTCGCATACAACTTGCCTACAGACGCAATGTTTTTAATTAGTCGTCATATGTCATACGATACATGTGGGCTTCTTTCTTATGGTCTTCACAGACCCAAATTAGATTAAGTGGGCCTCTTTCTTATGGTCTTGCTATGCTAATTTTCTCAGTGTGATTCGAGTAAATCTGTAAGCATTTATTATAATTCTTAGTGTATGCCAGACTTAGCTGTCACCTTCAAGGTTATTTATTTTTGTCCCTTCAACATCACAGGATTTTCGCCGGGCTTCACTTCCTGTTATTGTGTGTATTCCTTGATCATCAGAAGTACCAATTATAAAGATTGAAATAAATAAGAAAGTAACTGAAATATGTATAACTCTTTCTACGGATCTTGGAATCCTGAACACATCATCTACGGAGTTTATAATATCCGTCTTTCTCTGATAAAAACGTTCGTAATTAACTAGTGCGAAGCACGTTTGTTATGCTAAACACATTCATTATCAGAGTCAAGAAAACACCCCCATCTCGTAGTTTCACATCTGTTGAACGATACGTTTGACCGTTACACATATCGGTGATACGTGGGTCCACTTAAGGCCCCCAGACGTAACATTATACTTGAACGGTATACATGCACAAGTGTATTGTACAAGTAAACTGAAACGTGTATGTTTAAATACTTACACAAGTGTGGCAAGTGTACAAGCGACTTGAGACTTGTTGAAATTCTATACTTTTTACTTGAACACGTCGGACTTGCACAAGTGAACTTGAGTGTGTGTGGGGAGAAGACTTCTACAAGACAAGCGTGAAATGGTAGCATTTTGACAGCAGCAGGGAGTACAGTACTGTTTATTTTGGTGCTATGACAAGCTTTTCGAAGAAAGGACACCGAGAAATTCTCGAATAATTTATAATTATTTATCAAAATGAGCCATGTTTGTGGCGTGTGAAATGCAAACAATACCATGATAGGGGAAAAAGAGAAGCAGCATATCAGAAGTTAATTGAGAAACTAAAGGAAGGAATCATAGGATGGAAAAGAAAAAGGTATAAAACTCTATCAAGTCTGGAACCGGTACAGAGGACGTGTATGAGCCAACTTTATGGTACTTTCATTTATTCGAGTTTTTAGGAGACCAAGATACTCGGCAACAGCGGCAAGCGCGTCATCGTCCGACGATCACATTATTGAAACTGGGCATTGTGCAAGTATACTTGTACGTGTGGTGCCTACGCAGGAATCAAGCATACTTGTACGTGTGGTGCCTACGCAGGAATCAAGCATACTTGTACAATATAAGTATGTTATCTGTGGTACAATACACTTGTGCATGTATACCGTTCAGGTATTTATACAGTTACGTCTATGGGGGCCTTTAGCAAATTACAGATAACTATTTATGTTATGCGCAAGATAGGAAAGAGAGAGTAGTCAAGGGGAGATACTTATATGGCCAAGGGGAAACCATATTTTTAGTTTCTTCCAAACGAATCGATGGCGCAAAATAGCAAGATCCTGTAACTTTGCAGTGTGTTATACACTTTGCCGTGAATTGTTGCTTATAATGTTATGCATCTTAGTGGCATTCATAACCATCAGACTTTTTATCTCTAGTTTCATGTATTCATTTTATGATATTATTTTATTGTGTCTTGATGGTAAGTACTTTTACAAATTCTTAAATATAATATTAATACATATGAGATAGCTATGCTTCAAATTGTTTTTCTCTGAAATGTGTGAAGCTATCAATATTTTTTAATATATACCTATTGGAACATTTTTCCTATAACAAACATACTTTTCAAATTGTGAGGGGTTACATGAATTTTACAAATTGTGAACACAATGAAATTCCGAAAAGTAATATTTTACAACAGCTGTCCACAATTTCCTAAAACAATTGATCTAAGGTTTAGGGGGTGATGATTTAATGGATGCAGGATTAAGTTAGTGAAAACTTTGAAAATTAAGTAATGCAAATTTAGTTTAATATAACAATATTAATTTCAATAAAGTATATAAAGTTATAGGTTGACGTTCACAGAAATAGCTCCCCTTCATAGGTCTTCTAGGTGTCAGTGAATGTCAACTCAGTATACTATACATACATAATAGGTTTTTTCACATTTCTGTTGTATTAGCCATGATCATTGAAGAAACATATATATTTATTAAAACTATATCTATAATATTGTACTAGTTTTAATTGGTAACAACTACAAATGTATTTCAATTTTTATGTAATAACATGTAATGCTATTACGTATATGTATTTAAAATTCAAAATATCTTCAGAATTTATTTGTATATTAATTTTTGTGAACATAAATGGAATATTAAATACCAGATACTGGAGTATGAGTTCAAATTTGCTGCTATTTTTTCAAATTAGTTTCTTTCAAGCCGATAGGTGGCGCTGAAATTTAGGTTGAGAGCTTAACATCTATCCGTATTGTATAAGTTATCAGTGAGAGTCGTCGAGTCGACTTAATTAGCAATTTCGGCCCGCTTTGGTTGTTAGGGACTTTTGTTAACCAATTGGTAGGTCCTACGTAAATATTGTAAGTCCTGAGGGCCAAAAAGGGAAAAAATACGACCTATCCCAAAAACCGTTCCAGGACAACGGTCAACGAAAGTTACGCCAAAAAACGAGTTTTTGGGGTAGGGGTAGTTTTGAAGAGGGGAGGGAAAATTCCCAAAAATATTTCCTGGCCAGATACCCAACTCTTAAGAGTTTTTTTGGAAAGGTGGAATTTAGGGATAAGGGTTGGTTTTTTGGGATTTTTGTCCTGGGACTATTTCAAAAGGAATTTCTGGGAAAACATTTTGGCTTCGGGACTTGAAATAATCACGTATTGCTAGATTCTCAGCTTAGAAAATTACAAAAGTGGTTAATAAACTGGAAAAATTTACATTTCGGGGACTTTTTGGGACCCAAGCTGAAACTATCAGCTTGGCTTTCTCTGGTATAAATGTGGTGTTGACTTACCGAAAAACAACATATAACTTCAAGATTGATTTTGTGGTTTTTTATTTGGAAACATATCTAATTCTCATTAATATTCATCACGGATTGATCATTAATTGACGAAAGATGTAGCAACATTGTAAAATTTCACAGTTCGCTAACATAGTTATTGTCATAAGTCATATTTTTATAATTAAACTATTTTGATTCTGTTTTCATATTTGATTTTGTGGTTTTTTATTTGGATTCTAAAGTTATGTGTACGGTAAGTTTGCAGTTTTCGTTGTTTTAAATACCAACCGTTTCGAGATTAATTCAATGATATTCTGATTAATGAGTGTATTTCCAGCCAACGGAGAAATTTACTGCTTTCCTTGGTTGAAAAGTGAGCACCTACATTTTTAAATAAGAACGTACCACTTCACTTAATAAAAAGGTATATTATAGTAGTACCTATAAGGTATTCTTTATTAAAAATGTACTCACTTTTCAACCAAGGAAAGCAGTAAATTTTTCCGTTGGCTCGAAATACACTCATTAATCAGAATATCAATGAATTAATCTCGAAACGGTAGGTATTTAAAACAACGAAAACTGCAAACTTATAGATAGATAGATATTTATTCCAGAAAATCACAATATAAATTACAAAGCATATAGAAATTTAATAAAATCCACAGTGATTTTAGCCTAAGCGTTGGAAATAACAAAAAAAAGAGAAAAAAAGTTTTTAGTTAAAATTTTTAGTTAAAATTTGTCAGAAAGAATTCTGAGATATTATAAAAAACATACTGATGTAGTAGTTGTTTAATTTTTCTTTTAAATTTTTTGTTTGTAAGATTTTTCAAATCTGAAGGTAAATGGTTATATACTTTAATACCTGAATATAAAGGGCCATTTCGAGTGCGACTATATTTATAGTTTGGAGGTATTATGTCTTGTTTCCGAGTAGGATATTTATGTCTGTCATTTGGGGTAAGAAGTTAATTTTGATGCTTGTGAATTAATAAAGAAGTTTTGTAAATATAAGTGTTTGTCATGGTCATTATTCTATTTACTTTAAAGAATGGTCTACAAGAAGTACTAGATTTTAAGTTGAAAAGCGCTCTAATTGCTCTTTTTTGAGCCATGAATACGGAGCCTGCGGATACAGCAGTCCCCCAAAATTCAATACCATATTGCATTATACTATGAAATTGAGCGAAATACACCGTTTTTGCTACAACTATGTTAGTATGTTGTTTTATTGCTCGCAATGCAAATACATATTTGCTAAGAGATTTATTTAGTTGATTTATATGAAAGTTCCAGTCAAGCTTGTTATCAATGTGTATGCCTAAGAATTTTATGTTGTGAGAAGAGGTGATATTTTGTTGACCTATATTTATAGCAACTTCGTCAGAGTCTCGATATAGGTTGAAGGATATATTTTGAGTTTTGCCGATGTTCAATGCTAGTCTGTTAGCGAGAAACCAGTCCGATACGCCTTACATGACGGTAGTAGAAGAAAGTAATAAAGAATCTCTGTTTTTATCGTATACATAACTTTAGAATCCAAATGAAAAACCACAAAATCAAATATGAATTATAAAAATATGACTTATGACAATAATTATGTTAGCGAACTGTGAAATTTTACAATGTTGCTACATCTGTCGTCAATTAATGATCAATCCGTGATGAATAAGTAATGAGAATTAGATTTTTTTCGTGCAATAGGATTTCCATTGATGATTCATCACTTTTTAATTAACCATCACATGATGAGATATATAATTAGAGTTCTTGCAGCCGAGTATTAGTCTCTTTTCCAGAATTGTAGTGTATAGCTTATAGCCCGCTTGTGCTAGGCATATGGCTCTATAGTTTTCACACTGCATCCGGTCCCCTATTTTATGTATTGATATCATCAAGTTATTTTCTCAGTCTCTAGGTATTCTTTGTTCTTTCCATGCCTCTTTGCATATTTCCCAGATCCATTGTTTTACTTTCTGTCCTAGCCCGGAAAACAACTTCAACAAATGGATTTCACAACAACAAAATCCATCCCTCCACTTACAGCCACATCCTCAATTTTAATAATAGCAAGAGGGATTGAAAAGCGGAATTAAAATACTTGCGGCTCACTAAACACAATAGTTTTAAATAAGATATCAGATTATTTGGAAAAAGAACATTTTAATTCTAAGTAAAAACAATATTTTTTTCATCACCACTTATACGTTTTATAAATTCGGTTTTTCACTAAATTGATAAAGATTAATAATCTCATGTAAAATGTAACTCAAGTTTGTAACCTTAGTAGTGATATGCTATCTCTGTTAAATTTCAGACCCCTGTGCCGGTGTCCAATGCACCGAGCCTGAAGTGTGCCAGTTGGATGAACACCGTAACCCGCTATGTCGATGTGGGGATCCCTGTGCCTTGGAATTTACTCCAGTGTGCGGCTCCGATGGAAAAACGTATTCCAATGAATGTACTTTGCGACAGGAGGCCTGCCGAGCCCGAAAGCCGTTGAATATTATTTACCGAGGAAAATGCAGTTCAGGTTAATCAAGTTTTATAGTTTTGTTTCTGTATGTTTGCTTCGTTTGTTGGAAGTAAACAACACTAGAAGCGATCATATCGTATATTGTTACTTCGGACCTGTACTGAGAATATGTAGAGGTCCTGAGGATATGTAGAGGACCATAAAGAATGTTACTACTTTTACTAATGTTAACTTTCTTTATTTTTACTGCTTTTTAACTTTCACATTCCAATACAAATAACGTCTCATTATCAGACAGTTTTCGACTTTTCGATGATAGATCTAGATAGATTCCAGATGTTTGTCTTCTTCTTTTTCTTCATGGACCTCCACATATTGTCAGTACAGGCGCGACGTAACAATATGTATATAAATATTATATGTATGTGGATTGAGCATATACACGAATAGCTTATCTAAATATCAAGCAATAAACTCTTTGTTTTAATAAAAGGCAAAGTAACTAATTAAAACATATTCAGATGTGCGTAGCAGTTCACGACGATAGTACCTTTCATTTTTGAGTGAACTGTAATTTTCAAAGAATAAGTTTAATTATTGAATGACATTTTACCTTGATTTGCTCCTTTCCTCTGCTGGCCGGCCGGCGCGGCGTTGGGGGCGATGTACCACAGGATGATTTTAATATATTATTGTCACAAGCACAGTTCTGCACTGGTTAGAGGTAATTCGCGTAAGTACTACTTACTAGGTCCAAGTTTGACCGATTCCAGGGCGAGGTTATAATGGATATATTAATTCAAACGCTAATGCTATCACGAACGGTAGCTTCTGGGTAGCATATAATATGGGGTTTTAAATAGAAAACATTGATATGTCTAAAAACATGATCCCGATACCATTATTTAATGAAAATTATACCAAATTGAAGCTTCCATCGAAATAATATATAAGGTGCAATTTTTGACACCTTATATAGTTCCGTAAACTCTTAAAACAATGACCGTTTACCGAAAAAGAATAAGTAAACACACCGGGATAGATGTTATACGTGAGGTCTAAGAAATAATATTTAATCTGTTTAATTGGAATAAATTCACTTATTGCACATTTCATACATATACCATCTTCACCACTGACAGAAAGATACTCCACGTTAGGCCAACGATTATCAGGTTGTGTAATAGATTCCCTTTTGTAATTGTTCCCAAACTTACATAGGACGAACAAATCGTCGATTCTAACATAGGTTTCTGAACATTCCTCAACCCTCAAATTTTAGATTCCAACAATGCATCAGCTTAACATAAAATTTATTCCATACATTTTTCTGAAACCAAAACTTTGGTCCCAATTTTATCCTTAAAATCCCGCACTATTAGAAAGGCCATAGAATTAGAGAAACGTCCAAATTGTATAAACAACGGAGATGACGGGCAACGATAACCAATGACATGGAAACTTACCCACCAAATACCTAAAAACCAGTTACCTCCAATCAATATCCCAATGTTTCCTTGCCCATCGTTTCCTCACCATCATCACCCTCCGTTCCTGTTCCTATAAGAAACCCCTTTCCGCGACTCGTTAGTTATCTATGAGAAGTAGGCAGATTGAGGCCATGAAATCGTACTGAATTTTATCCTTCCTAACCAACGTTATCCTATTTTTTTATAATGACTCCAAAGCAGGAGTCTAAACGTCGAGAAACTTATTTTTCTGAACGCGGCTTATACAGAAAACCTAGTAGTCATGTATATATAGGGTGGCCGAACACGAAACAGAGCCATTATCAGGAACTGCGTCAATGTTTTAAAAGGACGCAGAGACCCGTAGATTTTTAATCTAAGGGGGACAATTTACTTCTAACGAATTATTTACTATGTTTTATGACCAATCAATACTTGGTAATCAATTTCACTTATTCCACCCTTTAAATTGTGTGAATCTCCATTCTTTCTTTTTCCATTTTGTACTACATGAACTTCTGGTGGTTGTATTTAATTTATGGTCCTGTTCATTTTATCCATAGTTCCATACACCATGCACTTTAGTGACCAAAGGGAAACAATTTCCTAGGCCATATTCATTTTGAATTATTGTTCCGGAACATATACGGTACAACCTGAACCCTGTTTCAGTACACCCGATGTATCACGAGTTTTAATCCATAAACTCATCGCGATTCTTTAGTCGATTTTTACTCATATTTATGTTTGTGTTTTTCATGTCTCACTTTTATCAAGCGTCCCTAGTATCATGATTTCTTTTTGGAACAAATTTCCAGTTTCACACCTGTTTATTTAGTTACCGTTACCGGAATAATTTTTCAACAATTCAAAATATTTTGTAAATCCTCGTTTTGCAGAATTCCTGAATTCACAATTTCGAGCAACTCGCTAAGTTACATACCTCAACGGCTCTCATTTTGGAATAAACTTTTTTTATGGAAAGAAAATTCAAAGTCTACTGGATATTATTTATCTGGAGAAAATCAATTTAAGTTAACCAAGTTTAAGTTTTATTGGTTTCTATTTGCTTGTTTGTTTGCAGACTTTGCTTGTTTGTTGTTGTAGTCGCATATCACGCTCTATTATTATTGCAAAACAAACTTCAGCTTCAACAAAACTTTTCAAAAACATTAATTCTGAGGATTTTTGGTTTAGATTTAATTTATGGCAAAATCAAACAAAAAGTATAGGGCAAAATCATATTCAAATCTTTTTAATAAGAATACTAATAAAATAATTCTTGAACTTAAATAATTGATAATCAGTCAAGTCTTTTCTGGCGTACTTTCTGTATTATTTGAGTCCATACTTCATTCAAATTTCCTACTCGTCAAAACAACAGCTCTAGCGCTTAGCGATGGTGTTGCGTTCTCATCAGTCCTCGTTGTAATGGCATCGTTTGCAGCATGTTACAATCGTCGTTTTATTTTAAGTGTTATTCTTATTTTGGATAAATTGCTTGTTTAAATTTGTTTGACTATTTTTTTTGTCCATACGCCTTATGACTTCATGATACAACTCCTCTAGAATCCAGTGTCCACCTCCTTTTGTTTACATCGGGCGGAAATCAAATCTTAATAAAGTATAGAGAGTTTTGTTGTGAAAGCTCAAGCACTAAATCAAATTCTGAAGGTCAGTGTTTACATGGTTTCACAGGGAAGATGGGAGAGATAATTATGAATTGATGAATTTTTCGGTGTAATCATAATGAGGAATAAAACAGAGAAGAACTTGGCGATTTCTGAGGAGGAATGGAGCATAACAAATTACGAGATTATAGGCACCTGAACGCTTTTGTACTTTCTTCTCCTTTGAAAAAAGGACTCCTCTACAGTTGAGTAACCAAATAATCTTAGTTTAAGCTATACGGGGTGTCCTAAATCCTTCCAACTAAACGCAAACTATAGATAGTTAAATTCTCTTTATTCAAAAGTTTCTCCTACGGGAGCTAGCGCCCTAGGAAGATAGAGCAGTGAAGACAGTTTTTTGAGCATATCCTAAGATACCCGCTATCTACAAACTTCAAACTTGGTACATTGTATAACCCTGCTGTAATAAATTGTTTGCTACTAACCACCGTCACAAGCATTGGACGTGGGAGGGGCAACGGGTAAATTTGGTAAGTTTTTGTGTATCAGCAAATTTCACATTAAACTGGAAAACTGTGAGGTATTTTTCAAAAAAGCTCTTGCTTAAATTCACTATTATGCACCGCTTTCGAGAAAAATCAATTTTAACTTCTTATATATTTATATATATTATATATACATATGTCTTACATGACGACCATTTGTTGTAAGACATAAATCCAATCGTTTCTGTAGACTCTTGAAAAAATTCTTGGATCATTTTGAATTCCATTACATGCACCCTCTATTATGAATATGTGCATTATGTGAATTAAAAACTCCTTCTCGAGTAAATGTAGCTTCATCGCAGTGAAATAACCATCTAGCATCGCGTGACTTTTGGAAAGTAAAGTGTAACGGATAGAGGTTTTCTTTATGAATAGTATTTCAAATGGGGAGTTTGGAAATAGCAGGGCACATAGCGACGAGTTCTCTGGAGTCCTTTATCTTTCAAAATAACCTTTTGGTACAGCTCTGTAACATCCAGGTGCCTACCAGTTTCAGTACTCTTAGATACTGCTGAGCCGGTTTTTGTTAGGTGTTGGTGGAGAGCCGTAAATGTTATTCGATTGCCACGACGTCTGCTGGCAAATCGTTTCGCAATTTCATGTAATGTCAACTCTTGTGAATTTGTCAAAGCCAACTAAGTACTGTACAGACTAAGTAGAGAGGGAATTATTGAAAAAACCACCTCCTTATTTCTTAGAAATTAAAAAACTTGGGACATACCACAAGATGGTATGATGAAAAGGTATAACTTTTCAAAGAATTTCGTTGCCAAATCAAGGAACAAGAAGGAATGGGATCCAAATGACTAGACTTGGAAAGAATGCCATGGTGGACAGATGGCTCAAAAGCAATAGAAGGAACTGGTTGAGATTAGTATACGGACCAGGAACCAAACACTCTGAAAGCTTGGGAAAAACCCCAAGTATATTTCAAGCGGAAATTCATGCCATAAGAAAGTGTGCTGAGTTCAATATTGACAAAAAATATAGAAGGCAAAAAATTACCATAATGTCCGATAGTCAAGCAATCTTGTGAGCTCTTGTGTCATCAGTTCTAAAATGGTGTGGGAATGCCTAGGCATACTCAATGAACTAGGCGAGAACAATTTAGTAACCTAAATGTGGACTCCAGGACACAATGGAATAGGAGGAAATGAAATAGCAGATAGACTAGCAAAGAAGGGGACTGAAAGAGCCTTTTGGGAGCCGGAACCCTTTTGCGGTATCAGTCCCAATGTAATACTGGAAGAAATAGGCAAAGCCGAAGAAAAAATAAGATCTGATCATTGGAAAGATCTGGTAAGGACTTAGACAATCAAAGATTTTGATGGGTAGCTACAACCCGTTGAGATCAAATGAATGCATTAGTCAAAGTAAAACTGCATTAAGAGGTTTAATAGGGATCCTAGCGGGACATTGCCGCCTGAACGGGCACCTGGAAAAGCTCAAAATACAGGGTGTCCCACGACGAGTGAAAACTATCTGTATATGGCAAAATACTTATATTAAAATCACGAAAATTTCTACGTTTGGGTTTTCGGATACGATCTTTTCAACTAAAATATTTTCAAAGATGGCCGACTTCCGTTTCTACCGGAAGTCGACTGTAACTTTGTTATTTTAAATAGAACACCCTGTATATTAATACATTTTTGGAATCTACGTAATATTTTAGTATACTTTTGTCTAAAAACTTTTTTCGAAAAATGCACACTTTTTGAGTTATTAATTTTTTTGTAGAAAATTTGACCGTTGAAGACCCTTATAAATTATTTTTTTACGAGAGGACCCTTGAAGATATAAAAATGGTTTCTCTTCGGTTGCCTTAAGCAAGGTCAAACGTATTCGAATCTATGTTGAAAAATGTTTCATTTTATACAGGGTGTATATAAAAAGTGTTCAAAGTTTAACTTCATAAATATCAAATTTCTTCATTTTTTCAAATAGAACCACCCTGTTTTTTCTATTTTAATGCATTCAGGAGAAAAAAATAAGGCAAGTTCATGTTTACTTTCCTATACCTAAACCTTACCGTTATCCAGATATTAAATATTTTCTGTAAATTTTTAGAGATGCAGGTGTAGTCTAAATAATAAAAAGAATTATGTAAATTTGCTTTTAATACATGGTAAATATGACAAAGTTGTTACAAGAACATGTGCTTTATTTGCAGTAAGATATCCAGATTGACCGCGATCGAAATCGCACATTGTTAAAAGAACACTTAACAATTTGAAGCTATTCGGTTAATTTTAAGCAAAAGTTTATCGAATTAAACCATTTGTGACAATAATAAGATATGCTACCAAATTTTATGGAAAATTAAAAGTCAAAGAAAAGTAGTCGTATGTTTCAAAGTAAATGTTCAAAATTGCTACCTTGAACTTCAATGCATTTTTCAACCCTTCTCAGTATGCCTTCATTCGTCGCACGGCTGATCATCATCTCAGAAAGAGAATTGAAGGAATTTCGAACTCTTAGCTCACAATCTTCCTTAGATGTTAAGGCTTGTGAGTAAACCTCTTGTTTTATGTGACCCCATATAAAAAAATCTAAAGGCGTCATGTCGGGAGAACGAGGGGGCCACCGAAAAGGACCATTATTTTCTAACCACCTGTCTTCAAATTGCTCTTCTAAAAATGTATTTATGACAATTGAACTGAGAGCAGGGGCACCGTCATGAATAAAAAAAATTTTGCTTAATTCGTCTGGTGGCAAGCGGTCTAAATAATTTTGTTTCAAATTTCTTAAAATATCAAGATATCTTTCACCTAAAAATACAACAAAAAACATTAAAAAATACAAACACAGTGTTTTTTACATAATTAATTAGGAATAAATTAATTGATTGTGTTTCCTTTCTTTCTTTCTCTTATCCTTATGCCTTTTCAGGCGTCGGATTGGAGTTCTTCCTGAACCCATTTTTTCCATTCTTTTCTGTCCCTGGCCAATGCCTTCATCTCTCCTAAAGTTTTTCCTTTGTTCTTTCCAATTTCTTCAATCTGGTCTATCCATTTCCTCCTGGGTCTTCCTCTTTGTCTTTTTCTTGATATTCCCATTTCCAAAACTTTTCTCGCAATTCTATCTTGTTTCATTCTCTAACCATTCAAATTCCCATCGTAAAAATGAAGTGCTATTATTTGATTATTTCTAATAGCACAAAAGACATTGAACTGCCACCGATCTTGAAAAGCACGTTCTTTGGTTAAATGAAGATTATCTTGACTCCAATAATGGGAATTGTGTCAATTAAATAATCCATTTTTCGTGAATTTCGATTCGTCGCACCAAATTATGTTTTTTAAAAAGTCGTCGTCTTCCTGGCATTTTGTTAGTAAAAACTCGGCAAAGTCTATTCGTTTAGTAAAATCGGTTGGTTTTAAATTTTGACACAAATTGTACGAATAGGGATGCATTTTATGTTTTCGTAAAATACGGTGAATCGATGATTTGCTTACTCCAAGATCTCTTACGGCAACGCGTATTGATGCTTCTGGATAAGCAGTAAAATAAGCAACAACATTAATTTCGGCATTATTATTGTCAATAACTGGTTTAATTCGATTTACTTTTGCTTCAAATGAACCGTATAGCTTTAAATTGTTGAGGATTCTTTTAACAGTATGCGAGTTTGGTCGTGGTCTATCTGGATATCTTGCAGCAAATAAAGTACATGTTCTTGTAACAACTTTTTCACATTCACCATGTATTAAAAGCAAATTTACATAATCTTCGTTATTAAATTGGGAACGAGCCATTTTAACGATTTTCGAAAGTATCAACAATTAACTAATGTCAGTTAAATAAGTGTCATTTATTACAAAGCCTACTAAAAGTATACATACAAAATTTAGACCACACCTCCATCTCTAAATTTACAGAAAACATTTAATATCTGGATAACGGTAAGGTTTAGGTATAGGAAAGTATACATGAACTTGCCTTATTTTTTCCTCCTGAATGCATTAAAATAGAAAAAAACAGGGTGGTTCTATTTAAAAAAATGAAGAAATTTGATATTTATGAAGTTAAACTTTGAACACTTTTTATACACACCCTGTATAAAATGAAAAAAATGTCCAACATAGATTCGAATACGTTTGACCTTGCTTAAGGCAACCGAAGAGAAACCATTTTCATATCTTCAAGGGTCCTCTCGTAAAAAAATAATTCAGTCTTCAATGGTCAAATTTTCTACAAAAAAATTAATAACTCAAAAAGTGTGCATTTTTCGAAAAAAGTTTTTAAACAAAAGTATACTAAAATATTACGTAGATTTCAAAAATGTATTAATATACAGGGTGTTCCATTTAAAATAACAAAGTTACAGTCGACTTCCGGTAGAAACGGAAGTCGGCCATCTTTGAAAATATTTTAGTTGAAAAGATCGTATCCGAAAACCCAAACGTAGAAATCTTCGTGATTTTACTATGAGTATTTTGCCATATACAGATAGTTTTCACTCGTCGTGGGACACCCTGTAGTGGAGGAAAAAGAATGTACATTGTGTGGCATGGAAGAAGAAACCTCCATCCACATACTTGCACCGCAATTCAGAATCCTAGGGCACAGCACCTAGGAGATTATTGGATAAAAGAGACATTTACCTAAATTAAAGCCTGCAAATATCCTAAAATTCCTGATGGAAATAGGACCAAAGGAGCTGCTAGTCTCTGAGACGTTCCTCAGGAACTAAGTAGAAGTAATGGGGCACAATAGATCTTTCAGGTCTCAGTGAATGTCACCCCATCATAGATAAATAGAGTCCGATTCAAAGAAGAATGGGCCAGAGGCGTCAGAGCCTACGTCATCGTCAGGAGGCGTGTGTTTGGTGAATTAATCGATATTCCAGTAGCGTAGTTGATTTTAACTTACATAGAAATGTGATTTGAAGGTGTAGTTATTATATAATTAAATAATTACATTGCATTTTAAATATTCAATTTTAATTGTAAAAATAGTTTATCATACAAATTGTATTATTTTAAAAAATTCGACGTTTTAATGAGATGGCAGTTTAGGTTTTATAAAAAAATTTTATTAAATGTTAAGCAATAAACGATGAAATAAAACAATTTAATTTGTTTAAATATTCATTATACTTGAACTATGTTCAATATACAATTCGTGACGCGTTTCGCTAACACAGTAGCTTTTTCAAACGAGTGGAGGTATAATGAGAAGTTATTAATTTATACAGTGCATTAATAGGGAATTTTACGGATATTGACAAAAGTATTATAATTTATTTACCTGGAAATAAAAAGCAAAAAAGTTTCTAAATATGGGATTAACTGAAGTATTGAACAGATTTACCTGGAAATTCATTCATCTTACCGGAAGTTTCTAGGTAAAAAGGTTTAATAAGGAAGAATTGTTGATATCTATTTGGTCATTAAGGAGGTTATCAGAATATTTGTTTTCATTTATCTCAATAGCTTCTAAAATATTCATTTTGAGGGATTTAGGTTCTATATGCAAAATTTCATACTATTGAAAGCTGCTAATTTATGACTGGATGGGTGGACCGAACTATTATGAATTGTAATGTCTGTATGAGATGATTTGTGAAATATGTTAAATTTTCTCCGAATGAGCTTTTACATTTTTTTCTGGTCATTCGGAGTTGTCTGATTGGAGGCCTGAACAGCCTAGTTCATAATCTGATGCCCTGTCGTCGTCCGAGCTGTCTTCACTGTCTTCCGATGAGCCTGTGTTTACAATGAACACTAGGTTTTCAAGAACGGTATCCAAAAGATGCTCTTTCGATTTCTGACTGAGAAAGACATGCTCTAGTTTTTTATCTGCCCCCCTTTCGGAACTATCGCAATCTTACTCCTAATATAATTCAGGAAATTATTTTCATGCATACAATTAAATATTTAAAGTATCCCATCTATGTGAGAGTTAAATTCTGCAAGCATTCCTTCAATTGATACATATCGGTCAAAAAACCTATAATATGAAATACCTACGATACATACCTGTTGTTTTTCAAAGGAATGGTAATGCCTTTTCCAGACACTTTTTTCATAAAATTAGATACATTGTACACAATTTCCCTTCCCTAGTTTTTTAGGCGACATAACTTAATTACAATAATGTGCGTTTTCAGTAGATACAATACAATAGATTGAAACCACCGAACAAATAAAGATTCACCAAATTGATCACAATATTAACAAATTCCAGTCAGAACACACAACACTTATAAGGGCACTGTAATAAAAAATAGTCTAATAAAACGAAAAATTAAACTTCTGGCAACACTGAAAATGAATCACAAATATACGCTTATGGATGTGCTCCCGGCGAAGTAATTTTCAATTCTACGAAAAACGCATAGCTCAGTCACGGCGTTGCCAGCTCTTCGAGCGCTGTCGTTTCCATGATAAATTGAAAATAAATAAGCACTGCACGCCTTTTGTCGAAATTGGAAAGAGCACGCATTATCTGCAGTCGCAGTTTAGTGTGACGGTCATGGCCCATTCTACTTTGAATCGGACTCTACATACATACAAGTACTGTAAAGATCTTTTAATAATCCAGTGATGATACTGAATGTCAAAAAACCGAAAAAAATGGATTTTTCTCGAAAATGGTGCATAATATCGAATACAAACAACAGCAAATGTTTGTAAGATAAAAATAAAGTTTTCTTAGTGTTAAAACAAGCCCGTTCGAGTCATACCAGGACTTAATAGTAATGAGAACTTGTATAATATGATATGGTAGAATGTAAAGTTACTGTATCTGAAATGCAAATTGGGTGAATTTACCATTTATTCGTGAGTTTGTGACATCGTAAATGATTAAAAAATGTATTGGATCTAAAAATGAACCCTGGGGTACACCACAATTAAAATTTTCGGAAACTTCAGCATTTCCTTGTACCAGTTGTTTTCTACACTTGAGGTGCGTTGGATGTGATTCTTGGACTTCGGCCTCTTCACCATGTGATCGAGGCTGGGGCTGGGAGGGCACTCTTACGCTTGAAAAGTTTGGGATATGTGCGAAACGAGGAAGGGTGCAGGCACGTCAATAAGCTCAGGGTTCTGGGATATGTTCCTGTCCTGGCTCGAGACCATTTTAAAGGAATACCATAGATACAATTAAATCGATGTCTTCGATAAGATTGGTAATCAGGCAATAGGACGATAGTTACTGTACTTGTGCAGTGGAACAATTATGGCTGCTGCCAGAAAGTTAGGTGAGAGACCATTTTCAAAGTATCCATTTATCAATTGAGAGGTGGTTGAGTGCAGTGTCAGTAATACTACACATATTTAACAAATGATTGTTCTTTGTTTGGTACAAATGCCGAAGATAAATTTGCAGGCAATTTCATTCCTATCTTCGCCTACAGCGGTAACCGTTTCATCAACTACATGTGAAGACATTTCCCCGAAAAGGAAGGTTATATCTTGACTTAGAGCAATTTGTACAAAATTTTGCATTGAAAAAAAACTGGTTCTCAGTGGCTAATAAAAGTTTGCGAAACTTTCCTTCTGTACGCACTGTGTTAATATACATCAGAACACTCTGTATTGCCGTATATTTTGGAGTAGAAATAGACGCGTATTGTAAGTTCATATCCTACCATGTTGTAGTCAACATACACGCATTTCTTATATCATAGAAATTATACTACGTTATAGAATGGCATTCGTCTGTAGAATGGAATAGAACGTAAATACGCCACCCGGCTGTGCTTTGCATATTTAACAACGATTTATGACTTTGCACTGTAACAAAAAATATCTAGTAAGAAGTTTATATCACGGAATTCACTTTTTTCGTCCTAGTTACTTCCAAAGTTACTCCCAACTTGGTTTCATTCACTACAATTTTGATTCATACCTTCCGATGTACATATTGATTCGTCTGACAGTATCATTTATAACTAAGGATGATAGTTGAAATAACATGGGGCCCGAAAATTCGGAACGAGTAACAGCTAACTTTATGATGCATAGCGAATTATCTCGCTTTCATATCCAAGATTTTAGTTGATAGCATTTCATACTGCTTTTTTTAGATTGGTTTGAATTAAGGTGAACGACTATCAGGGAAAATTGGTTAAATCGACGCTGTTGTGATTCAATTGAGCTTTAGCTTCAAATTTCTGTTGCGAACTGCACACATTATCAAAAAACATTGTGACCATTTATGAAGAGCCAATGATATTGAACTGTGCTATTACTTCAAAATGAGACTGATTAACGAATTTGATCCTATCCATTGTTTGTTTGAATGGTAATATCAGATCTTTATTAGAATATTCACATTCCCGTTGACACCATAAATTGCAATTTAGAAACGATTTCAAACATCGCTTTGTTTTAATTAACTAGTTAGTGTAAGATCAAACGAGGTAAAACATTCCCAAAATAGGTTATGTATTGGATATTGGTTATTGAATAACAAATAAGTCCACCAGTCTCTTAAATCAATAACGGACCAAAAATTATAATCATAATAAACAACAGACACAGAGTTAACAAAAGCAATCACCACCTTCATGGAAAAGCAGTTTGAAATCCAGGTACAAATAAAAGCTGCACCTAAGTTGGGGAGGAAACTTGTTTGATAGAACTGAATAGGGCAATAAGAAGACCGTACTTACAGAAACTAATAACTAAAGATTGGATTTGACAAAATAACGATTAATGAGTGAGAATAGAAATTGAACAAGTTAACTAGAAAACTGGTAGATCCAAAAAAAACTAGCACAAAACCAGAAGATCGTGGATACATGTGACCAAGCAATGGAAAAGGTGACGTTAAGGGAATCCAAACACTAAAACAAGAGAAATAAAAACAAAACAATTAAAGAATAACAGAGAAAAAAGTGGAAAGTGGGTACATGAAATGTAAGAACAATGCTAAAGGTGAGTGAAATGAAAAGATACAAGCTTGAAACTCTGGTAGATTAATAAAAACAAGTACTAAGTGGAACGGCATTTGTGGTAAACAAAAAAATTGGTAAGTGAAGTTTCACAATAATTTAATTCAGTGAGTGGAAGAATATCAAAAATGAAAATTGAGAATAAACAAGCAAACTTAACGATGATAAATGTATATGCGCCAACACAGGAAGCAAATGATTATGACAAACAAGAATTCGATGAGAAACTTAGCATGTATAGAGAGAGCACCTAGAAACGATACATAGAAGACTGCAACGCAGAAATTTGGAAAATGGAGTATAATAATAACTTACCAGACAAGGGAATAATACACTTCAGAACAAACGATAATGGCGCAAAACTTTTCAGTCATAGAATTAGCTTATACACATATATCATAACTACAAAATTTAAACATAGAAAAGAGCATAAAGTAACAAGGATTCAACCAGCCACAAACAAAGGCAATCAGATAGACAATGCACTTATTTCAAAAAATGTCTGTGATTGATAGAAGATACTCACTCATTTAGTTAGTTAGTAAGATATTTCACGAGGTAAAAGAGAAGGGAATTTTAAAAACTATAGGAAGCGCCCACAATACTCACAACACCACATACCAAAGTTTATGCGAGAATTGATAGGAAGACTTACCGAAAAAGCATATAGGTGTAGAGAGCAAGAATGGAAGAATACAATGCATTACAAAAACAGCAGATCAAATATTAGGACTATTAAAAAAAACGAAAGAATGATTGGACGATGAAGAATGTGAAAACAAAATGATAAATTGCAAAAAAACGGTTAATTAGGTACAGAAAAAGGAAGACAATTGGGCAGAATACAATGCAAAGAGAAATGCAGACAAAGGCTGTCAGAAGAAAAAATCTAAGTGCTTGAAGAAAATGATGATTGGCATAGAGCAGTACAGTAAATCAGTATATCTTTGTTCTCGTTGTGGATTTCTAACCAAAATAATACTCAACAACGGTTCAACATTCATTTTTCCACTTAGCTTAATAGCGAGCAATGCAGAGAAGATAAACTTGCACGAACGCTCCCCCGTCCTCTTCGACGACTCACTCTTACTTCGCGACAGACGCTTCACTATGTTATACTTAACTAGATCTCATCTATTTGCTTTCGCCTCTTTCTTCTCTGCTATCCCTGCCGTTGTTTGCCGCTCCACTACGTTTCCAGTCTTACACGTTCACCTCAACTTATTCGCTTATATGGAGAGAATTTTTGATTTGTAGCAAAATTATATCTAGGGTTATAATTTCTAATTCTTATTTTCCAGGTATAAATCCATGTATGAGTGTTAGCTGTAATTTTGGCGAAGAATGCATTATCAACAAATTCGGGATAGCCCATTGTCAATGTCCGGACATCTGTGAGCCAATAATGAGACCCATTTGCTCCAAAGATGGAAGAACGTATACCTCGGAGTGTGAACTTAAGAAGGCAGCTTGTGTTACTCGTGCAAATATTGAAATAGCTTACGCAGGTTAGCCAGAACTGTATTTTAATAATAGACTGATTCAAAGAATAGCCCTATATGTAAATACTTTGATAACTAGTAGACCAGAAAGTAAACATAGAAAATTAGTATTTATCAATCCATTGTGAATTAGATGCTGGTTGGAGATTCTTTTCTTTTGATTTAAGAAAATGATTCGTCCTTCCAAAGCTTTATTAAAAGGCTCACTAAAAACTCCTATTATAAACTTCCAGGGGATTGAACTTGTAATGACATTAGAAAAGTAGTAGTCTGCTTGTTTTACCGAATGGATGGATATTGATAAGTTCAAGTGGATTGCATCTTCTGTCTCTACCTCAACTTGTTCTGTTTATAGCAATAGACACTCAGATGCATCTTTCATATTTTCTCAACAGTTTACTCTCAAATATAAAATGTATTTAAAATTGAATTGCGTTAATTTAAAAATAAGAGTTAATAATCAAGTTCCTAAAAATGAGCAGAGCGTTATCTTTAAAAAAGACAACAATTATTTATTTTTTCACATAAATAAAAGTATTTGTATAAAATGACGAACAAATTTAACTTTCAAAATGTTGACCACGTACCATAATGTTATAAGTAATAATAATACCGCACTAAATTTGAATGGCTTATATGTTCATTCATCTCACAGGAATATGCGGTGAAAATGGTCCTTGCAGCGAGCACGAATGTCAATTTGGAGGTACTTGTGTGGAAAGAGCTGGAACGGCACACTGTGAATGTCCAGATTGTCCCGCAGAATTCGAACCAATTTGCGGTTCCGACGGAATTTCCTACAGCAATGAATGCAAGCTCAGATTGGAGGCGTGTAAGCACAGAAGGAATATTAGTGTCCTTTATAAAGGTCCTTGCAGTAAGTTCTTTATTTATTTTTAGTCAACATCTCATACCAGATAATGTTAGTTACAGAAATTATAATTTTTCCAAATAGGTTTTCATATTTACCTTAATGTCGTTATTTTTGTCGTGGATTCATTGTTAAACTTCATAGCTGTTTAACGACCAATTGTGAATAAGCTCTGATTTGTCAACTGTAAGATTCACGCTTATTTAAACAATTTCCTCCAACACAAACCAAAACGAAGAAAATATTTTCTATAAATATTTTATTTTTTTTCAGACGGATGCGAAAATAAAAAATGTGATTTCTACTCGGAGTGTGAAAATGACGGAACTTCAGAAGGACGTTGTGTGTGTCCACAATCCTGTTCTGACCCAAAGGTGAGTACATATTCACGTTTTTGTCAAATATAATCTCTTGCCATTTTGTGAAAATAGAAAACAATCTTCTTTCTTGATACAATTTCTTAGTTAATAAGTTCATGGATCGCCTTAAGATTCCATTATAAGTCATAGTGAAGTAGAGATCCAAAAACAAAAACTAATGTAAAGGCGTTTATGAAAACAGTTTTAAGCTATCGAACTTCAATCCTACAAATACGGTAAAAGCGACCCTTTGCTGCCTGTCAACAAACTAGTCAGCTCAACAAAGAAATTGAAAACAAACAATAGAAGTCAATAAAAGGTGGGGAAGTCTCCAATCCATCAATATTTCTGTACAGTTCTAACTTTGCTATAACGATGTTAACTTGCCAACAAAAACTAATTTTACCCCAGTCGGCGCTCGGTGGCGGGTGCAAGAAACCCTTATTGCCTTTTATTTCCGTTGAACGGAACGAACAACTCACGAACGCTTTATAACCTTCCATAAAAATACTTGTTTTTATATTCCGAATAAGAAAGCTACAAAATATTACAAAGGAAGCAATTTTTAACCATACACGTACACTGAAAAAAAAAACCTAACATAAAAAAAGATTCGCTTACGCTTTATAACCTTTATAACTACTTCTCTTTCCACTGCAAATAAGCAGCAAAAAGGGTAATTTTTAACGTAACCGCTTCACTGAAAATCGTTTTAACGCGAATAAAATAGTGTATGTAAATAAAAGACTGTGAGAAAATATAATAATTAATACCCTAGCTTAGGGTATTGAAATGATATATATTCATATATTCAAGTGAAATTTATCGGGATGAAAACATGTTTATACACTTACTGATAAAAATATTGCATATTTTATTTAAGGTCTTTGTTTTAGTAAGTCTTGTTTATTGGAGCATTTTATAAGATTATCAATCAAATAAATGTATAAAAACATTTTTGAAACATTCTTGGAGGAATAAATAAAAACAATGCTTCTTTGCCTTGAATTTTTAATTTGAAAATAAATTACTTCAGGACATAATAACAACAAATCTTAATACTTAATATTTCCCCTTCTAGCCACCATTCTCTCGGGCATACTGCGCATAGATATTTGATGAAATCTTGTGGAGTTCGATTCTATTCCTCTTTGCAGCAATTCGTCATTCTGCAATTGAGCTAGGAGCTTGATTTCATGCTCGTATACTTTTTTCCGGGGTGTTGCAAATATGTTCAATAGGATTTGCGTCCAGACGATTTGCTGACCAATCAATCGCTGCAATCTCGACATCCTCAAGGTGCTGGATCACTGCTCTTGCGGCAAAGGCTCTTGAATTATTGTATATTAACACAGCATCATCGTATCCAATGAAGCCGACATTAAGTAAATCATGTTCGTCGAGGCTGTACTGTATATGGGTCATTCTTAAAAAAGGGTACATTTTGCAGTTACAAGTGGATAACTTAAATATTTTATGAGATTATGTAATTTTTATAATAAGATATATTATTTCAAATAACGGTTTAACAAATGAATGAAACTGTTTTTGTTTTTTAAAAATAGCTTCGCTTATAAAATTTTCTTAAAGGCAAAATGTCACCTCCATACAATGTAACATGTAAGTTTTATCTATCTTTAGCGTACGGTTTTAGTGTTTTCACATATATTTTAAAACTAACTTTATATACAATTTGCTAGAATAAAGTTTAAGTAAGTTAATTATGAAATATTATTTTTCAATTACATTTATATATGGCAAATGCTCTCTGATTAGTCTTGTAACGTATTTCGCTGTCACCTCCGTGCATAAATCAAATTGTTAAAAATGTCCGTTAGGTGTCACTACGTAATTTATGCACAATTCCTAAAGTAACTGAGTTGCACGCGTCAGTTGGATTTATGTCTGTGAAGGGGTCTGTTGTGAGTCAAAATAAGCTAATATTTAAAAGTAAAAAAGTGCTGTGCAAGTTTTGTCCCCTCCATATATCATTTTTTAAGGTATGTATATTTAGTTATAACTATAATTTATATATACTGACAATTCTTATTCTTTGCCAATTCATTATTCCGGTTTTAAAACATAACCTATTTTTCATTCCTATAAAAATTTGTAATTTTCAACAGAAAAGTCACCTCCGTTCATGTCACCTCCGTTCAATTAAATGCGAACGGAGGTAACTGTTAACGAACGAAGGTGATTTCAATGAATAAAAATAATGAATACGATAAATTTATATTGTCTTTTGTGGTGTTTAGATAAGAAGATGGCAAAATCCAAACAAACCAAAACAGACGAAGAAAAAAGAATAGAAAATAGGGATAGAATGAGAAGAAAACGAGAAGCTATAAAAGCAAATCCGGAATTATACAATGAAATGAAAATAAATTAACGTGAAAGGTATCATACACGTGTTCAATGTGGAAAAATAAAAACGGTAGAAGAATTGAGCGACAGATCCAAGAGAAAACAGAGAAAAATATGGAGAGAGAAGAAAAGAAAAAGTCGTTTGAATAACAAAAGGCAAGAAGAAAATTTGCAAGCAATTATAGAAGATACTCCGCCTGGTAATCCTGAGCCAGGAGTTTATTTGCAAAATAATGAAATTCTCGAGGAATCTCAGTCATCTCACCAAAAACAAAGCGGCCTGAAAAGGGCTCGCAGAAACAGAAAACAGTTAAAACAACGCATAAATGAATTAAAGAAAAAAGTTGAAAATCTCACTAGAAGCAATGCCACTTACAGAGTACGAGTAAGTAGGTTAAAAGAAAAACAGAAAAATAATTTATCTAATACACCATGTAAAAGAGTTAATAATTTGTTAGATGGTAAACCTGTCAATGAAAAAATTCTGCTATGTATATTGATAACATAATACTTAAAACTAATATTACATATTTAAAAAATAAGTCTTGGAGTTTGTACATTGTAAATTACCTGCAATAGTCACCTCCATCCATGACGGTCACCTCCGTTCAGATGGCATTTCTTTTTTTCAAAAAAAAAACGGAAAATAATATCCCTCGTGTGTGACCACTTATAAAACTTTCTTTGATGCCGCAATATACACATAATAAGGGTATAGTCCTAATAAATAAGATAATATATATTTTTTTTTTTTAAATTAGGAAAATGTACCTTTTCACAAGAATGACCCATATACCAGTCAACATTAATTCTTAAATTTATCTCAACGACCTCTGTGTGACTCTCACAACTAGTGTCTCCCCACAACATGATGGACCACCGAAGTTTGGCTTGTGTTTAAGATCACAAGATGCGGAACGTTTCCTCTGTATATATGACTATTTCCATCAGGCTCTCATAACTGTATTCTTGTTTCGTCTGTGATCAACTGATCTTCATTCCAATTAGCATGTGCTCTTGCAAATTCCGAACATCGTATTTTGTGACATAAAAGACACAGAGGAACTTTTGCAGAACGTTTTGGATTTGAGCCGACATCCTCAAGTCTTCTTATCACTATTTTGACAGATACATTGTCTCGTATTTGACGACAATCCATTGCGGTGTTGTTGTGCTGTTGGTGCACGATTTTTTAAGGATGGAAGCCTCAAATATTTGTCATCTCATGGCACTGTACATCTTTTACGTCCCTAACCAGGCCGCCTTTTGTATTCTCCAGTCTTATTGTGTCTTTTTAATGTTCAAGAAACAGTGGATTGATGAATATTTAATCTTCGCGCAATATTTTCTTGTCTGTACCACTTATTGACTGAACAAACAATTTCAATACAATTTACGAGACTTTGATGAGGCATCTTGCTAACCAAAAGCACATACTCAAACGAACTGGCAGTGTTAACGTCTAAATGAGATATTTCATTATCTGCTGTCAAGGTTGTCATTGTTGTCAAGGCACACTATGCTAATTTCTTATATAAATATTTGTTATCAAATTATTACTGTTTCATCACAAAGGAGAGTTGTATAACTAATTATATTGAGCTTAACTATTAAGGGTATTCAGTTATTACAAAAGTCCCTTTACAGAAACGGATATATCCAAAATAGATAAGGATAGTATGTGTTGCGTTTTGGGAAAGTAGAACTTAAGACTAGTCCAAATCGTGTAGTGAAGTAAACAAGGATAGGAAGGGATATTAAGGTGGAAGGAAAGCTATCCAAAAAGTAAATCGCAATATTCTATATAGATAAATTATTGTTCCAAGCTTCCGAGATTCAATTTTAAGATATTTAAACAAGTGGATTGCTGTAATTGATAGGTTTCACATTTGCCCGCATATTTACTCAAAATCTCCAAATTGTTCTCGAGTAGTGCGCATAAGTTTTAAAATAAAACATTATTTCACCAGACCAAATCTAAACCAAATTTTGTTTCAAATAAAATTTCCGATTCCAAGAAATTAGAATGAAAAGGTAGGTGATGTAACTTTTCGTATATCAAAAAGACTTTATTTGTTTAATAGCTAACCGCAGTAAGTAGGTAAGTGGAATGGCTGGAAAAGTAAATCCCTCCATATTTTATTGGAAACTGATATTTCCTTCACTGATCCATTTTGTTGTGATTGTGTGACGATGTGGAAGTTTCCATTTCAGTCACTGTCTATCCTCTAATGATGGGGATTGATGAGTTCGAAACGCCAGAAACTGGTGCGATGATGATGATGGTGTACAAGTAGATCAGTTCTCGTGGCTTTGGAATATCAAATACAGACTCCGACTAAAAAGTTTTCAAGTTAAGTTAGTTTGTATACGCATTCCGAGCGCGGTTTTGGACTATGTAAATTATTCTAGTTTATAAACTCCCCATTATAGAGTAGAGATTAGAGAACGTACAGTAATTTGAAGTTTCAGGAGAAAAACAATATAGTTATAATTCAAAATATACACGGTGTATCAGGCTAATAAGATAAAGGTATCAATTTGAACCATATTGCTAAAACAGTTGATGCAATGATTGTCTTAAAAAGCGACCACGATATAAACACATTTTTCAACTAACTTTGCGTTAAATTACCTCACTTTTATTGAAGATTGAGACCTGTACTCTAAGAGAATTTACAATCATCAGCTTGTTTGGGGCACCAATGGCAGATCTATCAAGAATTCCCTGATCACACTTTGTGATAATGGAATAGACAGAAATAGCGTTACTAATGCTCCAAGAAAATATCAGCAAAACAACGGTCAGCCAAATCATATCCAAAATGTTCATCCCCAACTTGAAGATAAAAACCGACCATTACCACTAGCTTCTGGCTCTAATTATCAGAGTACTGACAGGTCTTACACAGACGAGATGAAGACAGACGAAGAGTCAGGAGCAGAAATATGAAAATAGTTGAATAAGTACAATGTCTTCACACCAAATGAACTATAAAACAGTTCTATAGGAGATATTTCAGGAAAGGATTTTGGGAAAAATCTCATATGAAGACTACCAATGAGCACGAGGTGTAATGTAGGTATGCCGTCATTCGGAGGAGACGTAAAACCGAGGTCCCGAGTACATGGATGTTTGGTCGATAAAAAACCCTACCACTGGTTGGAACACCTGTGGGTTCGGCAAAATTTTCGGTTATGGGTAGAGTGCTCCCGGCTCCCCTAAGTCGCAGAAATAGACAGACGTTAAATAACCAAATTAAAAAAAAGTGTCTTCAACACGCCATACTAATAATCATATTATATGGAAAAGATATACTTGAAAGTAGCTGTATCTCATGCGTCCCATGTTTATTATTTTTCACTTTCCAGTTTGTTTCAAAAACGTGGTACATTTACTATAAGGTATTAATATAAACTTTGTTCCTACAATTTATAATTTTGCAGCCAAACCTTCATACCGCTGGGCTACGAAGACATAATGATTTATGTTTTTTATAGACCGTATGATGTGCATCAAAACTGAAAAAGTGACGTTTTATCAATAATTCTCTTTTTTTCTAAATTTTTTCTATATTTTCTTTTATTGTCATCCAATTCTGAATGATGTTGGAAATTTTAAGTCTTTAACCCATCGGAAAGTAAGTTTAAGATCATGTACAAAGCTCCACCCCGACATACAAGAAAAGCGGGTTAATAAAACGTGATAAACAAATCTAGTTGAAATAAAATACTGATCTACATATCTAAACACAACACAAGTCACGGTGGCACTGGCGGGAATAGAGAATTCAAACGACACAGAGAACCGCATTAATAAATAACCGACTAAGTTGGTGCCGATGCGAATTACTGTGATTGGGTCACTTTAGTTCTTTTTTCATTTTAGTAGCCATGCTGTCGACTATTTAAAACTTTTTCAAGTCCAGTAATATACATGAAGCTGTTAACGTATTATTTCCTTTTTCCATAAACTCTTTTATAGTGCACTGTTTAAAAATAATATCATTCCTATAAATTTTCATCCTTTTTACTGCTAGCTTATCAAGCCGAACTAACGTTTGACCTAAATCAAAGTTAAGTATATCGGTATATAATAAGGCTTGGCTAAATCTCATCCTGTTTTTGATCCGTATGTTCATCCTTAGCAAAACACGGTTATTTTCAAATTACAGAATTGGTAATTTATGCGCCTCTAAATTGTTCAGTACTTTACATACTGCTGGTTTGCGATTATCTTCCTTTAATTCTGTGGATACTGTTTTATCTTCTCCTGTAGGCTGAGCTTTATTCTGACGAGTCTTTGACCTCGTTATAGCTAAAACGTGAGCATTGACAATGTACAAGTCTTTTAATTCACTTATGGATATCCTTGAAATGCTGTCCGCATAATTTGAATTTCCTTTCAAATATTGTATGTCGAAGCTATATTCTTTTAAATCTAGTCTAATTCTTGTAACTTTCGACGTTGGTTCTGTCATCGAAAAAAGATGTGTCAACGGCTTATGATCCTTTTTACTATGAATTATCGAGAACACTTAAAATTACTTATTCCCGAATGGATAGCTAACAATTCTTTTATAATTATTCGTTTATTTAATTCACTTTTCTTAATACCTCGCGATGCAAAAGCTATAGGTAGATCTATACCGTCATTTTCCTGCAAAACACGCATCATTTGAAGCATCTGTCGTCAATATAAATTTTTTCTTGAAATCTGGATATTCCGGAATAAGCGGCTGTATTATAATGCTCATTTTAATATTTGGATTGATTTTTCGCAGTCTTCCGACCACTCGAATTTGACATTTTTCCTAGATAATTCATTGAAAGGTATGCATATTTCAGCGAAATTTGGAATGAAACGTCTGTAATAATTACAGAATGCTGCGAACCTTTTAGATTCTTCTGAATTTTTGGGAACTGGATATTGCTCAATGACTGAATATTTTGCCTTGTCGGGTAGAACTCCTTCACTAGACAAATGGTGTCCTAAATAAGTTACTTCTCGCCTGAAAAATTGACATTTTTGTGGCTTTAATTTAAGGTTGAATTTTTGACATGTGTTAAATACCTTCTCGTGATAACTTAAATGATGATTTTCTGACATTCCTATCACGACTATATCATCCATATAAAGAAATGCTTTTTCTGGAGTTAATCCTGGAAATGCTATGGACATCATCCTTGAAAAACTATTTGGACTTACATTTAAACCAAACGGTAATCTTGTATACTGAAAAGTACCTGTTTCTGTGCTGAAATATGTATATTTCCTTGAGCACTGTTCCAAATGAATTTGATGAAAACCTGTCATAAGATCTATAACACGTTTTAAAAACTTTTATTTAAAAAAATACAATATGTCAAAGACGTTCGATTAGTAAAACAATTGATTCCAGACTAAAGGTGAAAATACATAGTTTGAATGAAGCAATAAAAATGCAGAGTAAACAGTCTAAAGTACAATTATATTATACGGTTCAAAGTTCTATGGTGACACGTTATAATCTAGCAAGCTAAGGGATATTGACACTATAACACCTTCCCCCTTAGAAAGAAGCCTCCTGGGGAAGATTAATTCTCTCTTCTTTGGAGATGTCTTCTGTTTCTTGCCTAGATTTATTCTTTTGGGTTGAAGTCTTCTGATGATAAAATAGCCAGTTATAGAGATGGCTAAGACGTTAAAACAATGGTCCAGAAGCTTGGATTAAATAATTTAATATTTTCATGAATTATAGGTGTAACTTGATTTTGAGGAATTTCTTTTAAGTTGAGATTTCTTAATCTAATCGTCATTCTTGGAATGTTGGTTTTTTCTAAAACTAAGTGCGGCTTATTGATAACGAGAGGTTTCCCAAAAGTTTTTTTCTTGAAGTTCTTATTCTTGCTGATGAAATTTTATTTTACAGTTTCCTGTTTCTATTAAAAAGATTCCGTTGATTGTCTTTGTCTCGACTTGCTCTGGGCAGTGAATGATTAGTACTTCTTCCTTTGGAAAAACTGTTAAACATTGATTTATTTCTGGAACCACTTGTATGTGACTTTCTAAAATTTCTAGTTTTAAATAATTACAGTTGTCTGAATTTTCTTTGATTATGATTTGCTTTTCACAATCAATTGGAGTATTGGAAGGCAAATCGCTTGCACACTGGAAGATTTTGCCTGGTATACACATATCATTCAGAGGCTGTACAGTATTTTCTTCAGACTTCAAAATATACTTTGAATTCGGAATTATTGTTACAAACCCTGACTCATATTTTGTAGGTATGGGTATTAGCTTATAAAGTTCAAACTGTTTTTCATAATTAATGGGAATTGACAAAAAATATTGGATGACATTTTTATCTATCTTACAATTTACTTTAATAACTGATTCAAATTTTAAAAATTTTTGTATTTTAATTCAAAAGGTAGTTGCTCTTTATAGTGACTTGAAATTTTCTCAAATTCTTTTTAAGTAATTCTTGCGATTGTATAATGCTTGGATGCAACGTCTTCGATTTACAGAAGGTCAGTGAATTTTCGATTTCTTGTATAACATCTAATATTGACTTATAAATCAATAGCAATTGATTAAGTAAATCTTTAAGGTGAATGATTTTTTTAAAATTCTGATTGAAAATCAACAATATTTTTCAAGTATTTTGTCTTTTAAGGTTAATTCGTTAGCCTTTATATCTTGTATTGTTTTATTAAAACTACTAATTATACTATGAATTACGGAATATTCCATGCTAAGCTGATTCTGTAATTGATTTTGGTTTGTTTGTAAATGTTCTAAAATTTTATTTTTTCTAATTCCATATTCGGCATCTAAGTTTCCGGTTACTGTTTTGAAAATACTGCCAAGGCCATTTATAAGTCCTCTTTTATTTCTGTCGATTTCAGTGTGAATATTGAAATTTTCAAATTTTTCTTTAATTAAAATTCTAGTGTAATAATTCATCATACTTTTACAATAGATATCTGTTTCTGATTTGAGAAATAACGAATTGTTAGCATAAAAAGACTGTAAATGTTCATATTGCAATTCTAAATTACTAAATTCTTCTATTGAAGAAGTTATGTCATAAAAGTGTGTTCACTTTTTTGTAAATTTGCCGGTCCTATTAGTATCGGCAAAATCCCTAGATTATGTGTAATTTCTTTTATTATTATTCCTTGTCCGACTGCGAGGAATCTGAAATAAAAACATAAGGTTTTTTTCTCGAGGTCGTGTAATGTTAGATAAATGTTCATAATTTGCGGTGTTTCCGTGTATAGGATTAATTTTTGCTGTTTTATTTTTCTTATTTATAGACTAAATAGTTTCTACTTGATACTTTGGTTTTGTTTATCTTTGTTTTTGTTTGTTACGCATAAATACTCTGCACCTTCTAAGTCCATATATGTACAATTTGAAATGGGTGGGTTGCTGTGGGAGTTAGATTTAAAGTAGTTTTAATGGGGGCTCTGTTGTACTTTGTTAGTAAACAGATTTCGCACTCATACGGTGCGGTGGAATAAGTGTTACCCCCCCCTATTAACTACTCTATTTTCATATCTTAAGAAAAAAGCTCAAACAGGTCAATTTTTATATTAAACGTAGTATGTTATGTCATAAAAGTTTCGAACCTGACATAATCCCTCTTCATGGGGGTGTCATCCCTTCGATTTTTTCAAATGAGAAAGAGCATCATGCGACACCTCATTTGAAACCTATTGAAACACTGATTTTAAAAATGTATAACACTTTGGTTCAAAAATTAACAGTCTAAATTATGCGAGATTAACGGATTATGATAAAGTCACTATTTAAAATAATGTCGGTCTATTGGGCGGTCAGGAAAGCGTTCATTAAAAATTCTGACCGCCTCATAATAATTACGACCAGCTTCGCCATAAATATCAATCATTTCGCATTTTTCTTGTAAATTGAGAGGCTGTACCATTTTTATCATTCACAAAAAACAAACTTATCTTCAAGTAGTAACAAAACTGAAAATACTTCAATATGTCACTGTCAAATATTTGACAGTGACAACTGATAATAATAAATTTGCTAGGTAACGAAAAAAGACAATTACGGTTTGAGAAAAAATCGACAGTGACTTACTCATAATCCGTTAATCTCGCATACCTCAGACTCTGTTAATTTTTGAACCAAAGTGTTATACATTTTTGAAATCAGTGTTTCAATAGGTTTCAAATTAGGTGTGGCATGATGCTCTTTCTCATTTAAAAAAATCGAAGGGATGACACCCCCATGAAGAGGGATTATGTCAGGTTCGAAATTTTTATGTCACAACATACTACGTTTAATATAAAAATTGACCTGTTTGAGCTTTTTTCTCAAGATATAAAAATAGAGTAGTTAATAGGGGGGGGTAACACTTATTCCACCGCACCGTATATGTACGTTTGTATTGATTTCGTTGATTCGGCCAATAGTATATTATGTTTTTTATCCGAGATTCTGTCTCGTCTAAACCTCTGTGAATGGTTTTGCTCTCATGATAATTTTTAATAATTTCCTTAATATCGTTAAGATTCAGCATCTATCAATTTTTTTTGTACGTTTAATCATATGAATTATTGACTTTTTGAAATTTTTCATATACAGGTCTTCGAAATAAACATTTTACCTTTAGAACAATATATTCTTTAAGAAATTTTATCATTTTCGAAATTGTTTTTGGAAAGTTGAATAAGCAATCTTTGTTTTGTTTCAAATAGTTCAATCATCGTTGGCGGTGCCGGTTCGTAATTAACTTCTGAGATAATTACTTGATTTTTACCAAAATTTACACAATCAACGATCGGAATACCTATAACTGGATTTTCTGAATTAGTATGTACAGTTTCATTTTCATCTAATTCATTTTCTGAATCTTTATCATCTTCAGCTTCGACTATTAAAGATTCTGATTTTTGGGATCAAGGCTTTTATCAAAGTAATCAACTATTACTGCTGATGATGTTCCTGCTTCATTTAAATTTAATTGAATTCTAGATAAAGCATCACAGTTTTTATCTTGGGTTCCCTTCTTATACATTATTTCATACTCGTTATAACTTATTTAGAATTTGGTTCCTTAAGGGAGAATAGCCACTGGAGTGGACTATAATCACTGTATATTTTAAACTTTCTACCAGAAAGGTATGGACGAAAATATTTCACCGCCCATACAATGGCTAGCATTTCTTTTTCTATAGTTGAGTAGGAACGTTCGGATTTATTTAGAGTACGACTAGCGTAAGCAACGGGCAAATCCGAACCGATTTTTCCCTGGCTCAATACGGCCGGCCCCTATAGCAAAATTACTGGAATCCGCAGTAAAGATAAACGGTTGCGAGAAATCAGGGTACTGTAATATTGGCTCATTTGTGGATAATATTTTACAATATTCGAAACATTGCGAATAGTCTGAATCTATATAATTTGAAACGACACCCTTTTATAGGCGTTTGGTTGATGGTGAAATATTTTTTTAAAGGTCCTTTATAAATTTCCTGTAATAACCCAAAAGGCCAAGAAATCCTTTAAGCTGGGTAGTATTATTAGGAATTGGGTATTGTAACTAAGTAGGGAGTAATAACATGTCCAAGATTTATGTTACTTCCTGTCTTAAAAATTCACATTTATCTAGTTGCGATTTAAGATTCACGTCCCTTAATTTGTTAAAAACTTCCCTAAGACGAGATATTTGTTCCTGTAAACTTGTGCTAAATATTATAATATCATCTAAATATACTATATACAGTGCTATTCAAAAGTCCCCTCCCCCCCTCGTATCTTTTGAACAGCTACACTTACATTAATAAAATTTGGAGGGTGCAAATAAAGTGTTGTAAACTTCTCTACGAATGGTAACAGGTGACGTAATAGTAATAGATGACGTCACAGTGCCACTCTGGCCAATAATTTTAAATAGGACCTTATGGCAAGTGATATCTCGTTTGAAAGGCATTGACATTGGCTACATAGCCATATTAATTTTGTTTGAGTTTAAACTAATTTTGGCGGATAAATTAAATAAATACCTAAATTATTATTTCACATTTAAATATTGAAGATTTTTCAGTCCGCCTCTGGTTAGTTGTCAAAAAATTGACGTTTTTAATTTAATAGTATTTGTTACTTTTCAAAGTTTTTCTAAATAGCTTAAAAATTTAATTTTATTATTGTTTAACCCGACGTTTAAGAGTTTACATAGGCAAAATGGTACGTACTCAAGCCGACAAAGTAGCAGCTATCTTAATAATTGGTGAATCTGGAAAGAATATCCATGAAGCAGAACGTTTATTTAATGAGAGATACCCAGATCGCCCTATCTCGAGAACTTATTTGAGGGAGCTTCTTTACAAGTTTGAAGCAACAGGTAGTGTTCAAGATGCCAAACGATCTGGTCGACCAACAGTTAGTGATGATGAAAAAATTGATATAGTTGCTGAAATGGTAGTAAACCCTACTTCCTTTTCAACTAAAGTTGCGTCTATCTGTGAAGTAAGTAAAAGTACACTACAGAGAGTGTTGGCTAAAAATAATTTTATCCATACAAGTTAAAAATGGTGCACCACCTTTCGGATGACGACCCCGACAGAGGACTCAATGGAAAGGTGAATACACAAGATGTAAGGTGACACAAATCCTCACACCTTTCGTGAACAACATACCCAATTTACAGAAAAAGTCAATGTTTGGGCAGGTATTTTGGGACACCACATAGCTGGTCCTGTTTTCCTCAATTCAAATTTAAGCAAAGAAGTGTATCTGGAGATGTTACAAAATGCAATTGAGCCATTAATTCTTTAAATTCAGGAAGATAATCCAGATGAATTCGGCCATCTGGAAATAACGTTTCAACAAGATGGTACTCCTGCACATTATTATGGTGCAGTAAGACGTTACCTGGATGAAGAATATCGAGGTAGATGGATCGGCCGGCGAGGTCCTATAGAATGGCCACCTTGGTCACCAGATCTGACACCATTAGAATTTTTCTATGGGAGTACTTGAAATCCAAGGTTTATACTACGGCACCAGATAGCATTGGCGTTTTGAAAGAAAGAATTATTGAAGAATGCAATGCAATTTCAGCTGACACATTCGAACGAGTACGACAAGAGTTTACTAATAGGATGTATCACTGTCAGGAAGTAGACAGAGCACATTTTGAACACTTGCTATAAGAATCCATTGTTGATATTTGATTAATTAAATTTAAAAAAATAATTTCAATAATTTTGGAATTTATTTAATTTATCCGTTAAAATTAGTTTAAACCAAAACAAAATTAATATGGTTATGTAGCCAATGTCAATGCCTTCCAAACGAGATATCACTTGCCATGAGGTCCTATTTAAAATTATTGGCCAGAGTGGCACTGTGACGTCATATATTACTATTACTTCACCTGTTACCATTCGTAGAGAAGTTAACACTTTATTTTCACACACCAAATTTTATCAATGTAAGTGTAGCTGTTCAAAAGATACGAGGGGGGGAGGGGACTTTTGAATAGCACTGTATAATAATAATATAATAATAATATAATAATAATACTTTATTCATCCTTTTTGATCATAGTACATGATATAGGACAGGTCAAACAGTTAAATTAAAATCGTTTGTTTAAAAACTCTGATACATCATACAAACATTCAACAATTAAAACATTTTTAAGTTTTTGTTTGAAAACATTGAAATTGTTTTCATCTCTTATACAGATGGACAAATGATTCAGGAATTGAATTCCTTTATAGACAGGACTTTTTTCAAACAATGACGTTTCATGTTTTGGTGGCCGGATAAATTTGCCAGATCTGGTTGGGTAATCATGGTAATCACTAACATTACTTTTTGCATATAATATGCATTTGTAGATGTAAATAGAATAAAAAGTTAGAATACCGAAATCTTTAAAATGATTTTTGCATGTTTCTCTATAATCTAGATTAAAAATTAGACGAACAATCCTTTTTTGAGAAGTAAAAATCCTTGAGGCATTTACCGCACCCCCCCCCCCCATAGAATGAGATTATAGGAAATATGGGAGTATACTATTGCATAATAAACATTGATCAATTGACTAGTTGTAAATATATTTTTTAGGTGTAATATTGCAAAGTAACTGCTATTAAATTTTTTACAAATGTGGTTGACATTGGTATTCCAGCTAATATTCTTATCAAGGTAGGTTCCTAGAAATTTCGTATAACTCGAAAAATAAACATCAGTACCCTTAACTGAGATACAGCTATTTTCAAGAATATCTATTCTTGTAGAGAAATGGATGATAATGGTTTTTGTCGAGTTTACTATCAAGGAATTTCTTTCACACCAACTGATAAATTCTTTTGATAAAATATTCATCTTTGAAAGCAGCTCATTTGAAGACTCAGAATCAATTGCTTATGTTGTGTCATCTGCATATAGTATCAAGTTATTTGTGTGCTAACATATTAAGAAAGATCGTTTATGTATAATAAAAATATCAGAGGACCTAAGATTGACCCTTGAGGTACGCCAATTTCCACAGGCTGGGGGAGGGACTTCTGATCTTTAATTTCAACAATAAGTTTTCTGGCTTCTAAGTATGATTTCAGCCACGATAGAAATTTGCCCCGAAATCCTAAATCTCGTAGTTTATTTATTGTTATATCAGTACTAACCGAGTCAAACGCCTTTGAAAGATCAAAAAAGAGTGCCCCTACATATCTTTTCCTTTCCAATGAGGTGTGGATAAAACTAAGCAGAGCTATGGATGCACTCTCCGTCGATCTGCCAGGCAAGAAACCATGCTGATGGTCTGATATAATATTATACTTTTTGAGGAAAGAAAACATTTGTTTATAAATACATTTTTCTATCACTTTACATATCACAGTTTGGACAGTTATTGGCCGATAATGGTCAAGACTAAGTAGGCTATCTTTTTTATGTATTGGTGAAACAATTCCTATTTTTAAACTTGATGGACACGTTTCTGTTTCCACTGAGTAATTGATAATGTCTGCTAGAGTACAAACAATTTGTGGACCTATACTCTTGATGATCTTTGTCGAAAGACAGTCAACACCCTCGGCATTAACATTTTTCAGGCAGTTAATTATATCCAATACATCTTCAGGGATAACAGGTTTAAAATAAAACGTATTAGTGACATACATTGTTGTATAACTTTCAAAACTACTGTCGGTAAAGTGAGTATTTATTGCTTTTTGAGTATTCGTTGCAAAAAAAGTGGCAAACAAATTGGCAATTTCGTATTTATTTTGAGTTATTTTCCCATTTATATCAATGTTATCAATTGTAGCATGTTTTTTTTCCAGTTTTTTGTTGTACTGTTCGCCATATATATTTTTGTTTTTCTTTCACATTTTTATTTTCAAGACATTTTTGGTAGAACGATTTTCTTGATTTGTTAATTCCAGTGACATAATCCCGTTTTAATCTCTTATAATTTAAATGATCATCAGGATTTGTGGAATGTTTTGTTAACCAAAACAAATTCCTTAGATCATCACCCATCTGTATAAGATTGCGATCAATCCATGATTTTTTGGTTAGATTAGATACCTTTGTTGTTAAAATGGGACAAATAAAATCAATATAGTAACATATAGTTTTTAAAAATTCATCATATTATACAAGATCAACACTTGAAATATTTTTATCATAAAGATATTCATAGACCGACAGAGAACTTTCATTGTCTAGATGAGTTTGTAAACTAAAGTAAATTGGATGCCGATACATTCCTAAAACTTGTCTTTCTGCTATTTAGCTTATTTTCGCAAAATGTACATAATATATTCGAACGATATTTTACATGAATGTTAAGTCCTAGATGATCACCAAGCTGCATATCAATCACGTTTTCATTGTATTCAAACATCATATTTGTTAAAAAATAATAAACTTTAGTTTTTGTAGTTTTCATGTTTTTATTTGTGAAAATCCGTGTTGGTTCACAATTTTTTAAGTTTAAGTTAAAACTCTCCATTAAGTCAATTAATAATGTTCTTTCACGTGATATATTCAAATAATCGATGTTAATGTCTCCACAAAGAATAGTGCAGTCATAATAATTGATACAAAACTGTGGGACCTTAAAAAGTCGGGCCATGAACATCTCAATGTTTCCTGATGGGGATCTATATATATATTCACAAGACAACAGCTTCTTCCTTGCAAAAAAAAGGATATACTACATACTTCAAAGTCAATATCAATTGATAAATGATTTACAAAGTCTAGATTTCTAAATTTAATAATCTTTTTTACAAGTATCAGAACCCCACCATGAATTTTGTTGATACGATTAAAGTGACTAGCCAAAATATAATCGTTAAATCTCACTAAATCAATATTATCATTATTACACCAGGTTTCAGAAAGGCACAAAATATCCGGTTTGGTACATTCCAATATTAAATCAATTCTATTGGTCTTATTAGTCAGGGATTGACAATTTACATTTATGATTTGAAAAGTTTTAGATATTTTTTCTGTATTATTACACTTACATACATCGCTACATATAAAACTTTGAGTATACACTGGAGCTACATTTCCTAGACTTGAGAAAGTCTCTTTGGACGCAACTGAAAAAACTGCTGGATATGGGCTCCATGCGGCCATATTGCTGGATTCATCGCAGTATTGAAGTTATACCCATATACACTTACTTTGAAAGAGCTGTAAATCTCCGGATACTTCGAATTTAATGATATCACCACTGCTTCCGGGAACTCCCTTAATATCCTTGCCATTTACAGTTATTTCACTATTATTTCCAACAACAAGTTGTTTTCTATTTCTTTTTCCTCGAACTTCTCTCCATTCATTGCAGTTTTCTCTGGAGCTGTTCTAATTCAAATTTATGACTTCGTCAATTTTTTGCTCAGTACTTATTTTCATTAAGGCAGTCTTTGAAATAGCTGATTTAATAGACGAGTTGGCAACAGCATTATTTTTATCATTTCCAGTTTGAATTAGTGGTCTGGTTTTATTTTGAATATCAGAAGATTCCCAATGTTTTTGCGTTGGCTTTTGTTCTTTACTTTTTGTGTCTAATTAGTTTCGTTCTTTTAATGAAGTTATTTGTTGACTCATTAAATGAATTTTGTCATGCAGCTCCTTTATTATGGAGTCTTTCTGATTAATTATTTATTTAAAAATATTAATATCTATTACCTTATTGTCTGGACTTAGACATTCAATTGAATCGAAAAATAACTGATCAGTCGGATCTCATGCTGAATATTGCTCACAACATGTGATTAAATCATCTCTAGTGAACTTTACAGAATTGCTATTTTTTGCACAGCTTATATGGAAACTATTTTCACAATTTATACACTTTACACCATTTACAACATTTCTTTTGCACTTTTTACAGCATTTATTCCGGAGAGCTTCGTCAAACACATCTACACCGGGTGCCATGTTGCCACTTGTATATAATATATAATGTGGTGGGATGCCCCGTAAAATACTATCCATTATTCGTTGGAATATCGCGGGTGCTCTTTTTAACCCGAAACCAATGCCTAAAAATTCAGAGTGCTCATTTTCGGTACTGAATGCTGTTTTTGGTATATCTTTTTCTGCTATTTGAATTTGGTGGAATCCCGACGCTAAATCTAAAGTAGAAAAATATTGGCTACGTCCTAGTTTATCAAGAAGTGCATTTATTAAGGGCAAGGGATAAGAGTTACCTATGGTTTTTTCATTAAGTTTCCTATAGTCAACCACTATACGCCATTTTTGTTGGCCAGAGGTATCGGGTTTTTCATTCACTACCCAAATGCTAGAGCACCAAGGAGAAGTCGACAGTCTTATGACATTTTGTTTCAACATACTCTGAATTTGTTTTTGTACCTCTTTGCGATGTACTTCGATGCCTATAGGACCTTGTGTCATCCTTAATCATATAAGTAAATGTTAATTTATTTCCTTCTACATGGAATATATCTGGGTACTCGTTGATGTCTTAAAACAGTTTGTCTTTCTTCTGAGTTCATCTGCTCAGTACGAATTTTATTAATATAAAATTTAATATTTTCTACGTTAAAGTTATTGAGATTTGGACTCAGACTTGGTTCGTATTGATCGAACAATTCTGCTTCCACGGAATTTGACAAGTCTCAAGGACACTCAATTTCACTTTTATTCAAAATAGTGCAAATATTCATACGGTTTTGGACATTAGTTATACATTATGGAATTTCTAATTCCGGAGTTTTCGTATATGGCACCAATATTTGGCCATTTTTTACATTTTTTATATTTATTTTGACAACTTGTTGGGTCCTCGGAGGCACTATTATATACTCGTACTATGCAATTCGGGGTCTGAGGGACCTTATAGTAATCAATTTTTATTTTTGCATTAGGGTAGATAATGAGTACATTTTTATTTAAATGTATAGTTGTGTTAAGTTTTTTCAAATTATCTACACCTAACAAACACTCGAATTTATCATGGAACTTAAACAGAATTTCAAATCAATAAGTTTTTTAAGATTGAATATACTTGATGCACTAATTTCTGCGCTAAAATTTTCTTGTGAAAATGTGCTGTTGAAATTTTAAAAGGGTCAAACCGAATTGATTTTTTTAAATGTTTATTAGCTACTTCAGGTAATATAGAAGATTTCGTACTGCCCGTGTCAATAAGAACTTCTAAATTATTTTCAGAAAATATTGTATAAGGCAGTTCGCTCTCTTTATTAGTTAAATTTAACAATTCAATAGTGTGTGTTTGTTGTCTTCCGAGGCTTTTTTGTCTCAAAAAGTGCGCTCGTCTAGATCGTCCGGATGTTCCACTAATGGTTGTTTCCCTAAATTGTGCAATTCTCCAGCGATATAATTTCTGTTACTTCTGTTGAATTTTGCCTGAAGTAATTGGAATTATTACTATTATTACTTTGATTAGACAAATTTTGGTTTTCCCCGAATGTATTCCTAGTTATTTCAACTCGGAATACATTCAGGCTCATAGGAGTGGGGTTAGGGAAACTGCGATTTGGATTTGGTTGGAATACGTTTGTAGCTTTTTCAAAATTTTGATTATTATTTATTTGACTTGTACTTGGTCTTTGCTCATTATAAGAATAATTAAATTTTGGTCGTGCATTGTGTTCATAGTAAGTAAGTTGCAAGGGTTTGTTATGTACATTATTATTTTCAAAAAAAATATTCCTTTACCCAAATCTAACTTTAGACGTGTTTAGCAGTTCAATATTTGTTTGAAAATCATTTGTTAGCATATTTAAAGCTGAGTTTAAATCTGGTGGGTTTTTCGTTCGCATAAGTGAACCCAGAGGCTCTCTTAGGCCACGTAAAAATACCCTAAGTGCAAAATTGCGAAAATATACAGTTACATACAATATTTCAGTTCCACTAGCATGTGCTTTCAATTGTGAAATTTGAAGATTTAATAAGTGCTGAATTTTATTATAATAATTATAGTAATTGAATGGTGAATTGTTTTTTGTCTCAAATTAACTATTTTTATGTTTAAGGTGTAAGTGTCTCTTTATCAGAATATGTGTTGAGTGAAGCACTTTTTAAATCTGACCACTTGGTTATTATACAAGACGAAATATTCACTGCTGCATTTAATTTTTGACAATATACTTGACATCGGATATTCGTTCTGAAAATCATGTATTTCTGTGTATTATAATATTTATTTAAAAGTTTCTCGCAAATTTAAATAAAACTTGGTAATAATTGGGTATCACCGTAAAATTCGGGTACCATATCTAGGAATTCTTTTAATACTGGAGTTGCCATTTTTACTTAGTTTTTATAAAGAATTCTCAAAATTGAAATCAGTTGAAAAAAATCTGATAAATGTGAGTCGGAATTGGATAACTTTTCCAGAATTTTCAGAATTATCCGAAGAGAAATTTCTGTACGAACCTATGGATGACATGAAATGTACTTACAGCAAAATCAATTTTCCCTCATGTGCTGGCTGCTTCAAGCTCGTCTCCAATGTCCTTTGAAGATATTGCTGCACGAAAGTCCTCAATACAGTTGGGGTACTAAATTCACCCAACACGTCTTCTCGTTAGGTTACTCAATTCGTCTAACTTTCGCGACACGCGGTATAAAGTTCAAATAGCCAATAAATCGTTGAAACGAACGGATATTATATCCGTTAATACTGTTTGACTATCCTACTGACTGCGGTAAGATGCTTTTTGAAAACTTTTATTAAAAAAAATACAATATGTCAAAGACGTTTGATTAGTAAAACAATTGATTCCAGACTAAAGGTAAAAATACATAGTTTCAATGAAGCAATAAAAATGCAGAGTGAACAGTCTAAAGTACAATTACACTATACGGTTCAAAGTTCTATGGTGACACGTTATAATCTAGCAAGCTATTGACACTATAACATGACTAAAAACCATTTCGAGCTCCCTGATCTAAGATCGAATCTATTCTAGGTAATGGAAATTTATCTGTAACTATTTTCTTGTTCAATTGCCTGCAATCTATACAAAGTCTCTAAGACTTCTCTCCATTGATTGCCTTTTTGGGTACGAGTAAAACTGGACTGTTATAATCTGAGATTGAAGACTCAATTATACTTTGATCTAATAACTTTTGGACCTGATCATTAAGTTTTGATGATTGAAAATGTGGTGTACGATAATTTTCAATGTATTCTGGAGTATCATCTTTCACCAATAGCCTTTGCTCATAAAAGTTATTATGCGTTAAACTGTCATTTTTTAAAGAAAAACTGTCTGAAACATTTTCACAACGATTTATTAGCTTATCCCTGACGTATTCTGGTACCTCTAAATTCAAAGTTTTTCTTAATTTTTCCACCCTATTCTTACTTTCATTCACCACAGCATATACATGAAATACATTTAAATCCAATATTTTAATATTGTTTGTATTTATCGACTTACTTTCATAATTTGTGTTTAAAATTCTGACATAAGGATTAGTTTTTGATATAATGAATCTTGCTATAAATACACAACTTTCTCTTGTCTTAAATTTTTAAAACTTCCTACTAACCGATAGACTTCACATCTAGGCGGTATCGCTATAGTATCATATTCAGGATTATCGAAAATTTCTAATGTTACTGTATTCATAGATTTGCAATCTATGTATAATTTCAATTCTGAGTAATCTAAAATGCAATTATATTTACTTATGAAATCCCTTCCCACAATTCCATTCGTAGGTATGGGAAATTCCTCATCTACTATATGAAAACGATGTTTAAATGCTACCCAAAGTTCTAATTTCTCCCTGAGTTATTCCCTTAATATTTGAGATTTGTGTTGTTTGCATTAGGTGATATGGAAAATTATCTGCACCTGTATCCAGTATAAAAGTATCAATCGGCTCCAATATGTCAGTTTTAAAGAGTTACATCAAAGTTATAAATGTAACGATTATTGTTATGCAAGTTATTTAAAATTTTGGAATTTCCATCTTTCATTCTCAAAACCCCAATTCTTGTGTTCATCTTCCTCTCTCTTTTCTTCGCTCTCACACATTCTCACATTTCCATAATTATTATTATTATTATTGAACCTAGTGCTAGGCCTGTTTCTATATTCCTCTGGTCTCTCTTTGCAACCAGTTAATGTCCTATTTCCTTGACTCTCCTGAAATTGCCTACTATTGTCTTAGTAACTCTTCCTATGGAAGTTATTTCTTCCATTGTGGTTAACATAAGAGTGCTGAAGGCAATATCTAGGTATTTCCCGACGAAAACCCATTCCCATCTGCCTTATAATACAAAACACTTCTTGTTGGCTGGCTGTTTCCCACATCGATGGAAACTAGTTAAGTCATCACCACTAAGAGTTGCTTATCAAGGAGTTCATCGCTGCTTCTGTGGTATACCTCTTTGCTAAGTGTACGCATTCATTCTGCCAAGTACGCGGCTTGTAACTGTTCTGTCAGTAATTCTCCGTGGTAATCAAAATCCTGGCTTTTCCAATCAGTCTCGTTTTTACAAATAAGACAGCATTATTCTCATGCTCTGCTGCGTACAGTTGCGGTAAACTAACCGCATCTACAAAAAACTGTAGTTTGCTGGTATCGCCATTGAACTCGTTTGGTAATATCTTACCAGCTTAATTTAAAAAATCACTCATACTTAATGCCATTTTATCCCTTTCACTCTTACTCGATTCCTGTAATACCTCCTTATTAACTAAATTATTACGTGTAATCCTAGATATTCAATGTGCTTTGCTGTAGGTTTTTTCTAATCTCCCTCTTCATTTGTCTTTTATAATTCTTGTAGACGGACTATGCGAATTGTAGTACCAAAACAACCACAATGATGTAGGTAAGTGTCTTTACTTCTAAATATGCTTTCAATTCTTCCTCCTGGACTATGAAGTTGCTGTTGACCACTCCATTCTCCTGGACCGCTTGTTTCGTCGATCGACCACCCATGTTTCACAGAATTCCAGTCCTGGCAGGATCGCCATGTATTGTTGGGTTTTAAAGGTGTGGATAGGCTTCTGGCACGGGGATAAGTTCTACTTATTAAATTACTGTACTGTTATACATTACACTACTCAATATTACCAACTATATATGAGTACCTAGCCGTATAGCATACTTATAATTAAAGATTGCTGATAACTTATAATTAATTCATCTTAGATTAACTAATTATAGACAGATCCAATTTTGATTGTTGAATGATCTCTCCTTTTCATTGTTGTCGCTTGTATATCTATATACGACGAGTCAAGTTCACCATAAGTAGATATTCAATAATAAATGTTTATGTTTATTTCATGCTCTGAACTTGATTCCGTGCCTGTCGACCTTCCTACTTATATTTGTGTAATATTTCACTTTCTCATGATTTCTTGAAATTAGTTTCAAGGGAATTAATTTCTTATTTAAATATTATTCTTATATTAGGCCAAAAGGCATCACAGTTTTCTCAACATATTGTGGACGGTTCCTAGAGAGACTTCAGATGTGCCCATTTTACCCTGACCCTGAATCACTCGTAAATAAATTCAAAGCATTAAATTTTGTATGTTATTTATTATAGTATTAACAATTCAGATTATCAGTGGCTTCTAAGGCTCTTCCCGTTATTCCAAAACTATGCACCCTTAATTCTGCTAAAATCCATAACTTAGATGTTTAAATCATAGCATAATTTTGTGAGAATATGGAGTAATATACATGACTGTTGCATGCTATGATACGGTGAGTTTTACATGAACAATAATAGTACATTCCAAATTGCAGGTAGATAAACAACGGAGCTCATTTATAAATATTTGTTTGTTTAACCTGCAAAACTCCGGTCTGACGAACTCAAATTTGAATCTGACGTAGGAAGAGTTCAGACGTAATTAGTTTAGTGAGAATAATAATAGTCAACAATAAATTATTTCAATCAAATCAATTAGTGACTACATAAGTTTGAAAATCGAAGCAATAATTTGCAAAATAATCACCATCACAACAAGAGTTTTGAGCATATTTGGTTTTATGATAATTTTTAAACAGAAGATGCGATCATAAGAAATTTTGTAGGTAATGCTGTCTTCTGACTTCCCAGTTGTCGGAAATACCCTCAACTCGCGTGATTTCAAGTGATAGATATTAAAACTGCAAAGCTATTTCACGTCTATTCTACAAATTAATGCAAAAAAAAACTTAGGTTTTCGAACATTGGAGTGGTTGATCCAGAAATTTTGGAATAGCTAATGCTTATTAATTTGTTTATGACATGAAGTTCAAGTAAGCCCAATGCATTCACATGTTTTAGATATAGAAGGCGCTTTTGAAAATACTCCTCATGAGGGAGTCAAAAGAGCATTAAATAGAAAAGGTGTAGACAGTACAGCATCCAAATGGATGTCGGAACTGCTCACCACTAAAGTAGAAGAGACGAGGTCGAGCGAAGACATCGTCTTCATCTGTACAACCAAGTGATGTCCACAGGTAGGAGTAGCATCCCCATTGATGTGGAGCCTGACGGTTGACGATGACCGATGATATTGTCGTAACAGCCAAAGGAAAATTCGAAAATATCCTTTGTATTCTCGTACAAAAGGGTCTGAATTATACAAATAGCTGGTGTGAGCAAGTGGGACTTAACATCAACCTCACCAAAACCATTTTAATATCCTTCACTGAGAAAAGAAAACTGAACCTCAAAACCATTAAACTTGATGGAACAAACAAGAAAAGGAGATTATATACAAAGCAAAAATGGGTCTAATGGTGTGCAAGAATCTGGCAGGGAGGGAGAAATTGGGACTGTAGCCCAATAATCCTGAACTGGATGAACACTGCCATAATGAGACTTACGGAGCCATTATGTGGAGTAGCAGAACTAGTCTATGGACGACGAGAGAAAAATCTCCAAAATTCAAAGACTAGCCTGTATATTTATTATAGGAGCAATGAGAACATGCCCAACGGCAATCATGGAAGTGACTCTTCACCTCACACCACTACACATGGTGGTGGGAAGTGTTGCAGAAAGAACAAGATGCAGACAAGAAGAGAGGAAATCATTGAAGAAAAAACCACCTCCTCACTTCCTAGGAATCAAAAAACCTAGGACATGCCACAAGATGGTAAGATGAAAAGGTATAACTTTTCAAATAAATTTGTAACGAAATTAAGCAGCAAAAAGGAATGGTATCCAAATACCATTACCAGACTTGGAAAGAATGTCATTCAACGGAACTCAGACGGCTCAAAAGCAATAGAAAGAACTGGGATAGGAGTGTACGAGCCAGGAACCAAACACTCTGAAAGCTTGGGAAAAACCCCAAGTATATTCCAAGCGAAAATTCACGCCATAAGAAAGTGTACCCAGTTCAATATTGACAAATGATATAAAAGGCACAATATCATCATAATGTCGGAGAGTCGAGCAGCCATTAAAGCACTGAGCTCTTGTGTAATTAGTTCCAAAATTGTTTGGAAATACCTAGGCATACTCAATGAACTAGGCGAGAACAATTTAGTAACCTTACTGTGGACTCCAGGACACACTGGAACAGGAGGAAATGAAATAGCAGATGGACTAGCAAAGCGGAGGACTGAAAGACCCTTTTGAGGTATTAGTCCCAATGTAATATTGGAAGAAATAGGCAAAGCCAGAGAAAAGAGAAGATCTGATCATTGGAAAGATCTAGTAGGACCTAGACAATCAAAGATTCTGATGGATGGCTACAACCCGTTGAGATCAAATGAATGCGTAAGTCAAAGTAAAACTGCACTAAAAGTTTTATCGGGGATCCTAACGGGACATTGCCGCCTGAACGGGAACCTGAAAAAGCTCAAAATAGTGGAGGAAGAAGAATGTAGATTCTATGACATGGAAAAAGAAACCTCCATCCACATACTTGAGAATTGCGTAGCAATTCAGAATAATAGGGCAAAGCCCTAACTAGGAGATTATAGGATAGAAGAGGGACAAGTTGAAGCCTGCAGATATACTAAGATACCTCAGGGAAATAGGACTGGAGGAGATACTAGTCTCTGAGACTTTCCACAGTAACTAAGTAGAGGTGAGGGAGCATAATAGATCTGTTAGGTCTTAGTGAATGTCACCCCATCATACATACATACATACATTTACATTTCGTAACTTTGGAAAAATAGAGACACAATTGCAATAATTTTCTAAAATAAGTTGATAATGTCAAATCATCTCTAAAGCTCAACTTTATCCGGTAAAACAAAGACAGAACTGTAACTCGTTCTATATGCACTGGACGGCGGATATATCTGATGGCACAACAGCTGACACTTACCGTTTTAAAAGTAGTTGTAATGACGTGTGGATGTCAGTAAAAATAAAATTTGGCCGCTAGTTCAATAAGAAGAAAACCCACAACTGTAGCGAACGTACTCAACATTTCTAGAAGAAAAAAAAACCTACTTAAATTAACTAACAGTAATGTTTCCAAAGTATCATGAATCCTTTTATAATACTTTGTTTTCAAATTTTGGGTCATTATGAGTTTCTTTCGAGTTTATTTTCCATGAAGTACAAATTCATTTCAATGCCCTTAGGCCAGACGGTCGCTTGCCTAACAAAAATCCAATATTAGTTCCTTTTGGTTGTTTCTGCAATTTCGGTGGTTGGAATAACTAAGACTCAGTCTAAGAAAATGATTATTGACTTCATTGAATAAGTACATTTACACCTTGAGTTGTGGAATCTGGAAGTTAAAATATATGGTTAGAAATGCCGAAAAAATGGCTATTGCAGACATTATAGCCAAAACATAATATATTGCCGAACTATATGCTGCCCCTTCACACATATCCATATTGGTAGTAATTAGAATGTTCAGTTCTATTAAAATAATAAAAACATGGGAAAAACACAATATCTGGTTATCATAGTAGATAAGATGTATTCATTAATATAGGATAGTAAAAAACTAAATTATATAATATTACGCAAATTTCATTACACATTCGCTTAATTGAGTAAAAACGTTACTAAAACATATTTGTAATGACGGAATACAAAAAATTTATTGTCTCGACAAGATCCATTATCAGGTTTTTTTTTAATTAATGAAAATTAATGTAATACAGGTTTTTATAAGATGATAAAAGCTGCATGGTGTACACAAGTGACAATTTCAAAATAGTTTTAATATATTCAAGTTTTGATTGATTTTGCTGGTTTGTCAACTACTCAATTTTTTTTATAAAACCTACAATTCAGACAAATCAACAAATTGATACAAAAAATGAGATTTTTCTTAAATTTCACTTTATTTTCACTAACGTTTGAAAAATTCTCCCTTCACGGGTCTATGTTGGTTCAAGCGATAACAAAATTGGGTTTAGTCTCCACACGTCCGAATTTGTCAGTAGATTTGGTAACTTTGAGTTGTTGCAAATAAACAGCCTTTTTTCGTCACGTAGAGTCCTGAAATAAAATTAACTCGACTGTCAAACACACGACACGGTACAATTTGCAGGATAATGAAGAGGAAAGCAGAAATATTGTATGGACTGAACACCCACAGGGGTACCCTAGAGATTTCTACATGATTAGGGTACTTTTAACGATGAAAAATTGATTTCACAAAGATTAAATTCTTCTGCAGATTGCAAAAAACGATAATTCGAACGTTTGAGTAAACTCTGATTTGTTTCACTTAGAATTGTCCATATAGTAACTGGAGAAACATTCGCACATAATATGAGAATTTAACCTACAGCACTCAAATGAGATATTTCTCTTAACCACGATACAGGGAGTTTCATTACAAATATTATGAAATTCCTTTAGCCCATTGTTTTGACACCTTCCAATATTTTTTATTTCCACTTGGCAAACATCTTACTGATAACGATACTTCCAATGATAAAATTGAGTTTTCTGCTATCACCAGAGACGTATGACAGGGGTATAATAAAAATCATGGTTAAAAGTAAAAAGTTGATGCCACAAAGTCTGTAGCTGAGATCCCCGTTTTACAGCCCCATTTTATTTAGGTGATGGTTTATCGGGGCGTGACTGGTTCTGGTCCAGCATATATAGTTGCTGAACCTCCTTCAGCGTAGCGAGTTCATGAGCATAATTTCTAGGAATATCTTTATATCCCGGCAGCCACACTAATCTTACTTTAATGTGGTCTGCCAGCTCATTTATTTCTTTCTGGCAATCCTATATCAGTCTGGGTGTGAACTTGTGGCTGTTTAAAGCCGCAAGAGCTGCCTGGCTGTCAGTCAATATGTTCATCCCATTAGTACCAGTCCTTTATTTGTTAATTCTGACACATTGTAGGATATCATGAATTTTGTGTTCCTTATTTCACTATACATCCCTGCTCCTGTCACTTTCCCAATATTTCACCCGTCTGTATACCAAGTCTCACCTCGTGGAAACTTCTGCCGGTTTGTGTCTTGCCAGTCCCTTCTGTGAGATAGCTCTAGCTTATATTTAGGGGTGGAGAGAAGTTTAGTGGTCATATAGTCTGTTTTCATCCATAAAATGGTTTTACTTACGATGTCCTTAATGGATATGTGCAGCCTAAATAAGTCCATCCTTGCTCCTCCCATCATCAGGAGGTGTAGGTTTATTTCCTACAATTGATATGTGCAAATTATTTTCCATAATTATTTTTAGTAAAGCCTCTTTGGTTGATTGTTGCGAACCATAACCTCGTCATCCTCTCGCTACTTCTTTCATTTGCTTGGATGGTGGTTATTCAGAAGCATCTCTTGATAGGTAGACCGATCCTGGAATAATCTCTCCCCGGAGATAAATCTTAGTTTGACCGTTGTCAGGTCTCTTAAACAAAAATGTTTCAAATGCAGTACCTTGATTTTATTTCTTACAATTACGCTTTATCTAGGTGCTTGGAAGAACATATTGTTAAACGATTCCCCTTGTATCCCTGACAAACCAAATACCTTTCCCTTGTTAACTCAAGGCTTTTGTATGAGGGCCACATCATATTTACTCATTATCCTCATAAGTACTGTCGATGCAGCCATTCTGTGCTGGAGGTTCTCGTCGATTGAGAAGGTCTGCGTTTGCCGCTTCTTATCGCCTTTTATTTCCTTAAGGTTTCATTCTCCCGTTTAAAGCTAGCATTTTGACTAGCCAGGTGGTCCCTTATGATCCCTGGTATGTACACCACTACCAGAGATCTGTTGGGGAGGTCCCCTTATCCAATATCTATTAAATTAGCACCTTCCAGCGCCTTCCATCGCGTTCCTGAGCCATTCTTTCGAATATTCATTTCCACAGGTTATCCTTAGTGGAATGGGGTACGTTGGAATTGAATTCGGTTTGCAGTCTTCCCAGGGCTGTCAAACACGTCCTTCTTCAAACGGTTTTGAATCAGGCCTGCCTGTTGCTGATCTGCCTGTCTGTGGATCAACAACATCCCAATATTTGGTATTGTGTCCTTATGAGATATAGTCTGCACTTTCGTGCTCCAGTTTTTTATGCCGCATGCGTTTTGGGTGGACTTAAATTGTCTGAACCTGCTGATCCTTCTTTTCCACCTATATAGGAGAGTCCCGATGTGATCGGACCTGAGCTTGACTTTATCAGGGCTTAGCCAAGCTACTTCCCGATTTCGACAGACCTGACTCCTTTGTTTTGCAGGACTTATGTAGTTCCTTTTCCTCCTATGTACTGGCTGCTATTTTCTGAGCCCTGACAAGCCTTTCTCTCTCTGGGCACCAAATAGTATTTTGGACTTGGTTACGCCAGTTACCCTTTTCGAATGATTCCTTTCCTCCTTGCTCCTTCTCCTCTGGAGTATAGTCCTTAGATACTGTCTCCTGGCAACTTACATCATTACAGTCCATTCTTGTTACTTTTTTTAGAAAAGTCCTTCTCCGATCTTTTTCCATTGTTCTGGTCCATACTATTCCCATAAGCAGATAGGGAATGTAGGTCCGCCAAGTCGGAGCCCCGCATGAGTGAGTGAGGCTTTATTCAACTGGGTGCGCCTGTTGCACCGAGGTATACTGGTTGACTGGGTATCGAATACTCTCCGGCCAGCAATACCATCGGCACCAACTAGGCCGTAGGATTTGGTTTTTGGTGATCCGCCTGATTCACGTGGCTCAGGCTATCAAGCCTAGACCCGTTTTCCCCCAAATGCTACATACCTCTCACCAGTGTGAAATGGTCGTTGTAGCATCAGGCGGTTTACGGTTTAGTCCTTTCGATCCGCGAACGATTATTCAGGTTTACATCTAAACCTTATTCATCGCTTATCCCAAGGGCTGGTTTATATCAGGCTTTCACAACTCTTGAAGTGCGCTAGTCGTAAGACAGATGACGCCACCTGGAGGTACCACATTAGACATTGGGACGCGCCGTGTCGTATAAGACAAAACCCATCCTCAAGAACCCGTATGGATTAGGGGTGCATTTAAAACATTCCATCTAAACGCAAATTTCATGTGATATTCAGATGAAAAGTAAGGGAAGATGAAAAAAACATTCTAAAATGATGATCACGACTGTGGCGTATATTACACCTCTTATGATAGCGGAAATTGTATATTGTGTAATACGGGCAGAAAACGAGTTTTAGCATCGAAACTATTAGATGCGAGCGAAGCGAAGCTGATAGTTTAGGGCTGCTAAAGCGTTTCCTGCATGCGTGTCACACAACTGTTTTTCACCTACCGAATAAACTAAAAAATAGGAAAATATAACAAAAAGCTTTGACATACACTGACGTTTAATTAAAAAACTCATGTGAAACGTCAATATTACCAGTGATGAGACTTAAAAAATCGTAACGTTAAGAATTTTCCGCCTTTGGGCTGCTAAATAATTCTTTCCGCCTCATATGTTCATATGATTGGTTTACCGGTAAGGTAAGTGAAAATAGTATATTGTGTCACAAGGGAAGAAAATGATCTTTAGCAGGCCGAGACTATTAGATGCGAGCGTAGCGAAGCGAGGGCATCTGATAGTTAAGGGCTGCTAAAGCGTTACCTGCATGCGTGACACACAACTGTTTTTCGTCTACCGAATAAACCAAAAAACTTTGACATTCACTAAAGTTTAATTGAAACATTCTTCTTGAAACGTCAGTGATAAGTGACAAGTGATACCTATACCCAATCTCAAGCGGTTTTTGAGATATTAACATGTAATTTAAAATATTCACTATTTCAGCATTATTATTGCGTAGGCGTAGGCCGTGTTATTTATTCTTTCATTTTAGCAGACTGTGTATTTACCTGTCATAATTAAAATGTATCAATTGTCATTATTTGAAGTTAATCGCATCGAACAGTGATGGAAATCTTAATATTTTATTACCTGGTGAATGTTCCAGAGATGTTACTAGAAGATGTGTTTTATTTGCAACCAGTTATCCAGATCGACCCTGTCCCTGTGGTAGATAAAATTGATCATGAAATCAATGTTCTTGGATACGTCGGGGTGCAAGATATTTAGGTGTACCAATGATATTCGTTCAACGAATTTTGAAAATCATCACCACTCTTCTAATCCAGTTCAAAGTTCAAAGCAAACAGACTATAATAGAAGATTATAATTTGCAGCATTTGTGTTGGTAATGAATATTTGAATAATATTATATAGTGCGATAAATAAGAATTTACGAAAAACTAAATGTTTAATAGGCACAATTTGCATTACTGGAGTGAACAAAATCAACTCTCAACAAGAGTAGGTACGAGGTTTTCAAGAGCGATGGGAGATGTCTTTTATGATGGAAACTCAAACGGTCAGAAATTGTAGTAACATAATTTAAAATTTTGTTATTTTCCAAAAATATCTTGATATATCGAAAGCTTTGAAAACAAACTATTTAGATCATTCACCACCGCACGAATTAAAAAAATATTTTTTCTTCCCGATGGAGATTCTCTTCACTGTTCCAGAATGGTAAACCAATTTTCAGATGAGGCGTTTGAAGATAGGTGGATAGCTAACAATTGCCCTTTTAGGTGGCCTACTCGTTCACCAAATATAATTTCTTCAGATTTTTTAATATGGGGCTATATAGAAAATAAGGTGTTTTCCCATCCCCTAACAGCAAAAGAAGATTGGTAGATTTCCCAATGCATTCAATTTTCTCACTGCAGCAATGATTAGGCGTTCAACAGACGAAGGTGTGATAAAAAGGCTTACTAAATGCTTGGAGGTACAAGGACAACGTTTAGAAAACTTTTAATAAGTTCTTTTAATTTATGTATGTGGACATTAAGAAGCACGACCTTATTATAATAAGCGACAATACAGCAAAAATAATCAAAATTTCAATACTTACTTACTTAATTATCATTATTATTAAGGCTTCTCTTTCTCAACATTTGCTGAAAACAACAACCAAATTGTGTTTCCTCTTCACCAATTGACGACTGGGTCGGGGTCGATCTGGATATCTTGCTGCAAATAAAATTATGTCACAGTCACCATGTATTAAAAGTAAATTTAGATATTCTTCATTGTTTAATTCCAAACAAGTCTTATCACTGTACGATGCGATTGACTCCAAATAATGACAATTAATACTATTTAATTATGACCGGTTAATGAACAGCATGGTAAAATGAAAGAAATAACACGGCCTACGCCTATGCAATAATAAGGCTGAAATAATTAATATTTTCAAATACATGTTAATGTCACAAAAAACACTTAAGATTGGGTTTAGGGAAGTAAACATAAACTATCCTTATTTTCGGCCTTAGAATTAAGCAAAAGGATTATTAAGATTAACATTTTTGATCTTAAACTTTTCATTATTTTTTTAACAGCCCTGTATTCGACATGTTACCAATTACCTTGATCGTCCTACTATAATTAACCCGACCAGATTATTTGCATTTGGTTTTGGGGATGTTCACACATAATTTTCAATCCACCTGTCACTTTTTGTCGATAAGTATAGATTTTAGATATAGGATATTCCAGATTGAAATTTAATGTAGAATCCGAAAAGTTAATAATATAGAGGATGTTACATTTAAAATAACAAAGTTGTCGTTCACTTTCGGTATAACACCGGAAGTAACATTTATGTCAAAATATACTTTCCATAAATTTGCCATAACTTGCTTTCTATCTCTGCATATTTCCATTAAAATCGTACTTTTCAATATATAGATAGTTCAAAAGTTAAATCAAGGCAAATTTTTAACATTGAAACCTTAAAATATTCCAATGGAAAAAAAAATTCCAAGCAGCATTTAAGAAAATCAATGCCGACGGTTGAAAAAACAAAAAACGATATCAACAGTTCAAAACAATTTTATAATTATTATTATTCAACTTTGGAAGGTCAATGAATTATTACAATATATTGTGAGTATACAATTTTCTATGAACTATTTAACCATAATACAACAAAATTCCCAATTCTGCTGCGTTTGTACTATTTTGATTTCGTTCTTGAATAATCATTTTTTTCATTGCTATTTCTTATGACTTAATCTGTATCTGGACTAAAATGGTTGTTTGTTTCAGTTAAACAATGGAACAGTTTGTGGAACAGATGGTGTAACTTACACGAGTGAATGTGAACTTCGACTGGCTTCATGTAGAACAAAGCAATTCGTAATATTAGCCTACAAAGGAAATTGTGGTAAGTTATTTATGTCAAACGGAACTTTTATGATATTCTCAGAAAATAGTGTTGTTGCGGAACTATTAACTGCTAATATAGGTACCTAGGTGAGTTGTATGGTGATTAATGAATTACAATTCCAAAAAAAGTACTTCGGGCTCAAATTGTGCTCTTCATAAACCTTTGGCCTTTGTGAGTAATTTGAGAAAAGATAATTGCAAATTGTATACCACCCACTAAACAATATTTAGAAAATGAGTTGGCTGAGGATGAAACAAAATCATTTTAGAATAATTAACATGGAGTGGCATATAAACAAAATAAATGAGGATACCAATGTATCATAATAACTCATCATAATATCAATTCAAATAAATTCAATTAAGAGCTCCTGTAGAAGAAGCCATATACTCTTATGTTTGTTGGGAAGACTTGAAAACACCTGATTTATGGCATAATTATAAATTGTTTGAATAGTTTACCTCAATAAAATTGCTTGTATCTTCTGCGCGGTCTTGTAAATCGGCGTAATTGCAGGTATTAGTCGGTAGAGGGTCACGCACAATATCTACAAAAGCTGAACGTTTGGTGTGGAGTAATTATACCATTTTCACAAAAAAAAACTATAAATGGTGATCGATATTACAGCTTTGTCGAAATCAGATGGTTCCATAATTAGTTGGTGCGTTTCCTAATCGTGCTGATCGTAAAATCAGCAGAAGAAACTTGGTTGCAGCAATAAGGTTATCATTATGCCCCTTGGGTTGGGAAATACCTATACCTAATATCTCCACTGATTCTTTGGGGTCATTTGAAGTCAGTAATTTATAAGGATCTGTCTCAACACCTCCAAGAACTAATAGATAACGCCAGAAGCTCACGTCATTTGATAACGGATTAAGAAGCCGAATACATTCAATTTGATCACCTACTGTTAATGATAGTGAGGGAGCCCTGAGGGGGATTTTTGGATTAACTCGAGCGCGGCAGATAAACAGAAGGGGGGAACCTCGCATCTCCTTGAATACCTCTTCCATATACAGTGAGCATGTTTAGGTTGGAATAAATTCGTTATTTTTCTGCACAGGTGAATTTTTATCACTGGATGAAATTATATTATTCCAGCCATTGCCGCGTTATATCCAGATAATCAACATCCATACATGCCTAGTAACTTGATATGGTTTCAACAGGACGGCACACCACCATATTATGAGTTGATAGTGCGTGATTATTTAGATTCTATTTTTCCCAACAGGTGGATAGGTGGGAGAGGATGTATAGAGTGGCCAGCAAGATCTCCTGATATAGCCTTCCTTGATTTTGACTTTTGGGGTTATCTTAAGTATAAAGTTTACTTCAATAGGCCTGAGAATGCCAAAGACTTGGAGGAGAGAATTCTTAATGAGGTGAGACTCATTCGCCGGAAAACATTAAATAAGGTGTTGAAGGGATTTAGAAACCATCTTGGTTATTGCCAGGTAGCCAACGGCACGTGCTATGAACATTTAATTTAATCTTTGTACGTATACTCTCAATAAATTAAAATAATAAAAACTAAAAATTGATAGGTCCAGTGAAAATTTTATAATTAAAAATTTTTGATATAGCAATTTTGTCTCCAATTCTCAAACCATTGTTTTCGACTATAAGTATTATACATTTTTGTAATCGTCTATTGTTGTGGAGTTCAAAAATGTAGAGAAAAATATGCTGTTTTATTTAAAAAGAACAATGTTGTCATATATGCAAAAGTGGTGACGTCATTCTTACATCCAAGGATAGAGTACGATGTGCAATTGAAAATAAAAATACTTGTTTCATTATATTATATATAGCTTTAGACACAAAAATATTGAATTCACTCCAACCTAAACGTACTCACCGTACAAGCCCTTTATATAGGATCTTGCGCCTAGGTCAGTCCGTCAGAATAGGAAAAAAAATCAATCTGCAGAAATAAAAGCCCGTCAGATTAAGATGAAGTGGGTGAATTACTAGCTGGGAAGTCTGCATTCAAATAACCTGACGATTTGGGCGTACCGGAAAGTAGTGGCCTCCCACACACACGTAACCTTGATCAGCAAATTAAACAAGAATAATGGAAAAAATATAATCTGCCGATTTCCACAAGACGAAGTAACAACAGATGTCTATAAAGTTTACTTCACTTTTCTCCTATCTTAGACTCTCACAGCTTCTCTGCATTGTTTTCTGTCACTATTACAGCTGATCACAATTTAACGCATTCGTGTTGTTATTATGTACAATGACCTGGATGGGCCGAGTTTTGTGGATTGTAATATCTGTCGCAAAGATGAGTGAGAATACTATAAAGTGTGTTTTTTGTGGACAAATTTCAGAAGCAATAAACACATGTGAGATGGTTTTGGAGTATCGTCGCAGCAGATCGATCCCTAGGGAATCACGGAAAAAGTACGATAATATACAACTTTCGGCGGAAACATCAATAAATATTATATCTTGCGCATTGTTGTAAGTTATTCACAGTGGAAAAATTCTCAGGGTTTAATTTACATACCCTCTGAATATCTGATGTGGTCTAGTACCTTTTTCATAATTTTCAACTCTTTCGTATGATCACCTCCCCATGCAAACCGGCAGATTAATATACCTTTGTATAACTCTCGTTAGAGCACCTCAGCTATTAATATCTAACACTTACGATAATTTTCATGGGATTGTTTCTTTAAGGTTCTTGAAAACCTGTGGACGCTTCCCTCAACGATGGAAGTAGAAACAATTTATAACCTTTCATTCATCCTATCATCCAGTCTGCAAAATATAATAGGTCCCCTACTATAAATGTGTAAAGCGCCTTTTGATATAAAAATTTACTATAAAATTTCGATTGTTTTTCTTGAAATCGTAAGTTATAGACCAACGAAACCTGGTATGTGAGTATGTGTATAATATATTGGGGTGACATTCACTGAGACCTAAAAGATCTATTGTGTCCCTTTCTTTTACTCAGTTTTTGAGGAAAGTCCCAGAGACTAGTCGCTCCTTCAGACCTATTTCCTAGACGAATTTTAGGATATCTGCAGACTTCAGCTTCGGTAAGTGTCCCTCCCTATTCAATAATCTCCAAGGTGCTGTGCCCTAGGATTCTGAATTGCTATACCATTCTCAAGTGAGTGGATGAAGGTTTCCCCTTCTATACCACAAAATCCCTCTTCCTCTTCCTCTTCCTCCTCCTCTTCCTCTTCCTCCTCCTCTTCCTCTTCCTCTTCCTCTTCCTCTTCCTCTTCCTCTTCCTCTTCCTCTTCCTCTTCCTCTTCCTCTTCCTCTTCCTCTTCCTCTTCCTCTTCCTCTTCCTCTTCCTCTTCCTCTTCCTCTTCCTCTTCCTCTTCCTCTTCCTCTTCCTCTTCCTCTTCCTCTTCCTCTTCCTCTTCCTCTTCCTCTTCCTCTTCCTCTTCCTCTTCCTCTTCCTCTTCCTCTTCCTCTTCCTCTTCCTCTTCTTTTTCAGGTGCCCATTCATGTGACAATGTCCCATTAAAACTCTTGGTGTAGATTCACTCTGACTTGTGAATACATTTGATCTCAACAGGTTGTAGTCACCCAGAAGTATCTTCCATTATCTAAGCCCTACTAAATTTTTCCAATAGTCAGATATTCTCTTTTTTCGACTTTGCCCATTTCTTTCAATACTACATTGGAGCTGATACCGTAAAAGGGTCCCGGTCCCCAAAAGAGTGTTTCAGTTCCCTTCTTTGTTAGTGCATCTGCTATATAATTTCCTTCTATTCCAGTGAGTGGAATTCACAGTAAGGTGGCGATGGTGCTCTTGCCTAGTTGATTGAGTTTGCTTAGGCATTTCCATACCATCTGATTATACAAGAACTCAGTGCATAAAGGCAGCATGACTTATGATAATCATTTGCCTTCTATCTCCTTTATCAAGATTGAACTAGGCGCACTTTCTTATGGCGTGAATTTCCGCTTGAAAGATACTTGAGGTTTTCCCAAGCTTTCAGAGTGTTTGGTTCCTGGCCCGTACACTCCTATCCCAGTTTCTTCTAATGCTTTTGAGCTGTCTGTGTGCCACTGAATGGTTTTCTTTCCAAGTCTAGTAACGGTTTTTGGATCTCATTCCTTCTTTTTGCTTAATTCCATATCAAATTTCTTTGAGAAGTTATACTTTTTTATCATACCATCTTTTGGCATGTTCCATGTTTTCTGATTCCTAAGAGCGACGAAACCGGGTATTACTAAATTAAGAAAAAACAGTCTTTAGGGACTGCTGATAGAAGTGAAAACTAAGTAACTTGTGAATTGTATCGTCGAGCTATTAGATTATTATTTCGGGTTTGTGAAGTGTTAACGATCATGCGCATGCGCTCTATATCATTTTTCGAGATGGCTGAAATGTATCTGTCTATATACGGGGTTGGGATAAAGTATGGAACCAAGTAAATATCTTTTAAACGAAAAGAACGATATTTATGAATATTTTCAGGTAAGTGCAATGGAACAAAAAGCATCTGATGTACATTTTTTTGTTAATAATATACTTCCGGTTTAACCGGAAATGACATCAACTTCTTAAATTTAAATGGGACACCCTATATATTTTCTCAGATTTTGGATCCATCGATTTGGTAAATTCGCATCCAGAAAATCCCTAGCCCGTCTATTATAGTGGGGAGGTGCTTCATCTTGTTGAAACCAAACATTTTGTGGTAATTGCCCATTCTGTTGAAATGCAGGAATAATTTCGTTATTCAGTAAATACAAATACTTGTCACCATTCAAGTTTCCGTCGATAAAAAATGGGCCTATAAGCCTATTTTCGACAATTCCCATCCAAACATTTAACTTCTGTGGATGCTGGGTATGTGCTTCATGAATCCAGTGAGGATTCTCATTTGACCAATACCTTGAGTTATGGCGATTAACTGTTCCATTTAAAAAAAAAGTTGCCCCATTGGAAAAACTATGTTAGAAGCAAAATTGTCGTCGACATTACAGATGTCCATTAGCCGTTCGCAAAATTCCAGCCGTCGGTCAAAATCATCGTCTGAAAATTCTTGAGCCAACTGTACCTTATACGGATGATATTTTTTAATATCTTTCCTACAGAACGTCGACTGATACCATGGTTTAGTGTGGTGGAAGTTTGAGGTGATACTTCTAAATCGATTGCAATATTTTGTTTAACAGTTTCGTTTGTTGCAGTCCGCGGTCTTCCAGGTTTTAGCAAATTTTTTACCATCCCAGTTGTATTAAAACGTTGTAATGTTTTAGTTACTGTTGAGCGTGATATAGGATTTCTCTCCGGATGCAAGTTATTAAAAATATGACACACTTCTTCATGAGTTCTAACACGATCACCATTACCGATCATTATTAAAATTTCCATGGGTACGCTCTTTTTCACTTAATTGAACCATTCTAAATTGTAAAATTTATTTCCGTCAATTAGAATTTGACACTTGTAGAACAAAAGACGTACTAAACAGTACTCGTTATTTATTACTATGCATACAAACAACATCAATTAGTTTATCTAAATAGTTTTTTGGTCTAATGCAATAAACTCAAAGGAGGTTGATTAAAGTGCTATATTCCTCGTTTTCACAAATTTTTCAGTATGTATGAGTTCAAAATAACAAGCTCTTTCAAAATCTTTGAAAATATATAGGGTGTCCCATTTAAATTAAAGAAATTTATGGCATTTCCGGTTAAACCGGAAGTACATTATTAACAAAAAAATGTACATCAGATGCATTTTGTTCCATTGCACTTACCTGCAAATTTTCATAAATATTGTTCTTTTCTTTTAAAAGATATTTACTTGGTTCCATACTTTATCCCAGCCCCGTATATGTATGCACCAGTGATGAACATTTTTATCCATAGGTTTACTCCTTTCACACTTCTAATCTAAATAATCTACAATAATAGTTGTTGACACATCACATTGATGAGTTATTTTTATGGTACAACATTTGTAGCTACTCAAATTAAAATAATCGAAAGAAATTGCGTTATATTTTACTGACCTTCTTTATTATTGTGGCGTCTACACTCTCCTGCACAAGTATGGAGTATTATATGATATAGATCATGGGTAGCGTTCGGTGACGATGACGCGAGTTCCATGATTTCTGTTCACCCAAAACGTGCAAAGCGTGCCTGAAGAATTTGTCACTTCAAAAATATATAAATATAGAGTGATGCATTTGAAATATTATACGATGAGTCATATCTTGTGAAATATTAAATAAACGGCAAACGGCACCAAACAGTAAATGAAAATACCAAAAATTTCATATACGTAAATTTTCGTACGTCATTATTTCGCCAGAAATCAGGTGTTCTACTTATTTTGCCCGATCCTAAATGTTACAATAGGAGTTTTACAATATCTAGTTTTATGAAACCCAGCTTCAAATAGGGTAATATTGCAGTTGGAAATCATAAATACATGAGCTGTGCGTATTAATAATTGTCGTCAATCCCAAGAAAACGTATTCTTATCATAATGAAGTATTCTTTTGGTTATAAATAAAACCACAATCTATTTTTATATTTTGATTCCACCGTTTCGATAAGCCGTTATCAGGGAAAATTTAATTTTCAATATTTTGGTACCTTGCTGACTTTAACAAAAAAATAATGAAATACAAGGAACATACACAAGATCATCATGAGGCTACTTAATTGTCACAGTTATTGTGATCTAGTAAATTTTTAGCTAGAATTGTTAGGTCTTTCAACATATTTCCACCAATGTTTTTAAGATTTGGTGGAGACATTTGCTTAACAATATCCTAGCATTTTCGCCAATTTATACGCTCGTCAGCGCGCATTCGCCAAATTTTCATTTTTGATTTCAGATGTAAAACATCTATTGGTTCGCTTTGGCAGTAAAATCGGCATAACCAACTGATGTCATTAAAGGACCTCGCAATAATCTTATGGAAATTGGGTTTCTGTCAAATTGTCTGAATTTTTGATATGTTGTAGATTTTGTCATCCTGAACAAAAGTCGCCATGGGCACAAAGTGCCAAAATAAACAATTTGGCAGCTACGGAGCTGCCAAGGCTTCCCTGACCCGTTGCAAGACGGATAAAAGAGTAAATAGTCTCTTTTTACATTGAGAGTTCATGTTGGCCAACTCGCTAAATTTTTTTTAGAATTGGAGAAAATGGTAGTTGAAAAACTCTCAATAACAAAAGAGAATATTTTCTTCTTTATTCTACTTTGACAGTGAATTGACAGTTGTCAACTGTCAATTTCTCCAATCTGGCATGAGAATTGAATTTAGCGACCTCAAGAACCCAAAATCTCAATGTGAAAAGAGAATATTCACTTTTCTATTCTTCGTTGACAGCTGTCAACTGTCAATTTTTCCAATCTAAGATTAAAATTGAATTCAGCTCCCTCAAAAACCCAAACTCTCAATGTCAACAGAGAATATTCACTTTTCTATTCTTCGTTGACAGTGTATTGACAGCTGTCAACGGTCAATTTGTCCAATTTGACATGGGGGTTGCTCCAGTGACCTCAAAAACATTACCCTATATATCAGAATAATTAGAATGTGCTTTTGACATCTGTGAATAGTATTGAAAATGAATAGTCTTGCAACGGGTCAGGAGAGCTTTGGCAGCTCCGTGGCTGCCAAAATATTCATTTTGGCACTGTGCCCATGGAGACTTTTGTTAAGGATGACAAAGTCTACAACATATCAAAAATTCAGACAATTTGACAGAAACCCAATTTCCATAAGATTATTGCGGGGTCCTGGACATTTAGAGATCCCACAAAAATAGGAACTGTCTTCATAATCCTTCCAAAGATTTTACTCAACTCAGTGCCACGTGAACTTGTTCTTCCTCAAAAAATTTCCAACCTACATACACAACTGCGTGGTGTATAGTAGCAAAGTGCTGCCTTGCATTACTATCACTCTCTTCAGCACGTTTTGCTCTATACTTTTCTTTCGCTTTTCAAGCCTTCTTTTTCGTTGTGTTCCAGTTCTTGCTTATATATTATTTGCTACTATTTTATTGAAGATTATTACAGTTTCCTGTAATATTGTCGTATTTTAAAGCGATTTAACAACAGATGTCGAAAAATAATTATTTTTATTCTAACGCTTTATACAGCTTTAAAAACTATTTTTCAAAAACAGTGACCGTTCAACTAAGAAGCAACAACTACTTCCCGTGCTATATGCACCGACTGATGGGATTACACTTCAAAGTCACTGTTTTTGAAAAATATTTTTCAAAACTGTATAAAGCGTTAGAATCAAAATAATTATTCTTCGACATCTGTTACTATTTTATTTCCAAGAGTAATGAACATCATAACGGTCTACCCCACAAGAGGACCAATAAAGGCCCAAGGCTTCAATTACAACAATATGTGCCCAAGTCTTGATGGGAAAACACTAAAAATATAACATTGTTAGCCACCCTTACGCCATACGAAACCTTGACTTGGGAGGAAACCCCATGCTTGAATTTTGATTTTAAGTTGACAAAGTTCTTTGTTTTAATTAGATGCAAGGATTTTTGTTTTAATGTATGAACTAAACTGTATTTTACAATAATTCTGGATAAGCATAATAGTATTGTTATCACAACTAAAGCAGTGTACCCATTTTCATATTAATCTGTCCACAGAAAGAGGGTAAAATTTTAATTACTAAATTTGCCCAAAACAAATAACGGATAGGTCATAGGTCATGGATAAAACCGTTTAATAATAATAGAGAATGATGGATATGTCTGTTTATTCCTGAAGATATACACCCCATGCATATTTTCAAATTTCATATCACTCTAAGAAATTTAATCTATGATAATTTCGGCAAATATGCGAAAGTTCAATGTTTTTATTCATTGTGGGGTGATGATTTGATTCAATTAAGTGTTTTGTATAATTTGACTAATATGGACGTTTATTCCTAAATCAGCTAAGATGTTCAGTATATCTCATTTTAAGATTTTTTAAGTTCCACTGCATAACAATAAAAACATTCGATCTTATATAGACTCGATTTTTGTACCAAAGTTTCAATTTCTTCAAGCATTTTTTTGGGACTCAAAATGCAACATTATCCTTTAAGTTGTGTGTTATAATTTTTTAGTTGAAATTTTGCCAAAGTATGTTATCGATGGTTACTGTTTGTCTTCGTTTTGTTTTGGAAAAATTGAATTGAAGGCCATTTTACATCTTTTTCTTTTCATCATTTTAACGATCATACTGTGCATTTTATATTCATTTGCTAGACAAAAGATATCGACACATGCGGTTTGTGCCATTTAATCTAGAATCAAGTTGGTTATGGTTGTAAATCACAATACTCAGGTGTGCCCATACGAAAATTTCAACATAATTTACAAATTTCAATTTTTTCAATTCGGAAGCGCCCCCTATACAGGTTTTCCCAAAAATTTTTTACGGGCTGTAACTCAGGAATTAACGAAAAGGTTTATTTGAAAATTGGGTAATATTTTTGGGACCTACAGTAATTTCATCCGAGGTATACAGGGTATCAGTGACGTCATCATAGAAGCATTGACGTCATCGCAATGGAAATAATTAAATGGGAGAGGGGGATCAAACTAAGCTCAAATGAAAAGGCTTTTTATCAACATTCAACGGTTTATCACAGTGAGGGTACACAAGTGGATAATTATACCAAATTTTCAATTAATTGTTTATTTGCAACAATAACCAGTGATCGATCGAATAAATACTGTAATTACCATGTCTGGATTCACCTCAGATAGGCCTATTTTTACTTTTTATAAAAGCTATAGAAAACAGTTGGCGTCGGAATTCTTCCTTAATCGCGTTTTAAAATTCCGAAGTTAAAACGCCATTCCTATTCACACCGAATGAATATGTAGATATATTGCTAATCTATGGTGGGTGTAGGAAAAATTCTCAAAATGTTCAGGCCTTATACCAACGTTTTCCCGGAAGAAGAACCCCTTCTCATGTGACTTTTGCTATGGTTGAAGAGAAGATACGGCAAGGTTAATTTCCAAACTCAAAGCATAGTAATCATAACAAACTAATACAGACCGAACAGAATGTGGTGAATGTTTTAGCATATGTAGCGGTTAATCCCCATGTGTCCATCCAAACCATTGCTGCATAAATTGGTGTTTCTTCAAGTTCAGCTTATAGAATTTTAAAAACCCACCATTACCATACATTTAAATTGCATTTGATTCATGAGCGACCCACCGATCTGGATCGGAGATTAACCTTTATCGCCATCATGCAAGTTATAATGCAAGACACTCCCAATGTGTTGAGTAAAATTTTGTTCCCATAATAATGGCGTCGTGAATCGCCATAACTCTCATTATTGGTCAGTGGAAAATCCGCGGTGAGTAAGGGAAACTCGCTTTCAAACCAGATGGGGAGTTAATGTTTGGTGTGGATTATTCAATGGCTGGTTAGTAGGCCCATATTTTTTTGGAGGTTATCTCAATGGTCAGAGATATTTGAATCTTCTAGAAAATGACCTATCTGCGTTACTGGAGAATATTCCTTTGAATGAAGATGAAGATATATGATATGGCAGCAAGATGGCGCACCCCCACGTAATAGTGGTATTGTAGTAAATTATCTTAATGCTAGATTTCCAAAAAAATGGATTGGAACTCATGAACCCTTTCAATGGCCCCCACGATCGCCGGTGCTGTCGCCCGTAGATTTGTTTGTATGGGGATACTTGAAAGAGCTTGTTTACAATTAAAAACCTGTAGACACGAACGATTTAAAAAATAAAATTAAACAAGTTTGTAATAACCTTACACAAGAGATGATACATGCGGCATGTACACGTGAACTAGTTAGACTGTTCGATGCTTGTGTTGTTGCAGACGGAGGCCCTTTTGAACATCTTTTACAAAATCACTGTAAAGTAGAAATGTTCTGGTTATTGTTGCAAATAAACATTAAACTGAAAATTCGGTGTAATTATCCACTTGAGTACACTCACTGTGATACACTGTTGAATTTGAAATAAAAAGCTCTTTCATTTGAGCTAAGTTTGACCCCCCCTTCCATTGATTTTTTTTCATTGCAATGACGTCCCTGCTTCTATGAGGACAGGGTATATACCTCGGATGAAATTACTGTAGATCCCAAAAAGATAACCCAATTTTCAAATAAACCTATTCGTTAATTCCTGTAAAAAAAATCTTGGCACACCCTGTATATGACAATTAATACTAAAGGATATTGTTTTATAGTAGATGTAGTTGGTTCATCTTTCAAATGAGAATTTACGTAAATCCCTTGAACCAAACCAAAGTTCTATGTATTTTTCCATAAAACCATTCACACTCTCCCCCACCCTTAAGTTGAAAAAATAGACGAGAACGTACTGAATAAAATTTGTCAAAAATTAAGGGTTATTTCTAGTTGATATATTCAATACCCAGTATAATTAGACATGTTTTATGGAAAAATTTCAATTGCTCATAGAATACGCCCCTAGCGGTCAAGCTAGAAACTTATAAGTTATTACCAGAGATCTTTCCTCTACTTAAAAGTGTTATTTCTCGAAAGTTATAACATGAATAGCTTCTGATATATATCCTACCGGCTTATTGGTCCACCCGGTATAGAAACATTTTGTAATACAAAAACTCATTCACCGGTAATTACTTCAATTTTTTTCATTAATCTTCTCACCCTTAATTTGAAAAGAATAGATGAAAAAGTACTGAATCAAATTTGTCAAGAATTTAGGCTTATTTCTAATTAATTTATTGAATACCCATTATAATTAGGCGAATTATTTTAGGGAAAAATTGCAATTGCTCATAGAATACGCCCTCTAACGGTCAAGCTAGAAACTTGAAAGTTATTACCAGAGATTTTTCTTCTACTTAAAAGTTTTTTCCCGAAAGTTATAAGATGGATAGTTTCTGATATATATCCTACCGGCTTATTGGTCCACCCGGTATAGAAACATTTTGTAATACAAAAACTGATTTACCGCTAGTTACTTCAATTTTTTTCATTAATCTTCTCACCCTTAATTTGAAAAAATAGATGAAAAAGTACTGAATCAAATTTGTCAAGAATTTAGGCTTATTTCTAATTAATATATTCAATACCCAATATAATTAGGCGAATTATTTCAGGGAAAAATTGCAATTGCTCATAGAATACGTGCTCTAACAGTCAAGCTAAAACTTGAAAGTTATTACCAGAGATTTCTCCTCTACTTAAAAGTTTTTTGTTTTTTTCCCGAAAGTATTAAGATGGATAGTTTCTGATATATATCCTACCGGCTTATTGGTCCACCCTGTAAAGAAACATTTTATAATACAAAAACTCATTCACCGCTAATTATTTCAATTTTTTCCACTAATCTTCCCACCCTTAATTTGAAAAAATAGATAAAAAACTACTGAATCAAATTTGTGAAGAAATTAGGCTTATTTCTAATTAATTTATTCAATACCCAGTATAATTAGTAGTATTATTTTAGAGAAAAATTGCAATTGCTCATAGAATACGCCCTCTAGCGGTCAAGCTAGAACCCTAAAAGTTAGTACCAGAGATTTTTCTTCTACTTAAAAGTTTTTCTCCCGAAAGTTATAAGATGGATAGTTTCTGATATATATCCTACTGGCTTATTGGTCCACCCGGTATAGAAACATTTTATAATACAAAAACACATTCATCGCTTATTATTCTCATTTTTTACACTAATCTGCCACCAGTATTGTCCAATAAATGTAATCACATAGAATGTTAGTGTTATATGAGATGTGGAGTATTATTCAGAGTTGAACTGTTTGATCAGAATAAAACTGTTTAGTGCACATATGTTTTTCATGAAGAGGTAATTACAGTATTTGAAAGCATTGTTCCAATATATTCCATCGAATTGTTGAAAACGCTGACTGAATTCAGGTTTTCTCATCAAAATTGGTGGAAGTTATCCTGGGATTGGATAAGGTAGCAAGGCTACTCTTATATTTTTCAATATATCGTACAGAATTACGCGTTTGAGATCTCACGTTTGAAAATGTTAATGTACGTATGTATATATATTGGGATGATATTCACTGAGTCTCAGAGACTAGTAGCTGATACCGCTAAAGGTTTCTCGTCCCCAAAAGGGTGTTTCAGTCACTTTGTTAGTCCATTTGCTATTTCATTTCCTTTATAATGGGATTCAAAGGGTATTATTTCATTCAGTTATTTATGAATTCTGATTATTTACAGATTTATGCCAAGACGTTAAATGCAAATATGGAGGAAAATGTGAAGCTGGTGAATGTGTTTGTCCAACAAATTGTGAGAACGCTGGGGAAGAGCCAGTTTGTGCTTCGGATATGATAACTTACCGCAACGAATGTGAACTCCAAAAATTAAGATGTTCCAGAGGACCTAACGCCACGCCTCTAGCGGTTATTTTTTATGGTGACTGTAGAGAAAGATTTCCATCTGCTGCTAATTCTTTAAGTAGTAAGCTATGTTTCACTTAATAATTTAATATTTCAATAATATGAGATAAAACACATTTACGCTAATTAGTCAGCAGTACCTTTTGTGAGCTATACCTGAAATAATTGAATATGATGATTTTCAAGCAATGAAAATAATTTTTTCTAATTTTCTAATGAAAATATATTTGGATTTCATACAAATAATCCAAAATTACTCAAGAATTGCCCTGTCTGATAAAAATAAATATGAAAAACTAAAACTGAAATGTCTTCACTTCACTTGTATATGAGGGAAGTAAATTATAAACATTTCATTTCATTTGTAACTAACAGTTTTAGTCGGTTGATATTCGACTAATATTTTGCAAATTTTCACCCAATCACTTTTTCACCACTGTCAAATAGTTTCACAAACGCCTCCTTATGTTGATTAGTAAAAATATCAGTAATACGAGTGATTCGGTTAGCTAGATGAGTATAATGCTGAGGGGACATTGATATTCACAGCAATCCTACCCCGAAAATATGAGAAAGAAGAATATTTCTGTGTATCCACTTTGCAGTTCAAGAGAGGTAATCAATAACATACTGATTCTGTTTGAACCAATATAAGAAGGTAGGTTGGATCAGATACCCAAGCAGCATATGGACGTTGCGAAATAGTTGTACAACGTTAGGTTAGGCCATCCAACGTTGTAGTGACCAAGTCACGACCCACATTTGCACCTAAATAAGGGAATAGAAATGCGAGTCGTGACGACGGCACTGACTTTGTATTTTTTTTTGTACTCGACCAAATCCAACGTTGCTGAATGTTGAGCAAACCAACTTCATTTTAAGTATTAAAATTGTGACTGCCCACAACTAATAGTATAACTTGAGTGATATAATATTTTGGAAGAAATGTGAAAGTCTTTGAAACTCGACCAAAAATAAATAAAGTATTTCCAACTAACAATCTGATGTTTTAGTTTGAGTCATATCATGCAAATTATGAACAGTATAATATCATACACATTTTTATTACAAGAAAAACAAAAATCTTCAACTAAGTTCAGTTTTCTGATGAACGGCCAATATTGTGGCAAAAAGCCAACGCTCCTCGAAAATTTTTATAAAAAGCAAAAAAAAATTATATATGCCACTTATAATTGTTTTTAATGGTTGAATTTATATTGAGAAATATTATATAAAGTATTTATCCAACAACACAAACAAACCCTAAACTCTTCAGACCAATTAGTCTAACATCGTTTGTGCTCAAAACGATACAAAAAGCTATTGACAACTATATTAGAAGGGAAATGCTGGAGAGACTACCTATCCACCCTCATAAGTAAGCTTACAGGGCAGGCAGGTCCGAGGAGACTGCACTAGTACCCCTGACGAAGGATATCCGAGACGCTTTAGGTAATAAAGAAACTATAGTATGTACATATGTCGATGATATTATCATAACAGCCAGGGGGAGACACCCTTTCTGACATCGTAAAAAAGGGTCTTCAATATACAAAAAGCTGGTTTGGGCAAATAATCATCATCAACCCCATCAAAATCATCTTAGAAAAGAAAACTCATCCTCGACACCATTAAACTTGATTGGAGCGAGTTGAAATTAAGACAAGAAGTCAAGTATCTAGGATTGACTCTAGACAGTAAAATCGTGTGGAACAAATACAAAAATGATATTATATACAAAGGAAAAATGGCTCTAATGGTATGCAGGAACCTGACAGGAAGAAATAGAGGATGTAGTCCAAAATTCCTGAGCTGGATGTACACTGCCATAGTGAGACCGATTATCACTCATGAAGTCATTGTGCGGGGAAGTAGAACTAGCCTATTGACTACGAGAGAAAACCTCTCCAAAATTCAAAGACTAGCCAGTATATGCATTACAGGAGCAATGAAAATATACCCAACGGCGGCCATGGAAATGATTCTCAGCCTCACGCCACTACATAATATGGTGGTGCAAAGTGTTGCATATAAAACAAGATACATACTTATTAGAGAGGGAAGCTTTAAAAAAACCAACTCCCTGCTTCTTAGAAATCAGGAAATCTGGGACATGAAAATGGTGTGATGAAAAAGTAAAACCTCTCAAAGAAATTGAGCAACAAAAAGGAATGGGATCAAAAAACCATCAGCAGACTTGGACGGCTCAAATGCGATACAAGGAACTGGGTTAGGAGTATATGGGCCAGGAACCAAACACTCCGAAAATTTGTGAAAAAAACCCAAGTATCTTTTAACTGGAAATTTACGCAATAGGAAAGTGTGCCCAGTTCAATATTGATAAAGGATATAGAAGGCAAAGGTTTTTGATAAAGTCGGACAGTCAGAATAAAACTGCACTAATGGCTTTAGTAGCGATTCTAGTGAAACATTGTCACCTGAATGGGCATCTGACAGAGCTCAAAATATTAAAGGAATAAGAATGTAAATTCAGTGGTATATAAAAAGAAACCTCCATCCACATACATACGGATTGCACAGCAATTATTCAGAATCCTAAATCACAACACCTAGGAGACTACTGAAAAGAAGAGGGACAGTTACATTAACTAAAGCCTGCAGACATCCTAAGATTCTTCCGGGAAATAGGTCTTGAGTAGCTACTTGTCTCTGAGACTTTCTTCGTTAGATTTACTGACGTCGAGTAGTCATTGGTCCGATCGACTTTGAAATTCCAACTTCAGATTAAGTTATAACTGACGTTGTCGGTGAACATTAATGTAGACAACTAAATTTAACCCAAAACCAACGTTGATTCAGGTAAACATTATGTCAAAAGTCAGGATTATGCTGCTTGGGTATGTCTAGCTAATTTAATTCCAATTTCAGATATCAAATTTACCTTTTAACCATCTTCACTTTTGTCTCAAGAGTCAGATGGAAGTTTTGGAATAAGCACATTAAAATATTTTTGTTTTCCAGCAGCAAAGTAAAAACTTAATTTTGTTGTCCTTTGTATTATGTTCGCATACCACTCGGATATATATTTTCTGTTATCCTAAGTGCCGAAAATCAATGATTTTTTTATTCTATCAATAAATCTTATGCTCAATAGATTTTAATAATAAATTTTATAATTTTTCATAGCCCTGGCATTTAGAATATTCAGCAGGGAACAAACACCCAATAGTCACATGTAGGAATCAGGTAAACATTTCCATGAACTAATGAAAATATTTAACCGTGGTGAAAAAGTCCCGCTGGAATTTATGTCGAGCGATGGCCCATACTCAACACAAGTGTATCAATGTATTTTAAATGGACTGTAAATACAATAATTAGTTAGTTTGTAACTTCCTCCGAATAACCGTAGTTCGCATTAAATTTCTAATAACCCAAATGTAACGTACTAACTTTCTAGCAACCTTTCCTAACATCACGGTACAGACTAACCAAATAACAGGTAACGAGCTTGATACGGCAGTACCTCAACTCCCGGACAATTCAATCGTAGATAGTACCAACACGGAAAAGGAAGCTTGCAAGGATATACTATGTGACTTCGAAGCTACTTGCGAATTAGGTCCCGATAACTTTCCACGCTGCACGTGTCAATTCAACTGCATAAATGTATTTACGAGTCCAGTCTGCGCATCTGATCTGAGAATGTATACATCGCTATGTGCTATGAAGATGGAGGCATGCCAGAGACAAGAGGAATTGAGACTTAGACCGCTGGATCTCTGTCAAGGTTTGGGTTATATTTGGAAGTAGGAAGCTTTAGCACTAACACAATGGCACACTATACACCTTTCGCGTTAAAAAATGAACTAGGTACTAGTAGACAACATGTTTTAGCTTTTTAATTTTCCACCCACTGATATTATTTTGCAATAGTTTTGAATTATTAAGATTACCTGAAATATATACATGTATGTAATCAGCAAGAAACACAAAACTTACTCTGCTTAGGGAGCTATTTAATATTACCTAAGTTTCTAGATAAACGATATTCAAATTTGGTTCCGAATATTATGGAAGAAAGTGAGTTTTTATAACGACTTCGGCTGTTAGTTTGTTTTTGGCCAAATTTCAGTCGATATTAAGTTGACACACGTGAACTACAATATTCTAACACTTTCAAAAAATTTCATTTGTCTAAAATCTATCAAGTGTGAACAATAATATGAATTAATTCCAATTAAATATATAAAATTAAATCTGTATGTCAACCCATATGTATCTACCTACCTAGAATAAAAAATACAGCAGCCTGAATAAAATTATTATTAAGAAAAAAAATTGAAAACAAACTCCCATTCAACATTTCAGTCTTACTAAAACAAGAGTTATAATTTTACATCAATGCTACAGCAAATAACTTCAAAACCTTGTAGCTTGCGAAAAAATTTTATACAGTGTTAACTCGGCTTTCTCCCTTTTTTATTCGCTCTACAAGCTTTAAACATGATCTGATGTAACATTGATATCAACTTTTTTTGTACTCCACTCAGCATGCCCTATTGAATTTGGTGAGACGTTATTTCATTTTTCGTATTCTTCTCAGCAAATCATTACCTTTCACTCATATCTTGGAGATATATAAAAAAGAACTGTTCCGCTATCTTTGGGAATCTGCGATATTGCATGTAGAATGTCGTCACTTAGCCTGTGCATTGTCATATACTCTACCCGTTTATGCAACATTTCAGCTCAATCGGTTGGGAATAACTGTTTCAGTACTGACTGTGGCAAAAAAACCAATTGAAGAGCTTAACACTAAATGTATTCAATATTTAATTTCCAACATCTTTATAAAAGAACCTGTGTATTTTATCATCACGAACCTAGGTTTAAATGTTTACTGATTTTCCATTATTTAACTTAAATGTTGAATTCACCATTATTCTGCTTATACAGAGTTCGGCAAAAGTCCGGGACCGGACAAGTATATTGACTAAAATATGAAATTTTTGAAAAATCTTTTCATACAACAAATTTTACTCCAACTTGAACTATAATTTGAAAATATTTTTAAATATACAGGGTGTTCCAGTGTTGCGTTACGAACTAAATTTTTTTTTCTTCAAATGGATCTTTGGCTATTTAATGGCAGATTTAAAAAGATCACGTTTTAAGCCTTCAGAAAATATAGTGTTTTTCTATCCTACACCGAGTGGTTAAAAAGATATAATAATCAATTACCTGCGTTATCAGGATAGCATCATAAGTTTTTTTCCAGGTTTTCTTATGATTTATCTTTGGAATAGTTGTTAATCGATACAAACTTCAATACACAAAATCACCAAACTGAGTTATACATATTTTTAAAACAAAAATAATCATACACAAAAAAGTAACAACAAACGCGTTTTTATTAACAAAATTTCCAAAATAAGCGAAAAAAAGCGCTATCCCAATAAAAACCGTTCCTGGAACGTGCACTTCACTGGATTCCATTTCTAGTGGACTACATATCGTTAGAATGTCATAAAATAAAATATTTTATTTCACATTTTACCAGAGGTGTGATCTACTATGAATAGACCTGAATAAAATTTGACAACAAAGTTCAAAATATTATTGATTGTCTAGTTGTCAAATTTTCCGTTGTGTCAGATAGGGACCAAAAATTATTTCTTTACTATAGTTAATCTTGACAACGGTAGCTGGAACGCTACCGAAACGTCGAAATAAAAAAAATAAAAAACATTATTGTGGTTTGATTACCAAAAAAATAAGAGAAAAAATAATAAGTAATGCCACAAGGATTTTACACAACATATTCAGACTATTCACCAATAAGTAACAGCTCTGGCTATATGCCAGGACAGACATTGGTTTGAAATTAGAAGGGAAGGGGTTTCGGCGTATTTGTGCCTCATCAGAACAAGGTAGATACCATCTCCAGTAGCTCTCATAGCATAGTCCTGGACTGGAGATACACATCAATACGTTACCTTTACTAAAATGACAATTTTTTACAGGAAACTGTGATTAAGTGAATAATTACAAGACTGAGATGGTTTTTTGTCGATATAGAGTTTAGATTTATGGTTAGATGTGGATGTCGCTGTTATCACATTCTTAACATTTCCTTCACTGAGGTTTGTATTGATGTGATTTCAGCATTATATCTAGTCCAGGATGATGCTCTCAGAGCTTCTGGGTGGATGATATCTACAAATGATGTTGTTCCTTCTAATTTAAAACCAGAAGGGTTGGTTATATGGTGCAGATATCCTACCCCCTTTTACTTTAAAAGTGTAATTCAATGTCTGTAGTTCCATAAAGCCAGAGAAGTAGTTGTTACCACTTGGTGAACGGTATGCTCTTTGAAAAGTGTTCTTCAAAAACTTTGTGATGCGTTATAATAGTATTTAACTATTATCTTTGATAGAACAGCACTGTCGGTTCAAATTAATTTATATATATAAAACAAATTTTGCATTTTTGACATACCAAAGTACTTCTAGTTCCTTCCAGCCGCAATTATTTGAACTTCCAACATATACGTTTTTGTCTGATTTGCATTTAATCATACAGCCATGCAAGGTTGCCAAATTTTTCACTGACCTATACACGAATTATTCCGTCCGTCCGTTCAAAGCAAAAACTTTCAGAAATAACATGTAGATTATGTCCATATAGGATAAATCGCGTATAAAAGTGTGAAGTGGTCCAACTAAAAATGTTTTGAAATTCAATGTAGTTGTTTAATTAACCAATCATTGGTTAATTAGATCAATAACACACTATTTATTGATTATAAAAACTTTATAAAAATAATAATATACAGTATGTCTGAAAAAGTTGGCAACATATGGGAAACTTTTTTATTGTAAGTTTTACGAAAAAAAGTTATTCTTTATGTAAATCTCTGTTTTCGAAAATAATAATATTCAACAAGTCAACACAACTCAAATGTTTATTTGTTGATTTGAAATATTTTAGCAATGAACTTAAATCAGTAATAAAGTAATACCCAACAGAATAATGTATTTACTACTGTAATACACAAAAATAAACGTAATAATTTAAAATCTACGTGGCTCTGACAATGATATTTCTCTTACCGAAAGTCAGTCTAGTAAAAGCTTTCGAGAAATAAATAATACTTTCCATTTCCATTTAAATGTAATCGAAATTAATGTAAACAGAATTGAAAACGTCAGTGTGTGTTAATTATACTTCAAGAGTAGGAAAAATGCCGTTGATATTGACTCTTGACGAAAAAATTTAAATTATACCAATTGTCGGAGATAACTACAAAATCTATTAGGGAAGCTGCAGTAATATTCAATAAGAGACATCCCGATAAAAATGTACATTTTGCAACAATTATAATGAAAAAATTCAGGAGAGATGGAAATGTCGATAATAAATTCATAAAAAACAGAAAGACAACGTATATGGTGTCAACATGATGGGGCACCATGTCATAATACCTACCAGAAATGTTCGAGAATATCTATTGCAAAATTTCAATGGATTAGTATTAGGAAGATTTGTGGAATTTGCTTGGCTTGCAAGATCTCCAGACCTGAACCCACTAGACTTCTTTTTGTGGGGATACCTAAAGCAAAAAGTGTACCTACCTTAAAAGACCATCCGACAATATTGATCATTTGGAAAGAACAATTCAGGAAGCATGTGACGATATTACTCCGGCTGTTATTAGGAATGTAATAAAAGTATTTTCTAAAAGAACAATTGAATGCTCAGAATGAAATGGTGGACAAGTTGAGATGCATATTTAGTGATGAAAAAGTTAAAACGGATTTTCCTTGTTACGTTTTCGGAATAAATAATTATTTTTCTTTTTGATATAACTCTTGATAGATAAAGTCGCAGTTTATCAATTCTGCAATGAGATATTGAGTGAAGTAATGAGTAATTCCACTTAAACGTAATTTTTAGTTCCTATCGACACCTTAAATGACATTTAATATTTTGAGAACAATTTGTGAAAATAATATAATTTCTTCAAGTAGTATGATCTAATGATATTAAAACATAGTTATCTATTTCGAACAATTTTCCTTTCTTAAAGTTTTCAATATTGTAAAAAATATACGTACTTTACTCTTGTATCAAATTTATATTTTTTGACAAACCTCGTATACGATTCAAAAAATTGACATCTGACATTTGCCTCTTACTTTATGGTCCATGCAGAACATTTTATGAGGAATAACCTGAATCTTGGTAATTATTATAACCCAGCAAACATTTTGGCCTCTTACCACATAATATAGCCAACAAAACAATTTTTTTTAAATTGTTGTTTTCAACAAGTATTATAATCCAGCTGAACTTTAAACTTATTCTAGGTACTTTTAGAATTCCTTTTTGTTTCAAAATGAAATTAAACTATAAATTATCCGTTACAGAATGTTTCCTAGGTGAACTTTCCGAATACACAGGGTGTTGATATTAGGAAATGGTAATCAGTATAAGTTATTTAAAAATTACGGAGATATCTCTTGATAAAGTGATGAAACTCATTATTGATACGAAACTACGAGACGCTAAGGTGAACAGTGTTGGTCTATTTTTTGAAAACTGGACAGTTTCACCAAAGGCACTGTTATCGAGTATATAGGGCGAAACAGATATTTTGGGTTTCCTACAAAAAATAGTTTCCTACGACAATAAGTGTACTTTAAAAATAAATTAAACAGCTGGCTCATTATGAACCACATAGAAATAATGGCATCCAATACAAAAATATTCAATGGTAATAATGAGAATAACTTCTATACCAAACGTTTAATAAGCTGCTATTGAAGACATTTTATAGTAGTTTCACCTTCTATAGACTGAAAGAAACGAGTACAATATACAGTAATATTTTGTCACTTGAACATAAGTTTATTTCACTGATTATGTAGTATTTATTACTAAACAACCATTTGAATTTACAATTTGCACCCATAACTTGAACTATGCAACCTTTGGATTACAATATAAGCGCCTATGCTCCTGGGTAGTCTGGGCGATTGTATTATTGTATTAAAAAACGAATTGGACCCATACGTCGATATAAATCATAAGTTCGTTTGCCTTTCAGAATTTCGAGACAAAACAATTACATGCTGCTCAACAATTGTTTATGGAACTGTTATTCGCTGGTGGTGAAATCCTCTTGTATAACATCCACTACCATTTTCAAATAGTTGTTTATTTCAGTCCATAGAAGGTGAAACTACTATAAAAGCTAGTAGTAGTAGTAGCTGGGAAACCCAAAATCTCTGTTTCGCCCTATATACTCGATAACAGTGCCTTTGGTGAAACGGTCCAGTTTTCACAAAATAGGCCAACACTGTTCATCTTAGCGTATCAATAGTGAGTTTTACCACTTTATTAAGAGATATCTCCGTAATTTTTAAATAACTTCTACTGATCACCATTTCCCAATATCAAAACCCTGTGTACTTGAAAAGTTCACCTAGAAAACATTCGGTAATGAATAATTTAAAGTTTAATTTTATTTTGAAACAAAATGAATTCTAAAAGTACCTAGCATAATTTTAAAGTACAGCTGGATTATAATAGTTGTTGAAAACAACAATTTAAAAAAAAATGTTTTGTTGGCTATATTATGTGGTAAGAGGCCAAAATGTTTGTATATCATATCAAATGTTTGGCGCAGTAATGAATTTTTTATTTGATGTTCTTCATGTATTAATACAATATGGTACAAAACAGGATCTATCTAATTACTGGAATCATAATAATTTATAAAATTCAAACACAATTACATAGTACACGAATTGAAATGGAAAATAATTCTTCAACCAACTAAATACAGACTAAATTCCTTGCTTCATCTTTTACAAGTGAATGACAGTGATAGATGCCAAAATAATGCTGAAATATACAACAAAAAACGTAGATTGTCGACAACTTCACATTCAAACTAGTGACGTATCTGCATTATCAGTTGGATAATTTCAGTGAATTTTTGTTTCAATTTTTTCCTGTTAATCAGCAGAGAAAATATAAAATAATTACATTTTTGAATAACCCATTTGCCACTGACCAATAACTTGGTTTTTTGAATTTTTCACATAAACTTTGAGGTTATATGAAAAAAGTGTGGATACAAAAGATCTTTTTATCACCTAAGTACAACTTTGCCATCACACATTTTCAGACTTTGCAGCAGACTCATAGTTTTCCAAAATTCTATCAATCTCTGCAGTGTAGATAATGTCTTCATCACTACTACTACTGGCATCTTGAGAACTCATGTTGCTAACTGAGTTTGTGATCTGAAGCTCACTCCAATTTATAGCCTGTGTGTGTTTTTGTGGCCTCCTACGCTATTAAACATCAGCTCCATCAATCCAGCTGTTATGGCTTTTGTCTAAGCCCAACCATTTCACGAGCATTTTCTCACCTTTACGCCTGAGAATTTTTTCCATTAAGAAAATGTCAGGATTCGAAGTTTTCTGCAGTTCCTCATCATAGAAGCAGCCGCTGCATGTCTTCGAGTAAATACGTAGCAGGATTGGCTATTTTAACTCTGATAATTTTGAATAGTTCTGTAGACCAATTGGGTGTATAACCTTTTCCAAAGACATGTTTAGCCTTGGATATGCGCACAGTGTCACCGACTTTGAATTTTCGCGGGCCTGCTATCTTTAAATGGCTATAGGTGTTATTCAAAATAGATTTTTCGTTGGATTTGTTGACTTGAGAAGGCTTATATTTTGTTGTTGAATGCTTTGTATTGTTATATTCGTGAGTAATTGATAGATGCCAAAATAATGCTGAAATATACAACAAAAAACGTAGATTGTCGACAACTTCACATTCAAACTAGTGACGTATCTGCATTATCAGTTGGATAATTTCAGTGAATTTTTGTTTCAATTTTTTCCTGTTAATCAGCAGAGAAAATATAAAATAATTACATTTTTGAATAACCCATTTGCCACTGATTCATATTACCTAAAAAATATGGGGTCAAAATTTGAAGTTGAACACCATATTATTTTGTCAACTTGAAGTGGTTATTTGGGCCAAGCAATAGATAGATTTTCATGACAAAAATCCTAGTAGAAGGAAATGTAAAATTTAATTTTCCTCGATTTTCAAGTTATAGCGTTGAAATTTTGTACAAAATAAGTCCTTTGTGAGCATTTTATGTCTGGCAAGGACAGGTACCATGGAATAATTACTTTTGTTGCAATTGCAATTATTTAATTCAATATTTTGCAGTAGGTCTGGATGCTTTATAGATAGTCCGATTTGGAATTTGAAAGATATGATATTGATTTTTTAAATAATCATAGCCGATAATCGATTAGGTAAATAAGAAAGATTGAGTTAATAGAATAATCGAATGCAAATAGTTCATACGCTGCGCGACAACGCTCTGTCATTTTCGGCCTTATTCCCGAGCCTTTTTGACATACTTCGCAGCATTTGAGCACAAATCGAAGATAGACAATTTGTTTCTCTATATCTGTATTCTCCAAAACCGTCTTCAAATTCAAAATCAGACAATCTTTAATGCATGCAGACCTACTGTAAAATATTACATTAAAAAATTGCAATTGGAATAGCGACAAAAGTAATAGTCCCATGCTTTTCGCCCACACAAATCGCATACAAAGGACTTGTTTTCTACGAAGTTTCAACGCTATAACTTGGAAAAAGAGGATGATATGAATTTTTTTCAAAATGAAAAATTTTCTTCGTTTTAAATGTTTAAAACCATTTCGTGAGCAACATTTGCGAGTCGAAAATATATCAGGATCATACTAGCAATAACCTTTACATGATGGCACAGTCCGTATTCTACTAGGATTTTTGTCAAAATCTCACCATACTGATGCTTAGTCTAATTGATTTTAAATAGTAGAATATCTGAACAAATTGCTTTCATATCAAATGTCTAATGACAATATGGGGCTGTTCAGGAATTCTTTATTTTTCACTACATCGATTAAGTTATAGGGTAGATTTGGAAAGTTAGTATGAGTAATAAGTAACAAAAAGCGATATTTAATGTCGCAGTACACAAACCTAACCTAGACCATGTATAATACATTTTAAAAATCACCTAGTTTCCTGTCAAATGTTTAAAGAGACAACCTATACAATTTAAAAATTTTGAATAATACGAAAAAAACCAATTTAAATTCAATATAACACTCGGTGTCTAATTTGAACGATTTGTGCCTTAAAATCACTGGCCACGAAGTTCAGGCATCCTGTAGGTATATATATAGGCCGGCACTCCTGTTGTCGGAGTATAGGCCGCTCATTTTGAGCTCTTTTGATCCTTTTTGTACGGTGGATCAGTCCGTGTATTATCTTCTGCTTACTACAGCATGCGGTGTGAGTTCGCCATCTTTGTAATCGTCTAGGTATATCCGTAACAATAAAATGTAATTAGTTGAGGCGGGTCGATGAAAAATGAGACGAGCCATACATCTTCAACCTAATGATGTCATTTTTAATCACGTGTATCAACTTTCAAATTTTAAATGACGCTTTCTGTATATTTTGAAAATTATTATTACCATGGTCGATAATTTTTGAAACCAAAAAAAAATAGTAGGATGAAACCCTTCGGAAAAGGAAGAGAATATTATAAAAATGAAAGGAATAATAATTTACGGGCGATCTGAGGTCGGGAAGGGGAAGGGTGTGAGTCTTTAAGGGTAAAAAACGGTTTATCTCAATTTCCGGCAAAACTACAAATACTATGGAAAACTCAAATGGCAGAGTTGTGGGTAATAAAAATATCTACAACTTTTGTATCAACACTTTTTCACATAACCTCAAAATTTATGTGGACAATTTAAAAAATCAAGTTTTTAGTTTTTTATTTTTATCTTTTACAAAAAAAATGTATCACGAAATTTTTGAAAACTTACCTATTCATCCCCTTAATACACTGTAATTTATTTTAATTGAAATATTTATTTTTTCACCTTATTTTGAGCTAATGCTCCATGGTTTATAAGCAACCACTCATTACATACTGATCTTGATATTCCAACCATCAATGAAGTTATTCAGGCATCAGCCATAAGATACAAAAATCGCAGTGAAAACCACCAAAATCCACTAATATCCAACCTTTACACTGATCCAATGGAACAGAGAATATTGAAAAGACGCTGGCCAGAAGACCTCATAGAGTGATCAACGGAGACCCATCAGTGGATGGTGCCCGCCTCAGGTCGTTTAGCAAGAAACCATAGCATTTTCTTATTACTTGTTATTTACTGAGTAGATTGTAAATTTGCAATTAAAATATATAAAAAAAAAAAAAAATTGACTTAATATCGAAAAAGCACCCTAATTTTCAATCGAAAATTCACCCGTGAAAATATCAGCTTTTTTCAAAAAGTTTGTGTGCTTTCTGTTCGTTGAAATCTCTACTTTCCGATGGTGTGAAAAAATATATTACTAGAAAATCCAAAAAATCAATTTCATCTAAAAAATGTGACTGCTGCAATTTTTATCAATTAAAAATTTGATTTATTAAATTTTAATTAGATGTTTGTCTTAGAAAATCTCATAATATATAAAAATTAATGTAAATCGTACTATTCAATTTAGATACTTTATTCTGATTACGTTGTTCATCACATTATTTTTTGCATTGTCTGAGAAGATTTACGATAGTATTATATTTTTTTTTACACCATCGGAAAGTAGAGACTTAAACGAACAGAAAGCATACCAACTTTTCGATTGAAAATAAGGGTGCTTTTTCGATATTAAGTCAAAATAAGTTGAAAAAATAAATATTTCAAATCAAATAAATTACATTTTATTTGGGACATGAAAAGGTGAGTTTTCACCGAATTTCGTGAACAAAATAATTTTTTTGTAGAAAATAAAAATAAAAAACCAATAACTTGGTTTTTTGAATTTCTCACATAAACTTTGAGGTTATATGAAAAAAGTGTGGATACAAAAGATCTTTTTATCACCTAAGTACAACTTTGCCATCACACATTTTCAGACTTTGCAGCAGACTCATAGTTTTCCAAAATTCTATCAATCTCTGCAGTGTAGATAATGTCTTCATCACTACTACTACTGGCATCTTGAGAACTCATGTTGCTAACTGAGTTTGTGATCTGAAGCTCACTCCAATTTATAGCCTGTGTGTGTTTTTGTGGCCTCCTACGCTATTAAACATCAGCTCCATCAATCCAGCTGTTATGGCTTTTGTCTAAGCCCAACCATTTCACGAGCATTTTCTCACCTTTACGCCTGAGAATTTTTTCCATTAAGAAAATGTCAGGATTCGAAGTTTTCTGCAGTTCCTCATCATAGAAGCAGCCGCTGCATGTCTTCGAGTAAATACGTAGCAGGATTGGCTATTTTAACTCTGATAATTTTGAATAGTTCTGTAGACCAATTGGGTGTATAACCTTTTCCAAAGACATGTTTAGCCTTGGATATGCGCACAATGTCACCGACTTTGAATTTTCGCGGGCCTGCTATCTTTAAATGGCTATAGGTGTTATTCAAAATAGATTTTTCGTTGGATTTGTTGACTTGAGAAGGCTTATATTTTGTTGTTGAATGCTTTGTATTGTTATATTCGTGAGTAATTTTGGGTAGAATGTCTATCCATTTGTAGGTGCCATTTAAACTGAAATACTTGTAGAGTTTATGCCATGTTTTTTCATTAAGTTTTTAAATTTGCTGTTTTAAAATTCCTTCCCCTGATCAGATTGCAGATTTTTTGGTATTCGTCTAGTTTCGTCTTTAGTGGGCGTGTCCACACAAACTTAAAAAAGCAATCGATAATGATTAGTATCATTTTATGATTCCTATTTTGTGATCCAAAATTTCTCATCTCTGCAAGATCCATATGACATGGATCGTCAAGGCCCTTAATAATAGTGCGTCTCCGAGGGAATTTTTTCCGAATCGGTTTATGCAGCTCATTTACCAGTTGAATTTTTTCCTTGATGTGCATATTATGATGTACTACCGGCTAGCTTCAGCTCCTGACTGTGAATGCGGTTATGGTTATTCGTATCCATAATCTTAATATTGTTCTCAATATCTGAAATGTTACTTTTCAAATCAGAGACGGTTCTAATATTTTCTGGAAATTCTTTTTCGAATTCACGTATGCTTGCATTCGTAGAAGCAGTGAATTTTTTTCGAATAAAGACTTTCGCTGTGGCAATTGATTCGTCGACGTATTTCTTCGTAGCCATATCCCTACCTGCTACAGGGGGATTTCGCGAAATGAATGCATCAATTTCGTTAGTTTTATTTTGTAAGTTGTCAATATTCGCCTGAAATAGGGGAATTTCAGTCTTATGAAGCTCATTTCTTATTTCGTTCAATCCTACTTCTAAATCCTTTATTATATGGTCTTGTTGCTGCAGCATCACACCATGTGTTTGAATCAATGGTGAGTTGATAGTACGCAATTGCACATCAACATATTTTTTTGTTGCAGCGTCACTATCTGTTGTTGGTTCCGTAACATTACAAATTTTCACATTTTCAATATCCATATTACCATCCGGTGTATGAGGAAACGTTATTTTCGCTGGTGAACGCGCATAGGGCGTTTGATGTCTATGTCCGAATTTATCGACAGACATAATTGAAATGAACAAGATTCAGCTTGTATTATTCTATTATATCAGCCTCCTTGAGCTCATTGATAATTGCTACTATTTAGTTGTCGTGTAACGTATTACCTGCCTCTTTTGAAGCAATCAACAACTTCAAACGATCCACTTATTTATTGGCATCGTCCCAATAAATATACTCCGTAGTTTTATCATATGTTAAACGATCGATACCTTTTCCTTTTGCTAAAGGAATCGATTTTAGACGAGTCAATACCTGGGACGATCTATTCGTTGATGTCGTTAGAGATTTTGTTTTGAATGAAGGTTGTATGATATAGTGATATTTTTCAGTATTTGAGCCCTTAAGACGATCTAACGTGTCTAAATGAACTTCAGTTGTTGTCAAAAGATTTTTATAGTTCTGTAAATCTTGATCGTTGTAACTGGGGTCTCGGTAAAATAGAAGCTCATACAAGCCTGGTGTTCCAATTACATATATTCCTTCTTTGTTTTTCTCAGGTAGTATGTTTATATTACCGGTTTTTCCATCAAAGGCAATTCGACGTTTGCCTAATGACCAACCGATCTCATCATTGTATATCGGACCATAATTTTTATCATCTTTTTGGAAGTAATCTTCAATGAACTGATAACTGATGGCAGGATATTGATCCAAATAGTCTGCGAAAGCTTCCAGAGAAATTTCAGAACGCATCTCTTCTGGAGATTCAGAACATGTAATATTGCCGAATTCATCGGTTTCGGCCACCGGTTCCGTTTCGAGAAAAGGTGTAAACACATCATCTGTCAAAGGTTCTTCTTCCTTCTTTATTTCCTCTTTTTTGATAGGATTCAAATTTGTAATCGTTTTTTGTAATGTCTTTGAGGATTGCACAATTTCTTCAAGTGGTTTGGATATTGGCTTGAATAGTTTATTGATAGACTCATCTTGCTATGATTCACCCAATTTCAACGCCAAGTATTTTTTGCAAATCGATCTGGCAAGTTCAGACACTTTTTTCTTTCGCAATGCAGTAGCAACCTTATCATCAGACATATTGGTATAGACTAAAGGCGCAGCTTACAATTTCATATATTTATCGAATCCTTTGTGATACCTACCATCATTGAAGGGGAAATCCTTCACAATTACCAAAATACCATAACGGTCACACCAGCACGTTGAACACATATTTTTAAATGTGTCAAATGTCATGTCTGGAGATACGTGTTCGTCGAATATATGTTTCAAGTTCACCTCATCTTGCTTGAATAAAACAATCACATTACAATTGTCGCGTATAAGCTGTTTCGGTATTTTTGAATATGTTTGACAAAGATATGTGGCATCGATCTCTTTATGTCTGCACATGGAGTAATATTCACGATCTTTCTGTTGACCATCACATGCAACGTCATCGAATAAAAAGACAGAATTAGGCCGAGCTTTATCTGGACTTATTATTTCCTCGTTGTCTTTAAATGGAAAATAGCCAACGCCATTGACTTGTGCTGTAACTTCTTGCAGCAATTGGTACTTTGGTTGGGATAACGATTTTGAATAAACATAAACGTTTTTGAATTTCGCGCCATTCGGATTAAATAGAAGCGCCAGCACGACATTCGTCTTTCCACACCCACTGGGACCACATTATAATGGTACGGAAAGAATTTGGTAACAATTTACCATGTTTTCTGATCGATGGCGTTGAGGTGAAATCTAGATTTCCAATGGGTATCGTCTGCTCTTGTTGAATTATCTTCATCGTGTGTGTTGTTTTTCTTAGTGCTTTTGTATAAATATAGGTGTCACCACTTACGAGTATCAGTCTTAATGTTGGTGTTGGAAGGAGAAGGAGAAGGACTTTTAAATTCTCTCATCAATAAACTGCCTATTGAACTTCACTTGCCTACCTATCAGAACTGTGGACGTAAGTACTACCCCCTTTTTGCAAAAATTTGATTGTTTTTTTTTGTAGCCGGTACAAAATTAGAAAAACGTCTTGATCGTGGAGATCCGGGCATCAACCCCTTGGACGCAGCTTGTAAACAACACGATATTTCTTACTGGAAGAATAAGTGTCTCGAGGAACGACACAAAGCCGATCAGATACTTGAAGATAAAGCTTGGGCTCGCGTCAAACCAAAAGACGCTTCTTTGGGGGAGAAAACTGCTGCATTACTTGTGACAGGCGGAATGAAGGTGAGAAGAAAGCTGGGAATGGGATGTCGCAACAAACGCCGTTCCTTGCATCGAGATGTTATTCTAAAAGTGGGAAAGTCCATGAAAGAAGGGGCATCTTTGAAAGACACCGCAACGTTTGCCTTACGGGCAGCCAAAGCACTGATAAAGCAATTTGGTGGGAAAAAAGAAGTTGAGGTTCCTCGAGTGATACCTGTAGCGAAATCCGGAGGTTTCCTACCGCTTATTCCTTTGTTTGCTAGTCTTTCGGCACTCGGAGCTTTGTCAGGTGGTGCTGCTGGGATTGCAAAAACCGTCAGTGATGCTAAGCATGCGCAAAAGGAATTGGAAGAAGATGTACGTCGTAATAAGGCTGTGGAACGTGTAGGATCTGGTCTGTACCTGAAAGAGTATCCAAAAGGCGGCTTCGGATTGTATTTGAAGAAGCAAAAAAAACTAATAAAGCTACCCAATCACGCACTATCCGACTTCGACATAACACATTACGCAAAATCGCTTAAAATACCACATTTTCGAGGAGTTTTTATACGGGACACTCTCTCCAAAGACGGCCCCCGAAGACAAGAATGTGCAGTAATTAATTTGGATACCTCTAAGAATAGCGGAAGTCATTGGGTAGCTTACAGAAAGATAAACAACAATGTAGAGAATTTCGATTCATTTGGTCACTTGAAGCCACCGAAAGAAGTTGTTAAATATCTCGGAAAAAGTGTGCGAATTTTCTACAACAATACCCAATATCAAAACTACGATCAAATCAATTGCGGTCATTTGTGTTTGAAATTTCTACAACAACACATCTACCATGGAAAAGCATTGAGTAGTTTCACTGCCGGAGAACTAAAGTACTTTCCCATTGAATATCTAATAGAGTGTGTAAGACCTTCGGAATTGCTTGATATGTGGCATAAGCTCCCCAATGCATATCGAGCAAGTTTTGAACTACAAATACGACTGCCTTGTTTCATCCATTACAATCGACCTGATTGGACGACGCATTGTGACGGACCTCCGAGTTCTCAAACCACTTGTTTTCTTTGCAAACAAACAATAAAAAAAGATATTTAAATTCAAACCTGTCTCGAATTTCATTAGTCATCATGTCACAGTTGCTGAGAGTTAACAGCACCAATCACGTGTTCACCTTTCAACCTTCTACCCCTATTGTCCTCGATCCAAAGAATGATTACGAAATAGCTCTACGTTCTTTTCATTCATATCACAGTATACCAAACAATGAAAATTGTACGTTTTACTACTACGATACCAAAGACAAGCTTCAAAGTTTTGATTTTCCCATTGGATGTTATGAAATTGCTGACCTTGAAGAGTTTATCTGTGATAAGGTGGGTGAAAGCAATTCAACTCAAGTAAATACAAAATTTCCTTTATGCAAACTGATAGTCTTGGGAGAATATTGGGATTTTCAAAACGCACTCTTCAGATCTCCCCGTCAAAATCATTAAAGTATCCAGTATCCGCTTCGATTGTAACATTACCACTGGAGCCTTCGATGCAAACAGACCTGCTCATACTATCTACGATATTCCATCGATGAAATTCCTCATAATTTGCCCTACTTACCCGTTATACCACAACGTGAAATAACCAATATCACCGTCATCGCCTTAGACCAAGACGGTCAGCCTGTAAACTTTCGTGGAGAACTTAGTACTTTGGTGTTGGAGCTTAGAGTGCGAAGCAGATGGGACTAATAATCAATCATAAAAGACAGTCTGCAGAGTTTTCAACTTCATTAGCTAAGCAGTCGCCAAAGCTAAAACAGCTCACGTTCGCAAACAAATTGGTTCTGCAATCGCTGGGGTTTAAATTGAAAAATGACAACCACGTATGGAAATTGTCTTCGTCCAACCAACAACATGCCTTCGATGTTCGATATCTATCCTAAGCCGATGTTTGACGATTCAATTCGAAAGGCTGAATATAGAACCTATGCTCCATTTATAAAATCATTCTATTGCAGTGACATTGTGGAGTTTAGCATTAATCAAGTTAATTCGTTCTTTGCAACGAGTGAAACTCTGTTGTGCATTAAAGGTTCGCTTGAAACACACGGAGCTGGAGACGTAAAATTAGCAAATAATGTTGCTATTCGATTCATGTACGTACAGTGAAAGTGCCAGGGAAATGGAAACAACTCGGCATCCTGGAATAGTACTATGACATGTTATAACCAAGAAGATTCCAATCTTATGGCTATAGCCGGCTAGAATTACTCGAAAGATCCTATTCTGAATGGCAGCGACAAGTCCTTCAACCTTCAAATACCCCTCAAACATATTTTCAACATTTTCAACGATTATCCTATGATAACATGTGGTCGACAAACGATACGATTAGTTCGAGCACGAAATGATAATGATTGCATATATATTACGGAAAAGAATGTCTCTGGTACGCTCTCCCAAACAACCGCTAAAATTAATATTACAAGTGTTGAACTAAAAGTTAAACATATCTTTCCCAATGATGATATAAAGATAAATCTCATGAAATCCATTCAAAAAGATCAACCTATAGTTATTCCATTTAGGAAGTGGGAGTTACACGAATTACCCTCAATGACTAAAGGTGCAAGACGTGAAGTTTGGGCTGTTAAGACATCCATTGCATTTGAAAGACCCCGTTTTGTTATTGTCTTCTTCCAAACCGACAAACGTAACGTGACTGCAGCCGATCCTACTTTATTTGACAATGCCGACGTGCAAAGTATAAGACTGTCACTTAATGGTGACTATTGGCCTAACGAAAGAATGCAATTGGATTTCGCTAAAACTGACTACAATGAGGCATATTTTAACTATACGGAATTCTATCCCAACTACGCAAACTCCACACAGAAGCGCCCCCTGTTGGATTATTCTTCTTTCAAGAAACGGGCATTGTTTGTTATCGATTGTTCGAAACAGGAAGAAAGCATGAAGGCGTCCACAGTAGATGTAAAACTTGACATTGAAGCAAACATAGGCTTCCCCGAAAATACCAAAGTCTATTGCATCATAATTCACGATTGCGTGATGGAATACTTCCCCCTCACCGAAATTGTTAAAAGCTTGAACTAGATGTTGATATGAGTTAGTGTTCGAGCAGAGGTCAACATGAGAGTAGCATTTGTAGACATTCAAGGCTTTGTCGTAGATGGACTTTTCGTTGCCAAAGAACTCACCATAGAAATTGGCTTCAAAAGTTCGCATTACATATTTTTGCCACCGCAACCGTTTGCTACATTAAGTAACGATGATAAAAAGACTACATCATACTTGGAAAGGAATGTGCATGGTAATCGATACTCTTCAGGAGATGTAGAATATTCTAGAGTGAATGAAATATTGGAAAAAAAGGTATTGTATGCTGCAGACTATATTTACGTTCGGGTCAACAAAAAGCGGATTTTCTGCTAAATAAATGCCACATATTTGGTGTTTTTCCACACATTATTGATGTTTGCAAATTTGATGGTACGCCGTGTGCAGCAGGTAACTTTGTTCAAGATCCAAACCCCAGTCACGCCTCTGGACTATATTCATGTACCGAAAGAAATGTACAACGCCTCCGCCACTGGTTTTCAAATACTGTATTACCATTATAAATAAAGTCTTTTTAAAGAAACATGGGTTTTTATTGAAACACTCTGTATACTCATCAACTTTTATATTACATGAAGATTCAAATTTTCGTCTTACAATTTTAAAAAAAATTTTTAAAATTAAAACAAAGACAGATACTAATATTACACATGTCATGACAAAAACATTATTGATTTCATTTTTTATATTCTCTTCTGTTTTGTTGAACATGGCGTAGGTTGGATAAGTAATTTGCGGTAATTGTCTGCAGGCTATAGACACCCAGTTTATACGAAGTCTGACGACTCACTTGTCCCTCATCCAATAAACTAAGATTTTCTATTTGTTTCATAACCTCACTTTTTAAGAAATATCTTTATTCACCAACCAATGTCTGTATTCTTTCGAAGTCAAATTACAAAAGAGCTCCTATCCGCACACGTTTGACGTGACAACGTGACGTTTGACGTAGCACTTGACTTTTTGGGATTGGCAGCAACAGCAATTTCTAAAATTTTATTACATTTAACCAACCTGGTATATCGCAGAAAATCACATTGATAACAGCATATTTAAAAAAACTCCAAGTTACTTTCAACCAGCCTGGTATATCACAGCGCTTCCACTGCTATCATCGTAACGGATAAGTCTCGATTACGTCACAACTTACGGTGTCTAGCGAACGGTGCGCGCGTATCATCGTACGGGATCTATCGATGCGAATACGTTCTCTGTCTGCCCCTACCTTCTTTGTCACACTTATTGCAGCATAGACGTCACATGTGACGTTTGACATTTGATATTTGACATTTGACATGTGACGTTTGACATGTGACGTTTGAGTTGTGACTCTCAGATGTCAACATTCGGTCGGATTTATTAATCGTTATAGATTTTTCCTTTACTCTGTATATATTAAACGATATGCTTATACCCCTACGGCACTATTTTTCTTTCTACTCTTCGCTACACTCTGTATATTTATGTTGATGCCACTAGAGCACTATGCGTCACATATGTGAAAGATCCACCCTGTATATAATGGGTGATTCGCTTATATACCAGACGTTAAGACCTTTCGAACGAGATGTCGTTTGCTAAAATCAAGCCAAAGATACTTTCGATCCACCCTGTATATGATTCACTTATATATACTAGACGTTAAGGCATTTCGAACGAGATGTCGTTTGATATGGTTGACTTTTAGTACGAGGAATGCTGACAAATACCTGCCAAAGATACTTTCGATTCGTTAAGGCCCTTTTGCCTTCATGTTTGCCATGATTGGTCTACTTTTAGTACCAGGGGTGTTGGGTGGGGGATGAAGGGGTAGCTGGAATTTTTTCCTAATTATACGTAGATATTAGACGCTAAGGCCTTTCGAACCCGCCTTCCGCATGTAGATGTCTCCGGTATCTCCGTCTGCCACCCGCATGTAGATGTCTTCGGTTGAAGAATGGCGGTCTCCGCCTTCCGCATGTAGATGTATCCGGCCGTATGTCTCCGCCTCCCGCATGTAGATGTCTCTGGTGGCGTTACCTGTCAAACGTCACCTGTATCACCTGTCACATGTCACCGGTCAAACACCACCTGCCACACGTCACCTGTCCAACGTCACGTGTCACCTGTCATATGTCAAACGTCACGTGTCACCTGTCAAACTGGAGGGGGGGGGGCAATCAGGTGACAGGGGGCGGGGCTAAAATGGAAAGTGGAGGGGGCAGGCTATAGTGACCCTATTCCTACTGGGGTTTTCCCCACAAATTTAGGGGGAAAAATGTGGAATGGGGTTTTTTCTAGGGGTGCCCTATTTGCAGGGGTATTTTTAGGGATTTTTATATGTCAATATGTATGATTTTAAGAAGTCAGAATCTGAAGATATTGAAGACAATTTTATTATTTGTTACTTAAAGTTTTCGATAATATATGAATAAAGAATTTTAAAAAATGATGTTGCTGAATTAAATTATTTTTTGATTGTTTCAAATTTATTATTTGTTTGATGATATTTTATTATTTATTACTTATTTTCAATGTATTATTTATTTTAAAATATTTATATTATAAACAATTAAATTTATTTAGGGGGAATCACTAGTAATTGTGGGAGTTTTAGGGGTTTTTGATTGTGGTTTTAGGGAGAGTTGGGAACACTGTCTCTGACCTCAGAAAAGGGTGAGACGATCGGCAACCACGAGTACCGCCGGCAGAGAAAATGGTGTAAACAAAAATGAATGTAACTTGTATTACTGTTGCACGTTAAATAAATAATACGACCGAGTGGTGTTATTTCAACCAGTAAGGAAGAAAACCCCGACATAACAAATGGTCCTTCAGCCGAATACAGCAGTATAAAAGGTCAGTCCTTTCCATTACCACAATTTTAACCTAAAATTGTTTACCTATTTGCCTGCATTGACTTCAATATTGTCACGAAATTTCGTATAAGAAACACAAAAAAATATTGAAATTGTCTCGTTTTAACTGTAGTTTGCATCGTTTCACGTTAATATTTAGGCAAATAGTTAAGGGTCTCGTATGAAATATCTCGTAAACATATTCATTTGCATGAAATATTCTATGTAACACGTGGTTTTGTATGCATATTAAGTACTTGGAACATTAATTATAGTGATTCTCGTCTCGTAACCAATTGAAAGTCTCGATTACAATTACGGTAAACATATTCTCGCAAAAATCTCGTATTATATAGTAGCACAATAATCGGTAATAAATATAATAAAATCACGATGTCAGACGTAGATGATGCAAATCCTCAACTCGATTTATTACGATTGAAGCATAATAAAGCTCAAATTAAAGCAGAACTAACTCGTTTTCAAAACTTTTTGGATAAAACTGATCTGGGTAAATCAATCGAATTATTACAAATTAGGGTAGAAACTATAAAACTTCTCCTTGATAAGTTCAGGTCGGTTCAAACTCATTTTGAAGAATTAATATTAGGTGATAGATAGAAAACGTATCCGAATGGAATACAATTTTAATATATATTCTCGTTTCAAAATTAGACACAAATACAAAACGTGAATGGGAAATATGTTGTAAAGACATGTCTTGTCCAAAAATTGATGATTTTAACGAATTTATAATACAAAGGTGTCAATTATTGGAAGCTTTAGACACAAAGGCAAGCACCAACTCTAGAAAACCATTAGAATCAAAATCATTTGTAACATCCACCACATACCGTCCAAAATGTCCAAATTGTGACAAATTTAAAGAATTATCCATATCAGAGCGTTTTGAAAAGGTTAAAAATCTAAATCTATGTATAAATTATCTACGATATGGACATAGGTCCTAAGAATGTAGATCATCGGGTTGCAAATTATGCCGATAAAAACATGCGACTTTGTTACATAAATCTCAGGAAATCTCGTGCGCAGATAATCAAAACTCGAATACCGCAAATAAAGTTACCGCACCTCAGTCATTGAGTCAAACATATGTTACCGAAATTAAGGAAAATCCAGAAAACGATGAAGGTGATATATTACCTCAGGGTAATTCAGTAATGTCGAATACTTGTACAAATACGATAAGTTCCTTCATTTTATTATCCAGATAATGTTATCAAATTGCTTTTTCATTGAGTATTCTTTGAACGATAGCTTGGAAAAATTCTGGCTCATCGAAGAGATCAATCCTAATCCACGCTCGTTAATGACCAAAGAAGAAATAGATTGTGAGATGCATTTTCAAGAGAACACACGTCGAGATGAAACCGGCAGGTTTATTGTTAAATTTCCTTTAAAGACTAATTTTTCAGATTAAGGTGATTCCGAACAGTCCGCGTTAAATAGGCTAGGTATATTCTATGGAAAAAAGATTAGCGAAAAACCCCGAAATTGAAAGGTCTTACGTTTCTTTCATGCAAGAATACCAAAACTTAGGTCACATGACGGAAATCCCTCGCGACTGTTCTTCTAAAACTCCTATATACTATATTCCGCACCACTATGTTGAAAAACCCGACAGCTCAACTACTAAACTAAGGGTTGTTTTCGATGCTGCTTGCAAGTCATCCACGAATCTTTCATTAAATAATGTTCTAAAGGTCGGTCCCACAATCCAAAACGATTTATTCTCAATTTTATTACGATTTAGAAAACATAGTTTTGTTCTTATCGGTGATTTGACTTAAATGTACAGACAAGTATTAATTGACGAAAGCGAAAGAAATTTGTAACGAGTAGTCTGGCGAAGCTCTCCGGAGCATGAAGTTAAACACTTACAACTCAATACGGTCACCTATGGCACAGCGTCAGCCTAATTGCTTTCTACGCGTTGTTTGCTACAAATATCTCGAAATATAGGTGAAAATTACTCCTTAGAAAGCGACATAATTGCATCTGATTTTTACATTGATGATCTCCTCACAGGATCATCAGACCTCGATACACTTATAAAACTAAGACAAAATATTTCCGCAACTCTATCCGAATATGGATTCGAATTAAGAAAATTTCAATCAAATAATCGCGAAATAGTTAATGATATAAATAGACACGGTAATGTTAACGATAAATACACAATTATGGATGATTCAAGTATCAAAACTTTAGGTGTCTCTTGGATACCAAATCTCGATATCAAAGATTTTTTATCCACTCGGTATATTAGGTCCGTTGACGATACTAGCTAAACTGATAATCCAAAAACTCTGGCAACTGCGACTCGACTGGGATGAAAGCCTTCCAAATGAATTATATACAGAATGGTTGGATGTAAGAAACGAATTATCTCAGGTTGGTTCCTTGTATATTCCACGTCACGTTCTCGTAAAGGAGCCAAAGGTCATCGAAATTCGCGGTTTTTCGGATGCGAGCGAAAAGGCATATGCTTGTTGTATTTACCTCCGTTCAATCAGTATAGACAATAAAATCGAGAGTCATTTGCTTTGTGCAAAGTCACGAGTCAGCCCTTTGAAGTCAATCACATTGCCGCGTTTTCAGCTTTTCGGATCTCTATTATTAGCTAAACTAATGGCTAAATGTAAAGATGCTTTAAAATTAAACATACAACAAACTTTCCTATGGACAGACTTCACGATTGTACTATCGTGGATATCTGCTGAACCAAAACGCTGGAAATTGTTTGTTGCTAATCGTGTCGCGGAAATTCAGTAATTGACGAACATCGAAGACTGGAATTACATTTCTACTGACAAGAATCCAGTAGATATAATATCTCGTGGTTCCAGCATAAAAAAATTAATCACCTCCTCGTTATGGCCACACGGTCCGGATTTTTTCATTGAATTCAAAAAATGGCCAGAAAACGCAAATATTCTCAATTTCAAGCGATCCACCCAAAATATTCCAGAGGCCAAAACAGTGCCAAAAATAACTTTGTCTGCTCAAGTTCTTGACTACGACATATTTGAAATATTTTCAAGTTTCAGTAAGATGGTTCGGGTTACAGCATACTGTTTAAGGTTTTTTAATAATTTAAAACTACCAGAAGAAAAAAGAAATACGGGAAAGTTAAGTTCTTTAGAAATCCACAAATGCAAAAGGGTATAATTTATATTAGTTCAGTATCAGAGTTTCTCAATAGATATTCACGATTTAAATAAGAAAAAACAAGTATCTTCTAAAAGTGAGCTAAGGTCTTTATGTCCATTCATTGATCAGGACGGTATTGTTAGAATTGGTGGCAGGTTGAGTAACTTAAATTATGCATATGATATTAAACACCCAATAGTTTTGCCCTCGAATCATAACTTCACTAAACTCGTAATTGACCATCATGAACATAAGCGCACATTGCATTCCGGAGTTCAGAGTACTTTATCTCATATAAGGCAAAAATATTGGCCACTTAATGGCAAGAACGCAGTAAAATCATATATAAGGCGATGTGTACCATGTTTTAAGACAAATCTAAGTCACGAATGAACCCTTCTCGCCCTTTCGCATCCGTCGCTGTAGACTATGCTGGACCTTTCGAGCTCAAAAATTGTAAAACTCGCTCTAATAAAATAATCAAAGGATACGTCTGTATTTTCGTTTGCCTGGTGACTAAGGCCGTGCACATTGAGGTCATTACCGACCTTACTAGTGATGGATTTCTTAGTCTTTTGAAGCGTTTTGTATCACGAAGAGGTTTTTGCTCATATTTTTACAGTGGTAACGGTACTAATTTCGTGAGATGTAATAATAATTTAATTTCAGTCAAAAAATTGATCGAATCTAATAGTGTTCAAAACTACGTGGTACATTCTAATATTATCCCGATCACCGCATTTTGGCGGTCTGCATGAAGCAGCCGTGAAGTCTTGCAAACACCATTTAAAGCGCGTTTTGAACGGTACGCGTTTATGCTATGAAGAGTTCTATACCTTAACTACCCAAATTGAGGCAATATTGAATTCAAGGCCATTGTTTCCCATGTCTTCCGGTCCTAATGACCTCTGTGCAATCACGCCCGCTCACTTCCTAATTGGACAAGAGCTCACGGCTCTTCCAGAACGAGACTTATCTCAAGAAAAAGTTAATTACAGTCGAAGATACCAGCATCTCCAACTCATGGGTCAGCATTTCTGGACTCGGTGGAGAAAAGAATACCTGCATCATTTGCAGCAGAGAAGCAAATGGCAGCTTGGCACCAACCATAACTACCGCATCGGCTCCCTTGTCTTATTAAAGGAGGATATCGTTCCTTCCATGTTTTGGCCTGTAGGGAGAATAGTAGAAGCTCATCTAGGGAAAGACAATGTAGTGCGAGTAGTGTCCGTCAAGGATAAAAACGGTGTCGTTAAACGATCGGTGACAAAAATATCGTCGTTTCCATTAGAGTAAACAATTTGTTTTACTGACATTACGTGATAAAAATGTTAATTTGTTGATACAAATTTTAATTTGTTGATAAACATTTTAATTTGTTGATAAAAATTTTAATTTGTTGATAAAAATTTCAATTTGTTGATAAAAATGTTAAGCTGTTGAAACCCTAGCCTTTCAAGGGGGGGAATATGTTCGAGTTTGTTTCTTTATATTTAGGTAATACTTTGTCACAGTGGCAGCATAGTAAATTTTTAAACTGTGCTCTCTGACCTCTGAAAAGGGTGAGAAGATCGGCAACCACGAGTACCGCCGGCAGAGAAAATGGTGTAAACAAAAATGAATGTAACTTGTATTACTGTTGCACGTTAAATAAATAATAAAAACGAGTGGTGTTATTTCAACCAGTAAGGAAGAAAAACCCGACATAACAGATTGTTCTTCAGCAAAAATTATAATTTATCAATCAAAACCAACTTTAAAAAAACAGGTTCACTTCATCTCCATGTGTCTAAATATTACAGATGCTAAATGTTTCAAAGTAGTGAGTACTTGAACTGAAAAATGTTTTTCAAAAAAATTCCAATTCAGTTTGCAACTGAGTTTACTCAACTTATGAGATTTTTCAAAAAGAAATTTTAAATAGAAACAAACAAAACTGAATTCGTTATAAGACTCTTTCGAGAATATTTGAAGGACACTTGCTCTTTTATTCGCTATTAAGTCCTTCAAGTAATTCCAGAAATATTATTCACGCTTCAATGCTTCCAGGGCAAATATTCTTTCAATGCCGTCTCCACACCGAATCAAAAAATATTCGCACAGTTCAGTCGTATAGTTAAGAGAGTTTTGTATGGTATTGTTATTAATATTTGTCTACGACCTTAATGATCCACAAAGTTGGATCAGAAATAAATTATTCATATTATAAGCATCCAGTATTTATAAAATATGTTGTTTAATTCTCATTAGGATGATTATGCATACATTTTAAAGCGGTGGGCTGAAAATATCCAGTAAACGGAAGTCATATAATTCCTACTGAACTAACCAAAATGAATTTGCCAACGCCTAATTTTGACAGCTGAAGGGTCATAGTACTTTCGAAAAGATCACAGGAATATTACTATTACTATTAAATCATTGAATTTAACCATTAACAGTATAATTTCAAAGTTAATCTTTGAATTGTACGCTTAATGTGCATATTAGGTACATCCAAAATTGATCTTATTTTTCAGTTTTACAGTAAAATATATCGTGTTCGATTAAAAAAGTTATTACTTTGATCTGGCACCGACACCCTAAAACATTATTACTAATCTTGAAATATGAAGCTTCAAGCTGCCTACAATTTTTATAATCAACATTTTTTGGTATCTTTTTTGATAACAAACCTACTTAGTTTCATCACACAAAATAGATATTTTCCTACCTAATGCGGAAAGTAATAGTGAAAGTTTTTCGCACGCGTGTGAGCGGACGGAAAATAAAAAAAATATCATTAATAAAACACTGAATAACTGGATACAATCGAAGAAGATCATTAGTTATTATTTTGATAAATGAAATTCATTATTGTATTTGATGCGAATTAAACCACATTGGTTTTTGGAAATTTTCGGTAGCGTTACAGATGCAGAACTATTTTTTAATTGATACTCTAGTTGTCGGATATTGTCAGATAGGGAAACAATGACACAATTATAGAATAGAACGGATAACTGCAGCTGAAACGCTACCAAAACGTTGGATATGATAATATTAAAAAAACATTTTGGTTTAATATCCATCAGCAACAAATCAAACTTTGAAAATAATGTACTGTGTGTTTTGTATTTGCCGTGTGAAAACACTTTTAGTATATCCAGGGTATAATGTAATTTATTAATTCGTTATACAGGAATGGAAGTGAAGCCGTGTAAAGGAGAGAAACCATTAACCGATACAATTACAGAAAGAGAACTTGACTGCGGAAACGGTCCGTTTAGACAAGACTGTCCTGCAGGAAGTTACTGTCATCAAACTGCAAAATTTGCAAAGTGCTGTCGAAAAAGTGAGATTCCTCATGAAATATTAAATATATGAAAATATTCCTTATATTTGGGGGTTGACAATCAAACTTAATTTTTTATTTGCTAATTTTTTTATTTGATAGGTCAACTTCACCTGAATTCTCCACCTTTGAATAGTCTAATTAATCATAGTTACTTCACACGTATATTATGAATTTCTATTTCCTGGCTAATTTTTAAATATATCAATAGATGAAGCAGTGATGGAGAAGAAAGGTTGCGAAGAAAGTTGGTTCGGATGTTGTCCAGACGGGAAAACTGCCGCACAGGGAACGAACTTAGGAGGTTGTCCATCTATTTGTGAGTGTAACAAACTAGGATCTTATTCCGACATTTGTGATGCCGAAACTCAGCAATGCAGATGCCGTCCTGGTGTTGGTGGAGTGAAATGCGATAGATGTGAACCCGGATTTTGGGGTCTGCCGAAGATATCTGCGGGATACCATGGTTGCATACGTAAGACATTTTAAACAGCATACTTGTTCATTTAATCATACGCCCGCAAATAATTTTATTAATTTTTTACTAAAATTAAGTATTTTTGGTACCTGTTTCATTCTATACTTAATCTTCAATCAATCTTCCCAGCATGCATTTTAAATGTATTAATAGCTCCTTCGATCGTGAAAAATGGAAATGAATGATTTGTCCTCAAACCACGGTTGTCTGGTGGATGTTGCACGAACTTCACGGAAATCACTGGTGGGCAAACTACGACCATATTGAATTTATGGTACTACCAAATCCTGGACGTGTATATAAATGTATTGTATATTTGTTAGTTATAAAAATCGCAAACTACATAATACGATAAAAGTTATGTACTGAATACACATTAATCAACAGTTTTGGCAGCATTGCTGTCGTGGTAGCATCTCGTTGCTAAATAATGAGAGTAAACTAAGTTGATGACAACACTTTCGTTCCTGATGTTCAATTTGTTGACTAACAAATTGAACATCAGGAACGAAAGTGTTGTCATCAACTTAGTATATTGTCTTAATCAAGTTTCTTCGAGCTGCATTCATTTTATCTGTAACTAACGTAGTGAACACCAACTGATAAATAACATTTTCACCACCAGAGTTAATGAAAAATTTTAACGATACACAATCTTCCGCTTTCTGCTATCCCATATCTCGTTTTCTCCAAATTGCCCATTTCTCTTGCCATATAGAGTTAACTCATCGTATCTGTTGAATAAAGGAAATTTGCGTCACTTTTTTGTACCTCCACATTATTTTGTCGAAAATGTTAAATTATGGTTTAATTTCTGTTTTATTCATCAAACTGTCATGAATTGTGGCACTGAAATTTTAGAAGCAGTAGAGAACAATTTAAATAACAACGATGGGTATTAGCTGCCTCCCGTTTGGAATTTCATTTCCACCGCATAACCTTTTCCAGAAAATAAAGTCGCGAAAAATTTTTTTGTGGATCATTTTATAAAACTCTTGGAGATATTTTAGACCGAGATATTGGGAATGGAATCTAGATAACCTCAAAAACTAAAGCTGTGAATAAAAATAGGTACTTCAAAATTTAGATTAGATCTACATTACCAAAATGATGGATTGGGTATTGTTAAATACAAATGTATCAAAGGAAAATAAAGGAATTGGATTGAGAATGCAAGTTACAAAAATGTTCAAAACAATTAAATACATACTCCGCAATTTCTAACAGTTTAATATTGTCACCAACTAAAAAGACAAGAGTAAATAATATGTAAAATAGTTACTTGTCCCTCTCACGCTTTAAAAATATTAGCATGCATACATATATCATTGTAGAGTGTGAAGTAATAAAAAACACTGAGGATGATACGGGAGTTGAACAAGGGAAAACAAATTATCGTGGGAAAAATTCAAAAAACAGAGACAATGTAATAGTAAGGGAGCCAGTGACATTTTTCAGTGATTTTTTTAAAGAATGTTGCGAAGGACCTATGTTATTATTAATTGCCTTGATTAGTCTGTAAAATACAAATAATACTTACAAGAGGCGAAGTCTAGCTGCAGCTACTCTACTTAACCTGATGTTTACAAAAAAAATTATTGAAATTTCCATACAAAGAGGAAAAAAATCGCAAAAAGTTTAAAAAAGAAAAATATTTACTAAAATATACATCACATGGAACTAAATTTGTGTTGCAAACAACCAAAAAATATACTAAACATATACATATTATACAGATATCTCAGACACATTTGTGAACATCACCAAGAAATACTAATTTGGTTCCTAAATAAATAGGATTTGAAATAAAAATACCAAAGCGGCGAGGTAATATTTATACAAGTTACTTGTGGTTAACCACCCAAGTTGTTTTATTTGACTTGATACCCGATTATATTTTCTTATACCAAAGACAAATCGGCAACAATTATTATTTTGGATCCTTTGTAATCTGGATTCAGTAGCTTGGTCTAAACAAGGATAAAACACCAAAAGCTCATAATTAAGAATTGATATAACCATAGTTTTACAAAGAAATTTGCGTTATCTAGAGTTTAAAATACCTCTACTTCTATAATAACTGGCGTAGAAAACTAAATAAGATTTTTTTACTAGAAAGGTGACATGCTTTTGAAAACGAAAGCTACAATCATAAATGATTCCTAAATTTCTGCAATTATTTACAGTTTTCAATGGTTAAATTTTCTTGGACCATGGCTTAAGGAGTATATTAGAACAATATAACAGTGAATCACACTTTTCAGCATTAGGTTTAAGTTTTTGATTAGTTGCATAAAAGCCAAATTTACAAACTTAGGTTCGATTGAAAAATATAGCTGTGCATCATTTGTAAATGAATGTAATTTTAATTTATTCAAAGATTTCAAAAGATCAGAAATATAAATTGAGAAAGAAGAGGTCCGAGGACAGAACCTTGAGGTATACCTGAAGTGACTGTTGAAAATTTTGAAGTATTATTATCAATAACTACTTTTTGGAAGTCTCGTCAAACCCACAGTATTTGAGTTTAGCCCAAATAAGAGCTTATAGTGTAAGAGACTTTGGAAAAATCTAATATAATGACTGACGTAGCTTTGCCTTCATCTAATGATCGAAGAACGCTATCTGTTAAATCGAGAAGTAAGGTAGTTGTACTAAACCTTTTTCGAAAGCCTGATTGTATATGTATAACTATATTATTATTAAATACATAATCGTTCATTTGTTTATGAACAGCTTTTTTCAAAATCTTAGACAGTGCTGGGAGAATGCTTATTGGACGAAGATCACTAAGAGCTTTGGGTTTATTTGTGATTCAGCTTCATCAATTGAAACAACGAAAAAATAATGTTGGTCTTAAATATATTATACTTATACCATTGGGATGTCTCGGGACAACAATTTATAGGAGTAACACTGATGTGAAACAATTATTTATGGCGTTGGGGTCTTCAATAGCTCCTGAGGGATCTCTATTACTGGTTTATAGACAACTTTAAGTGATTTAATTGCTTTCCATAACTCTTTTTTGCTCAAAGATCTATAACTTAAATATCAATTTTTCTCTATACCGAATGCGTTGGTAACAGATTTACGGAGATCTTTATAATTATTATAATCAAGAACATTTTCAGACTTATCATATTAAGATACAGCATCTCTAGCTTTCATCATATTATGTATTGTAGGGTTGAGCCAAGGTGCATGGGGCTTTGTTATTCTTGATTACACAAAAGCATCATGTTTACCAAATAAGGAAATTAACATATTATTAAAAAACTTCATTTTGCTTTCCATGCAATTATCATAGATTATGTTATCGCATGATATGTTTTTCAGGGCTATATTATTAACCGAAAAATGTTTATAATCTCTATAAAATTTCAAAAATTGCGCTCTATATTCAATGTTTAAATAAAATTCACAGTAAACTGCTCTATGGTTAGATAATTAATTATCTAAAACACCGGAGCGCTTAATAAGTTCATTTGTTTTTGTATAGTATATCACATCAAGTAAAGATTGTGACTTATTAGCTATACGGGTAGGCTCCACTACGAATTGAATAGAATCGTGAAATTCACAACAAATGCTTATTTCTCCTACTCCTACTAGCTGAACAACATTTATATCACCAGTTACAACAATATGATCCAAATGCGTAACTGTGAACGAAAGAGTATTAGGTATAACAATACGAAATTTTGTATCTTGCAAGCGTTGTTTTTTGTATTTTTATAAACATCCATATTTGTTCGATACCCAATGGATAATTAAGGTCCGAAACCTCTACCTTTAAGTTTATTGTATAAATATGTGAATGTAATTTCCTGAGGATTAGCCCTGTTAGCGTTAAAAGTAGCATAAAAATATTTCATCCTAGAATAACTTTCAACCCATCACGGACACGAAAAAGTCGTATACGACTAAAACAATTCGATATCTAATCATGGAATCTTGGGTTGAAAAATTTGGAAATGTTTCATGAAATAAGCGAGAAACTTCCATTTGTGTCCGTGTGTGCATTTCTATTAAATGAACCATTTTCTGATATTATTACGTAGAGTTAACGAAATTCAAACGACAAAAGCACTGACACAGATCACTACTGATGGTAAATGGGAAATAAGTATTGAGTGTAATGTAGTGAGTTTGTGGAATACAATAATTTTCTTTTTTTAATGTTAATTTTTGTAATAAATTTGAAAACAATTAATATTTCCGAAGCAGTTAAAGATAGGTATAGGACATATCTAGAATTTTCTGAAGAATCCAAAAATTAAATAATATACTGGATACAGGGGGTTGCATTTAAAATAAGGAAGTTTGTAATGGCCATTGTCGCATAATTTTTTTTTTTGAAAAAAATGCGAATTTTAAAATACAAATCGACATACCCAAGCGTTTTTCCCAACACGCCCTCATTTATTCGTTATCGAATTTATTCCATTTAACTGTTCCACACTGTTGATCCATTTACGCTTGATGGAATGGTATTACTGCGATAACACGATTCACAAAATAACGAATTAAATAACATATAGTGAATAACTCCGCCAGTTTCCGGTTTATAACAAAATTTGAATGTTTCAGGTGAATGAACTGTGAGTTCATGGGGAAAGGGCTTTCCACAAAGACGTGTTTTGTTCGCTGTAATTTTGACAGCTTTAAATTTATTGTCGTGTTCACGTTACTACTACTTGATTTATTACTACAAAGCTGAAGCATAATTAGCCCATTGTATCATAGTTTCGCAGTTTTATCTGCTAAATTATTGGCTAGTTTCGATGATTCCAGACCCGAAATAAATTGCACAACTTCATTGCGTATATACTTAAGCTATTCACAATAACACGTTCTGTCAGGAATTTGATAAAAACTTAATTATTCTTGATAACGTTGAATTGAAAATATAATAAACTTTCTGGTAATAGTACCGAAAATTCTATTTCACTGGAAATATTCGATTTTGGAAGACGCTAATTATTTTTTTTGCAGCATGCGGCTGCTCAAGTTTTGGTTCGGTAAGAGATGACTGCGAGCAAATGACGGGTCGATGCGTTTGTAAACCAGGTGTACAAGGTCAAAAATGTACAATATGCACAAATCACAATAAATATTTAGGTCCCAATGGATGTGTCACAGGTAAGTTAAAAAACGATACAATTCTTAGCAATAATTTCATTATATTTTTTAAATTTTTGTTTTAGCTGCCGATTTAGCTTCTTCATCTAATCCTTTGACCTGTGTCGAGAGAACTTGTTACTTTGGTGCAATTTGTATAGAAAAAGATGGAATTTCGTTATGTGACTGCCATTCAAATTGCAGTAGTGTTAAAGAAGTAAGTTCTTATAAATTTTTGTGCGTGTCTGGTACGCATTCTGCTGCTCCATTCATAACTTGAATAAATATTATTAAATTGATATAAATGGGATGTACATTTTTTTTGATATACCATGCTTTCAAAACGAACTAAAAAAAGAAAAATAATAGCGCATGCGACCCACGTTTATTATTATTATTTTTCACTTTTAAGTTCGTTTTAAATTGTTTAATTTTTTCGTTTCATTTATTTTAATACTATTTTGGATCTCATATCCCCTTTTTATTTACTAGAACTTCAATTATATAAATAACGTGTTATGTAATACCTTTGTTTCTAATGCTAGAAAGACGGCTTTACAGGTCGCTATTAACTCGTACGAGTCATTGGGCGAGTACTGGAGGCTAGTGTTTAACGGAGATAGTGGCGTCTACACGCTAAAATTTGTTTTTAACATGTAGACGCCACTTGGTCTAGCGACAATTTCCAGTAGTCGATTTTTTTCCCGTATTCTTTTGCAAAGAGACTATATGCAGAAAGTCTTCGACCAAAAATTGTTTAAAGAAACGTATTAAAGAGTTTTGCGATGATTTGTGATCAATAAAACAATTTATTTTCATTTTATGTATTTTTTATTTTCTAGTTCGGTTTACTATAAGGTGTGTACACGGATTAAACATATTGAAGGTTATTCATATACAAACTTGACAATATAACAAATAAAAAAATTATCACCGTGTGCAGGTTTCGAACCCTATTTCTACAATACCACTTAGCACACATAATGATTTGTGTTGTATATAGACCGTGTGGTGTATATCAAAACTGAAAAATTATAACTATTCTCAATTTTTTTTATTCTTTCCATATTTTCTTTTATTATCATCCAATTCTAAATTATGTTGAAAATTTAAGTCTCTTACCCATCGGAAAATAAGTTTAAAATCATGTACAAAGTTTCACCAGGATAGACATACAAAATCGAGTTGATGAAAACGTGATAATAATTAAATCACACTGCTTCGAAAAATATTGTATTATTCTAGCACTTACCTATATCAAATGTATAGTAATAGTTCAATATTTGATATTGAATTTTTCAGACTGTGTGCGGCAGTGATGGAAAAACTTACAACTCTGTTTGTGATTTACGACTAGCAGCTTGCCGCCTACAAAAGGACATAGTTCTACAAGCATTTGGATCTTGTAGAGGTAGGTTTATTTTTCATTAACAATGATCCTGTCAATCACAAGAAAAATATTTTAACTTTAATTTTTATGTCTGGATAATGAACTATTTCACAAATAAGAATATTAAGTCGAGTGCATTTTGTTTTTTTGAATAATGTTATTAGATAGACAGAAACGAAGACCTAGGAATGGTGGCAGTTTGAGTAGTTTCGTTCTATTACTATTTTGTGCTGTATCAATCACTGAATCCTCTTATTAATCTCTTCCAGCCATTACGGCTCCCTAAATAAAAATATAATATTTCTTGGGTACGATTAATTTGAAGATCTGAAAACATAATTATTCTCGCCTACTTTTCCGGAAAACCCTTTCAATACCCGAAGGTGTAGGGGTATGTATTTATATCTAAATCTTTGGTTTGTGGATGAAATTGGTCCATTTCTTTCTTTTGCCATCTTTTTTGCTTCTTCGTTTTTGATATGTCTTCCCTCCTTCCTTCCTTCCTTCCTTGGTTCCAAGTTTTTTTAGGTGTTCTTTTCTTCCTTTTTCCCTGACTGGTCTGTCGCTCATTATTGTTAAATTTCCGAACCACTTAAGCTTTTGGTTATTTAATTATTTGGAGTATTGGTTATACTTCCACCTCCTTTCTCATATCTCCATTCCTTTTCCGATCTCTTCGTGGATTTTTGTGACAGTATCCACCAAAAATAGGGCGGAAAATTCATAACGCCACGATTTTTGAAGTTTTTCACCATCTGTCACTTGATAACGTTTTTACATTGTTTTGGTTTATTTGGTAGGCGAAAAACAGTTGTGCTGTGTCACACATGCAGGAAACACTTAAGCAGCTCTCAAATATCAGCTGCCCTCCCTTCGCTACGTCGCTCGTTCATCTAATGGTCTTGAGCTGCTAAAGCTCATTTTCTTCTCTTGTGACTCAATATACTATTTTAGACTATGCTGCCATATCAAAGTATCTTAAAAAAGACTGTTCGAATTAATGTTTAAATATTACTTTTATCAAAGCATTTTTCTGCACTAGGAACAGTTTTAACTTTCGAGGCTTTCGTATTTGAAATACAGGGAAACTAGAACTCATAGATAGTAATGCGCTCTAAACGTTATATTATCAATTTTATTTTAAAATACGATATACCATAATGACCCATATATTTTTAACGCCCAAAATCACGATCAGGGATTCTGTGAAATAGCATTATTTATTGGTAAGTTTGAAAATGAATCGCTAGTTGCTTGTAAACTTTGAATGGTAGAAGATCTCGAAGATCCACAGAACAGTTGGTAATTTGATTTTGTGAATTTTTAGAATAAACAGATTTAATTCTAGGTAAGATCGCTTTTTCATTAATCTTCATGGGAGCATCCAAAAATATTTAGTTCCAGTTCAATCTTTAAGTCTATATAGTTTTAGATTAGACCCTTTTATTACTACGCTAGTTCTATTACATTGAATATACCTTTCTAGTTGATTAACTCCATATTCATTCTTTTTCTTCAATTCGCCAAACTTCAATTGTTCGTCTGTATCTAGACATTTCGAATACCTCAATATCCCTTTTTTATGTAGCCTTAATGTCCACGTTTTGCAGTATTTTTCACACCCAAATCTAAGCTTGATTTCAAAGTTGACTCCTGAATGTATTGACATCAATTAGTATTCATATTGTATGAACGCTATTGGACTTTCCCAATAAGTGAACGCAAAATGCTTTTAAACATTAGTATCGGTAAACACGATGGCCGAAAACTAGTATTGTGACTTTATGTCCAAAGAATCTTGCGGAACTTAAATTTTAACTGGTGCAAGTGAGTTTCAGACGTATGGAAATTTAATCAATAAAAATATCAAATTACGGTAGTTTGGGTGCGCTTTCATATAAAAAAGTAGTTACTATAAACAAAACTTTAATTTATATTATGAAAAGATTGGTTTGATTGTCCTAAGATCTTACTAGTAGTCCAATCTTTTCGTTAATGTCAAATAGGGAGCAGAATTTTTCAAAAACTTAACTGTAACGCTACCAAAACGTTGAAATAAAAAATATAGGAAAGATTGTGGTTAGATTTCCCAGAACAAATAACAAAAATAATAAGGAACATACAGAAGATATTCAATACTATGCTCTTGTGGATGGTCAAGCAGCCATTAAAGTACTTGTATCCTGTGTTACCAGTTCCAAAATGATGTGAGAATGGCTAGGTAAACTCAATTAACTTAGCGAGAATAATATAGTAACCTTTCTGTGGATTCCAGGACACACTGGAATAGAAGGAAATGAAATAGCAGATTGACTAGCAAAGAAGGGGCCTGAAAAACCATTTTGGGGGCCGGAACCCTTTCGCGGTATCAGCCCCAATGTAATATTGGAAAAAATAGGCAAAGCCGAAGAAAAGAGGAGAGATGATCTGACCATTGGAAAGATCTAGTAGGGCTTAGACAATCAAAGATACTGTTGGGTGGCTACAACCCGGTGAGATCAAGTGAATGCATAGGTCAAAGTAAAATTGCACTAAGAGTCTTAACAGGAATCCAAACGAGACATTGCCACCTGAACGGGTACCTGTAAAAGCTCAAAATAGTGGAGGAAAAAGAATGTAGATTATGTGGCATGGAAGAAGAAACCTCCATCCACATACTTGCGAATTGCACCGCAATTCAGAATCCTAGGGCACAGCACCTAGAAGATTATTGGATAGAAGAGGGACATTTACCCAAGTTGAAGCCTGCAGATATCCTAAAATTCCTCAGGGAAATAGGACTAAAGGAGCTACTAGTCTCTGAGACGTTCCTCAGGAACTAAGTAGAAGTAAGGGGGCACAATAGATCTTTTAGGTCTCAGTGAATGTCATCCCATCATACATACATTATGTCCAGAGAAACTTACGGAACTTGTCAAAACAATTTTTAACTGGCCCAAGTGATATTCAGATATATAAAAATTTAATCAATTAAAATATCAAATTACGGTAATTTGGGTGCGCTTCCATATGAAAAAGTAGTTAACTATGAAATAAAACAATATAATTTGTTTAAACCTTCAGTATAATTGAATCAAGCTCAAAATACAATTTGTGACGCGTTTCGCTAACACAGTAGTTTTCTCAAACGAGTGGAGGTATAATGAAAAGTTTTTAATTTATACAGTGTATTAATAGGGAATTTTACAGATAAAAGTGATATAATTTATTTACCTGGAAATAAAAAGCAAAAAAGTTTCTAATTATGGGATTAACAAAAGTATTGAACAAGTTTATCTTCAATTTCATTCACAAGCATCTTACAGGAAGTTTCTAGGTAAAAAGGTTCAATAAAGGAGAATTGTTGATATCTATTTGGTCGTTAAGAAGTTTATCTGCATACTTGTTTCTATTTATCTCAAGAGCTTCTAAAAGATTTAATTTCATGGACTTAGGTTCTATATGCAAAATTTCTAAATTTGAGTCGTAAGTGTGTTGGTTTGCTAATAAATGATTTGAGTAGTTGGAATCTAATTTCTGCTTATCATAGCTACGTTTGTGTTCTGAAATCCTAGTTTCAAAATTCCTAAAAGTTCTACCTATATAAATTTTATCGCAGTTGTCATTACCACATTTTAATTTATAAACTCCTGTTTAATTTTGAAGATTTAGATTTGTTGTTTTTAATGAATTTGGATAAATTGTAATCGGTTTTAAAGCAAATATTCAAGTAGTTACTATAAACAAAACTTTAATTTATATTCACGAACAAAAAAATAATAAATGTAGTAAGTTTTACATGACGTGTAATAACAAGGTTTTGCGAATATACGAATTTATGGAAAATTTATATTCAAAACTTTTCCTAATTACACGAAGCTACTCCAGGCAATCAGAAGGAAAAAAGTCAGTTGAAAATAAGAATCGATTATTCAATGGGACTGAACATAAATGAAAAATAAATGCTTTCAGTAAAATATGTTTTTCCAATGAAATTTAGTAAAAATATGAATACTACATGAATACTACAAGAACAAAATATATGTTGAATTAAAAAAGAGCTTTTTGTAGCACATTGACAAAGAAGAAAGTAGTTTTTAATAAAATATCAATATTTACGATAATAATTATTATATTTTTTTCAGATGACTTACAAAGTACCGACTGGCCGTATAGCGGCGTAAATCCCCAACAATTCACACAACCGGACGAAATAAGTTCCCCTCTATCGAAATCCACACGTCATCTACTAGTACCAGATCCTCGGTACTACTACGAAAGAAGCAGTAACGTCCGACCGGTATTATTTCCAGATACTGATTTTACTGGGAAGGAACCAGGATCCAGTATGTTGTATCGTAACCGTGGTGAGAAATGTAAATTTTCTAGAACGACCAAAATTTGGTGTGGACCGTATGCAGAATTTTGAAAAATGTGTATTTTCTCTACCCATTACTACTTTTATTTAAGTCCAAATTGTAACATTTGTTGGTATGTTGCAATGAGGTAACTTGAACCATATTTTCGCCTTTTTGACAAGCTGTCATTTGTGAAGTTGACCGTTGGAACCAGAAGACAACCGGTTTTAGGTTATACATATAAAGTAATTTTTTCTGGTGTAAGCTCTGTTGATTTGTACAACACATATGATTTCGTATTACAAATTATTTATGCATGCAAAACATGCAAAACGGGGGCGTCAATGATAAAATAAATAATCATTGTGAAAACATTCTGTACTCTTATTTTTAAAATAATTGTTACATAGCGTTAAGGACTTCAGTAAATTATGTTTTTATAACTTTCAAAGCAATGGCTGTTCCTCCTAAGATCATTCTTATCCGCTTTTCCCTAGTTTTTCACTAATTCTGTTTAAAAAACAACACATTAAATAAATACATTCAAAATAGAGTTTTTAAGGCACTGACTGCATCTTCAGGGAACTGGAACCTTTGACCACGCACTCCATTCTTAATTTTTGGTCGTTAGGAATTTTTTTTCGAGCTGTCTGAGAACTTGCATTGTCTTGATGGAGGGTTATTCGTCGTTCGGAGTTGGTTTTTTGAAATTTAGCAATTACTTCCGGCGAATAAATCGATATGTACCAATCATCAGTAACATTTCTTCGATTTTGCAGACGAGCTGCTGCTTCATGACCAGCTTTTGAGAAAAATGTTGCCACCATATTTTTGGAAACACTTAGAACGGATAACGTTCATCGATTCTGGCTCATTTTGGATCACCCAGGATTCATCACCACTGATAATACTAAATCTATTTTTTAAGTTTCCTGTGTTAAATTTGCTTAAAGTTTTTTCACACCCATTGACTCTAATTACTTTCTGTTCTACCGTCAACAGATAATTCTTAATGTGAAATTTTTTCAATTGTGGTCTCTGAAATTCCCAATGATGCTCCAATCTCACGACCTGTGACATGACGATTTTCTTAGATAAGTTTACATACAGCATCGACGTTTGCCTAAGTGACAGCCGTTGTTGGGTCGTCGCTAAGACTAATCTGTCCACGTTTAAATTACCCATACCAACGAGAAATTGTTGACTGATGTGGTGCTTTATTGCCGAAATGAGAAACCAACTTGGCAAGGCATTTTCTCGACTTAATTCCATTTTTCGACTGACTCATCAACTTTTAAAATCGAGTTTAGGTATAGCTTTAAGCGAAGCGGTTTGAAACTTTGGCGTTACGTTAACTAAATATGACAGTTAAATTTGTCGACAGGCACCAACTATATCGTTATATGGGTAGATAAGGTTGGCTGTTTCTGTGACACAAACCGGTTTGCAGAACCTGTTTTGTAGAGCCTGCTGAACTATTCTACTAGGTGACTGAACTTTAGTATATTCATTTACGTCATTGGTACTTTGTCGATACCGATTACATAATTGGTTACGAGATACAAATTAACTGATTGACCTCTATTTTATTTATATACGTCACTGGAATTGATGATTAATTTTCCGTAACCAATTATAAAACAGATAGCGACAAAGTTCCAATGACGTTAGTAAATAAACTAAAGGTCAGTGAGTCATTAAAAAAAGTTCAACACGCTCTACAAACCGATTTGTATCACAGAAACAGTCCAGCTTAACGACTTATATGCAACACCTAAACGACAACGCTCGTATATGTCTCAATTTCATATAAAAAAACTGGACTCGAAACTTTCCACACTTTTCGTAGCTAATGGGTCACTTTGGTGATAATAAATATAACAACCAGTATTATATACCTACTGGATACATTTGCGATGATAGTATGTTAGAGGTCCCATACTTTCCAGTAATCCTGTATACCGTTAAATAAAAATAAACAATGTATAAAACACAAATCTGAGTGATTCATCTTTTAAGCCGCATTTTGGAATGGAGAGATTCATTTGCAGATCTCTTTTAGTAATTCACGGGGAGTGCTTTAAATTTAAAAGCTGGGAATTAGATCAGAATACGTGATCAGCTAAACTTACTAGGGAGCGTATGCAAACCTAGTGGTTTACTCCTTTGGGATGTAACTTGCATTTTAATATCAAATAGTTGCTAGTTTCTAGTGAAACTCACTTTATACAGTGGGTGCTATAAACCCTACTGCCGTAACAGAACATTTATTAAGTAAGTTATTAGTCATTTGAACAGATTAAATTATTTAAAAAAGCTCAACTGTACTACCATCACTGCCGCTTTTAATATTGTTTCACTTTTTCATCCATACTCTCTTTCTTTAAGCGACATATTGACACCACACCCCATATATTCAGATCCGTAAAGCCGCTTGGGCTACAGAGCATGTTAAAGAGCTAGACATTCTTACAAACACTTAAAAAGCTTAATTTTGATTCGGCAGCCGGCTTTCGAAGCTGCAATTGCTAAATGTTTTCTTGGGGTAGCTGCAATTCTGGGGTATTCTCCCTTATCGTAAAATCAAATTTATTTCGGATTGTATCTACATTATAGAAAGCTCACTTTCAGTTTCCGATTATTATCAAGGTCAAAAAAGACTACTGATTCCACAGAAAATACTAATTACAGAAAATGACTACATTGCCAATTGAATAAACTCGAATGAAAACATTAATTGCAGACTAGAGATATTGAATTTAGTAGTGAGTTCGTTTTAAGTTTGTTGGTTAACTTTTCAGCATTCGTTTTGTAACCATTTCCCAAGAGAACTTCAGAAACGAGATTTTTATCTGCATACTCCCGCAAATGAATGTTAATCAGGTTAATCTGCCTACTTTCAGCTCTTAAAGGATGATCGACCTGCAAATGTACACACACATCTACAGACAGTTGTGTAGAGTACTATTATTTCATAAAGTGTGAAAACATAAAACTGTTTCTGACCGTAACACAATATTCATATTTCCAATTCTGTCATATAGAAACCAAATTTCATAGTCAGAGAAATTACACATATTAGCATCAGTGTCGTACACAACTTAAAAGAGCCGAGGTCCGCCTCGATTTGAATTATTTTCCCATTTCCCTCTTTCTAAAGATTGAAAAATCTATATTATTCACTTATTTGAAGTAACCCTCATCAGGAGCTAATTACACCACTAAGCAGTAGTCTTTGCCGTGACTAGAAGTAACGAAATGTAAAACAATAACCGATAAAGAGACCAAGCGACCAACAACACTGTGCGGAACATATAGTTTTCTTGTATTTGTACAGGGTGTAGCAAGAAGATTGGTTATTAATTATATTACTTAATCTGGGGTCAAAAATAGGTCGGTTGAACCTTAGGTACTCATAAGTTAAAGTTGAAAACTCAATTTTTTCAAGGTTTCTCTTAAGCCGCTTAGTATTTTTCCATAAACTTTGTATACGCAATAATTTGTTTTTGCTTTTGTAGGTTTTTGAAGTGTTTTTGGCCTTCCAACATTTTTTGTTATTAAATCATAACTAATAACATTTGCATTCAATATTTTTGAGTTGAATACTTGGAAACGAAAAAGTTTCAGAATGATTGTTGCATTTCGGTGGTATTGTATTTTCAATTACAAATTCATGAAACAAACATGAATTTTGTGGGGTCAAAAGGGTTGTGACCTCCTTCAAAACTTACAAAAGTGAGAAACAATATTAAATTGAATATTTTTACCTGCTCTTACGAAAGAGGCTTAAAAATTACCAACATATTGTCTGTGCCATAAGATATATATCTCAAAAGGATATGAATAAGTCAGTAATAAAGAAACTGTACCCAAAAATTGAAATCAAACACACAAGATTCGAAATCGTAGTCTTATCTATTGATGCTTTGTATACAGGTAATGAGTTCGCACCTGCCTACCGTCCTACCCCAGCTACAGTTCGTGTTCTTACAGCCTTGTTAGGCGATTTATGCTCAGACAATACGGACTGTATTATTTCAAACAGTCACTGTGTCAAAGGAGCTTGTGTCTGTCTTCCAAGTTATGTAGAATCTTCAGACCGCCAAGAATGTTTGGGTACGTACCAATTTACAAATACATTCAGAATAGCCTAAGAGACAAAATAGTCAAACTAAGCCAATATACATATTAGCTTCAAGAATATCATAACAATGGCGATTATTTTTACATTTATTTATTTATTTGCAGCTAATCCTGACGATCTAGATGAGTTTCCCGCCTGTAGTAGTTTACCTTGTAACAACGGCGGCACTTGCATTGATTTGCCAGCTTCCACTTACGCATGCGTCTGTACAGCTAATTATACGGGCCTACTGTGTGAAACGGAAATTTCTCAAACTCTGTACGAAGTACCAGGTAGGTACTGTGATAAATCAATATTCACTACTAATACATATTGCTGTGACAAATAGTTAATTCTGAATTACCTTTTAGCATTTCATGGCAAATCGTTTGCAAGACTAAGACCTCTTAAGGCCTATCATAAACTTAGTATAGAACTAGAATTTCAATCCTATACAGATAATGGTATTTTACTTTACAATCAGCAAAAATCAGATGGTTTGGGGGATTTTGTGTCGCTTGCCATTATAAATGGTTTCCTCGAATTTAAGTATGATTTAGGAAATGGTGCTGTAGTGATCAGATCGGTTGATAAAATTCAGATAGGAGTGACACATAAAGTTATTGTAAAAAGATACCATCGAGATGGATTGTTGAAACTGGATGATTCTGAAGAAATTGCTGGTCAATCCAGTGGTTCCCTCAAGGCGCTAGATTTGTTAGAAGATGCTTTTATTGGATATGTTCCAACAAATTATACAAGGTTTGTTATTCATTTCTTAGTATAGATTAATCAAAGATTAGTACATGATTATTTTGAACTGATAGTTATAAAGAGAGTTTGAAAAAAGTACTACCAAAAGGTCAGCACTTATGGTTCTTGAATCTTAAGCCATGTAAGCGTTAAGGAATATAAGACATGACTGAGCCACCTCTGAATGGAGTCTTTGCGGAGATAACGCAAAGAGAAGACCTATTTACAGGCCTTCATTACACTCTCCACCGACCAATTTTGATTATTTCGAGCAGAACGTAGCCTGGTGACTCTGTTTCCTCTATTGGCAATAGTGTAATAGTCTAACTGTGGCTCACACCTATCCATATTTTGGCAAACCAACTTAGTTTTCTGGTTGATAATATTCCAGGCTTGAACACGAGAGAGAGAGAGAGAGATGCTGGATCTTCCGACAGTTTAAGTCCTACTATATTATAATTCAGATAATAGTGGCCTGTTAGACAACGTAGGTCATACCTGCTGTCTAGTCTAGTACTTGTTTGGAGACATTCTTCGAAGGATGTATAAGACCCTTTGAATGAACCAATCTCGTAAATTATGAAAGAAGTCCAGGTATTCAGTGTTGGCAACGCATAATGATATACCAATTGCATGTGTGAAATTGGTTTTCTTCAAAGAGGTTAAAATTTCTGCTACCGTATACACCTGCATCATAGCCTGAGAGTATTTTTGAGCCATCTGTTTGTCAACAGCTATCTGCTTGTCGCAGTCCCTCCTCGCAAATAGCTCAGCTATCTCTACTGGGAATTAGGAAGGTATAGGTCAGGATGAATAAATTGGTTTGATTGTCCTCAGATCTTACGGAAGGACATAACTAAACTAGTAGTCGAATTTTTTCGTTAATGTCAAATAGGAACCAGAATTTTTAAAAAAACTTAATTATTCTTGATAACGGTAGCTGGAAAGCTACCAAAACGTTGTAAGAAAAATATAGAAAAGATTGTGGTTAGATTTCCCAAAACAAATACCAAAAATAATAAGGAACATACAGTAGATATTCAATGTTATGCTCTTGTGGATGGTCAAGCAGTTATTAAAGTACTGAGTTCTTGTGTAATCAGTTCCAAAATGGTGAGTTAATGCCTAGGCAAACGCAATGAACTAGGCGAGAATAATATAGTAACCTCACTGTGGACTCCAGGACATATTGGAATAGAAGGAAATGAAATAGCAGATGGACTAGCAAAGAGGGGGACTGAAAGACCCTTTTGGGGGACGTATCAGCCCCAATGTAATATTGGAAGAAATAGGCAAGTAGGAAGATCTGACCATTGGAAAGATCTAGTAGGCCTTAGATAATCAAAGATTAATCAAAGATTCTGATGGGTGGCTACAACCCGTTGAGATCAGGTGAATGCATACGTCAAAGTAAAACTGCACTAAGAGTTTTAACAGGGATCTTAACGGGACATTGGCGCCTGAACGGGCACCTGGAATAGCTCAAAATAGTGGAGGAAGAAGAATGTAGATTATGTGGCATGGAAGAAGAAACCTCCATCCACATACTTGCGAATTGCACCGCAATTCAGAATTCTAGGGCACAGCACCTAGGAGATTATTGGATAGAAGAGGGACATTTACCTAAGTTGAATCCTGCAGATATCCTAAAATTCCTCAGGGAAATAGGACTAAAGGAGCCACAAGTCTCTGAGACGTTCCTCAGGAACTAAGTAGAAGTAAGGGGCCGCAATAGATATTTTAGGTCTCAGTGAATGTCACCCCATCATACATGCATACATATGCTCTTGTGTTGTTATTACTTATTTAATATGAATGATTTTATACTGTATGTTCTGATAGTTAATACATATTTTAGAAATCATGAATTGTTGAGTACTCATTTTTACTATTTTCAGGGTTTATGAAAATATTGGCACATCAAAAGGATTTCAGGGCTGCATTAAGAAGTTGAAAATTGGTAGACAGGATGTAGAAATTCACGTAAGTCAAGAAGGTTGGATTTTAGAAGTAAAAGGTATTTATGATTGCAGTGAACATGCTTGTAAAATTTCACCTTGTGAAAATAATGGAAGATGTAAGGAATCAGAAAGATTGTTTCAATGTGAATGTCGAGCTTCATACACCGGTGAATTTTGCGAGAAATTTGAAAACTCCTGTTTTGGAAGTGAATGCAATTTCAAGACGGAATGTCATCGTGGAAAATTTGGAACATCATGTCAAGAAGGTAATTTATAATAATTATCAAATGAAATGAGTTGACAACAAACTCTAAACCAGAAATATACGTTTAATACTCTACCGATTTTACAAATTACATTTGTATCTGGGATGAATTATGTAAATTAACAAGTAACTCTAAAATACCTCATTTTCATTTGCAGCCTAGGATATGTCATATTAAGGTTTTGTGATTTAGGATATCAGACATTACAATGGATCTATTCATTTATAAGAGTATATTGAACATTTTTAATAATTCTAAGAAGTATGTGATAACTTTGACAACTGTATGGAATTTCAATTTGATATTATGGAATGTCGTGGGGCTATAATTTGATTCAATTGATTTGTATAATTTTACTTATGTTCATTTTTGGAGCTGCTAAGATGTTTACTACGTGTTATTCATTATTGATCCATTTTATTTTATAATTATGGGAAGAATTCACAATTAATTTGTTAATTCATAATACCTACTTTTTAAATCTGATGTTTCAGTTTCATTGTAGAATTTACCCCATCACACCTACGTATTACAGTATATTTCAAAAATATATTATCATTCGTGTTATAAATCTTAGTTGGACATTTCAACTAAGTGTACCTACCTATAGAGTACTGCTAACTAGCGGTACATGGTACAAATTATTTTAATTTTTTATATACTAAGTCAATATAACATATAAGTATTTTACTTTTTCTTAAATGCTTTTTTTTCAGAATTCAAAAGTCTTCATGGGCTTACACCAGAATTCAATGGAAACAGTTATATCCAGTTTCCAAGGCTCGAAGGTATTAAGAGAAGGTTTTCAATTGAAGTAACGTTCATGACTACAGCATCTAATGGTCTCATTCTCTACAATGGTCAAATGAAAAATGGGAGAGGTGATTTTATTTCGTTAAATATTGCCCGTGGCTATTTGCAGTTCAGATTCAACTTGGGAAGTGGAATAGCTAATTTGACGTAAGTTTTTTGGGTATACAAGTAATATAAAGTACAAAAATTTCATAAGAAATGTAGTACGTACTTTGTAAGTATTAGGTACTACTAAAGATATATTTATCAAAAATAGTTAAATATATATGAACTTAAATAAATTATTGTAGAAGTTCGTCGACCGTATCATTGAATGAGTGGCACAAAGTTAGAATATCGCGAGACGGTCGTGAGGGCATGCTACAAGTAGATAATTCAACAGTAGTTCGTGGATACTCTGGTACACCATTAACAGAGTTAAATTTGGAGACTCCTTTATATATTGGTTCAATATCGTGAGTATACATAGAGACTCTAGCACCAAATTCTCTTCTGGAATCTAATCAATATAAATGTTTTTTTAGCATTTGGAAACAAATACACCGACTGTCTGGTGCCTCCAAGGGTTTCAAAGGTGCTATTCAAAAAATAACATTCAATGACATTCCGTTGCCAATATCCAGTTCTTTGCCAGATTGTATTGAAGTTATTTCTCACAACAATTCAGGATGTACTAATAATATTGGGTTTTACGATGGAGCACCCTGTCCATTGGATAATAATCCATGTCTTAACAATGGCGTTTGTATGCCCATTATGGACAAATATACTTGCAGATGTACTGGAAACTTCAAAGGAAAATATTGTGAAGCAGGTAAGCTGAAACTGGGGGCTAATGGTCTAATTATCTCAGTGGTAATTGGTAATTACCTAATTTCATTTCATGTTATAACAAATCCTGTTTTTTTGTGGGAAAGGTCAGTAAAGTTGAACACTTCATCATAATTTGATTACAGATATTCCAGGATTGTTACAAGTTTTCTTGCTCATCAATGACATGAGTTAAATATTTGACACATAATTTAAAGTAGTTTTATTTTCCAGTTGATGAAGAAACCTTGTCTCTAAAATTTAATGGTGCTACGTATCTACAATACAGAAACAGAGGATATAAAAGGTAAGTTATAATTAATAATTGGGAGTCTAGCGTATTTTGAAATATGTGATGAATGTAACAAAGAATTATAACCGCTCGTTACTAACAATACTAACATAAATTTTACTAACAGCGAAAATATAACGAATTTCAATGACAACGATGAAGAATTCCATAACAAAACTGTGTCTGATGATGACGATTTTGATCACGACAGCGATTTTTTTGACGAACAAAATTTTGATTATGATGCGGAAGATTTAGAAATTCTGTAAGTAACTACTAACATGCTTCTTGTATAATTTTAAAACTATAATCCACCCACTAACTCGTAATCAGTGGAAGCAAGTGTTACAAAATTTTGCTACAATTATCAATGACAAAATCTTTTTAGGTATAAACACAAATTCAACCATTCACATTATATTATCGATATTCTCACAGATAGTTTATATAATAATAGGACAAAATTATTCAACCATTAACATTATATTATCGATATTCTCACAGATAGTTTATGTTATAATAGGACTAAAATCTAAGTCCATATTAAAATAAAACTGGTTTACTATAGTTATATAGTATACTTTGTTAAGAACTGTGTGATTTGACAATATTGAAATTTTGCTTTAATCAAAGCTAGATTCCCCCTTCATTTTCAATATTCTCAGGAAAGTTTACAATATGTGGGGGAATAAGAAAGTCAACATATCAAAGACACAAACACGGTTACTAGCGTTTGTAGTCTGACTCATTCAGCAGCCACACAGTAGCATAGAATGTGTTTCGCATATTCATGCTCTTATAGGCAGAGACGATCAGCCAGACCAGCCCTATTCTGCTCTGCTGTTGACGATCATTGTCGTTATTGCAGCCTGGCTATCAGAAAGTATTTTGATTAAACGCTAGGCAACGCATCGATCAATGGCGAAAACATTGGATTCAACTTCGACGTTCATTTTGGATCCTCAACAAGTGAAAAATGAAAATGAACTCACTAATTACTAAAAGCTAATTTTATTGTGGGCTGAATTAAAATTATCGAAAACTATATTTTAATTAACAATGTAAAATAATAAAAAATTAATCTATTGCTTTTAGGAGAAAACCAGAACGAGGCAACAGATATGAAATAAAAATACGCACATTTATGTCGAACGGCTTAGTCTTATGGAGGAGTAAAAATAGAAATCAGCTCCAAAACTACTTATCGATTGCTATAGTGGATGGATATCCAGAGCTTAGTTTCAATTTGGAATACCAAGAACCGTTTTGGGCAATAAGGTAGTTGGGCACAACATATTTTAACAAATTTTAATATTCTGTACACTTATTAGCGAGATGTGAGATTGATATTTTCGTAACATTGATTCTGAAAATTAAATACAAAAACGGGCTTAATTAAACTAACGGATTCAGTTTTTGATAGTCGGTAACAAAAACAATATTTTTCAAAGGTCCAGAACCAAGATAGATGACGGCCAATGGCATTTAATCCAAGTAAGAAGAAGAAAACGAATGGGCTTTATTTCTGTTGATGGGCACGATGTTAACAAAGGCATGGCCAAAGCTGGAGCCATTGCTTTAAGAACTAATTCTAAACTATGGCTAGGTCAGTATGAGTACCTTTTTTAATTGCATTTAATTTTTGATTGTTTCATGAAACTTATGTATACAACTATGACAAGAAAAAAGAAGATAGAAAATAAATAAACTGTTTTTTTTAATAATAAATGAATTAACCAAGTAGAGTATTAAATGGATTGATACATGTATCATTACCTACTTTGGTTATCCCTGTATTAACCTCGATTCCTTTTGTGTGCATCAGTCTGTTAATCGTTGCTAAACAGGGTTCAGACTTGCTATTTATATACAGGGTGATTCATTAAGAATGTCCAATCTCTGAACTGCAGATCCTAGACCTCAAAATATGATGATTCTGCTCAACATGCCTTATGCAAATATTGCTAGTTTCCGAGATACGGGGTGTTCAAAGTTTAAATTTAAATTTTGTTTTTCGCAATAATTTTTTATGTTTTCACAATTTCTCTTTGAAAATTGGCAATTTTGCGTTTTTGGCATGAGGAATCATAATTTGCACTCTAATTTTACATTGATAATAGAGGGCGCTAGTGACACTTGTTTGTGTTAATTAAATCAAAGTAAACTTTTTTTGGGCTAAACTTACAACTAAAATAATTAAAAAAAATTAAAAAGCGTTAAATTCTACAAAAAAAGTTACTCTTCTTTGATTCGTGTAACTCAATCGGCTATCGAGTTATTTGCTTCTAAAAAGTTCAATAAATCTTAATTTTTTCATAAAATTTTTTTATTATTCCTTAAATATGTAACAATAACAAATTTGTAAACAAAAATAAAAAACTTCAAAGCAAATGCTCAGAATGCCCACCATTTACTTCAATACACTTTATGATCCGCTTTCGTAAAGATCTCTTAATATCAAAATCACATTCGTGATTTAAGCCGTGGTTTAATTTTTCGTTTTCTTTTCAAGTAGGCTTGTGTCGCTATTAGACAGTTTGTGTAGAGTTTAATTTTTCGTTTTTTTTAAGTAGGCTTATGTCACTTTTAGACAGTTTGTGTAGAAGCAAAAATTGGATAATAATGAGAATAAGTAATACATCAGTATACCATTTATTAACAATTTAGTAATTAACAAGTGTAATAGTTATTTATCAAATAATGCCTAGGCATAACGATTTTTCCAATAATGAGATGCGCGATATGATTTGTGTGTTTGCTCAGTCAAATTATAGTGGTCCAGCTGCGACCCAAAGATATTCACAATTATACCCAAATCGAAGGCAACCCAATTACAAACTGTACCGAAATCTTTACAACCGCTTAGGTGAAACGGGGTCTTTACGCTCTAAAACTGAGCATGGTGCTACAAAAAAAAATCACTGCCGATGAAGAAGATGAAATTTTAATTTGTGTTACGGAGAATCCAGACAAAATACGTGGTTTTTGCACGACGGAGCACCACCACATTATTCTTTACAAGTTCGTCAATACTTAAACGAACAGTTTCCGCATCGACGGATTGGTCGTGGAAGTGAGTTTTCTTGGCCACCAAAAGGCCCTGATTTCAATCCTTTGGATTTTTCAATTTGGTCGCAAATGAAGGCATTAGTTTACAAAGAAAAAATTACTTCTGTTCCACAACTGCCACGGAAAATAGAAGCCGCGGATGTAATTAAAAATAATAGACAAGGATTATTTGATATTAAGAGATCTTTACGAAAGCGGATCATAAAGTGTATTGAAGTAAATGGTGGGCATTCTGAGCATTTGCTTTGAAGTTGTTCATTTTTGTTTACAAATTTGTTATTGTTACATATTTAAGGAATAATAAAATTTTTTTATGAAAAAATTAAAATTTATTGAACTTTTTAGAAGCAAATAACTCGATAACCGATTGAGTTACACGAATCAAAGAAGAGTAACTTTTTTTTGTAGAATTTAACGCTTTTTAATATTTTTTTATTATTTTAGTTGTAAGTTTAGCCCAAAAAAAGTTTACTTTGATTTAATTAACACAAACAAGTGTAACTAGCGCCCTCTATTATCAATGTTAAATTAGAGTGCAAATTATAATTCCTCATGCCAAAAAACGTAAAATTGCCAATTTTCAAAGAGAAATTGTGGAAGCATAAAAAATGATTGCGAAAAACAAAATTAAAATTTAAACTTTGAACACCCCGTATCTCGGAAACTAGCAATATTTGTATAGGGCATGTTGAGCAGAATCATCATATTTTGAGGTCTAGAATCTACAGTTCAGAGATTGGACATTCTTAATGAATCACCCTGTATATATAATCAAATTCCCTTCTACCTTTCGGTGTAGGGAGATTTCTCATAATTTCAAGATTTATCAACAAAAATGTTCCATTCTTTCCTATTTTTTGCTAATTGTTTTGCTTCAATCATTGTTTTTCCTCTTTCCTTTAATATTTTGGCTACGTTGTTATCCCAGGATTCTTTGGATCTACCTCTGTCTCTTTTAACAATCACCTTTGCTTCCCATACATTTTTAACTAGTCTATCCTCCATTCGCTGTAGATGTCCCCACCAGTTCAGTTGTCTTTCTTCTATATAATCTAGCACGGACTTTATTTCTAGCTCCTCTCTTATGTCTACATTCTTTATTCTATCTCGTTTTGTTATTCCTTTCACAGATCTCAGGTATTTCATTTCTATAGCTTGTATTCTACTCTTCATTTTTTGGTCCAGTACCCACGTTTCGCTGCCATAAGTAAGTATCGGTCTAAAAACTGTTTGAAATACTGTCATTTTGGTTCTTTTTGAGATTTCCTTCTTATTAATAAATCCAGGTTTCAGCATGTGGTAAGTTTTTATGGCTTTTCCTGTTCTTTCCATAATATCCCTTTCTTGGTTACCAGTGCTGTCAATTGTTGTTCCTAAGTATTTAAAGTAGGTAACCTGTTGGATCATACTTCCGTTAATTGTTATATTCAACCTTTCCTGATTTTTTGCTATCATTATTTTTGTTTTACTTGCATTTATTTTCATTCCATTCAGTTTTAGAGTTCTATTCCATATGTCTATATTTTTTTGAAGACCTTTCTCTGTATTGGCCATTATAACTAGATCGTCAACAAATGCACATTCACGTATTTTAATTGGTCTAAGTTGCTTCATACCTACAGAAAGTTCCTGTGTATCTGTTTTTGTTTGCTATTTAACAAAGTTATATAGATCAAAGATTGATCAAAACAAGTTATATAGCACTGCTATTACGAGTCCAGACTTGTTATATTTTGGTTAAAAAATAATTGCACGAAACACTTCAGCAATGATAAGCGATATTGACTGCTTAGAAATTTTGAATAAATACATAAATCTTTGGTAAAAATCTTCAATTGCTAAAAATCGCAAAGCTGCTGCCAGACGCTCATTAATGTGTATTGCATCTTTCAATCTTGTGTCACTCTTCAGAATTTTAGTGCCATTTAACCTTAGCAAGTGGTCGAAATCTACTCTGTATAATCTACAGTAGGTACTTTCTGAAGCTTCCCATGTACCTATGTTATTCCGCATCCGATGGAACCGAAATCGTCTCGTTTCAGATCTTTTTCAGCTCAGTGTAGGTCGAACCCAGAATTTTTCCTCGGTTTTTGCTTACTTTTGTCTAGGAAAATTACGCAAGTCGCTGCTGCAAGTAGTTGATTCTCTGCATCAATCTTGACTAAACTCAAGTGTGGACGCGACTAGGTTTTAAACGAAACTTTTATAGCAGAGTTACTCGTATATAGAAATGTTATATAGGTACTTAGCAATGCTACTCAGTTTGGACCTGCCTAGCTTTATACAATTATAACTTTTTTTTTTTTAATCTTCATAATATCTTATATTATTGGTGTACTGACCTACTGGAAAAATTAATTTTCATTACCAAGCACTGTTTGAACAACGTTTTTGACAATGTATCATGTCGGAAGGGTTCATTTTAACTATTTTATGAAAAACATTTTTATAAACTAAACGATGTGCGTTATTAATGTCTCGTTTGAATAATTGTTAATTATATCAAAAATAGTTACACATAGATAGGTGACTTTTGAAGAAGACAAACCTACGAAGGATTTTAAAATAAAAAATTTTGCTTACAGATTATAAACATGTTAATTATAGTATTGCAAGTTTTTTTTTATTTTGTTCTTAGAAAACTAAGGAATTAATGATAGTTCATTAAATTGATACACAATAAAATAAAGGAATTAATCCAACAATCATAATAAATATTAAATATTTATTGTTTTCGGCAATTATTTACAATTATATAACAAGGATTACAACATAAAGTAACTCACAACCAAAATCGAAATATTTGACAGTTCAATAAATCACTTTATCAGCAGTTTTAAATTTATTGGATATAATATATATTTCACCAAAATATCGAATCTCTCGTCTTGTACCTATACTCATTTTAATATAACCTTACTTGTGAAATGACCGATTATCTTTCTTATTTCATGTATTTTTACAATGATTAATCAGAAGTCTCAGTCAATTTTTTAGGATCCTAAATATTTGATAAATACATAGGTACACATTTTGTATCAACTTTTTTGGCAATTTTCAATGTAAAAATGTCGTGGTCACATGTAGTCTCAGTGATCGAAATGTACCTATGAGAAAGGCCTTGCCCTTAAAGTCAAAATTGCACAATTTAAAATCAATCTAATCGTTTTTATTATATCTATACCTACATATAAATCCATTTTTGGTTTGTCAACTTCTCTGAAGGTATAATTTTTTGGTAGATTTTCAACGGTAAAGCGATTCTACTTTTGGTAGAATTTTGAAAAAAATCGATTAATGTTCTTTCTGCTCATTTATTTTCGCTGTTCTGAACTTAACTTTCTGAACCAAATTTGTACGTGTGTCTTTATGATCATTGTCGGTCATATTACTTGTAGCATCCCATGATTTATTCTTTTCAATTACCCAATGTCCGACAGTTCTAGGTGCAATACCTAGTGTGTTGCTAAACATCGTTTTATAGACTCTTATTTTTGATATTGTGCCAAGAAAATAAACGTAGGAGAGTTCCCGTCTTGGTTCGTTCTCATTTTTCTGTCCTTAACCCTGGAAATAGTTTTATTTTCAATTAGGATCCTAAGAAATAGTTGTTTTTCGTTCCACAATAAGTTCCAAAACTTGGTAAATATATCAGTTCTTTCCTGTTTTGTTATTTCGTTACTGATTTACTATTGGATTTGCATCTAGCTCCTATAGTTTTGAATATTTTTGGAATGTTATAATTCCATTTTCCTTCTTGCCTTTTTTTACCAAAATATTCTTCCACTTCTTGTCTCAATATCTTAGTTTTATTTTTCTCCCAATAATTTTATCTACATCACGTCATTGCTTGAGTTTTTTTTAAATGTCTTAGTTGGTGTGTTGTTTTCTAGGTCTTCTAATACCTTATTTTGTTCGCTTGAAATTGTCCCATTTCCGCTCGATTCATATGATTTATCAAAAAAACCAGATTCGACAAGTATTTCCGAAACAGAGTTTTGATGTTTTCCACTTAAAATTGAAGCTGGAACAGAATCCTGCTGATTTTCTTGGCCAATTTTATTTTCACCTTGGAGCAAATTTGAAGACATAAAACTCAACTTAGCAGCTTCTTGTTCAGCTATGTTTAATAACTCTTCATCAGTAATGGACTGCCTAAGTCTGACGTCACTTTTCCAAACAAACCGAGTGCGACTGTGCGAATGTGAATTGCCACGTGAGATTTTTAGTTTTTCGCAAGTTTTCTGTTTGGTGTTGATATTGTTGATATATTATCTTAGTTTTAAATGAGCGTGATCGGTATTAGAGACAAGTAAAAAGTGATGAATTAAAGACGTTTTTATAAGAAAATACCTATATAAATAACTATATAGCAAACGGTAAATTTAAAATCTCTGATGTTGTTTGGACACATGGGCACACGTGGTTTGTGTTGGACACGCGCATTAGATTTGTTTGGAAAAGTTTATAGGAGGAGCCTTCTGCTGTGACGTCAGAGCTTAGGCACTCCATTAGATTGCCATCAGCTAATATTATTTTATCATCGGGTTCAGATATTAATTGATCCACTAGATTGGTACTATCAGCAAATAATGTAGAAAAGTTCTGATTTTGAGCAGAAACTACACTAGGTAACTATTAACACGCAAACTTAATGAACTAGGCGAGAACAATATAGTCACCTTACTGTGGATTCCAGGACACACTGGAATAGAAGAAAACGAAATAGCAGATGAACTAGCGAAGAAGGGGGACTGAAATACCCTTTTGGGGGCCGGAACCCTTTTGCGGAATTAGCTCCAATGTAATATTGGAAAAAATAGGTAAAGCCGAACAAAAGAGAAGATCTGACAATTGGAAAGATCTAGTAGGGCTTAGGCAATCTAAGATTATTCAGGGTGACTACAACCTGTTGAGATCAAATGAATGCATAAGTCAAAGTAAAACTGCACTGAGAGTTTTAACAGGAATCCTAACGGGACATTGTCGCCTGAATGGGCACCTTAAAAAGCTCAAAATAGTGGAGGAAGAAGATTGTAGATTTTGTGGAATTTGTGTGCATACTTGCGAACTGCACAGTATTTCAGAATCCTAGGGCACAGTACACCTGGGAGACTACTGGATAGAAGAGGGACAGTTACCTAAGTTGAGGCCTGCAGATATCCTAAAATTCCTCCGGGAAATAGGACTAAAGGAGCTACTAGTATCTGAGACTCTCCTCAGGAACTAAGTAGAAGTAAGGGGGCACAATAGATCTTTTAGGTCTCAGTGAATGTTACCCCAAAATACATACATACATACATACAACTATTAACACAGTATTATTTTCGCTGTTTTCATCATTTTCTATCATCCCCCTTTTCGGAATGTTTATTCTCACCAATGAAAGGATTTTAGACGTACGAAATTGTAGGTTGTGAATATTAAAAATTACTTAGATCATAACTTGCTTTAGATTAGAAAGGCCTATCTTCTCATAAAAAATAAAAAATAGCCTAACCTAACCTTATAGTTGTTAATATTGTCACTGATATCGCCCATCTCTAATGTAAATGTGGTTTTGTTAGTCTCTTTTTCTTTTTCTACAAGTGAAGGAATGAGGTTAAGTTTAGTGTAAAATGTAAAAGCACATGTTTTGAAAATTATATTTCATATATTAAAAACGGTAATTGTATACAACAGCTCCTTATTGTGGAAAATTGAAATATTAAGAAAAAAAATGTTGCCAAGCTTTTTTTTTATCCAAAAAATGATGAAAAATATTTTTCATATCAAAAAGACAAAAAACGTAAAGCAAAAAAACAAACCAAATCAAACCTACCATAACCTAACCAAAAAAAGTAAAAATTTTTTCAAGAACCAATTAATAATAATAATAAGGGCATCTAGAGAAATTGTGAACAATTGAAATATTAAAAAACGGTATTTGTGCAATAAAAGGGACTTAATTAGTCTTAAAAAGTCCAATATAATATGTTTCCAAATAAAAAAACCTACCCCAACCATACCCTAACCAAAAAGCAAATGTAAAAAACTTTTCAAGACCAACTAACTTGGCAACACCGTCAAATCCTTTTGTTCAATGGATTGTGGTGCGTCGGGAGAAGTGTACAATTAGCCTTTTTCTTTGAACTTGACCACACAAACCGGGTTAACTGGGAAAAATTGCCGCGTAATTTGAAAATTTACATACTTAAAACGTCAGTAGCAAAGTAACTAGAAGCGTGCGCCAAAAACGGAGTTGTGTTTAGAGTTCGAAAGGGTGTAGTGAATACGTGAGTACAATTTTTTTTGTAAAATCCATAAGGACCTGTTGTATACAATGACCTTAAAAACACATAATCTCCCCTATCTTTTATTTTAAATCTAACAGTGGTTATGGGCCCAGGCAGCAGGCTAGCAGAGGGAGATTATTGTGTTGATGTGCGAGTTGAGAAAAGTAAAATATAAGCATAAACGTGAGTGATTGTACACCTATTAAAAATGGCGAGTAGTAGTACAGCAACGGAAAATAAGCATGGAATAATTCCATTCTGTGGAACCGGATTGATAATTGGAAGTTTAGATTAACATCGGTGCTAAAGGCGTTAGAGTTGAAAGATGCCCTAAAAGAGGTACCTAGCGGTCTCAGAAAGAAGTGATAATTCAGAGTTTGTCTGATACCCACTGAGAGTATATCAAGGATTCTTGAGATGATAAGTAAACTAGAAGGAATATCTTCAATAAGAAAGGCACATGCTCAAAATTCTACTTGCTGAAAGAATTGATCTCTATTAAGTACAGTAGTAACATGGACTTGCAGGAGCATTTTTCAAAATGTGATATAATAGTTCGAGAACTAAAAAATGTAGGAAGCAATTTTGATGAGTCAGATATGTCTTGCTTCTTGCTGCTGTCCATGCCAGCTGAATTTGAGAATGTGGTAAATGCCATAAGAACTCTTTCTGAAACTGACTTGAAAATGGAACTTGTTAAAAGTAGATTGTTGGAGTTTGGTATAAACAAAAACCAGGGTAAAAGTTCCAATAATATTAGAGATGTCCCTGCATCTTTTAGTGCTGCTCAAAGTGCTGCTCCAAGGCAAGTTAAGTGTTTTAAATGTAATAAAGTGGGGCATGTTCAGAGTGTCTGTGGTGTAAAGTGCCATGCCTGCGGCAAATTCGGACACAAAGCTTTTCAGTGTATAAATAAAAAGGAAAATGAGCATTTGAATAAAGCTAACTATGCAGAAGGTGAGGCATCATTGGACCAGTCTGTTGAAGAAGTAGTAGCTTTTTGTGCTACTTCAGAAGATATTCATAAGGTCTATACAACAGAGTGGTATGCAGACTCAGGTGCAACCCATCATTATATAAACTGTGAAGATATGTTGGTAAATAAAAGAAAATTTGCTGAACCTAGGTTAATTCAGCTTGCTGCTGAGGGTAAGTTTATGAAAGCTGTATGTGTAGGGGATTTGGAAGCAATTAGCATTATAGGACAGAAAAAAACTCCTATTGTTATAAAAAATATTATGTGTGTTCCTGGGTTAAGAGGGAATTTATTATCTATTTTCACTATAGAAAACGCAGGTTTTCAAATTGTATGTAGTAATAGTGAAATTATAATTCAAAAAGATAGGAACATATTTGTTCAAGGTAATCGTATTAACAATTTATATAAAATAGTTTTGGAACACAGTCATTTTGAGTATGAAAATTTAGCAGCAAATAGTAAAGACAAAGAATTATGGCATCTTAGGTATGGACATTTGAATTATGAATCATTATTAAAAATAAAAAACTTGAATCTAGTTAATGGCCTGGAATTTGCAAACTCAAAGTCTGATACAAAAGTTTGTGATGTATTGTATATGTGTAAAAAGCAAACAAAAATGTTTACCGTATTTGTCTAAAACATCTAGAGCTAACAGGGTTTTAGAACTGATACACACTGATGTATGTGGACCAATTACTCCTAGTTCTCGAAATGATCATTCATATTTTGTTACCTTTGTAGATGATTACTCTAGATTTGTGATGGTATTTGTAATTAAACATAAGTATGAAGTATTAAAGTGTATGAAAGAGTATGAAGCTAGGGTAACATCTCTGTTTTGTGGAAAGAAAATTTCAAAAATAAAATGTGACAATATGGAGGTGAATATTGCTCAAAAGGTTTTTTAGATTTCTGCTCTGAGAAAGGTATAGAAATATTATATACACCTCCATATACTCCCCAACTCAACGGCATAGCAGAAAGAATGAACCAAACTCTTATTAACAAAGCAAGATCAATGATTATGCAAGCTAATTTGAATAGAATTTTCTGGGAAGATGCTGTACTAACAGCAGCATACATAACAAACAGAACTCAATCTTGCCTAGTTCAAAATAAAACACCATTTGAATCATTTCATAATAAAAAACCATGTGTATCAAACATGAGGGTGTTTGGGTGCATCGCTTATGCTAGGGTACCTGACTGTTTGAGAAATAAGTTAGATGATAAAGGAAAAAGATGTTAGGTTATACTGAAAATGGTTATCGTTTATGGCAAGAGAATGAAAATAAATTCATTCATAGTCGAAATGTGGTCTTTGATGAGAGAAATTTCATGAATAAAAGCTGTAAGGAAGTAGGATATGATACTGATAGTGAAATTGATAGTGAAAATATAGAACAGGATCGAGTGGATGATGATTTAGAAAAGGTTAGGCTGTGTGAGAGTGAGAATATAAAGGGTAATGTGGGTGAAAGAACTAAAAGACAAATTAGATTACCAGCAAGGTTTGATGATTATGAGAATGATGTAAGCTGTTTGGCTTTGTTGAGTGAATTTACTGAGGATCCCAAATCTTATAAGGAGGCCAGAGCAAGCTCAAACTGGAATTTTTGGAAAACAGCTATAGAAGATGAGATTAATGCATTAAAATTAAACAATACCTGGGAGCTAGTGGACAGACCAGAAACAGCAGAAATAATAACTAATAGGTGGGTATTTAGAGTTAAGGTGGACGAAGAAGAGAATAGGTTATACAGGGTGTCCCACGACGTTTTGACAGTCCAAGTTCTCGAAAACTGTTCAAAACCGATTGATTTAGATGATTTAAAGGATAAAATAAGACAGGCATGTCGGACCGTAACACCCGCAATGATTACAGCATCACTTACAAGAAAGCTTTTAACAAGGTTTGAACATTGTGTCAATGTACATGGTCATCAATTTGAACAATTTCTTTAATTACAAGTACTTTTTAATTGCTCCTATTATCATTACTGCACAATACAATGATGACATGTGCGGTATCGTTGAATTTGTTTTTGAATGATATATCCAAAATTGTAATAATATACCGGTTGTCCCATTTAAAAAAATTATGTTGGGGGTCACGTGACCTGAAATGACAGGAAAAACGGAAGTCATTTTATAATAAATATAAGCATCAGTTTCGACTGTTTATATCTGCCAAATTTCGTACATGTCATATGAACAGTTTTCGAGAACTTGGACTGTCGTGGGACACCCTGTATAAAGCCCGTCTGGTGGCCAGAGGGTTTGAGCAACCTGATTTTGGAGAATATGGCAAAATTCATGCACCAGTTGCAAAGCTGTCTACTTTGAGCATTTTACTTTCATTTTGTCATAGTTTTGATTTGGCTCTTGAACAACTTGATGTCAAAAATGCTTTTTTACATAGTGAACTCAAAGAACAAGTTTTTATGGAAACTCCAGAAGGGTTGAATGATTTTTAATCTAACAATAATAGGGTCTGCTTGTTAAAGAGCAATATATGGGCTTAAACAGGCTCCGAAAGCTTGGAATGAGAAATTTAATGATTTTATTGTGAATATGCAATTCAAGCGATCGAAGTGTGATTGCTGCCTCTATACTTTTCTAAAACAAAACGTGAGATGTTATCTATTGTTGTACGTTGATGATATATTAATTGCATGTAGTGATTCAGATTTCCTTTCTTATTTAAAACAAAAACTGTATGAAACCGTTAAAATTAATAAATGTATATCTGATAAGCTTGATTTCTTAGGCATTAAAATTGTAAAGATGATAAAAATAAGGTCATAACATTAGATAAAAGTTAAGTAATAAATAATCTAGTTAAGAAATATAAAGTTGAAAACTGTGAAAACACAAAAACGCCTATGGAAAGTAAGCTGAATTTAAAAGGAATATCTGACATTAATGATAAAACAAATTTGCCGTTTAAGAAACTTCTTGGAAGTCTCATGTATATTATGCTTGGAACAAGACTGGATATATGTTTTAGCATTAGCTATTTTGGCCAGTTTCAGGACTATGCTTCTGACGAGAACTTTAAACATCTGTTGAGAGTTTTGGAATTTTTAAAATGTACCAACCATTACAAATTACATTTTAATTCTGCTAGTGAGATTAGTTTGGTTGGATACAGTGATGCCGATTGGGCAAATAATATCTCTTATCGTAAGTCAATCAGTGGCTATTGTTGTAAACTTAATAATAATCTTATATCTTGGTGTTCAAAGAAAAAACCGTTTGTTGCGCTTTCGAGTACAGAATCCGAGTTTGTGGCAGTTTGTGCCTCTTCATGTGAATTATTAGTGTTTATAAAAAACCTACTATTAAGTATGGAATTTGATTTGCCTTTGCCAGTTGTAATCCATGAAGATAATCAAAGTGCTATGAAGCTACTTGATAATTTTGAAAACAACAAGCTCTATAAACACATTGATGTGAAATTTCATTTTGTGTAGGACTTGATTAATGATGGAGTCTTTCATATTGAATAAGTACATAAGTACTAATGATCAAATAGCTGATGTGTTAGGTTAGGTTAGGCTTTGGGAAATGAAAAATTCACAAAATTTGTGAAATTGTTGAATTTATTTTGATTGTCAATTTTGAGGGGGGGTGTTAATATTGTCACTGATATCGCCCATCTCTAATGTCAATGTAGTTTTGTAAGTCTCTTTTTCATTTTCTACGAGTGAAGGAATGAGGTTAAGTTTAGTGTAAAATGTAAAAGCACATGCTCTGAAAATTATATTTCATATATTAAAAACACATAATCTCGCCTATCTTTTATTTTAAATCTGACAATAGTAATAAATTTATCTATTACTACAAGGTAAAATCTAAACAAACAATTATGGTAGGTACATATGGGTTTTTCAGCTATTAGAAATATCAATTATCTAAGGAAAATGATCAGTTCTTACATAAATATTGGATTCTGCACTTCAAAATACGGATACGAATACTTCGCGCATTATTATCAACACTACTGGGAGTTAGGCCAATCACGTATTGTTGAAGACTAAGTGGGAGATAGGCCAGTTTCGACTCGTCTTTTTGGCGGAAATTTTGACATTTCGGTAGTTAGAAAAGCTCTTAGTCGTAGTTGTTACTTTTTATGAACGAGATCAACCTAAAACACCATTTTGAGCTAAAAGCTATTTCTGTCTTAAGCCGACGATATGTGTAAACGGACGGCTAGAACCCAACCAGTGGAATTAACTGGCGACGTAAACTGCTGTGATGTAAAAACGGCGTAGTAAAGGTTCTACCCTTGTCAATATCCACAATGAAGATTAGATCAAACTATGAATATTGCTATAGAGTGGAATTTAATGGTTTGTTTAATATACTCAGTTTTCAGTCATGATTAATTGTAATTAACATAGTATTTATAATTTCAGGTGGAACGTCAGCGTTACCACCGGGTCTACCAACCTCGTACTACAAAGGATTCGATGGCTGTATTCAAAAAGTTCTAATTCACGGCAAACCCTTAGACTTATTAGCAAATAATGATATAAGTAAAATTAATTTTTGCCATGAAAATGAAATATGAATGTAAAAATAAATCTGAAACACTTTCTCCAAAGTCTTTGTAGAAATTAAGATTTATAACTATGAGACTGATATTTTACTCTTAAATTTCTGAAACATTGATTTCGAGTCACCTAAAAATGGTATGCAAAAGTAAAATATACAGAAAAGCGTAGAATATCTTCCCAGTACAAGTTTATTTTTACTCTACTATATAAAGTACGAACTATCATTTACCAACTAAATTATTGGAAGGATATAAGAAGCTCGAAGTAATTTTATTTCATGTATTTTCAATTATGCAAATGTCCATAAAAACTAAAATTGCTTATTTAGTGTATGTAATAATGTATGTATTTATTTTAGGGTGACATTCACTGAGACCAAAAATATGTATTGTGTCCCCGTTCTTTTAATAAGTTTCTGAAGAAAGTCTCGGAGACTAGTAGTTCCCTCAGACCTATTTTCCGGAGAAATTTTAGGATGTCTGCATGCTTTAGTTTGGGTATTTCTGTGCTATCAGAATCTACATTCCTCTTCCTCCACAATTATGAGCTATCACAGGTGTCCATTCTAGGCTACAATGTCCCGTTAGGACTCTTAGTGCAGTTTTACTCTGACTTAGGCATTCATTTGATCTGAAGAGGTTGTAGACACCTAGAAGTATCTTTGATTGTCCAAGTCCTACTAGATCTTTCCAATGGTCAGATTTTCTCTTTTTTTCGGCTTTGCCTATTTCTTCTAATATTATATTGGAGCTGATACCGCAAAAGGTTTCCGGCCCCCAAAAGGGTATTTCAGTCCGCCTATTCGTTAGTTCATCTGCTATTTCATTTCCTTCCATTCCAGTATGTCCTGGAATCCACAGAAAGGTGACGATATTGTTCTCGCCTAGCTCATTGAGTTTGCCTAGATATTCCCATGTTATTTTGGAACTGAGTACACAAGAACTTAGTGCTTCCATGGCTGCTTGATTATTCGACATCATGATAATCCCTTACTTTATTTATCCTTTATCAATATTAAACTTGGCAACACTTTCCTATGGCATAAATGTCTACATGCTTATTATATTGAAAATACTGTGATTCGCTAACATCATAGCTAATTACTTTCTTTTACCAGATTGTACAGCTCTTGTAGATTGTGATTGATCTATTAAAGTCGTGAGATGTTTTCTTATTTAGGTTTCGTATTGTTATTTAATCTAGTATTTCTGTTCTCCTAACGCGGCCTGAATCTGGTATTTGATGTTTGACAGGGTCTCTCCCAGATTAGACCCACCACAAACCTAACATACTTCACCAACTGACTTGATTTATCATGTTCTTTAATTTTCCCTATTAATAATTTATAATGTATTATATAACAAACAGCAAACAGATATTATTCAATCAGAACCTCTAAAAAATTCAACATTATTATCGTATTGAATTTTTTTAAAATTATGATTAAAAATTTGCTGGTACGGACAACTTCTGTTGTTTATTATTCTTTCATTTCTTGTATTGACGCATTTGTTGGCAGTGGTTTATATTTTATTTGATGTTTCCGCAAGTGTTTATATAAAGCGCTTTTGCCGTCTGAGTTTCAAGGAGCTTGGAAGTTACGGAGCACAAATGACACTTAGATCAAAAAGTTATAAATAGTATTTATTTGTCTGCACTGATTCTTGGTTTGGTTTGATTCTGTGAGTGTCCTGCTTGGAACCGTTCTCTGCGACAATACTATCTATTGTGTCTCAATCCAAGTTGATACCCATTCAAGTTCACAACGAAGTTGATGATAATCTGTGAATGTATCAGTCTATTCACATCCTCAAGGCGCACAAACGCAGTTCCTGTAGTCTGATACAGCCCTATTCTGCCCAGATGATTGCTTAGCCTGCAGTTTCTAGCTATAGACCTAATCTCCTTCCTACCCATGTCCAGCAATGCTTCTGGTTTGTTTTGAATGTCCTTTGATGAAGACCTTGGCTTGCCTTGAGCCTGGTAACTCATTCCCGAAGACTAATGGCTAGCCATGTTTCTAGTGAAATGCAGAGTTTTTGTGGACATTGCATAAAACGTTTAGCCGATTTTAATATTTCATAACGGCTGTTTAAAAGTACTGTGGAAACAGATATATACTAGATGTGTTAATAGGACAAATTAGTGGATATTACTTTGTATAACTATTATATATTTTTTAGTCAGTTTAGGTTCTCTCTCTTCATACATATACGTTGTGAGACACAGAAAACAGTTCACTCAGATATTTAGCCAAAATCATTTGATTTTGAAAAAATGCTGGAACAGGTCGACTTTTGATTTTAATGTGAACTACCGTCGTGTGACGACACCATCGCCTTTTTTCAAATAAAACGCCCTGTGTTTGTGATTTTCAACACACTGTAATTTTATAAATATACACTTAAGACCTTATGTGATATTTCCAAAATGAGCTATTCAAGGAAATTTAGAAAATAGAAAAATGCATATGGTGTATTAAAGAAAAGGTGATATCGTGATCATACGATAGTTGTTATTTTAAAGAACAGTAAATTGAAATAAAAAATTGACTAGTTTCAATATTTTCTCAAAATTCAACGTATATTCCCAAATAACAATGACCCACTCTAAATATACAACGAACATTTTTTTCAATAAGTCAAGTTCCATTGACCCATCTAACATAAACGCACTGTAAAATAAATGTTAAAGTTGTATATATTTGAGAACATAGAAAAGAGTACGAACATGTCAGTTCCATTGTTACATACAGAGTGAGTTTTAAATCCACACGAACGGCAGCCAAATAATCTATGCAAAAAAATTTTAAAAAAAGTTTTGAACGCCTCAACTATCTTGGAAAGGGCTTTGCACGATTTTTATATATTTTGGTGTGCAAGGGTCTTTACTTTGTTGTCAGATCTTATAATGAACTTTGTTATTTCAAATGATTCACCCCGTATATTTGTTGCCTTTTGAAATCCTTAAAAAATACTGAATATTTTTCATGTAATGGTCTCTTTACCTAACTGCCATAATTTCGGTGTTATAGCTATATTAACATTGGGTGACAACCGATGAGTTGAGAGCAGGTAGCGCACGAATTGAGGACAGAAGATATCTAATCCGCTTAACAGCCGCAACCCTTCTTCTCAGAAATGTAATTGAATTGCATCGTTTAGAGAATCATCTCTAGGGACGTATTCAGGTATTTCGTGTCACAAATCATTTCACTTTTTTGTTAGGTGGTGTTAAGTGGTGGTGGTGTGCTGAGTATCTAGTTCTAGGGGTACGGTCAGTTTTTTTACAAAATTGTTATACCTTTAATATCTTTTTATTTGTTTTTTTCATTTTCCAATTAGATTTTTTTCTCCTAACAAATCGGTAAAATGGAAGTAATGTTGAGTGATAGAAATATCAATAGTAATATTCAACTAACCTGACCTAACATAACCTAACCCCCTAACCCTTTGCCTGTTCATTTTATCTGACCGACCCTTCTCCGCAATTCGTGCAGTGATTAACGGACCCCTACGGCACTTGTCCGCAGTTCATGCATCTGTCCGCAATTCGTGCTCTCCTATTAACATTATCTCCGCCGAAGTTAAAATAATACCTACACTATGATTAAATAAACTCGTTTAATTAAAATAGTCTTCAATAATTTATATCCTAATAAAAGTATCATAACAAGGTCTATTCCTAGTAAACTGGAAGTTAAACTAAACTGCTAGAGTAAAAGATTCGTCCAAATCATAGTACCTACAGAAAACTTACAGCAACTGAAGACAAATCTTTGAACGTTTGTTTCATACTGGAGGTAAGATGTTCACATATGAATAGTAGAAACATTATGAGTTTCAAAAAACATAGGTACCGTAAAGGGATTGCATCAGATGCTCAAAATGTTGTCTGCGACTTTTAAAATTTTGCAATACATTCTGCAACAACCTTGACTGCTCAATGTCTCTTATCTCTGTGGTAATCCTATCTTTCAATTCCTAAGTATTTACAGGTTTTGTTTAATAAACGATTTTTTCAAGTGACCTACAGGAAATAGTCTAAAGGATTCATATCTGGTAATCGCGGGGGCCATTCGATAAAGCCACGTCTTCCAATCCATCTTCTGGGAAACACATTGTTTGGGTATTGCCTCACCACACGCGCATGGCAAGGTGGAGCACCATCTTGCTGCTACCAAATATTGTCGTTTGGGATATTGTGATTGTCTGAAAGTTTCGAAAAATGACATTTCTGCACTAAAATGTCATTGAAAATATTTATTTGGAATTGGAAATAACTGAGACAACTCAGGTATAATACTATTTTCCAATAAATCTAAATATGCCGTACCGTTTCCCTTAATGAAAATCACCGTCTCATTGAAGATATAGACTCGTAGGACTAGAGTATCCGAGGGAGGATTTCTCCAAGAAGGATCTAGTGAAAAGACTGTTGGGCTACTGGTCCCTTTACATAAATGGTACAACCGAGAGCACAAAAATCCCAAAGGCTGAGGAGCCGAGGTCTCGAAGCCTCTGACTGGTGGTGCTGAACCACTCAATCAAAAGGAGCCAATTATTTTTTCGCTCATTATTCACGCATCCAATAAGGATTGTTACGTGACCAGTACCTATCTACAATTATATGTTTCCATTAAGAAAAAAAGTGGCCTCATCGCAAAACATCACTTATAAAATTTAGATCGTTTTGATTGTAACATTTTTCGATCACTTTACAAACTCTTCATGTTCCTGGATATTTGGTCACTACTTAAGTGTGGATTGTCTTCTAACAAAAACATCTAAACATTTTTGTTTTCAGTTGATGCAGTTTTCCTGCGCCCTAATTTGGATTAATATTTTATTGAACCAGTTTCGTCAAACTTTCTTACGAATTTACTGACAGAATATATTTGTTGTTATTGTTATGGGATTTCGGTTAGGATATAAATCTATTAATTATTGAAGATATTACACGTTTCTTGTCGACTTCTACACATAGCGCACCATACCCAACATCATTAAAACCTCAATGCGTTATTTTTCAGATACACGATCCATTGTGACTTTCAATAAACACCAACAATACTAATTTATTGAAACATCAAAGTTTTATTGTGGCAGTAATAGCCATCTAGATGTATTATTTCAAGTTAGGCGGAGATAATGTAAATGTAGCTACAAGTCTGAAATTATGGCATTTAGATATAGGGAACATATGAAAAATAATCATTATTTCTTAAGGATTTCAAAAGGCAAAAAATATGTAGAGCAGTCTATTTGAAATGTAAAGTTTGTTATTATTCCGAAAAAAGGAAAGATCTGACAACAATGTAAATACCGGACATATCACAAAATCCTTGCACACCAAAAATCGTGTGATCCGTTTCCGAGATAATTGAGACGTTCCATACTTAAAACTCGCTCTGTATACAGCTTGACATTTTTCATAACTGATTACTCCTTAGCTTGTTTTTCCGGGACTGATGTATTTTATTTTTCGTACAATAATTGTGTAAAGATTATAGAATTTGTTTGAAAATATTCGTTTATATGAATTCATGAAAAATGCTGCAATAACATAGCTACAGAAAAGAGCCTTACTTTTGATACAATATCAAAAAAATTGTTTGTCAGTAGTTATGTGATTAGTCCAATCGGCTCAGTGCTAATTGATTGGGTATGCCTCGGAGTTGTACACATTCAACTAATATAAATGCTTTTTGTATTGAAGCTTCGAGGATGTTGAAGAATTTTAAATGTTGTTGTGCTATCATTTTTCTCCTAGGCTGCATTTCGCGGTCTTTTAAGCCCGCTACTCATTACGTGTGGCGTGATGTGATTCGGTGTGTCGATGCGTTTCGTTGATGCAGTGTGCTGGTTCGTTTTTTGAATACTTTTTAGTAATGGAAAATTAATTCGGAAAAAAGAGCTGCTCCTTCTCTTTGATGCATCCATTTGGTTATTGCTTATGCTACCAGAAAGAAGGAAAATCAGATGGAGGATACAATATGTAGAGTAACTATTTATCGGAAAACAAAAATAATAATATTCTACTTAACAACAATAGACCCATTGCCTGCCCTTTATTGAGATACGGAATGTTGAAGTGAGAAATATAAAATAGATACTTGTTAATAGATCAGCTGTTTTTCAAGATAATGTCTCGAAAATTTGTATTCACTAGTAAGGGTAAACAAGAATATCTGAGAGGATTTGAGTAGATGTCGCCACATACGTACTATTGAATAGATAATTGAATATTATACTAATTCACTACAAGGTCACCGTAGGTATATTTTTCATTTAACTTCAAAGTTTAATATTTCCCCAACTGAAGCTAAAGACCCTATTCAGAAAATTTATATTCATAGTTAATAGGCCCTTCTATGACAACTGAATCTAGATATGAGGTATGGAATACTTCGTAACATTGGACAAAAAAATATTTTTTTTTCCAAATAAAGTGTATTTATGTGATGTTGCTATTAATAATAAATGACACAACAAATATGAAGTAATAACAAAAGATTTATTTATTTTTATGTAGTTAACATGAGTTATTGAGAAAACCAGTGGAGAGCATAAAATTTCTCCGATTTAAATGTGATAGAAAGCTCATAATAAAATTTTATTAGTGGATACATAATACCGTTGAGTGAAAAATACAAGAAGAGGCGGAGCGCAATGTAAAATTTTGTGCCTTAAGCCGGTCCCAGACACTAGAATAGGCCAATATTTATCATTTGTACGAATGTTTGCTTGATCTCCCACACGGTGCCGTAGTATACCAAAGGTACACGTAGTTTACTTCGAACAACTACGGCATCCTTTACTTCGTGCTAGTCTCCGACCAGCGCCGGGAAAATGACAAAGGACGAATATTTGCCAAAGTTAACTTCCCACACGCTACGCGAATACGTCCGAATACCAAATGTTTGCCAAATACACGTAGTGTCTGGGATCGGGTTTATGGAGATTCCAGCGTACCCCCACTGTTCATTAAAATTGGTACTGTATTTAGGCGACGCGGTGTTCAAACATCGAACTTTTTATTGCTCTTGTCCCTACCACGCATCGAATCTAACCGTATCGCTTCTTTCGCATTTCAATAGACAGCCTAAGTCTGACGTCACAGCTGTGGGCGGAGGCTATTACGGTTCCAAACAAACTCTCTTTCTATGTAAAAGTCCTATAAGCAATTTTTTATTTAGTGTTTTCAACGTTATAAAGGCAAAATAAGACATCTAGTTTCCATACTGTGTTAGAGGAACGTGCCGTTTAAGTGATTTTGTATAGGTTTTTGCCAAGGTGAGTTAATTCAATTACTTAATTAAAACTTCTTGAGGTTATGTTGGTTATGTTTTGGTGATAGGTTTTTGGATAATTTCTACTATGTATATTATTATTTAGTTTGTGACTTTAACTGAATATAAGTATTTTTAGTGCTTTTAAGACACTATGGTAATGTGCTTTGTGCTAACAAAATCATTAATACATTAGAGTTCACTGTATAATATTGAAAAAGGCAATGTCATACCTATAACGACATCGTACGATTTATTTTTCATGCTAGTTAGCACTTCTCCCCTTATGATCATCAAATCAGAATCAAACTCCATTTTTTTTACGTTATTGGATTCTAGAGCATTTTCACCCTTCTATATAATCTTGTTATCGCCTAAGAAATCATTGATACTTGGAAGTTTTAAGACATGTTTTGAAGCCATCTGAAGATAATAGAATATAGAAATTAAGAATACAGTTTAGATGGTTTCAAATAAAATAAAATAGCCAACATAACCTTAAAAAGTTTTCAACTTAATTCAGTAATTAAATTAACTCACATTGGCAAAAACCTATACAAAAACACTCAAAAGGCACGTTCCTCTAACACAATATGGAAACTAGATGTCTTATTTTGCCTTTATAACGTTGAAAACACTGAATAAAAAATTCCTTATGGGACTTTTACATTGAAAGAGAGTTTGTTTGGAACCAGTCCAGGTTCCGTCCACTTAGGCTGTCTATTCCCAGCCTCTTGAGAATAGAAAATACCTTACTCGTCCTGATACGGGGAAAAGCTAACTGACCACACAGAACAGGAAAAAAATTATGTTGACGATTATTTTTTGACGTTTCTTAAAACCAATGAAATGCTTCTTTATTTGTCACAAGGGTAAGTTTCAACCAATTATGTCATTATTATAGTGGGAATAAATCTCTTGTGATTATTCTCGGGAATAATCACTCTTTTATTTGCCTAGCAAGTGTCAGATAGTTGTCAAAATAATTACCTAATTGTGTCAACGCGATATATAAAATGGGTGAAAATTATCGGTTTAGTACCTTTTCTGATGCAGAAATAACAAAAAAGATTTTAGAAACTACTTCGAATCAAAAAATAATCTAGTCAAATATAACTCGCGAGTTCCATGAATTAGAAAATAATTTGACAGATTTTGTTCAACCTTGTTGCCATTTGGATTAGCCACACGAGCCCTGCGGGCTCTCGTGACTATTGCCTGGCAACAAGTTTTCAAAAAATCTGTCAAATTATTTTCAATTTATTCTCACTCTCTTGTTATATTATTACTGATAATATTTTGATATATTACTTGGATAGTTTATCCTTTATTGGTTTTGCAAGGGTCACGAAGATTTATTACTCTGCCGCATTTATGAATAAACTATAGACCTTCACCGGCTTTAAACATCTCTATTATGAATGAATGCGTAAGGCTCTTTAAAGTGGCTATATGTAAGTTTGAAGGATCCTTTGACTCAAATTTGTCAATATATGTTTTATATAATATCTAGTCCTTCTATAATTATTATTTAGACTTCTTATAGTATTTTTAATGTTAATGCAGTGCCATACGTTTCAGTAAGAAAAACTATGGATTATGTTGTATATCAACGATATCTTTACTGATATTGATATTTTTCAGTATTTTTTTTAATTAAAATCGATTAATTTCCTAACCAAACTCCTACGGATATTCTTATAATGCTTTTAGTGCTGTTAAATATTAGGCGATTTGATGAAAAAATTGCTTTTTGAAATTTCTAGATATTTCTGGTTATTTTATTCAAATGAAGTCATCGTAAAGCTCTTCGCTATAAAATAATAATCTGGATAATAGAAAGAGTGGTTAATTGTTGTAATACAAATACATAATATATGTTTAAATGTGTCATATCCAAATTTTACGTGATATATAAATACTATATATTCTTCTACTATAACCCTGTACTAATCAATTTTGTAAATCGTTTAGGACAAGAAAATTATTCTATATATAGGTGATTTTATATCTACTATACATAAGTCAAATAATCACAACAATTCAATTATATTTGTGGTTGAAAATAACAGAACAGGCTGAAAAGTTGACTTGAATATACGATTTCCCGAAAATTTACAATTTTTTTCAGATATTCTCCTGTTACCACAGAACCAATAAAAGACTTAATATTTGAGAATAATTCTCTCGTAAATCACTCTTCTCATAATATGCAATCAATTGAAATTTTGTAACGTCGCAGGGTCAATTTTAAAAAATCTAGTAGTTTTCATCTCAGCAACAGTTAATTCATTAAAATACACATATGATTAATTTTTATATCTGTTTCTGGTCCAATAAAATTGTAAGTTATGGTACACTAATAATAACATTTGGTATATTCACTGACGACTACCCTATCTCATTTTTATTGTTTTCTAAGGGCCGATTCTACAATGCCAGTATAAGAGTCAGTGAAGTTATTCCTTCGATATTTTATACCTAGATTTATACCGAGAATAACTGGTTGTCAGTTCTACAATGGATTTCTATGACAGGTACAGTTATTCCGAGAATATCTCGCTGGTAGTTCCAATCAACTAGGATTTTGACATTTGGCGCTTGAAAGGCTGAAATTTCTGACATTTTCTGTAATAACTCCAAATCGTTGGCTTGTTTGAATTCACTAGATTCAGAATATCAGTTTATTTTTTGGTTGAAAACATCAATTTTTGATGTAGGTATTCAACTTTCATAAAGTTAACTTTATTTCGGAATGCAAAAAACTGACACTTAAGTATATGAATACTTGGGAAGAATAAGGCCTGCAGACAGCATGTCTGTTTCTGCAGCCAAAAACACATGAGAAATTCCAGCTCATCCTACTCTGCTTCTCTCATCTTCGGACGCGAGACATGACAGAAATGTTGGTATTTTCACGCGAACCAACCAGTAGAAATGCAGAATAAGTGTATTCCTCGGTTATACCCTCAAACTGGAATAGATAACTTATACTCTGGTTTATACTTGGAATAACGATATACCTCTAATGTAGAAACCAATAGTGACTCGTTATCTTACGTATAGCGAATACCAGGTGTATACTCAATTTGTAGAACCTGCCCTTAAGTATTTTAACCTTTTATCATTAAACGGGAAATTGCCATCTGTTAACATACAACATAGCACCGTATCCTTTTTTATAAGTATATGCTTCTTACGTATATACGTAGGATAACGATTCACGATTGCGTTCCATATGAGAGGTAGGTATATTTTTGTTTCAAGTATAAACCAGAATATAGAAATCCATTGTAGAACTAACAGCCGGCTACTCTCGGTATAATTATATCATATCGAAGGGATAACTATACTGGTATTGTAGAATCACCCTTAGAATGTTCCACAAAATCCGTGATAAATTTCTAAATTTTTTTAAACCAGTCAATATATGTAATTAGTGTTATGTATACTGCGACCTAAAATATGTATTGTGCGGTAATATTTCTTTCCAAGCTCCGGAGGACTTCTCATTACTTACAAAAGGAAGTAAATTATTTCCCGATAAGGGGGGAATTGAGCTGATATACTTTTTTGTAGATTTTAATATGCTACAAAATTAATCCTGTATCAGGGATAAACGTTTGAAAATAAAATAGGGATGGTATAAGTTATACCAGAATTGAAACCATAATGACGTGAAACAAAAGAAAGAAATAGTAGCAAGACATAACGTAAGTTTAATATGAGTTCAGACTACCGGAAATGGAGTATATAAGAATATTTGACAAATCACAAGAGCAATGTTTGTCAATATCATATCAATCAAATCATAGAAATGTACAAGTAACTGCAGCGTAACACACTTCGCTAACAAAGATGAAGAGATTCATGATCAAGTACCTAACTTTATCAAGTATTTTTCTTTAAAGCCTGATGATGGTATTAACCGAAACTAGCTGCTAAGTCTCTGATTTGGAGTAATTAGATTGAATATTGTGGTTTTACTCTGAGTTTCTTTGGAAACCTTATTGGATTTTAACCACATTCCAGAAACTCCTAGATATAAAATATACCTACAGATTGATACGTTTGAAATACTTCCTATATTTTGGTAAAACGAAAAATCTTTTAATACTTTAAGTTCCGTCATTCCCATAGAATTATTGTAAGAGCAGTGTACGAAATACATGCGGATACAACTGTTGATACACCTAAATCTTGAGGACGAAGAAATTTGGTGATATGCAATGTCAGTAAATATACCATAGTTCTTGACAAATGGGCGGGTGTTTTTGTGATTATTGAAGAGTATTATCATTACAACATATCTAAGATTTTAACATTTAATTATGTGGACGTAAGTATTACAAAAACAACGTATATTAGTAGGACTAAACTGAATTGTATGCTAAACTAACGATGTCAATTCATTTTAAAACTATATTGAATTATGTTAGTTATTATATTCTTTAGTATTGTTATAATAAAACAGGATAAAATTGGGTGATGAAAATTTTAAAACATTTCCATTGCTTCAGAAGCGATTGTTGATGTTCACCGATTGATCGTTTTACCTACATGCTGCGATGGATTGTATTGTAGTGCGATCTAGCAGCACGTGTCGAAAGTAGGTAAGAAGAAAGTGTAATTAGTGTGGTGCCATCTACATTTCACTCACTTAAGAATGTCAATGTTGCTATGCTACAATTAATAATACTAATACTACTATTTTATTGTTCCTGTGAAAAATCAAGACAGACATATCTTGATACACAATTTTCTCACTCAATATCACACATATAATATTCAATCCTCATTTTTTCACTTTTTTTAATATCACAAATATATCTATCCTGGTTTTTCACAGAAGCAATGAACAATGAAAAATCTAGTTTATAATAATTGAAGCATGGTAACGTTGACATCATTAAGTGAGTGAAATGTAGCCGCTAGATCGCACTACAATACGATCCTCCGCAACATGGAGGTATATAAAACCATCAAATGAATTTTAGAAAAAAATTAACACAAACCTTACGATAAAAAAGATGAACTCTTTTCTCAAGCGATACTATAGCGATTTAATTACACTTTTACATCTATTTTGGAAAAAGCTGTTGCTTCAATAACAAACTATTTGTTGAGTGAACTAGACATAGGAACATCAATTAATGCTAAACCCTCCAGAAAAAATTAGATTTTAATGTGTGTGAAAACCAATCTTATATTATTCTTAATTTAATATTTGGTATTATTTAGTGTAAAAAAGTGCAAATCTGTCGAATACCTTCCGACAATTATGTATATAGCTTGAATAGTTAACAGTTTGATATGTTGTTAAGTTTTAGAAAATTTAGGATAGTTAGTTTAAGTAACCAAAAAGTTACAAAAGAAACGGGCAAAAATATCTGCCCATATTGTTACCCATTGGTGGAGAAAATCTGATATAAAAACCATTAAGGAAATAAACAAATTGTGGTTAGTAGACATTGTGATGTTTTTGCCTGTCTCTTGAAATTTGTATTATTTAGATTTTTTGATAGTCATACATTTCTGTACAATATAAAATATATTTTTTTCTTATCCAATTCAATTGTTTTAATGTACCTATTACTCATTATGTACCAAAAGAAATACGAGCCCTATTCAATAGTCCAGGAAAACAGGGCGTTAAGGACGGAGGTATAGTGAGCGAAAAGTAATTATGGAACATTCATTGAATGGGTAAATTGGGCGAAGGAATCTAAGGATTCTCATCTTGAAGACAAATTTTTTTGGAGAAAATGCAAAAAGAGGTCGATTTTTATTTCAAGGGGGACATCTATCGATCATATCCTCAACTATCCTACATCCCTCCCCACCCCTCTGTCACTATTACCAATAAAATTGAAATAGGGAAAGTACTAAGTGTGACACATCATTGGAAAGGTAATTTTATAAGGAATTTGACTGACATGTGACAGTTTAAATAAGCGTATTTTCATGTGAAAGCCAAATTCTACAATTTAATGCTAAAATTATCTTTGGAATAAAATTTAAGTTAATACGCCTATGTTTTCGTAAAATAAAAATAAAGGTTTTTTTTCCATAACTACCAGGTCTGTTTTTCTAGTTTAGCGTCAATAATAAAAATTGAAAAAAATAGAAAAGTGAACATAAAAATTAAATTGGAAAATTTAGAACAACTCCCATAATTAAAAACTAAATTACTTCAAGGTAAATGCTCAAAGTGTTGTCCATTAACTTCTATACACGAATATAAATTATTCTCGAATCTTTGTCTGACGTTTTGGAGCATTTCTGGAGTTATTTGACGACATTCGGTGATAATACGTTCTCGTAACTCTTCTAAGGAACCTGGCTGAGTGGCGTATGTTTTACTTTTCAGATATTCCCATAATACGTAATCCAAGGGGGACAGATCAGGAGATCGTGGGGGCCATTCAATAAATCCTCTTCATCCACTCCAATGTTAAGGAAAGTTTTCATTTAAGTACTGACGAACCGCTGCAGCAAAATGTGGAGGAGCCCAATCCTGTTGAAATATTAGGTGATCTACAAGGTATCAGTTATCGTTTTCTATTATGTCTGTTAACATTGGATCAACGGTGTTTTCGAGTAATTCCAAATACATACACACATTTAAATTACCTGGTAAAAAAAATGGACCAACAATACGATCGCCAAATATTCCAGCCCAAACTTTTCTGGGTGTTGAGTATGCGTTTCATGAAATACTCTTGGATTGGAATCTAACCAGTATCGACAGTTATATCGATTGACAGTCCCGTTAACATAAAAACTGCATTCATCCGAAAAACAAATGTTATAAAGAAAATGTGGATCTTGTATAGCATGCTCGCTCATGATTTCACAAAATTGCAAGCGGCGATCAAATTCGTCTTCGTTAAGTTCCTGAACTAAATGAATTTTATAGGGATGGAATTTGTTGGCATTCAAAATTCACCCGACGGTACGTTGACTTACTCCAGATAATTCTGCAAGCTTTCTTGTACTAAGAGTAGGATCTGCAACAACTGGTCCTAAAACAGCTACCTCTACCGCTTCGTGTCTTACTGGATTTTGAATCTGCCGTTTTTTTATTTTGAACACATCCCGTTTGTCGAAACTTTGAAATAAGTTCCAAAACGTACTTACGTTTAACCTGTTTGTTTGGGTGTCGCACATTGAAAATTGTACAGGCAGTACAAACTTTTGAATTTGGCTTTCACATGAAAATACGATTATCTGAACTGTCTCATGTCACAGAGTCAAAGTCCTTATAAAATTACCTTTTCAATGATGTGTCACACTTAGTAATTTCCTCATTTCAATTTTATTGGTAATAGTGACAGAGAGGAGGGGAGGGATGTAGGATAGTTGAGGATATGATCGATAGATGTCCCTCTTGGAACAAAAATCGACCACTTTTTGCATTTTCTCCAGAAAAAATTTGTCTTCAAGATATGCGATCTGTTTCGTTTTCGGTGCCGCACCCTGTGTATATAATATGTATAAAATAACATAAAAATTCCAATTCTCCAATACAAATAAACACAATAAACACTAAACACCACAATGCCAAAGGATGTCTGTGGTCATGAGGTTTGGTAGTATTTAGGTTTGGTAGTATTTATACAGTTATTTAGAACTTGTTCAGAGAAATAAATAATGTTGAAAATACAATTACAAAACATAATACTATAATAATAAAATATTATACAATAATAAAACACAACACAATATTGGAACCGTTCAAATATTACTTTACTAAAATGCCTGTGTGTAAAAAAGTGAATAACTACAGCTGACGTAATCACTATCTAGACCACCCACCCCCTCTGTCATCAAAAATAAGTGAAGCAAAAACCAGCCGCCCCCCTATAGCGCTTACGTAATACTTAAACGACCCCATCAGAATAATAAAACATTAAACCTTATACCTACTCAAAAGAAATATGTGTTCGCATGAAATATGATTTTATTATAACTGTTAAGAATTCAAGAGAATTCTCAACAGATTTGCTTTTTTAAATATATTGTGCATGTTCTTCGTTAATAACATTATTTATTTTCTGAATAAATTATCTTTGATGACAAAACATCTAAAAGTTTCTCTGTAATAAAGTTTACAATAAACAAAGGTTTTCTGCGAGGAACCTGAGAGCAAAGGAGGGAAGAAATAAATAAGAAATTACAGTCCACTAAAAATAATTCCTTCCCAAGCCATCGAATCCTTGCCCAATAACAAAAGTAAAAATCTAAATACATATGCTATGCAACTGTACAATATGGCGCAATACCTAGAACCGGTGATGAAAGAAGAAGAATTGGTGTTATATGTAGGAAGACATTTTAATGCTGAGGTAGCGGCAACAATAGCACTATATAACATAAAAAAACAATGGATAATTTGTCAAGTTATTTACAGAGAGTAGAAAGAAGTATACAAAATGGAAATGGTGTTCATAAATATCAAAGAGAAAACAGAAATGAAGATACAAGAAATGATAGACAGAGAGAAAATGGAAATGGTTTTGTGAGAAGAGATAATCATGATAGATATGGAAGTAGAGATTATGGACACAGGAATGGTGATAACAGAAGAAATCAAGATGTAGGATAAAAGTTATGGAAATCGAGATAGAAGTAATGGTAATAGATACAGTGCGTCCATAAAGTAACGCATAAATTCATTATTAGCTAAATAAACAATAATATTAAAAATTCCCGAAACAGGTCAATTTTTGATTTTAATTTACTGTTTTTTCAAATTATAATGTTATTTACAGGGTGAACCATCTTCGTGTGATGACGTCATCGCCATTTTTTTTAAGTGGAACACCCCAATTTTTTTTCGATTTCCGGATTTCCCTTGATGAGCTGATTCCAAAAATGTATAACACTTTCTTTCAAATTGGTACAGGGTGGAAAAAAATACAAAAATTGTAATTACATAATTATGAAATTACTGTGATTTACTACCAAAAAGAAACAAAAGAAAATTTACAATAAATGTTCAAATTGTTCTCCATTGACTGCTAGACAATGACAGAAACGGACATTACATTCTTCTTTAACATTTTGTAGCATAGCGGGTGTTATGTTCTGCATTTCTTGCCTGATTCGGTCTTTTAGATCACGGATATTGTCAGGTCTGTTAGTATAAACTTTAGATTTTAAATAACCCCATAAAAAGAAGTCTAATGGGGTAAGATCAGGGGATCTAGCGGGCCATTCCACTGTTCCCCTTCTTCCTATCCACCGTTGTGGAAAGGTCCTGTTTAAAAACTCGCGCACAGTTACAGCGAAATGTGGCGGTGCACCATCCTGTTGAAACCAGATTCCACGGTCTAGATTGTTGGGTATTTGAATATCAGGAAAAAGCTGGATCAGATCAGGAATCATTGTATTTTGCAGGAAATCCAGATACAATGCTCCTGTTAAATTTTCGTCAAAAAAATTTGGACCAATAATTGTATTTCTCACAATACCAGCCCATACGTTGATTTTTTGTGGTCTTTGCGTATGGCATTCTTGTATCCAGTGTGGATTTTTATCAGACCAATACCGGGTGTTTTGCCTATTAACATGCCCGTTCAAATAAAACGTTGCCTCGTCCGAAAATAAAACGTTGTCAGTGAAATTATTTTGGTTCATCATATACTCGCAGAATTCAGTTCTTCGGTCAAAATCGTCTTCAGACAATTCATGGATAAGTCGTACTTTATAAGGATGGTATTTTACCTTTTTTAAAATGTTTGCTACTGAAGACTTTCCAATACCTAAATCCCTAGATAATCCTCGCACTGTGCAGTGTGGATTTTCTATTGCCGACAAAATTTTGTCTTCTTGAATATTTTCATTAATTTTTGTTCTACCGGGCTTTGGTGCATCCCTCACATGTCCCAATTCTCTGTATTTTTTCTCTATTCTGCTTACAGTAGATTGTGAAATGGGTTCACAATCTCATGAAATAATCTGCATACCTCTTGTTGACTCGGCATCCTGTCGCAATCATCATTAATACACTGCGTCCATAAAGTAACGCATAAATTCATTATTAGCTAAATAAACAATAATATTAAAAATTCCTGAAACAGGTCAATTTTTGATTTTAATTTACTGTTTTTTCAAATTATAATGTTATTTACAGGGTGAACCATCTTCGTGTGATGACGTCATCGCCATTTTTTTTAAGTGGAACACCCCAATTTTTTTTCGATTTCCGGATTTCCCTTGATGAGCTGATTCCAAAAATGTATAACACTTTCTTTCAAATTGGTACAGGGTGGGGGAAAATAAAAAAAATTAAATTACCTACAAAATGAGAAATAAAAGAATAAACGTAATAAACACATTAAATTAAATTAAGTATTTACTTACTACTACTTTAAACACCCCGTATAATCTTTAACATTGCATTTAACAGCTTAGTGATCCAAGCCCCTCGACTAAAAATTTTATTGTTTGAAATTTTTTTCTGTCATTTTTTATCATTTGCCGGTAAAAACTGTCAACAACGTTAAAGTACATTTATTGTTAACTCTGTAAACAAGGTACGTTTATGTGAAAACTATCTACAAAGAAATTTATCATATCATAATTTTGCAACTTCTTTAACAAAATGCGGTTAACCGAAAGTGAGAGAATTGAAATACAGTGCGTCCATAAAGTAACGCATAAATTCATTATTAGCTAAATAAACAATAATATTAAAAATTCCCGAAACAGGTCAATTTTTGATTTTAATTTACTGTTTTTTCAAATTATAATGTTATTTACAGGGTGAACCATCTTCGTGTGATGACGTCATCGCCATTTTTTTTAAGTGGAACACCCCAATTTTTTTTCGATTTCCGGATTTCCCTTGATGAGCTGATTCCAAAAATGTATAACACTTTCTTTCAAATTGGTACAGGGTGGAAAAAAATACAAAAATTGTAATTACATAATTATGAAATTACTGTGATTTACTACCAAAAAGAAACAAAAGAAAATTTACAATAAATGTTCAAATTGTTCTCCATTGACTGCTAGACAATGACAGAAACGGACATTACATTCTTCTTTAACATTTTGTAGCATAGCGGGTGTTATGTTCTGCATTTCTTGCCTGATTCGGTCTTTTAGATCACGGATATTGTCAGGTCTGTTAGTATAAACTTTAGATTTTAAATAACCCCATAAAAAGAAGTCTAATGGGGTAAGATCAGGGGATCTAGCGGGCCATTCCACTGTTCCCCTTCTTCCTATCCACCGTTGTGGAAAGGTCCTGTTTAAAAACTCGCGCACAGTTACAGCGAAATGTGGCGGTGCACCATCCTGTTGAAACCAGATTCCACGGTCTAGATTGTTGGGTATTTGAATATCAGGAAAAAGCTGGATCAGATCAGGAATCATTGTATTTTGCAGGAAATCCAGATACAATGCTCCTGTTAAATTTTCGTCAAAAAAATTTGGACCAATAATTGTATTTCTCACAATACCAGCCCATACGTTGATTTTTTGTGGTCTTTGCGTATGGCATTCTTGTATCCAGTGTGGATTTTTATCAGACCAATACCGGGTGTTTTGCCTATTAACATGCCCGTTCAAATAAAACGTTGCCTCGTCCGAAAATAAAACGTTGTCAGTGAAATTATTTTGGTTCATCATATACTCGCAGAATTCAGTTCTTCGGTCAAAATCGTCTTCAGACAATTCATGGATAAGTCGTACTTTATAAGGATGGTATTTTACCTTTTTTAAAATGTTTGCTACTGAAGACTTTCCAATACCTAAATCCCTAGATAATCCTCGCACTGTGCAGTGTGGATTTTCTATTGCCGACAAAATTTTGTCTTCTTGAATATTTTCATTAATTTTTGTTCTACCGGGCTTTGGTGCATCCCTCACATGTCCCAATTCTCTGTATTTTTTCTCTATTCTGCTTACAGTAGATTGTGAAATGGGTTCACAATCTCATGAAATAATCTGCATACCTCTTGTTGACTCGGCATCCTGTCGCCAATACCAATCATCATTAATATTTCAATTCTCTCACTTTCGGTTAACCGCATTTTGTTAAAGAAGTTGCAAAATTATGATATGATAAATTTCTTTGTAGATAGTTTTCACATAAACGTACCTTGTTTACAGAGTTAACAATAAATGTACTTTAACGTTGTTGACAGTTTTTACCGGCAAATGATAAAAAATGACAGAAAAAAATTTCAAACAATAAAATTTTTAGTCGAGGGGCTTGGATCACTAAGCTGTTAAATGCAATGTTAAAGATTATACGGGGTGTTTAAAGTAGTAGTAAGTAAATACTTAATTTAATTTAATGTGTTTATTACGTTTATTCTTTTATTTCTCATTTTGTAGGTAATTTAATTTTTTTTATTTTCCCCCACCCTGTACCAATTTGAAAGAAAGTGTTATACATTTTTGGAATCAGCTCATCAAGGGAAATCCGGAAATCGAAAAAAAATTGGGGTGTTCCACTTAAAAAAAATGGCGATGACGTCATCACACGAAGATGGTTCACCCTGTAAATAACATTATAATTTGAAAAAACAGTAAATTAAAATCAAAAATTGACCTGTTTCAGGAATTTTTAATATTATTGTTTATTTAGCTAATAATGAATTTATGCGTTACTTTATGGACGCAGTGTATAATGAGAATAGAGGAAACCAAGGAAATTTTGGAAGAAGAAACTTTTATGGAAATAGGAATGGAAACTGGCAACAGAATAGAGGGGAAGAAAGAAATCATGATAATCAAAGAAGAAATAATTATAACGGAAGAAGCTATAATCAAGAAAATCGAGAGGAAAATTATAATCGGGAGAATGATACAGAGGGAGATAGGAGATAGGTAAATAATTATGGATAAATAAATAGATGATATTACGACACAAATCGATAAAAAAAAGGTTTAGAATTGTTAAAAGTTAAATAATATAGAATATAGGTATAGTGATAGAATATTAATACATTAGTATAACATGTATATAAGAAGTTAAGAGAGTAGAGGTGAAGGAGAAGAAAGAAATGAAATATCAACGTTCTAAGGAAAAAAACAGTCAGACCAGTGAAAGAAATATAACAAATAAAATAACAATAATTTTTTAAAAATATTAAAGAAAATATCATAATAGAGGGGAAGAACTGACATATAAAGCATTCAAGTTAGAAATTGAAATTTAACCAGCACTCTCAATAGTTAAGACCTATTAAATTTAAATTTGAAGGGAATTGAAATGGTATCGAATCATTGAAACAATATTAAGAACAAAATTAAGGAAATTGGGAAATAATAATATAGTGGGAAAATACACTGACTTGAATCAACTGTGTTTGTTGTTAAAAAAAAATCTTCATGTAAAATCATTATTAATAGAAATTTATAAATGAGATAGGAAGACTTACCTTGAGTTTGATAACAATCTAATAGTTCTTTATACAATCATATGAAATAAAAAATAAATTGATTTTATATTTCTTTTAAATCAAAAGGGTTTATCGAACTTGGAAGAGGCTAAGCCATAACTTGTTCGATTTACTGGCAGATTTAGACCGTTCTTTCGCCGTTTCGTGGGTCAATAGTTTTTTTATCTAAGGAATAGTTTCCTGTATTTCTCTTAAATCCAAAGGGTTTATCGAACTTGGAAGCGGCTAAGCCATAACTTGTTCGATTTACCGGCAGATTTACCCGTTCTTTCGCCGTTTCGTGGGTCAATAGTTTTTTTATTGGCTAAGGAATAGTTTCCTGTGTTTCTTTTAAATGCAAAGGGTTTATCGAACTAGGAAGAGGCTAAGCCATAACTTGTTCGATTCACCGGTAGATTTAGGCGGTTCTTTCGCCGTTTCGTGGATCAATAGTTTTTTTTATTGTCTAAAGAATAGTTTCCTGTATTATCCAAAAGGTTTATCGAACTTAGAAGATGCTAAGCCATAACTTGTTCGATTTACTGGCAGATGTAGACAGTTCTTTCGCCGTTTCGTGGATCAATAGTTTTTTTTCATTGTCGAAAGACTAGTTTCCTGTATTTCTTTTAAATCCAAAGAGTTTATCGAACTTGGAAGAGGCTAAGCCATAACTTGTTCGATTTACCGGCAGATTTAGACCGTTCTTTCGCCGTTTCGTGGATCAATACCACTGAGGTGACAAACAGGCAAGAAAAAATAAAAAACCATGTGTGCAATTCACACGTGGTAGAAGTAAAACCTTCAAAAAGAGATAATGAGACGAATGTCAAATTTCGGAAAAAGGATAATTGTGTCGTTTCATTGCGAAGTTCCTATGGCGACCTTCCAGCTCCATCATCAGATCAGTACCATGATGATAAGTCATCATAATATTTCATTGTCACGCGATTTACGGATACAAAACACCACGGTTGTTGTGATGCCTTTCCTCAAGATTTGTACTACGCATGCGCGCACAAACGTATCAACACACATCATACTGTCGCTTTTCCGTTTCATCGATTTTCAAATCACAATGATGCTAAAGAAGTTTTCATTTCAAAAAATGAATAAATAACATTTCAATGTAATGTTTGATTTTTATTTTACACGCATAAAATTGAACATCATGCCTATTCACTTTTTCTGTCAACCACTGTTTTAAAACCCGACGTTGTCAATCGTAGTTTATACATATACAAAGTTTCGACAAGTCACAACATGGAACCCGCGCGCACTCGCTCCGCTTAATTTAACATTGATCACTTAGAAAACAGTTGTGTGCCTACCGCACTTGCAAGAGCATCTGTAAAATTCAAACTTGCGACAAATTTGACGTATTGGTGTACATTTTTTTGGAAAAATTAGTTTGTTTGTGCACACAGAAGTACGCTGGCTGTCCAAAGGCAACATGTTGGCTCGCCTTTATGAATTGAAAGAAAAGGTAATTATTTCCTCACAATGTTTAAAGATGACATATTTCAATGGAAGTTGGCTTATTTAACTGACATATTTAATGCCTTGAATAAGCTAAACTTGAAATTTCAGGGCAGAATTAGTACTATAATAAACAATTATGATTATATTCAGGGGTTCATATCAAAGCGTCAACTTTGGAATCAAAAATTATCTTCTGAAAATGTTATATCTTTTTCTCGGCTGTTCGAAGCAACTAAAAATAACACACTGGACGCAAATTTCAAAGCTGACATAAAAGCTCATTTGCAAGTGCTGGAAGACGAGTTTCGCCGATACTATCGAAACATCGATTCCGAGTCACCAATATGGCAGGTGACAAGAAATCCATTTGTTGTCGATGTGTTATAGTTACCAGAAGAAGTTCAGGAAGAATTTCTAGAAATAAAGGCTGATTCGTCCATGAAAGATGACTTCCATCTTTTGACATTGGAGCAATTTTGGATCAAAAGATTGCCTGTCAATTCGAAACTTGCCTCTCTTGCTTTACGAGTACTAGTTCCTTTTTCTTCAACTTACTTGTGTGAGACAGGCTTTTCTGCTCTAGTATTAATTAAAACTAAACAGCGAAATCGTCTTGATGTCGAAGTAAATAAGCTATGACAGTTCTGGCTCATTTTGGCCATTTTAACATAGGAATCTCCATAAGAAAATCTAAGGTTCATTCTGGCAAATTTTGAACTCCTAAGGTGGGTTCACACCAGCGGTATTAATGCGCATGCGTTAGTCTAAAGGTGGAATCACGCCAGCGGTATTGACAGGTGACAGGTGACAGGTGACAGGTGACATTTGACATATTACAGGTGACACGTGACGTTTTGATAGGTGACATGTGACACGTGACGTTTGATTGGTGACATGTGACACGTGACGTTTGACCGGTGACATGTAACATTTGAAAGGTGACACGTGACATGTGACGTGTGACAGGTGACACCACCAGAGACATCTACATGCGGGAGACGGAGACATACGGCCGGATACATCTACATGCGGAAGGCGGGGTCCACCATTGTTCAACCGAAGACATGAATGATGAGTATTGTCCCACCCAAATATTTAGGACCCCAAATATAGGCCCACCTGTTTAGGACCCCCAAATTTACACTCACCCACCTTTGAATAATCATCATTATTTTTTTAAATTGAAAAAACTTTTGCCGGTGTCTGGGCGCGAACCATTAACCCTCGCGTTCGAAACTATGCGCCTAACGAATGTGGCTATTAAATTTCATAAGATTAGAATGATAGGAGAGGTATAAAAAAAATAATAGGATTGAGCTTGGTTTGAAGTGAAATATACATGATATTAGGTAATCTCTAGTATGCATAGGTACAATTTGACATCTACATGCGGAAGGCGGGATCGAAAGGCCTTAGCGTCTAGTATCTACGTAAAATTAGAAAAAATTCCAGCTACCCCCCCTTCATCCCCCACACAGCACTCCTCGTACTAAAAGTCATCCAATCATAGCAAACGACATATCGTTCGAAAGGCCTTAACGTCTAGTATATAAGTGAATCATATACAGGGTGGATCGAAAGTGTCTTTGGCAGGTAGGTCGACTTTAGCAAACGACATCTCGTTTGAAAGGTATTAACGGCTAATATATATATATATATACATGAATCATATACAGGGCGGATCGAAAGTATCTTTGAATGGTAGGTCGACTTTAGCAAACGACATCTCGTTCGAAAGGTCTTAACGTCTAGTATATACGCGAATCACCCATTATATAGAGGGTGGATCTTTCACATATGTGACGCATAGTGCTCTAGTGGCATCAGCATAAATATACAGAGTCTAGCGAAGAGTACAAAGAAAAAATGGTGCCAACTCAAACGTCACATGTCAAGCGTCACATGAAACGTCGATGCTGCAAGTCACATGTCAAATGTCAAACGTCACATGTGACGTCTATGCTGCAATAAGTGTGACAAAGAAGGAAGGGGCAGACAGAGAACGCATTCGCATCGATAGATCCCGTACGATGATACACCGTTCGCTAGGCACCGTAAGTTGTGACGTAATCGAGACTGATCCGTTACGATGCTAACAGTGCGATATACCAGGTTGGTTGAAAGTAGCTTGGATTTTAGAAATTGCTGTTGCTGCCAACCCCAAAACGTCACATCGTCACGTACTACGACAAACGTCACGTTAAACGTGTGTGGATAGGAGCGCTCTCTTTTGTAATTTGACTTCGAAAGAGTACAAACATTGGTTGGTAAATAAAGATATTTCTTAAAAAGTGAGGTTATGAAACAAATAGAAAATCTTAGTTTATTGGATGGGAGACAAGTGAGTTGTCAGACTTCGTATAAACTGGGTGTCTCCTGCAGACAATTACCGCAACTCACTTATCCATTAAGACGTATCCAACCTACGCCATGTTCAACAAAACAGAAGAGAATATAAAAAATGAAATCAATAATGTTTTTGTCATGACATGTGTAATATTAGTATCTGTCTTTGTTTTAATTTTAAAAATCGTAAGACGAAAATTTGAATCTTCATGTAATATAAAAGTTGATGAATATACAGAGTGTTTCAATGAAAACCCATGTTTCTTTAAAAAAACAACTTTATTTATAATGGTTATACAGTATTTGAAAACCAGTGGCGGAGGCGTTGTACATTTCTTTCGGTACATGAATATAGTCCAGAGGCGTGACAGGGGTTTGGATCTTGAACAAAGTTTCCAGTTGCACACGGCGTACCATCAAATTTGCAAACATCAATAATGTGTGGAAAAACACCAAATATGTGGCATTTTTTTTGCAGAAATTCCGCTTTTTGTTGACCCCGAACGTAAATGTAGTCTGCAGCATACAATAGCCTTTTTTCCAATATTTCATTCACTCTAGAATATTCTACATCTCCTGAAGAGTATCGAATACCATGCACATTCCTTTCCAAGTATGATGTAGTCTTTTTATCATCGTTACTTAATGTAGCAAACGGTTGCGGTGGCAAAAATATGTAATGTGAACTTTTGAAGCCGATTTCTATGGTGAGTTCTTTGGCAACGAAAAGTCCATCTACGACAAAGCCTTGAATGTCTACAAATGCTACTCTCATGTTGACGTCTGCTCGAACAGTAACTCATATCAACATCTAGTTCAAGCTTTTAACAATTTCGGTTAGGGGGAAGTATTCCATCACGCAATCGTGAATTATGATGCAATAGACTTTAGTATTTTCGGGAAAGCCTATGTTTGCTTCAATGTCAAGTTTTACATCTACTGTGGACGCCTTCATGCTTTCTTCCTGTTTCGAACAATCGATAACAAACAATGCCCGTTTCTTGAAAGAAGAATAATCTAGTAGGGGGCGCTTCTGTGTGGAGTTTGCGTAGTTGGGATAGAATTCCGTATAGTTAAAATATGCCTCATTGTAGTCAGTTTTAGCGAAATCCAATTGCATTCTTTCATTAGGCCAATAGTCACCATTAAGTGACAGTCTTATACTTTGCACGTCGGCATTGTCAAATAAAGTAGGATCGGCTGTAGTCACGTTACGTTTGTCGGTTTGGAAGAAGACAATAACAAAACGGGGTCTTTCAACTGAAGTAGATGTCTTGACAGCCCAAACTTCACGTCTTGCACCTTTAGTAATTGAGGGTAATTCGTGTAACTCCCACTTCCTAAATGGAATAACTATAGGTTGATCTTTTTGAATGGATTCCATGAGATTTATCTTTATATCATCATTGGGAAAGATATGTTTAACTTTTAGTTCAACACTTGTAATATTAATTTTAGCGGTTGTTTGGGAGAGCGTACCAAAGACATTCTTTTCCGTAATATAAATGCAATCATTATCATTTCGTGCTCGAACTAATCGTATCGTTTGTCGACCACATGTAATCATGGGATAATCGTTGAAAATGTTGAAAATATGTTTGAGGGGTATTTGAAGGTTGAAGGACTTGTCGCTGCCATTCAGAATAGGATCTTTCGGGTAATTCCAGCCGGCTATAGCCATATGATTGGAATCTTCTTGGTTATAACATGTCATAGCACGTACGGCGCTTACTATTCCAGGATCCCGAACTGTTTCCATTTCCCTGGCACTTTCACTGTACGTACATGAATCGAATAGGAATGCTCCAGCATTGTTTGCCAATTTTCACGTCACCAGCTCCGTGTGTTTCAAGCGAACCTTTAATGCGCAGCAGAGTTTCGCTCATTGCAAAGAACGAATCAACTTGATTAATGCTAAACTCCACAATGTCACTGCAATTGAATGATTTTATAAATGGAGCATAGGTTCTATATTCAGCCTTTCTAATTGAATCGTCAAACATCGGCTTACGATAGATATCGAACATCGAAGGCATGTTGTCGTTTTGATGAATACGTTTTCCATACGTGGTTGTCATTTTTTCAATTTAAACCCCAGCGATTGCAGAACCAATTTGTTTGCGAACGTGAGCTGTTTTAGCTTTGGCGACTGCTTAGCTAATGAAGTTGAAAGCTCTGCAGACTGTCTTTTATGATTGATTATTAGTCCCATCTGCTTCGCACTCTAAGCTCCAACACCAAAGTACTAAGCTCTCCACGAAAGTTTACAGGCTGACCGTCTTGGTCTAAGGCGATGACGGTGATATTGGTTATTTCACGTTGTGGTATAACGGGTAAGTAGAGCAAATTATGAGGAATTTCGTCGATGGAATATCCAGGATCTACTTGTATAACGAATTCGTAGATAGTATGTGCAGGTCTGTTTGCATCGAATGCTCCAGTGCTAATGTTACAATCGAAGCGGATACTGGATACTTTAATGATTTTGACGGGGAGATCTGAAGAGTGCGTTTTGTTAGCGTCAAGTATTTTCGGTGAAAATCCCAATATTCTCCCAAGACTATCAGTTTGCATAAAGGAAATTTTGTATTTACTTGAAATTTCACATTTCAACGTATTGTGATTGGGTTTTAGTGAAAATACCGGTCTAGTTGAATTGCTCGCACCCAACTTATCACAGATAAAATCTTCAAGGTCAGCAATTTCATACCATCCAATGGAAAAATCAAAACTTTGAAGCTTGTCTTTGGTATCGTAGTAGTAAAACGTACAATTTTCAATGTTTGGTATACTGTGATATGAATGAAAAGAACGTAGAGCTATTTCGTAATCATTCTTTGGATCGAGGACAATAGGGGTAGGAGGTTGAAAGGTGAACACGTGATAGGTGCTGTTAACTCTCAGCAACTGTGACATGATGACCAATGAAATTCGAGACAGGTTTGAATTTAAATATCTTTTTTTATTGTTTGTTTGCAAAGAAAACAAGTGGCTTGAGAACTCGGAGGTCCGTCACAATGCGTCGTCCAATCAGGTCGATTGTAATGGATGAAACAAGGCAGTCGTATTTGTAGTTCAAAATTTGCTCGATATGCATTGGGGAGCTTATGCCACATATCAAGCAATTCCGAAGTTCTTACCCACTCTATTAGATATTCAATGGGAAAGTACTTTAGTTCTTCGGCAGTAAAACTACTCAATGCTTTTCCATGGTAGATGTGTTCCGTCATTGTTGTAGAAATTTCAAACACAAATGACCGCAATTGATTTGATCATAGTTTTGATATTGTGTATTGTTGTAGAAAATTCGCGCACTTTTTCCGAGATATTTCCCATTCCCAGCTTCCTTTTCACCTTCATTCCGCCTGTCACAAGTAATGCAGCAGTTTTCTCCCCCAAAGAAGCGTCTTTTGATTTGACGCGAGCCCAAGCTTTATCTTCAAGTATCTGATCGGCTTTGTGTCGTTCCTCGAGACACTTATTCTTCCAGTAAGAAATATCGTGTTGTTTACAAGCTGCGTCCAAGGGGTTGATGCCCGGATCTCCACGATCAAGACGTTTTTCTAATTTTGTACCGGCTACAAAAAAAAATCAATTTTTTGCAAAAAGGGGTGGAGGGTAGTACTTACGTCCACAGTACTGATAGGTAGGCAAGTGAAGTTCAATAGGTAGTTCATTAATGAGAGAATTTAAAAGACCTTCTCCTCCCCACACCAACATTAAGACTGATACGCGTGAGTGGTGACACCTATATTTATACAATGCACTATGAAAAACAACACACACAATGAAGATAATTCAACAAGAGCAGACGATACCCATTTAAAATCTAGATTTCTTTTCAACGCCATCGATCGGTAAACATGGTAAATTGTTACCAAATTCTTTCCGTGCCATTATATGTGGTCCCAGTGGGTGTGGAAAGACGAATGTCGTGCTAGCGCTTCTATTTAATCCGAATGGTGCGAAATTCAAAAACGTTTATGTTTATTCAAAATCGTTATTCCAACCAAAGTACCAATTGCTGCAAGAAGTTATAGCACAAGTCAAGGGTGTTGGCTATTTTTCATTTAAAGACAATGAGGAAATAATAAGTCCAGATAAAGCTCGGCCTAATTCTGTCTTTTTATTCGATGATGTTGCATGTGATGGTCAACAGAAAATTCGTGATTATTACTCCATGTGCAGACACTGCAGACATAAAGAGATCGATGCCGCATATCTTTGTCACACATATTCAAAAATACCGAAACAGCTTATACGCGACAATTGTAATGTAATTGTTTTATTCAAGCAAAATGAGGTGAACTTGAAACATATATTCGACGAACACGTATCTCCAGACATGACCTACGACATATTTAAAAATATGTGTTCATTGTGCTGGTGTGACCGTTATGGTACTTTGGTAATTGTGAAGAATTTCCCCTTCAATGATGGTAGGTATCGCAAAGGATTCGATAAATATATAAAATTGTAAAATGCGCCTTTAGTCTACACCAATATGTCTGATGATAAGGTTGCTACTGCATTGCCCAAGAAAAAAGTGTCTGAACTTGCCAGATCGATTCGCAAAAAATACTTGGCGTTGAAATTGGGTAAATCAGAGCAAAATGATCAATAAACTATTCAAGCCAATATCCAAACCACTTGAAGAAATTGTGCAATCCTCAAAGACATTACAAAAAACGATTACAAATTCAAATCCAAAAGAGGAAATAAAGAAGGAAGAAGAAGAACCTGATGATGTGTTCACACCTTTTCTCGAAACGGAACCGGTGGCCGAAACCAATACCAATAATATTACACATTCTCCAGAACAGATGCGTCCCGAAATTTCTCAGGAAGCTTTCGCAGACTATTTGGATCAATATCCTCCCATCAGTCATCAGTTCATTGAAGATTACTTCCAAAAAGATGATAAAATTGATAAAAATTATGGTCCGATATACAATGATGAAATCGGTTGGTCATTAGGCAAACGTCGAATTGCGTTTGATGGAAAAACCGGTAATATAAACATACTACCTGAGAAAAACAAAGGAGGAAGATATGTAATTGGATACACCACGCTTGTATGAGCTTCTATTTTACCGAGACCCCAGTTACAATGATCAAGATTTACAGAACTATAAAAATCTTTTGACAGCAACTGAAGTTCATTTAGACACGTTAGATCGTCTTAAGGTCTCAAGTACTGAAAAATATCACTACATCATAAAACCTTTATTCAAAACAAAATCTCTAACAACGAATAGATCGTCTCAGGTATTGACTCGTCTAAAATCGATTCCTTTAGCAAAAGGAAAAGGTATCGATCGCTTAACATATAATGATAAACCTATGGAGTATATTTATTGGGACGATGCCAATGAATTAGTGGATCGTTAGAAGTTGTTGATTGATTCAAAAGAGGCAGGTAATACGTCACACGACAACGAAATAGTAGCAATTATCAATGAGCTCAAGGAGGCTGATATAATAAAATAATACAAGCTGAATCTTGTTCATTTCAATTATGTCTGTCGATAAATTCGGACATAGACATCAAACGCCCTATGCGCGTTTACCAGCGAAAATAACGTTTCCTCATACACCGGATGGTAATATGGATATTGAAAATGTGAAAATTTGTAATGTTAAGGAACCGACAACAGATAGTGACGCTGCAACAAAAAAATATGTTGATGTGCGTACTATCAACTCACCATTGATTCAAACACACGGTGTGATGCTGCAGCAACAAGACCATATTATAAAGGATTTAGAAGTAGGATTGAACGAAATAAGAAATGAGCTTCATAAGACTGAAATTCCCCTATTACAGGCGAATATTGACAACTTACAAAATAAAACTAACGAAATTAATGCATTCATTTCGCGAAATCCCCCTGTAGCAGGTAGGGATATGGCTACGAAGAAATACGTCGACGAATCAATTGCCACAGCAAAAGCCTTTATTCGAAAAGAATTTACTGCTTCTACGAATGCAAGCATACGTGAATTGAAAAAAGAATTTGCAGAAAATATTAGAACCGTCTCTGATTTGAAAAGTAACATTTCAGATATTGAGAACAATATTAAGATTATGGATACGAATAACCATAACCGCATTCACAGTCTGGAGCTGAAGCTTGCCGGTACATAATATGCACACCAAGGAAAAAATTCAACAGGTAAATGAGCTGCATAAACCGATTCGGAAAAAATTCCCTCGGAGACGCACTGTTATTAAGGGCCTTGATGATATCTGGCATATGGATCTTGCGGAAATGAGAAATTTTGGATCCCAAAATAGGAATCATAAAATGATACTAGTCATTATCGATTGCTTTTCTAAGTTTGTGTGGACACGCCCACTAAAGACGAAGACCGGAGAGGAAATCACTCGAGCATTCTCGGACATTCTCGCTCAAACTAGACGAATACCAAAAAATCTGCAATCTGATCAGGGGAAGGAATTTTACAACAAATTTAAAAACTTAATGAAAAAACACGGCATAAATCATTATAGCGTATTTAGTACGATGAAGGCTTCTATGGCTGAGCGTGTTATAAGAACTTTGAAATCCAAACTCTACAAGTATTTCGGTTTAAATGGCACCTACAAATGGATAGACATTCTACCCAAAATTACTCACGAATATAACAATACAAAGCATTCAACAACAAAATATAAGCCTTCTCAAGTCAACAAATCCAACGAAAAATCTATTTTGAATAACACCTATAGCCATTTAAAGATAGCAGGCCCGCTAAAATTCAAAGTCGGTGACATTGTGCGCATATCCAAGGCTAAACATGTCTTTGAAAAAGGTTATACACCGAATTGGTCTACAGAACTATTCAAAATTATCAGAGTTAAAATAACCAATCCTGCTACGTATTTACTCGAAGACATGCAAGGCACACCAATCAGCGGCTGCTTCTATGATGAGGAACTGCAGAAAACATCGAATCCTGACATATTCTTAGTGGAAAAAATTCTCAGGCGTAAAAGTAAGAAAATGTTCGTGAAATGGTTGGGCTTAGACAAAAGCCATAACAGCTGGATTGATAGAGCTGATGTTTTATAGCGTAGGAGGCCACACACACAGGCTATAAATCGAAGTGAGCTTCAGATCACAAACTCAGTTAGCAGCATGAGTTCTCAAGATGCCAGTAGTAGTAGTGATGAAGACATTATCTACACTGCAGAGATTGATAGAATTTTGGAAAACTATGAGTCTGCTGCAAAGTCTGAAAATGTCTACCTGCTTCCAACACAATATTCAATTACCGGTTATGAAGTGAAATGTGGCATTAGCCTGGCAAGATCGTTTACGCCTGCTGTTATTCTATCTCAGCAGCTCAAGTTCAGCAAAATATCTTTCAGTACTTATGAATGGAATACCTTTATCTCAATAATGACACAACAGATGAACGATTTCTTTCATACCGTAGGCGAGTTCCAAACTGATTCGTTACCATGTGGAGATTACTGCACCATCACCCCATTAAATTACGATGACTGTAAGGTAATTTTAGTCAAGAAACATGGTGTCGAGTATAACATGGATGAAGAAGAAGTCTCACAAATTTTAGAATTGAATAATTTGATTCTACAACGTATAGCTATGCTAGAGAATTTAAATTTTTGTCAATATTATTATAATGTTTTGGATTTCTGTAAAAATATCATCTCTGAAAATCTAAGTCCTTTACAAATTTTATATTTATTTTGTTCCATAACACCAAACGATATGTTAAACAACGCTCTTAGAGAATTTGTATACTTTTATAAACTCAAAGTTATCAATGATTTGAATAAATAGTTATATATAAGTGCATGTCTCTTTTCTTCGCACTAGCCCTCAAAAAAAACACCTGTTGAAAGTAATATTTTGTATCTAAAAAATAAATAAATTTACAGCCACAATTTTAAATGCGGTATAAAACTTATAAGTAGATACACAAAATAAGAAGTAAATATTCAATTCTCTTGGATTTCAAATGATGTTAAGGGATTGGGCTTCCCAACGTCTATTTCCCTTTTGTACGTGATATTATACTTCAAGCAGCTGAAAGCTGTCACGTGCGGCCGGTATGCTTCTGTCACCCTCTGAGGGAGGAATACAGCCTTATCTTCTAGTTCCAGCAGTACTGCTTCCCCAAATTTTGTCTTGACAATTTGACCCGCTGTTATTTTGAATGGTGTATCTTTAGGCAGATCGGTCAGTTTCACAACTGCCTTTTTTTCCATAAGAGATACATCGTTTAGTTTAGTGAGGTCCATCTATACAGGAATGAAATCACATAAAATTTGATGATAATTGAAAACGCGGAAACAATTACTGCTTTTATAAAAAAGTTGTTAAAAACTAACCTTTGTTTCACACACTTGTTTGGCTTCTCAGTAAAACTACTATCTCCGGCTTGCGTTGAAATTTTAAGGTTGGCTTCTAAGCAAAAACTACTTTCTCTAGCTTGTGTTTGCTTATTTATATGTTTTTCCCACCGTGTGCAAAAACACGCGACTAGAATAGTGAGTTTTTGTGGTGTGATTTCCTGTTGTATCGAGTAGACTTATTATCTACTTTATGTTTTTGTGTTTAAATTTTAGATTGTAACTTCCCATTTACAACGGTTATTGTAGATAAAAAGTTCTTATGTCACATATTTGGTGTTTTTTCCACACATTATTGATGTTTGCAAATTTGATGGTACGCCGTGTGCAACAGGAAACTTTGTTCAAGATCCAAACCCCTGTCACGCCTCTGGATTATATTCATGTACCGAAAGAAATGTACAACGCCTCCGCCACTGGTTTTCAAATACTGTAATACCATTATAAATAAAGTTTTTTTAAAGAAACATGGGTTTATATTGAAACACTTTGTATATTCATCAACTTTTATATTACACGGAGATTCAAATTTTCGTCTTACAATTTTTAAGAAAATTTTTAAAATTAAAACAAAGCCCACTAAACATGTAATGTTACAAAATATTGCCACGATATTATGTAGGGCTTGCTATCGTAAAATGATAATATAACATTGCATAAGGCTCAATGCTATATTTCAGTTTTAAACTTAACAGAAAAAACTACTGGCAAGTTGTATATAAGTTATAAAGCGAGCTATTGATTGAGTTTCAAGTGCAATGTTGCATCAGCCATGAAAATTCATTGTAAATGCAACATTACAGAAACTATCTAAAAACAATGTTAGTGCAAGCTACATTTGGAACTATCGATTAAATTTGAATTGCAATGTTGCACTGAGTTTGAATTTCCATGATATTTACAACAATACATAAGTTAACTACAAACAATATTGACATTACCTAGGAAATGCAATATATTTTTAGTTTTCAATTGCATCATCGCAAAAATATATGAACTGATACGCTAGGACAATTTTAAATAGTGAACATAAAAGAAACTTGAAATAATATTTCATCGATTAGGAAACCAACCAATTTTGTATTTCATGCTCTTGAGGCGATGCCACCTAACGGGGTGACATTTGAGCAAGGAGCAAGCAGTAGTGTATATTATCTCTGAGTAGCACCACGCGGGATTCATTTTGCAATATTGTTGTTGTGCGTTGCGTTGGCTTTGTTTTGGTTATATACGTTTATTTATTTAGTGTTGAAGCAGCAAAATGGATAATTCTCATAAATCTATGGCATCTTCATCCAAGGTAAGGTTATACATAATTTATTATTTTATAGGTTAGGATGGTCGGATGTGCTCTAAATACGTTTAGTAGGAAAATATTTGTTTCTCCTCATTTTGCGAATGAATCTGATAGTCTGATAGTCGTTTCGTGTGCATCTTATTATGCAGGTGAGTAGATATACTGAACGAAAACCTACTTGAAAAACATTGTGTTCAAGTTATTCTTCCTGCTGCATTGACTAATACTGTTCAGTTCAATATAGCAAAAGCACAGGCATATCAGATAACTCTACTACATTAGTTGTGTTGAGATAGTTGAGACCAAGTGCTGTATAGATATGTATGTAAGGTTCTATAGAGTAGGTAGTAGATTCAGTTGTCAAACTTCAAGGTGAACATTCCATTCAATGATTTTTTTGTTGCAGGTACCTGATAGCAAGACCGAAGAGATTTTATTTTTTATTTTGACATCTCAATGAGTGTACCTATTTGTTTTTTTTTAAATATTTTCATTAAAGTTTTATATTTGAATTTTTGTCTTTTTAACCATTTTAACCCAATACATTTATGGATATTTGAAATTAACAGCTTCCCATAAAAGAAGCAAAAAAAAAATTACTAAATATTTATTAGGTAAGTACATATATCAATCCATTTCAGTAGTTGCTGCAATATTATCAGAAGGTGACATTTTTAATATCACATTTGCAATTTTCCAGTACATTATATGCAATGTTGCAGTAACCTTGCTGGAATAATTGATAATGACACATACCATTTGTAATATTGCTGAACGTCCGTTTCAGTAGTTGCTGAACCGTTGCAGTGAGGTAGCAGAAAACTCTGTTGTAACATTACACATTACCATGAAAGGTAACTGGAATATTGAATAAATGTTACTTTGCTTAGTGGGAGACAGATACTAATATTACACATGTCATGACAAAAACATTATTGATTTCATTTTTTATATTCTCTTCTGTTTTGTTGAACATGGCGTAGGTTGGATACGTCTTAATGGATAAGTAATTTGCGGTAATTGTCTGCAGGCGACACCCAGTTTATAGGAAGTCTGCTCCACGTTTGACGACGTCTCCCATCCAATGAACTAAGATTTTCTATTTGTTTCATAACCTCACTCTTTAAGAAATATCTTTATTCACCAACCAATGTCTGTACTCTTTCGAAGTCAAATTACAAAAGAGAGCGCTCCTATCCGCACACGTTTGACGTGACAACGTGACGTTTGACGTAGCACGTGTCGATGTGACGTGATAACGTGACGTTTGGCGTGACAACGTGTCGTTTGACGTGACAACGTAGCACGTGACGATGTGACGTTTTGGGGTTGGCAGCAACAGCAATTTCTAAAATCTTATTACTTTTAACCAACCTGGTATATCGCAGAAAATCACATTAATAACAGCATATTTAAAAAACTCCAAGCTACTTTCAACCAACCTGGTATATCCCACTGTTAGCATCGTAACGGATCAGTCTCGATTACGTCACAACTTACGGTGCCTAGCGAACGGTGTATCATCGTACGGGATCTATCGATGCGAAGCGTTCTCTGTCTACCCTTACCTTCTTTGTCACACTTATTGCAGCATAGACGTCACATGTGACGTTTGACATTTGACATTTGACATGTGACTTGCAGCATCGAAGTTTCATGTGACGTTTGAGTTGACACCATTTTTCTTTGTACTCTTCGCTACACTCTGTATATTTATGCTGATGCCACTACTAGACGTTAAGACCTTTCGAACGAGATGTCGTTTGCTAAAGTCGACCTATCATTCAAAGATACTTTCGATCCATATATATGGACGCATGTAACGTTTTGTACACTCCGCTACACTCTGTATATGTTAAACCTGCCTAAGATACTTTCAATCCACCCTGTATATGATTCACTTATATACTAGACGTTAATGCCTTTCGAACGATATGTCGTTGGCTCTGATTGGATGACTTTTAGTACGAGGGGTGTTGTGTGGGGGTTGAAGGGGGGTAGCTGGAATTTTTTTCCTAATTTTACGTATAATCTAGACGTTAAGGCATTTTAAACGAGACGTCGTTTGCTCTGATTGGATGACTTTTAGTATGAGGGGTGCTGTGTGGGGGATGAAGGGGGGGTAGCTGGAATTTTTTCCCAATTTTACGTATAATCTAGACGTTAAGGCCTCTCAAACGAGACGTCGTTTGCTATGATTGGATGACTTTTAGTATGAGGGGTGCTGCGTGGGGGATGAAGGGGGGTAGCTGGAATTTTTTCCTAATTTCACGTATAATCTAGACGTTAAGACCTTTCGAACGATATGTCGTTTGCTATGATTGGATGACTTTTAGTACGAGTGGTGTTGTGTGGGGGATGAAGGGGGTATCTAGAATTTTATCAGTATTTTTCTCGTCGACCCTATGACGTTAACTATCCAATAACGTGCGCATGCGTAAGTCGATGATGATTTACCCCCACCACTTTTAGCCTCAATTTCGCTATTTTCGAGTGGCTCGATTTTAACGATTTTCTTATGGAGATTCCCATGTTAGCGCCTCCGCCATGAGCTTGAACTCTTGCTGCATAATTACTTGTCGATAGCGACCTAATGATAGCTCTGACAAAAACAGAACCTAGAATTAACCTACTGGTTCTGAACAAGCAATCGCAAGTGTCTCATTGGTACTTACTCTTATTTTATAATTTTTTATAGTTTTTTTGATAAAACACTTATTATTTTAATTTCAAATTAAAACAAAAGGCTTTTAAGTACATAATGTGCTTTTTTTATTTATTGAAAATGTAAACGGAGGGGGGCATGAAAAAATTATTAATAGTCTGGGGAGCCTCAACAAAACAAAGGTTGGGAAACCCTGCTCTAAAGAATAGTTTCCTGTATTTCTTTTAAATCCAAAGGGTTTATCCAACTTGGAAGAGGCTAAGCCATAACTTGTTCAGCTACCCAGCCGATTTGTACCGTACTTGATTACCTGACCGGCTCTGACCTTTATGTCCCTTACTTTATTTTTCCCGATATTTTGCCTGTCACTGTTGATATATAAATTAAATAGATTACAGAGTATTAATAAACAAAAGGTTTGAAGTCCTGTTTTATTCGTCATTTGCCGTATCTTAACACTTGGAGTACCGATATTTGGCTCGTCCGAATTGTATATAATTAATTAAAGTAAATTAAACAAGACCCCAGTCCCTTGGAATGAGACACAGACCATAGAGTAAGCCGATAGCCATGGCCAACCCTCCGCTGAATGTACACGACTGGAAGGTGTGCTTTGGGAACCGAGGAGATCCCGCTGCTTTCATAGAAATAATTGAGGAGATCTGTACCGCAAAGGATGTTCCGAAAGATAATTTGCTTTTGATGCTACCAGAATTATTGTCCGGTAAACCAGAACTATGGTACCGAAATAACTGAAGCAGATACATCAACTGGAAAGAGTTTGAAACCGATTTCGGCATTTTCTTTTATCCCGTGAATTACGAAGAAGACTTAGAAGCTGAGATAGGCCGCCGAACTTCAAACTCTGATGCGACGACAAGGGAAGCTAACTCCCGAACAAAAGTTAGCCTGGCTGTACCGCAACCTGTTGCCCAAATATCGGCTGCAAATCAGAAAAGGATACTTTGACAATTTTTCCACATTCTGTCAGGTGGTGAGGGAATATTAGCTCCTCAGGAAGGAACTCCAGAATGTACCCAGCCACGGTGGACTGAACCGTAGACAAGTCCGACCTCAGCCTATAAGTTCATCCCACAACTCGACTCCTGTTTCATCCAGCGCACCCGTCAACCGCCATCCGATAATACTCTCCAGCCGGCTGGATCATCTTCCCGGCAAATCACCTGTTTCCGTTGCGGTGAGTCTGGAGATTTCCGCAATCAGTGTTTAAACCCTCAGAAGATATTCTGCTCATGTTGCCGTAAGGAAGGAGTATTCTCGAGATACTGTTCCTGCAGGAGGGAGGAAAACTAGTCCGAAGTTGTACCGAAGAGAGACCGACACAGCTTCCGCAAATCTTTGCCTCTCATACCGAACCGCCCGCAGAAATAAACGATCCCCGACCGCACATAGACGTCGAAATTGGAAATCAGAAATTCCAAGCTTTGTTAGATACCGGAGCAGTAAAATCATACATTGGTGATCAAGTAGCTAAGACATTTTCCCGAATAAAGCAAACTACTGGCCGTCAAGCAATGAACGCCCGTTTAGCTAATGGAAATTTAGTCTCCATCACCGATATGTATGAGCTGACATGGAAGATCAATGGAGGGTTCGTTGGAGCATTTCCCCGGATTAATAACCGACATTGTATTGGGACATGATGTCATACAGAAGAATAGTTTCCGTCCAGAGTTAGGAGCCGGGAAAATATACGTAAATGATAAATTAGTGGGGTGTTCACAAATGGCTAGTCCTGTTGGAATATTGGATGCCGTGAAGCCGCCTAGGAAGGAAATCGGTGACGCTGCACCGATTATATGCAATGAAGATACCAATCATCGTCTTACTGAAGACCGCCATTTTGAAAATCTGTCTGTTTTCGAAGTCTCTGCGTCCTCCCTGGAGTTAGGGGTCGACAAGTAGCAAATTATTTCCGAAGTCTCTGTATCTTCCCTGGAGTTCGGGGTTGACAAAGAACAGTCCGTTCTTGAAGTATCTGCGTCCTCCATGGAGTTAGGGGTCGACAAAGAGCAAATTTATTCTGAAGCCTCTGCGTCTTCCTTGGTGTTAGGGGTTGACAAGGAGCAAACCGTTTCTGTAACCTCTGCGTTCTCCCTGGAAAATTTAGGGAATGACGAGAAGTATGATTATATAGGCTGTCCGTTGGAAAGCATAGTTCCACTTACAGAGCGAAATTTATCAAAGGAACAAACAGACAAATTAAACACCTTCCTAGACCGAGAGTTACCGAAATTTGGATCCTTACGAGGTCCAACTACGCTAGTTGAGCACGAAATCCGTTTGCTGCAACCACGCCCGATCAAGCAGAGATACCGACCACAGAATCCGAAAATGCATGAAATTTGCAACGCTGAAATAGACGCCATTTTAGCAGAGGGAGTGATCGAACCCTATACGAGTCCGTGGAGTTCCCCGTTCGTAATTGTCAAGAAAAATGATGGGAAAAACCGCTTCTGCATTGATTTCCGCAATGTTAACGAGGTAACAATGAAGGATGCCTACCCACTTCCGTTTATTAATGGATAAATTGCGAAAAGCCAAGTACATTTCCAGGTTGGATTTGAAGAGTGGACACTGGCAAGTTCCGTTAACACCCGAAAGCAGACCTATTACCGCATTTACCGCAGCGGGACGTGAATTGTTTTAATTCACGGTACTTCCATTTGGATTACATTCCGCACCTGCTACATTCCAGAGACTGGTTGATAGATTAAAATGTCCAGATTTGGACTCTTGCGCTTTTGCGTATCTGGATGACGTCATCGTGCTGGGGGAAACGTTCGATCAACATTTGGAAAATCTGTTCGATTACGGGGAGCACGGCTGAAACTGAGCCCGCAGAAATGTCATTTCTGTCCATCGTCCATGAAATACTTAGGCCATGTAATTACTGGAGATGGAATCCGTACCGATCCAGAGAAGGTATAAATTTACAGCACTGAGAAATCTCCGAGAACTGAGAAAATTTTTGGGAGTTGCCTCTTGGTACAGGAGATTTGTACCTTCCTTTTCAGAAAAGGTGGTTCCGTTGACGAAATTACTCCACAAATCTCAGCGATGGAAGTGGGCTGAAGAGAAGAAGCGGCTTTCGCTAAAATCAAAACATGTTTGTCCGAAGCAACCGTCTTAAGTTGTCCTGATTTTGGTTGGTCATGAACACGTGGTAGCGTATACAAGTCGCACCCTGTGTCCGACCGAGAAAAATTACTCCGTCACCGAGAAAGAATGAATTGCCATTATTTGGGGGATTGAAAAGATGCGTCCTTATTTAGAGGGCTACCATTTCACGGTTGTAACCGATTATCAATCTCTTAGACGATTGCATTCCATATCTAGTCCGTCCGGACGTTTAGCGAGGTGGAGTACTTTTCTACAACAGTATGATTTTGAGATACAGTACCGTAAAGGTGCTCTAAATCGTGTGGCCGACGCTTTGTCAAGAAACCCGCTACCATTGACCGCCGAGACCGATCCAATGTCTGCACTATGTTTGACCGATGTAACCGCCAAATGTTCGTTGTACCGGAACAGAAAGGAAGAGGTCATGAAGGATCCAGAGAAGTTTCCGGACTACTGCATAAAAGAAGACCGTCTATACCGCGATTTCTGGGATATAAACGACTTCAGAGAGCCAGAAATGTCCGATCCTTGGAACCTGTGGATAGCAAAGCCCACCCGAACCCGAATCCTGAGAGACAACCATAATGCTCCAAGCGCCGAACACCTAGGGATTGCCAAATGTATGAGGTCGTACTAGTCATTTCTCCAGTTATATATGACTTGCGCGACGAAAAAGGAAAGCGGTGTAACCGAATACATATAAAAGATTTAAAACCCGCCAATGAGTGAAAACAATTTTTTTCGTAGCATGAACGACCGTAACCGACCGCCCCAACATGCGACGCCAGTATCCCGAGCATTCATCCCTCTGACCGGTGATCTCTGCTGGATATGTGGAACAGCTGGTCACCGCTGTGAGAACTGCAGCCGGCCGTATGTTTTATTTTGTTTCCGTTGCGGACAAGTTGGCCTGATATCCAGAGAATACCCGCCGTCCAATGTAGCATCGTCCCTGAACGTCCCCGACCCGCACTGGAAGTAGCCGGACCCTGCTCCAGGACGTATCGCCGGCAGTCGTCCGGTGGAAGAGGACCACTTGATCCAGACCGCTCAGCCCAAGGCCGACGCCCCAGGCTGTGAGACCGCTACAGTCTGAAACCCAGTTTATTGTGTTTACTCATTTTCGGGTATATTATACAGGTTGTCCCGGGACAAGTGGGAAAAAAGTCAGGAGCGTCTAATCTGACCCAAAATAATGTTAGTACTTCATATAAACTTTTCCTATGCGGGCCCTCGTTTTCGAGTTATAGACATCCAAAGTTTTAATTTTGAATTTGGTTTTTATTTTTATTTTTTGTATTAGTTATTTTATCTTCATATAATTCACCGCAAAGCTATAATGTTTATTTTGAGAAGATAAACAGATTTACAGTAGTGCCTTGAAGCCATGATGGAAATTATCGAAATTGACTTCCCCACACATTAAGCTGACGAAAAGGTACTCCTGTTGGAATTCGATCAAATAAGCCGTTTGGCTAATATTTACAGTTTTATTATTGCACTACGTACCAATTCACGCATTCACCATTTTTATAAGTACACAACGAGGTTAAACTAACTTATTAATACGATGTGCAAGATTCACCCACAGAACTACGAGAAAATAATTTAACGATAGCAGAAGATAAAAAACGTTTTAAAAGTGTTTTTACCGTTTATCAAGTAACCATAGGATTAGTTGTCAAACGTTGCGTAGAATAATTCGTAGTCAGTACTTGTCAATAATTCATAAGTCCTTAATTTAACAATCACAATGGCAGAATTCACTTTTATTGAGTACGCTGATATGCATTTAATGTATGGACTGGCTTCTCGAAACTATTTAGAGGCCAGAAGGCTTTATGCAGAACATTTTCCAAACAGAACATCGCCAGACAGACGAATGTTTGAGCGTATTGATCTCAGGTTACGAGAAACAGGTATGAATAAGTAAATGTAATTTTCCATGTATACAAAACAAAATTTTAAATTTTAGGAAGTTTTTTGCCAAAAAAAGGTGGAGAAGGTCCAGTACGAAGCGTACGTACTATGGCAGTTGAACAAGACTTGTTAAATGCAGTTGATAATGAACCATCAACGAGTTTACGAAAATTATCAAGAGAACATAACGTCTCGAAATCAGTTGTTCATCGCGTCCTAAAAGAACAGCTGTTATATCCTTTTCACATGAAAAAATTACACAGTATGACAGTGGCTCATTATACACACATTAAGCTAACGAAAAGGTACTCTTGAATTCGAGAACCACATTTATTTGGGTATAAAAAAAATATATATAAACTCTTTATCTATCTCATTTATTAAAAATAATAAATACAGAAAAGTTACTTTAGCGCCAGATCCAAAGAGAGTAGGGGTTTCTTGTTCCCGATTGATATTTTGATCTAGGCAAGTTAAACAAAATAAAATAAACAAAGTTAAAAAAAAAAATAAAGTTATAAATCAAAATAAAATAAAAAATATAAATAAATTAAAATTAAATTATTGTAAAATTATCAAATAAAATCATAATATTATAAATATGTTTCCACCAAAGATAGCCACTACAAATTCAGCGACTATACGAAAAATGTCGTGGCTTCTGGACAGTTTGAATGGAATATCTTTTGCATACCATGTCCTAACTCAAGTTTAAAGGAGCAGCTTAAATCGCTTCTTACACGTGTACTTTCTATTTATGAATAATAAAAAACGTTTTATTTGTTTATTTTCACTCCTTAAATTACAACTTCATTATTCAATCGAAAACATTCACAATATATAAGTATGTGTTATATTTTATATGAAAACTAATACGTTATTTCCCCCAATCCGGCTGTAGTTTCGTGGCTTAGGGTTTGCACTGGGGTAAACGATGCTGTAGGGCTAACCGGACAATGTGCTCACCAAGCAGCAGTGTGCGCGAATCCAAGCGCATCTCCTCGAGGAGATGTACAAGCCTGGCACCTCGGTACCACACTCGTTTGCCCGGGGAGCCTTTATGGTGACCTGTACAGACGGGGGCTCTCTGGCTTGGTTTGAAAAAGCCGTGGGCAGGGTTAGGCTGGAGGGCTTGACGCTCAAGATCATTGGGCAGTCGGCCCTTGAACGCCTGAAAAGGGCAACGGTTTGGGTACGGTGTAGATCGAGTCGCCTCCACAAGAGGTACTCAGAAAAATCCGGGCGGGCCACCGGGCTCTGAGGACCGAAGGGCGGGTGATTCGGGCCTCCCGATGGGACGCTGTCTCTCAGAGACAGAACATCGTATTGGGGCTCGATCTTCGGTCGTTGGAGGTGCTTGAGCGCACAAAGGGGGAAGTCCGGTATGGGCTCGGGAAGATAAAATTTATCTTCTCGGGAACTACCGAGATCCCCCCGTAGTAAATAATGGGTAAAGGAGGTACCTTGTCAGATCTTATCTTTGATGTCTGTTTGCAGGGACCTGAAATTTACCCAGATAAATTTGCAGCATTGTCGGGCTGCTGCGGGAGTAATCGCGCAACGGATGGCACCACTGATTTTCAGCTACTCAACCGAGGGACGACGCCGAAATTCCGGAATAGGATTCGGGCTGAAGTCTTGGATGTGACGATTGCGTCAAGTACCGTGGTTAGTATGGTAAGGGACTGGCATGTTAATGATGATCACAGCTATATATGTTTCAGATACAATGTTGATGTTGAAGAACAAGCGGTAAAGTATAGAAACCCTAGGACTACCAACTGGGAACGGTATAAACTGGATCTCACGAGGAGGCTCGATGGATTCCCTAAGTGTCACAGTAATGAAGATGAGATTGATTGGGACGTAGCTGAGCTGGGCTCGAGTATAGTCTCGTCTTATGAAAAGAGCTGCGCGGAGGAAACGAGGAAAGGGGGGTAAGGGCCACAAGTGGTGGAACAACTCTCTGGACTCGCTGCGGAAGCAAACCCGGCGCCTATTTAATAGGGCTAGAAAATGAGAGTCTGATCTGGACTGGGAAACATACCGCCAGAAACGAAATGAATATAAGGGCGCTGTTAGGCTGGCTCGGAGGGATGCTTGGCGGGCCTTCTGCGAGGATATCGTTTCGGTATCTCAAATGTCAAGGCTACGTCGAATCTTAACGAAGTCTCCTGGCTGTGCTCTTGGCTGCCTGGAAATCGCACCGCGTGTTTTCACGGAAACTCCGGGGGATACCTTGCAGAACCTGATTGAGACTCACTTCCCCGGTTGTAAGGCAGTCGGGCAGGAGGGTCCTGACATGGGGCGTGTGGGAACAAAACGACCATGTAAGAGCGACTATATTCTAGCTCAAGAAATAATTACCTACGAGCGGAGTACTTGGGCTATACGTACGTTTAGCCCCTACAAATCTCCGGGGAATGACCCAATCTTTCCAGCTCTGCTTCGTGCTATCGTGCACTTCCTTCAGTAAACGTTCATGTTCCCGGTTCTTTAATGTAACACTACACGATAGCAGGGTTTTCACACCTCTCTTTTTCACTAAAATCACTTCACCTTCAGTCAAAGTCTCATTGCATATGAAGCAACAAGAACTCACGGAGTCTCCTGCACTCTCCATCGTATTATTACTTCACTTTTCAACTGAATCATGAATTCTACAATGTTCCGGAGGGATTTCGAGGTCGAAAAATTATATTTGTCATTACCACCTCATTACATACAACATATAAAAAAATCAGAACTACCCGATCCGATGCAAGTGAAGATCCCTTTTATGGTGCGATTTCCATGGATTACTGTAGCTTTTGCAAAACGATAGAGAGTCATTGAAAGAGCATTTCATGTAGTAGCCTGTACTCTATGCCTTATGATTCTGATATTTCCGTGTTGTTTTTGAAATTTTCGTGCTGCATTGCATTGAGATTCGAAATCAGTATAAATAATAAAAGAACATTTTTGCTTATACAGCGTGTCCACGGATGGGGTATCCTGTAAGTGAAAAATAATTCTTTATAAAAGGGTTTGGTTGTTCTGAAACCCAATAAAAATAAAATTCATGTTTTTCAAAACCCGTCTCATTTTATAGCCAGTTTTATGAAAACCGTATGAATGTTTGTACTAGGTTCGAAAATAATGTATTAATATAGTGAGTGACATTCACGATGTACCAAGTAACTGTCAACTTTTATAAATAATTTTCAAATTGTCATTCTTTAATAAATATTTGACAACAATGTTAACTATTCAAGAATTTCAATCACTATCTAAAATAACAATACAGAATAATAATGTAAGAAACACTAAGTAAACAAAAAACATCTATTCAATATATCCTCCCCCAGCTTCAAGACATCTCTCAATTCTCTTTCTAAATTCTTTGTAAGTATCTCGCAGCATTTGCTTTTTGAAATTTTAACTTTGAATAAATAAAGCGCAAAAAATGTTTCTTCACTTCGAAAAATACTTTTTAAAAAACGAAAAACTACAAAATTGAGACGTTTATTATAGTAAGGTTAAAAACAATCTGTCTTTATTCACAATTTGTGTAAATTTATAAGATCTGGTATAAATGCTTAGTTAACTAAAATTGATGTTAACGTTGACGGTTTACGTTTCGTAACTCCTCCGGCCTAAGAGAGAACTATGGAGTTTCTTCAGAGTTCGAAATCACTGGAAAATTCTTGAAGTCCTTGTTTGCCTGGTTTTTTGTATTTTTCTGACTGGTTTTCTTATGTTTTCTTCTAATGATATTGACAGCTAGTAGAACTATGCTTGAAAAAACTATAACATATAATAAAATAGTGTAGAAGCTAATGTTTTGAAAATTTACAGAAGGTAAGTCCAATTTTGTTAGTTTGATTTTGTCTTCTTGAAGCACATTTTGAATATTACTAAGTTCGTCTAAGTTCACTGAATCTATTTGCACTTTACTTAAGTTAAAAGAGTTCGCTTTTGAGTTTTCATTTGAAAATTGTAACTTGGGAAGTTCTACACTTTTAAAATTTGGCATTTTACTTGCAAAAGTCTTCAATGTAATATTGTTTATTGAAACTACACACTGATTATTTAGTTCAATTATATAACTACCGTTTAATGGGATATTGTTTATTACTTTACCACATTTTTGGGAGGCAACCACATGAGATGGAGTGATTACTATCCATTGGTTTTCTTCTATTTTCTGAATTTTGGTATTACTGATTTTCGCTGGAATTTGTTGACATGTGTTTATTGATTGATAATATTTAATAAGTTGGACTTCACAAGGTACATGAAAAGTCATTGGTAGCTTCTGAAGATCTGTGCATAGGAATTCTTCTTGGGATACTTCTTCACAATTTGAGTCTGAGAAGGCGTAGTATTGCTCATTTAAAAGGATAAATTTTGACTTTGGTATAATGGTTTTGAAGGATTGTGTTGATGGAGTGGGTAAAGAATAAAGATGATAGTAATTGTATTCTGAATTTTCAACAATAGGTACTTCAAGTATAAACATAATTTTGTTACCGTTACTATAACTTTTAATTTCAATAATTTTTTCGAGTAGTAAAATATTTTGTAATTTCAATTCAATTGGGAATTTATTATCGTTGTCGATATTTTTACTGACTTCTAAGATTTCAGAAAATAAGTCCTTGGGATCAGCTATAGAATTATGAAAAGTGTTAAGTTTTGCAAAGCTAATAGCTGTTTCAATTACTTCAAGTATATTGTAGGTTATTTGAAAGCTAATAGAAAATTGTGAAACGATTTGTTCTATTGCAAAAAAATGGTAAGTTTCCACGTTTTCAATTTTTATATCTCTAATTAAATCTTGTAAATAATTAATACGTGAGCTTAATATTAATTGGTTATGAGCTAATATTTTAGAATTGTTTTCAAAGTTTTTAATGGATGATTGGAGTAAAGTAATTTGGTTTTCGATAAGAGATTTTAATTGGTTTTGATTGTTGGATAAGGATGTAATGGCTTCATCATATCGTTTTGCATCATTTTGATCTAAATTTCCTGTTATGAATTTTACTGCAGATCCTAGTCCGTCGAATAATGATCTTCGTGATCGAGTTTTCCAAAATGGGTTTAATTGATTCAGTTGGAGTGATATTTTATGTTCGATAAATTGAATCATGTGATAAGAGTTTTTAAAATGTTCAGTAAAGTTAAAAAATTTAGGAGATTTCGATAGGGAGTCATGAATATTATTAAATTGTTCTTTTAACAAAAGAAATTCTTTGGTTATGTTTGTAATGTCAAATATTTGTATAAACGTCCAATAGTTTGATTTTATTTGTGCGTTTCCTTTGTGAAGGGGATAAAGACCAGGATTATCATTTAGATTGTGAAATTTGGGTGTGTCTAGTCCTGTGACGGTGGTCCAGAAGAAGAACCTGCAACGGGAGGTTTCTTTAGTTCTTTAATATGTATTATTTGTTTGTCTAATGTTAGTTTTTTCCTTTTTAATAATTTTCTAGATATTTCAACTTTATTTCTGTCTAATATTTTTGTTATGTTGTAAGGTCCTAAAAATCTTTTATCTTTTTTATTTCTATTTTTAGGGTTAACTTTGAATACAGTTTGACCTAACTTAAATTCTGGGTTTGTGTCACCTTGTGTGTTTGTTTTTTCTATTACTTTCTGTTTTCTCTTGTCTAAATTTTCTTGTACTTCTTTGTATATGTGTTTTAATCTTTCTTTGTGGTTAGTAACGTAGTCGGTGTAAAATGATTGAGTCAAAAATATTTCGTTAGGGTTTCTAGAATGAGTATGTCCAAAGGTAAGTTCGAATGGTGTAAAATTTGTTGAGCTATGTATTGAATTATTGTAACCAATTATTGCATAGTCCATTAAGTCATTTTCGTCTGGGTAAATTTCTCTTAAAAGTCGTAAGTGTTCTACCAGAGTAGAATGTAATCTTTCCGCTATTGAATTTGATTCGTGGTGACCTGTTGTTGTAAAATGTACTTTTATTTTATGTAATGCTAAAAGATCTTTGACTGTTTCATTATTAAATTATGTGCCTCTGTCTACTATTATTGATTGGGGAACGCCAAAAGAAACAAAATATTTAATAAGTGCTTTACTAATGAGAATTGCAGATTTACCTGGAATAAAGATAGCTTGAGCAAATTTAGTAAAGGCGTCGGTTAGAGTTAGATAGTTTTTGCCGTCATAGATGAAGACATCCATATGAATAATTTCGAAGGTTTTACTAGCTGTTTCTGTTAACACTATAGGAACATAGGGGGTTTGTCTGGCATATTTATTCTTTTGACAAATGGTACAACTATTAATATAATTCGTTACTGTAATTTTCATATTTTTCCAATAGTAAAGGTTCCGTAATCGTTCTAAAGTTTCATTGATTCCTCTATGGTTGGTTTTGCCTTCGTGATAGTTTCTTAGTAAAATGATTTGTTCCTCTTTGTCTTTAATTGTATTCTTTAATTGGGTGCATTTAATTAATTTTGGGCCGTTCGCAGAGAAATGTTTCAAATAAACGTTATTGAAATCACGGTATAAATTTTCATTATGGAAGTACATATAAAAAGTATTGTTCAAATCTGTGTATTCGGCAATAAAGTGAAAAATAAAACTTTCATTGTCTTTTTCTGGAATTTTGATTTTCATAATTTTTTGATTTTCGTATGTTTCGTGGGAAACATCTGTTTTTGAATATAAATTTGGATAAACAAGAATTTGGTGTACCTTATTATTTATCATTTCGTCAAGGATCGGTATACCATTACTAGTATTTTCAGTTGCTGAATGATTTGTTTCAGAGTCGTCAGAGTCGTCAGAGTCATTTTTTGTCCAAAAGGGTTCTGGTGTGTTTAAACTATTACGTTCATCGTTTTCTTGTGTGTTTGTGGGTTTATGCATTTGAATGTCAGATAAAATATTTATTTTGGATGGGTTCGTATTACTAGTAGAAGGTTGAGGGTCTGTGGGAATAGTTTCGGCCAGTTGCTGTAAGAAATCTAGAATGTCGTCATGTGAATTTCCGGGGTTATTAATCACTGATTCGGTTTCTAATGCATTGATAGGTATTCGGGATAAGCAATCAGCGTTAGAATTTAATTTGCCTTTTTTATAGAATATTTTGTAATCAAACTCTTCTAGTTTTAAACGCCATCTAACTAATTTTGAGTTAGGTTCTTTAAGACTAAATAGCCAAGAAAGGGGTTTATGGTCTGTATAAATGTGAAATTGTCTTCCATATAAATATGGCCTGAAATGTTTACATGCCCATACAATGGCAAGCAATTCTTTTTCGATGACTGAATAGTTTATTTCGGATTCATTTAGGGTCCGTGAAGCAAATGCAATGGGTCTATCGTTAGGTACATTTCCTTGGGATAAAACTGCACCGATTGCATATTTACTGGCGTCTGTCGTAAGTATAAATGTCTTAGAAAAATCCGGGTATTGTAAAATAGGGTCATTAGTTAATATTTCTTTACAAATTTGGAATGAATTTATAAATTCTTCGTCATGTAAAATTTTTGAGTCCTTTTTCAAACATTTTGTCAAAGTTTTCGTAATTTTAGCAAAGTCAGGGATAAAACGTCTATAATAGCCTAAAAGTCCTAAGAAACGTTTTATTTCTGTTTGTGTTTTGGGAACTGGATAATTTTTGATAGCAGAAATTTTGTCTGGGTTTGGCTTTACGCCGTCGGGGGTAATCACATGTCCTAAATACATTATTGTCTTTTGCAAAAACTCAGATTTATCAAGTTGAACTTTTAAATTGTGCTGTCTAAGTCTATTAAATACGGATTTTAGTCTTTCTAGGTGTTCCTGAAGGGATGTACTGTATATTAAAATGTCGTCCAAATAAACTATGCAAGACTCGTCTGTCAGTCCTCGTAGTACATTGTCCATGACACTTTGAAATGTTGATGGACCATTTTTAAGTCCGAAACTCATACGTTTAAAATGAAAATGTCCTTGGGGAGTGCTAAAAGCAGTTTTGTCAACGTCTTGTGGGTCAATTTCGATTTGGTGAAAACCACTAGCAAGGTCGAGTGTCGTAAAGTAATTTGCTCTACCTAATCTGTCTAATATTTCGTGTATTCGTGGTATAGGGTATCGATTTTGAATAGTTTTCTCGTTTAATTTTCTGTAATCAATTACCAAACGCCATTTCTTTTTACCTGAAGCGTCTGGCTTCTTTGGTACAATCCAAATTGGTGAAGAGAAGGGGGAAGTGGAACGTTCGATAATACCTTCGTCTAGCATGTTTGTAATTTGTCTATTTACTTATTCTCTGTGGATTTCGGGAAATCGATAAGATTTTGCATAAATAGGGCTATCATCTGTTAAATTTATCTTATGTTTTATTTGATTAGTGAAACTTAATGGTATTCCTTCGCAATAAAATATATCTCGATATTGGAAACAAAGATTTTTAATAGAATTTTTCTCTTCTTCATTACAGTGGGAAAGTCTAAGATGTTTTAAATTTGCTTTAAGTTTATTATCTTGTGGAATTGATAATTGAGAATCGGAATCAATATCCATTTTTTCGACAAAATTGACTTCGACTAAGTTTAAAATTTCAATTTTGAAAGGTTCATTAATATCTAATTTAACTGAATTTTCATTACTGTTAATAATAGTTGTTATTGCAAAGTTATTAAAAATATTTACCAAAGCTTTTGGCATTTCGAGACCTTTTCCAAAATTTTCATATTCAAGTATACCTATGCCATTTGATTCGGTTACAGGAATTTTGACAACTTGTTGGCAACGACCTGGTATAATAATAGAATGATTTTTAATATAAGTGGGGTCACTATTTGAGTCAAAAATTAGGGGAATAACTGCTTTCGGAGTAATTATTCGTTTTTGATTAACATTTATATTGGCATTCAATTGTTTTAACAAATCTACACCAATTATGCCATCAAATCTGTTACTGAATTTAAAGAGATAAAATTTATGAAATTCTTTCAAGTTAAAAATCTTAAATAAAGGAATGTAAGCGACCTCATCATGATAAGAAATATTGTGTGCTGTTTGAATATTAAATTGTTCTTTAAAAATGCGATTTTGATAAAACTTGTAAGCTAATTCTGGATTGATAAGAGATTTTGAACTGCCGGTATCAACTAAAAAATTTGCGTTAATTTCTGGAATTTTGATAAAAGGTAAATTTGCTTTTAATGCATTCAAAAGTATTATGTCTGGTTGTGTGAATGTGTGACTCGGGTAAAATCCTGATTTGCAGTTTCCAGAAGTTCAGGGTCATCATATGTATCTATTTCTTGATAATCTGTTACACTGTTGTTAACATATGTAGATGGATAATTATTATAATCGTGAGAGTATTGTATTTCCGGTTCATGAGAATAAGGATCAATGTCATTTGAAGTTTCTGTTGGATTTAGATTTTGGGGTTCAAATGATTGAATATTATCATTAGTATATTGATATTGGTTTGGATTATTAATAGTTTGGTTATAAAGTTCGGTTGATATAAAGTTTGGTTTAGGCTGGAATCTAGTATTTCCTGAAGATGTGTCCATGGGCTCTGGTCTATAATTTTGGAGATTGCTGGGTCGATTATTTGGTTTTTGGCTATTTTGATTTTGAAAAATTGGTTGACGATTTTGATTTTGGAAATTTGGTTGATGATTTAAGTTTTGAAAAACGGGGGTACGTTGAGTGGGAAATTTATTTTTGGGACTAAAATTGGAATTATTATTAGTATGGAAATTTGGTCTAAATTGATACGAATTTACAAAAGGTGGACGTGGTAGTGGGTTTTGTTGTATAATTGGAGGAGGTAATTGTGGCATTGATTGATAAGATTGTAAATTACTGAAATTTGGTGAAAATGTAGGACTTGGTAGTCGATAATTGGGATTTTTAGCTGGTGTTACTCTCAAACTGGGTCTAAAAGTGCTGTTAGAATTTAAGTTATTATTTCTATGAGTTGAATACATAAAATTTTCTTCTTCGATAACTAAACTCATTGCTTTTTCTAAATTATTTGGTAATCGTAATCGAACATTTGTTTGTAATGGTAAAGGTAAACCTTGTATATAAGTTTTTAAAGCTAAATTATCGTAATTTTCAAGATGAATTTTACGTTCACTATCACTAATATTACTTGATGAATTTAATTTAGAAAAAATTAAACTGCGTGCATCTTGACAACGCATGCCAAAGTTATACGGAGGTTCATTTCTAAAAGGTCTTAAATTAATTAAATCTTGAACTAGGCAATCAATATTCCGTTGATCGCCAAAACTTAAATTTAAAGAATCTTTAATTGCATTCCAAGTTCTTAATTCGGTTCGGGAACCAATTAACATTTGAGCTCGCCCTGTAAGTTTACCAATAATAGCTTTTAACAAAAAGGTGTTCAAAGCTACATCAATTTCACTAGCGAATACTGAAATGAGACTTTCACAATTTCCTATGAATATAGTTAAAGTATGAGGGTTTCCGTCATAACATGGAATAGAGTCTAAATATAATTTAAGCAATGAATAGTTAACTGCTGGAGTAGTCATATTTAAATTATCAATAAAATTCTGTAAATCTAAAGACGTTTCTAGCAAATTATTTGAAGAATCTGTATCGACTAAGCTTAAACTATTTTCTAATAAACTTTCTAATTGTCTTATCTCTAGATCACTCATAAAAATCTTTAAAATATATGCTTTTACTATCAAAGGACAAAGGAAAATTAAGGAAATAACTGAGCTTACTTACAATAGAATTACTCTTCTCATTTTCTTACTTCTAGCTTATTCTAATTCCTAAAGGTCCAAACGATGCTGTTTTGTACCCAGGTTGTAATCTTCGTTTTTCTTTCTTCCTCGAAGGTGGTGATCGGTTGTCTGGAACTATCGGGATCCAATCGATATTCACTCAAACGGATTTAACAGTTCACAATTCGATATACTCTCGAACTAACGACAACTTTAAGTTCAAATTTTCGGTTAATCGTTGAAACGAAAAATCACTCGTACTATACGTTTAATTTCCGAAAATCCTACTGACTGCGCCAAAAATGTTTCTTCACTTCGAAAAATACTTTTTAAAAAACGAAAAACTACAAAATTGAGACGTTTATTATAGTAAGGTTAAAAACAACCTGTCTTTATTCACAATTTGTGTAAATTTATAAGATCTGGTATAAATGCTTAGTTAACTAAAATTGATGTTAACGTTGACGGTTTACGTTTCGTAACTCGCATCTTTGAAAAAATCGCCAATCTCTTTATATTTTGAAGTCCCGTCTTAATTTTTCTATAAAAAAAAAAGCTTCAATGTTTAGCCATTCCACCCTACCTCTTCTAATTGGTGGGTAACCCACATGTCTAAGAAATGATTTAATTTGGTAACTCGCTTGAGTTCCCCAATTTTTTTTAATATCTCTTTTCTCGCCAACATGATTTCTTTCCAACACATTTTTTAACATGACCATCGATAAATTTAATTACCGTTGATGATTCTGAATAATGTTGTAGGAGAGTTATTGTCTCGTCTACTTTGTTGTTTATAGCCTCATTCATTGTATCACTTTTGATCTAAAAAAATATAACTTATCACAAATGAATTCTACACTATTTCAAATAAAACTGCTGATGAGGGTCTTCCTACGTCTCCCAATCCTTTGAATATCACCCCGTATTTATTGGGTTGGAACTGGTGGGGATTTTGGACGAAGCTTTTGGTGACTCGGCTTGTTCTTGTAAGTGATTGTACTGAGGGTACGGGAGTGAGAGGGGCCCGTTTTGAATAGGAATTTTAAAGAAATTATTTAGATAAGTATTTAAAGTTTCCGCTAATAAGTCTAAATCCATGTGTAGAATGTGTATGATAATGTGAAATTTATCTGGATTTTCCCAATTCCTCTGCATAATAATAATTTTTCAGAACGCTCTGGATATTGAGAAGATGTCCCAGTCAGTTTTCGGATTCTTTTCACAAATTTTAAATAAGTACTAGTGACTTTATGATTGTTGGTTTCCCAAATAATTTTTGTTTGGTTCTGTTTTTCAGGACAAATAGTTTTAAAGGGTGCTTGTAATTAGTGAATTCTAACATACAGAGTTTGTGCAATGCTTCTGCCTGGTAAAATTTCGACCTTTTTATTTATTTCATTTGAGAATTCCTTTCTTTTCCGTTTATTATGTAAATTTTTAATAAAAGGTTGTAATTAGTCTTTATGTCATTGATTGCAGGTTTCGTATACCGGAAAGTAAAAGTCAAAATCAACCTCTTTAAAGATCTGTATTTGTGGTCTATTTCAATAGAAAACGTTTGATCTGGTCTTAGAATTATTTTAAAATTGTCTAGATTCCAGATTTCTAGTTTTCTATAGTTAAATGTATCGTGTAGATTGGAGTGCTGCTAATAAAGTCATAACCCAGTGCAAATTGGATTGGGTTATCAATTCAGTTGAGCTATACAAAGCTCCTGGACCAGATGGTAAAATCTTAGCGCATTTGCAGCAGGGGTAAATACATCTATCACCAGTACTTTGTAAGCTCTTCACAGCATCACTGAAACTGGGTACTTTCCAACTGCCTGGAAAAGAACCCAAACTTTATTTGAAAACCAGGATTATTCCCATGCAAAGTCATTCAGGCCAATAACTCTGTCGTCTTTTATATTGAAGGTAATTGAGAAACTTGTTGGTAGGCATGTTCTGGAAAACGTTCTCATTGAAAGGCCACTACACTATAACCAACATGCCTATAAATCAGCAAAATCCTGTGTCACATCCTTACACCAAAAGGTGTCGAAAATTGAGGCAGCTCTAAAAAATCAAGATATTGCTCCCGGAGCATTTCTTGCTATAGAAGGAGCGTTCGACCATAGCTCCTTTGATTCCATGATAGCTACTGTTGCAAGGCATGGAGCAGATGTCGGTGGATGAAAAACATGCTTTTCAAGAGGACAGCAACGACAACCTTATTTGGAGACTCCATGGAGGTATCGATAATTGTTACGCCTCTGTTATATTCCATATTTCTAATATATTATATTTATTATACAAGAACCAGTAATGGATATGTCACTATATTTGGAACCGAGTTCTATTTGATCTCATCGCCTGTAACAGATACAAATGGCCAAAGTTAAACATGAGTTTAGAATGAGTAAAAGTAAAGCAAGTAAAAGGCACAGTGAATGTAAAGTGACGCTAGAGAATAAGTGAAAATTTGATGAGAATTAGCGAATAACAAATACGGAAAGTGGTAACATACAAAAGATAAAACAAACAGGAATAGAAAGACTTAAGTAAACTTGCATGAATTATAATTTTGAAAGCAAAAGCACGTAAATTTTATACAGGCAGAAAATTCAACAGTACAGGAATGTAATAAACAGAATTTATCAAAAGAATAAAAGGAATTAGCACGGTAAAAAGTCAGCTCGCATACGGGTTAAGGGTGAACTTAGTAGCTCTGTAACAAAAACTGTTTGCGAGACACTTGAAATTAGGTGCTGAAATGAAAGAAATGGAGGAGATGGATGAAATAAGAAGAATGTTTGAATGTCTGACTGATAAAATGACAACAATTGAAAACAAACTTGAAAATAACATGGAAGAAATAAGAGAGCTGAAAGAGGAAAATAATTGGATGAAACGAATGATAGTCACAAGAGAAAAGAATCGAAATGATGGAAAGAGAGACAAAAAGAAACAATATAATTATACAGGGAATAGAAGATAGTGAAGGGGAAAGATAGGAAGACACAACAATAAAAATTGAAGCAGGAATGGAAGTGAACTTAAAAAATGAAGTAACTGATTTACGAAGAATAGGAGAATTCAATAATAGAACTAAGAGACCAATAATCATGAAGCTCAACCAATGGGAAAAGAAGCAAAAAATAATTTAAAAAAAGAAAAACATAAAAGGTACAAACATTTGGATAAATGATGATTTGCCAAAAAGAGTACAGGAAGACCGGAAATACATGATGCAGTTTATGAAAAGAGCAAGGGAAAATGGAAGTAGAGCTTACTTTAAATATAATAAATTGATAATAGATGGGAATGTACATGACAAGTATAGTTTCCAGGAAGAAGAGAAAAAGATAGAAAAGGCAGAGGCAAATAAGCCTAAAACGAAAGTGAATGTAAGATCACCGGAGGCAGGAGAAAGCGAGGAAAAAATTAGCAGAATGCTTAGAAGAGAAGTAAAAAAACTAGAAGAAGAGGAATGTGGAGACGAAAGAGGCAATGAAGACGAACAAAAAATAAAGAAGAAGAAGATAGGATTAGATTTAGAATTAGAAATAATTTTAAGATTAGTAATAGATAATTAATGAAAACAAAATGTAGATAATAGGATTAGGATAGATAAAGGAAATAGCAAAAAAGAAGGTAATGTAAGTACAAATAAAAAAGGTAGGGAGATCTATAATAATAATTGTTAGTATATGTTTCAAAAAAAGTTACGAAACAAAGGTAAGGAAAACACTAATGGTGAATCAAGAGTTACGAAAAGTAAATATCAATCAAAAAAGGAAAAGAAAAAAGTACGTAGGAATAAAGAAATTAATATTAGTACTTGAAACGTGAGGACAATGCTTGAACCAGGAAAGATGGAGGAGATTGCTTGGGAATTGGAGGAATATGATATTGATGTAACAGGGTTGCAGGAAATAAGATGGAGGAGAGGGGAAGTATTGAAAAAGAGAAATATCAATTATTTTACTCAGACAGAGAACAGCAAGGGCAATATGGAGTAGCGTTTATAGTGAGAGAAAGGCAGAAGATCACGAAAAAAAAGCCTTCTATGAAAGGGTAGATGAGGAAATATTAAAAATACCAAAACAAGACACGATAGTACTATTGGGTGACCTAAACGCGAAAATTGGAAAAGAAGGATATTACATACAAATAAACGGCATACACACATTACATGAAAAAACAAACAACAACGGGCACAGAATCTGTAATTTAGCAGTAAAAATGAACATGATTATTTGCAGTACGATGTTCCAGCACAACAAATGGCATAAAGTTACTTGGAGATCACCAGATTGCAAAACATATACACAAATTGATCACATATTGATAACAAAAAGAAAACGGTCGTCTGTTGGAATATCCTATAAAATATAGTTGTACGCCACTGACTGGCCGATAAGTTAGGCAACGCAGTTGTTGGCGGGGAAGCATACCGGGCATTCGTGGTGTGGCCAGCCACTAAGCGGCATGTCAAAAAAGAGTTGTTTATGCTTTCCATAAAAAGTGAATTGAATTTTAGTTAACTTTCTTTATTTAGTGTATGTTGATAGTGCATTCATTAACGCACCCAGGAAATTAAGGTAGTAGTTTCTAATTTGAGTTATTTTATGAGACTGGAAATTATACCTTATATTATACTTATGGTCCTTCGAGATGATTTGTATTTGGTTAATAGTTTGTTATACATGTTACAAAAGTATATACGCATTTTGACTGGTACAAAGAAGCACTTTCCACGCAACAGATATTCAACAAACCAGCTAACAATAAATCAATTATTTCTAACCACACATAAACATTTTTTATCACTTCGAGTCGGATTTTTGTTGCAATTTTAATGAGTTTCACACATTTAAGTAAAGTCTAACTAAAGTCAGTGTGATGAACCATATTTTTAATCCCCTTGAAGGAAAAAGCCGCCCAATGGCGTGCATATAAATTTTTTTATAAATTCAAATATTTTGAAATAATGTTAATCTACTATATCAATTTGAATGAAAAAAATCAGCCTGCATACAAAATTCATAAAATTTGTAATACAATAAAAACAAGTTTTCCTCTAGAACACGGAGTATCTAAAGAACAGTTTTTTGTATCGTCAACCCAACCATACTTGACAACATCATGCGTATCAAACCAAGTTTCGTCTAAATAAATTATACCTAGTTTTATTTGAATCACCATACCCTTTTATTTTGCGCAAATAATCCTCTTAGTTCAACGATACGCCGAGATTCCATTATCACCATTCGATTATCTAACTTCTTATATTTGAATCCACAATTCAATAAAACATTGATAAGTATATTCAGGAATATCCCGCAATTTATCACGAATCAGTTCTAAACTTGGTACTATTACCAAAGAATACACCAACAACAAGAAGCGAAGCTTCGCATAAAACGGTGTCTTCAGACGCCATATTTTAAGGTAGTCGACACTTGACATTTGTCTGCAGTAACATGTTCTGTGTAGACAATTTGTAGGTTATTACCAGTTTATAATATTTTGCATCTTACATTTATCATTATAAAACAGTGAAATTATGGGGAAAATAAGTTATATTGTTGATGTTGGCGAATGGACTTAGTATCCGCAGCCAAGGGAAACCAAATCACACACACATAAGTTGTATTGTAAGTAGATGTGTTTCCAAAACCGGAGAAGGACTAAGTTTGTTCAGATTTCCAAATGATATTATCAGGTACGAATCTACATTTGCAGTTAACGTAAAAAATCTTTATTATGGTTTGTTAATGTTGTATCTCCGACATGTTGCTATATTAATTAAATTTAATATGAGTATAATGTTTTGTAGTCCATATTTGTTACCTACATATTATATTTTATTTTAGGACTCGAGCATGTTAACAGCATGTAACTAGAAGATGTAGTTGATTACGAACAAAAGTATAAGAGCAGAAGTGATGTCAGAAAACTCTTATTTATTCAAGTTGATCCCATAATATTTACTCACACATTGTTAAGCATTTTATCATTCCTGAAATTGAGAATTAACCAAAGAAAATTTATCCAACTGGTAAGTCTATAAATACACATCAATCTATAGGAAAATCCAAAAAACATACCGAGGATCACTTCTATAGTCCTCTGAAATTGTTTTTGGGTTTTTCAATTGGTCTATGTAAGTACTTATAAGTCTACAGGCTGTTCCAATGGACTGTTTACAAATTATAACATGTAGAATGTGATTCATATTAACATTGGTAAATATTTCAATTTTATAGATAGCATCGTTGGATATCAAGGGAATTATCTGCACCTGGAACATCATCATTAGGGGAGATACTCAGTTTTCTCCGATGTCAACACAAACATCACCATGCTTGACATGTGACAGCCCTAGGAGGAGAAAATTAAAAGTAAAAGTGAGGAAGTTAAAAAGGAAATACTCCAAATTGACACAAAAGAAGCCAAATAAATATACTCCTGGTAATTTTATGGAGATGTGTGATCAATTTCTGAATAAATCTTTGGCTCAAATTGTAAAAGAGCAAGTATTGCTTAAAAATAAAAAATGTTTTGGCAGACGATATTCCAGTGAATATAAAAAGTATGTAACAACACTAAATTTTTTGGGGCCCAGGGCTTACAATTTTTTGATAAAAATTCTTTATTTGCCATCTAAAAGAACTTTGCGAATTAACTAGAAGCCTTATACCAAAACCTGGCCTTCAAAATAATGAAGTGTTTAAGGCATTGAAAATTAAAGTCAAAGCAATGACAAGACAGGACAAACATTGTGCAGTCTGTTTAGATAAAATGTCCTAAAATCTCATTTATACTTTGATGTAGGTAAGAATGAAGTTAGTTGTTGGGTTTTGTGATGTGGGTGTTGATTAATTTAATTTGTGTTTTTACAATTCTGCTAATGGTTTGTCTAATTAGCTGGTGTATTATTTACTTTTATTTTTGTGGCTTGGGTTATTGTGTGTAATTAATTGGTATATTTAATAAAACATTCAAAAATTAATAGTTGTCTTCTTTTAATCCCTATTAATACAAATGGTAATAAAAAGCACTGTTCAATTTAATTCTAAACACTATCTCACTTAAAATGAGTTTATATTTGAGAAAAAAAGCCTTTTAAAAAACAATTGCTAAATTTCAGTTAAATTAGGCATGTGCAGCTGGTTTAAGATTCAATTGCAAGATTCGCCACATAGATACATACATACAAGTCAAGTTTTTATTGAAAAATGAGACGACACTTTCAAATTAGATTAGATTTAGGATTGCCATCTTTCCCGAGTTAAGAGGGAGACTCAAATTTTCAATAAAACTCCCACTTGTCAACAAACATTTTTCAACTCCCCATAGTGACAACTCTCGCATCACGTCCTGTGTAGAATTTGCAAAATATATGCAGAAAGAAGATATTGCCTAAATTTCTTATATTCTATTTATTATTAAGTTAAAATCTTTGGTTTTCATCCTATTAGCTTTCTCTTTGTTTATGAGAATTATATTTCGTTTATTTTTTACAATTAAATATCTAGATACCTACGTAAATGTGTTTTATTATGAACTATTTTTGGCAGAATTCACGTCAACGTTATCATCGAAGCGTGCAGAAATAGTTACCAAAAGAAAAAATATTTACAAATACATTTCATAAAATACGACTTCATACTAACACACTTTTTCTCAGTGTGAATCAAGTGTAATTATGTTTCTCAGTGCATGAATAAGGTAGTTGACGCTTGTTCAAGGTTATATATTTTTGGACCTCGAACATCAAAGGATTTTCGCCGGCCTTCACTTCTTGTTGTTTGGTGTATTCTGTGCTATTACTTTATAAATCGTTGTAAACCCGATTAACGTTAATTCGTGAATTCTCGCGATAACCGCATTATCAGAAATTTCAGAATTTTCTTTTTTCAAACACGCGTACATATTTAAAACAACGCGTTGACACTGAACATGTAAATCTTTGTTCTTAAATTCGGCCCTATCATCGGTATCATTTATTGCTAAGTCATTTGCATTTGTTTGTGGCGCCAAATTATTAGATTCCCGCGCATCATCTTGGACTGTCGTTTCTCCAAAATGCTATTCTAATTAATTACAAATAAATTATAATCATAAAACTCACCCTAACGTCTACGAACAAATAAATATTATATTGATATCAATTCACTCAACTCCACGAACAAATAATAAATATTATATTGATATCAATTCACTCAAGTCCACGCACAAATAAATATTATATTGATATCAATTCACTAAACTCACTCGACCAAGAAATAGATACTAGATATTTACTACTATTATTTTAAATATTTCTTCAAAACAAAATTCACACATGCCCCTGAATCGACACACAATACTAATATCTCTCTAATATCGCAGGCCACCCTCGGAGAATTTTTTTTAGTTACAGTTAGTCCGCCTTAGTAAGTGACCCGTTACTCCATTATAATATAATCAATAATGTACTTGATGATTGTATAACCCTGAACACCTGCAATGCGTTGCCAGATATACAAAATTTTCTTAAATATAGTAGGCATACAAAAAGTTGTTTTAATTAATTTCTCTTTTCACAGCAATTTCCAGCGACTTTTTTTTAAAGCTTACTAATAAATTTATATTTAGTTATTTTTTGTTTAATATTTCCAAACCAGCTTTCTGAGAACATCACGAGCTAACAGTTTACTGAAGTAATGGGAAGCATTTGTATAATGAGCCCAACAATTTTAGAAAATATATCTGACAACATTGCTTTATTTTATGGTCATCACACTGACTTTAGTTAGACTTTACCAGTCAAGCCGATCGTTCCAATTATAACAAAATTACGTTATAATAAAGGAGATTCATGTTCCCAGTCCCAGTGTAACGAGTTATTTTTTTTTTGTACCGTTTATAGGATAATTTTTATTATTTATTAATTTTTTCCGTAACTCAATTTTATTCTACTACTATAACTCGTTACTTACTTTCCAGCCTTTTCCGAATTGTTTTTTTTATATAGTTGTATTTTTTTATTAGTCTGTAGATACACTAATTCCTAAAACTTCAGTCGTTGCCGTTGTTCAAATTTTTTAAACCGTAGGGATACTCGGTATATATGAACTTCAATTAATTCAGAAAGACAATTAGTAATATGAAACTTTTTGCTGAAAAATAAATTCAACTACCGCTAATGTCGAAAAGAGGAGTGGGAATTAAAATATAAATTTGAAAACATTTTTGATTTGAGACTCTCTCTCTTGTGTTTAGCTCTTGCTTTTCCGATTCTGACCGTCGCCGCTAAGTGTATTTCAAAGTGTGAAAATTTTTGACCGCCGACGCCGACGCCGCAACAAAAATTATAAGGTAAAAGATATTTTAAAGTTTACTGTATATCCGAAATTTCCGTACCTCCGTATAACAGATTGATTTGTCTTTTGTAAATTTTTCTAATTGTTTTTATCTGGAAGTAAATATTTTTTTTCTTCGTCTGGTTTGTAAAAAACCTACTTACCGAAAATAAAAAGTGATTTATTTTAAACAAAATTGGTTTTTCATTTCAGTGCTTGATAAAAATTATTGATTATTCTCCGGTTACCTACTGAATTTCAGATTTTATTTTTCTCCACAGGTCGTTAATATACCATTAGTTGAATAGATGAGGCTTTTACTTGATGAAGATTCATACTTAACTATGAAATAAAACATTAAATTTTTTTGTTTAAACCTTCATTACAATTGAACTATGTTCAAATACAACTTGTGACGCGTTTCGCTACACACTAGCTTTCTCAAACGAATGGAGGTATCATGAAAAGTTTTTAATTTATATACAGTGCATTTTTACTTAGAAACTTCCTGTACGATTGTTGTGAATGAATTTGCAGGTAAACTTGTTTAATACTTTAGTTAATCCCATATTTTTTGCTTTTTTTCCAAGTAAATAGATTATAATACTTTTATCCGTAAAATTCCCTATCAATGCACTGTATATAAATTAAAAACTTTTCATGATACCTCCATTCGTTTGAGAAAGCTACTGTGTAGCGAAACGCGTCACAAGTTGTATTTAAACATAGTTCAATTGTAATGAAGGTTTAAACAAAAAATTTTAATGTTTTATTTCATAGTTATACCATTAGTGTTTATGTGAATCGGAGCATTTTAATTATTATTTCGGTTATTTATTCTTACTGTGTGTGTCAAAACTCGTGCACATTTTTAAATAAAATTTCTCATTTTCCCGGAATAGTATTTCGCCGGTTTTAATTTAAATTCAAGGGCTAATCAGACTTGGTTGTGGCCTAGCCATAATTTGTTTGATTTCCCGGCAAATTTAAACCGTTCTTTCACAGCCTCATGGAACCCTTTCTAAATTCTTTTGTTTGAACAATATTTCGCCGGTTTTATTTTAAGTTCAAGGGTTAATCAGACTTGGAAGTGGCCTAGCCATAATTTGTTTGATTTCCCGGTAAATTTAAACCGTTCTTTCTCAGTCTCGTTGAACTTTCTCTTATATTTTGTTTTGTTTGAACAATATTTCGCTGGTTTTACTTTAAATTCAAGGGTCAATCAGACTTGAAGTGGCGTAGCCATAATTTGTTTGATTTCCCGGCAGATTTAAACCGTTCTTTCCCAGTCTCGTTGAACTTTCTCTTGTAGGTATATTTTTTTTGTTTGAACAATATTTCGCTGGTTTTATTTTAAATTCAAGGGTTAATCAGACTTGGAAGTGGCCTAGCCATAATTTGTTTGATTTCCCGGCATATTTAAACCGTTCTTTCACCGCCTCGTGGAACTTTTCTAAATTCTTTTGTTTAAACAATATTTCGCCGATTTTATTTTAAATTCAAGGGTTAATCAGACTTGGAAGTAGCCTAGCCATAATTTGTTTGATTTCCTGGAAGATTTAAACCGTTTTCGACTAGTGTAACAATAGTAGTTTTCCGTTGTGTTGATAACCTTGCCGGCTCTGACCGTTACGTCCGCTACGTTCTTTTCCCTGTTTTCTTTTTGCTCGTACCTGGAGAAGTATCCATAAAATCGACCACAGAGTAGTAATAGAAATTTGGTAATTAGTAGTTAAAATAGCTTAACAAGGCCCCTGGAATTTTCCGTAACCTCCATCTGAGGCTATCTGGAACTCTTGACGATAAGTGTCAAGGGGACGTGGAGCAAACCACGATAAAAATCTGGCGCCCGAGCATTCCGATTAATTATTTAACATCAAGGGTGTCCATAGTGACATGTAGAAGGAAGTAAACGCGTTACACCAGAAGTCGGCAAATTCAGCAAATCTTATCGTGCTGTTGTTGTCGGAGTCCGAAGTTCAATCCAAGGTTACAGCGCAACGTCTAGCTGTTTTCGTAGAACACCTGTTACATATCCTAAAAAACGTTGTGAATAAAGAAACATTCCTGTTATTTATTTTGCATTTATATTATTTCATTTCAAAAGATGGTTTTGTACAAAGAACATCGAATGTAGGTAAATGTACACTTGAAAATAAAACAAGGTAGGTATTTGTCCAAAATAATTTCCAGTCTAGATATTTAGTTAAGTACATAGGTTGCATAAAATACAGATTCTTTGTTTGATCAATAAAATTGTTGTTCCTCCAGTGTCGTAGTACAAAAAAGGCGACGCATTTTCCGAAAAATAAAACATGTTAAATTCTTTATAAACGGAATCTGAATTTTGTAGACAACATTTAATTTATTTATTTTTCTTGAATGATTATTTGTTTATTTCGTTACATGTATACTTAGTGTATTGTATGGTGAACTAATTCGAATCGAAATAATTTAAACAAAAGTGAGGTAAAGCAAGTTTCGAATAAGTGAGTTTAATAAAAAATAAAACAGGTGCAAATTCCGTGCGTAGTGTGCGTAAAAGTTATTGGTAAACGATTGTAATAATTTTTATAAACAAAGTAGATATTTGTTAATAATTTCAGTATGGAGGTGTTAAAGAATGCACGTAAACACGTAAAAAGCTCTCTTACACGAACAAGTAATTCGGTAGATAGTAATGAGTTAGAAACAGATGTTTTTCTTCTTCAGTCAAAAATAAAAAATATTTCTGACAATTTAGTAAGGTACAATGATATTCAAGATCAGATAGAGGATTTAGATATCTGCGGAATAGACGCCGAAAACAGAAATTTAATAGAGGATAAAACTGACGAAATTATTGCCAAAATAAATAGAAAAATTCACTCACTTACAGTTTCTTAGAGCACTAGGTCACAACATAATTCCGCAATGATCAGAACTACTGATGTATCTCCCAGAATAGGGGTTAATTTACCCTCCAATCTATTCCTACATGCAAAGGGGAATATCACAAGTGGTCATCTTTTTATCAATTGTTTTGTTCGTTAATCAGAGATAACAAAAGTTTAACTGATATTCAAAAATTCATTTATTTAAAATCATACCTTCAGGAAGAGCCATTAAATCTAATAGACTCATTAGAGCTCACACATGGAAATTTCGCTATAGCAATTGGAATTTTAGAAAAAAGGTATGACAATAATTTGTCCATTACAAACTCACACTTAGATGCAATATTAGACTATCCAAATATAATAAAAGGAACTGCGCAGTCATTTCGAGACTTTCACATAAATGTAAGCAAAAATTTGGAATCTTTAAAAAATTTAAAATGACCAGCTGAAAGTTGGGATTTAATATTAGTAAATATCTTGTCAAAAAAGTTAGATTACAATTCAAAAAAGCATTACCAGTCAAACCAAGATATTGAGAAAAATCCAAGTTTGTCTGAATTTTTCAGCATCCTAATGAATTATTCCAATGTTTTAGAAGCCTTAAGTTCAAATATTACACAAAAATAAAAACGCTATTCTCCTAAGGCAGCCTGGAAAACATCTCTTCACGTAAATAGTTCACATGAAAGAAAATGCTTTCACTGCAAATCAGCCACTCATGATTTGTATTCTTGTAATAATTTTTTGAAAATGTCGCTAAACGATAAATACAACTTTCTCAAATCCGAAAAACTATGCTTTAATTGTATGGGAGCTAGACACATGGAGTCAGAATGCAAGTCGAAAAAGTGTTTTTGTGGTAAAAAACATCATTCTATGCTTCATGTTGACAATCCAAGGCAAAGTAGTAACTCTGTCTCAACTCCAAATTCCAATAGGGCTCTTTCGATGAGAAGTAACAATGTAAATCCTAATAATAATCCAGGAGCTAGTTTTAGCAATTCCAATAGAAATCATTATTCCTCACATCCCGGGCAAAATAGTGGCCCAAGCTACCTTCCTTCTGATAACCATCAGCAGCGTAATAATTCCTTCAATAACAATTACACTGATAGAGCGAACCATAACAAAAGGTTTACTCAATCAACTTCATCTAATTCCCAATCACAAAATAATGCTTCCAATCCTGTTGATTCCAATTCCAATGATAGTGGGCAAGAACAGCGTCAGTCTTCTGTTCTCTCCACGCGTGTTCAAAGTAATAATGTTCTCTTTTAGCAACGGCTTTGGTAACTATTTACTCCAAACACGGAAATCCTGTTCAAGCTAGGGCTGTTCTTGATGCAGGCAGTCAAGTGTCCTTTGTCACAGAGAAATTATGTTCCATGTTAAATGCTGATACTTACAACATGACTTTACAAGGTCAAGGAGTTCAGCAAATTTCATTTCTATCGAGAAAAATGGCAAATCTAGAGATTAACTCCAACTCTGAACCATATAAACATGTCATATCCTGTAGTAATCTAAAGACGATCACTCACAAATTACCTGAATGACCAATCAATGTTGAGTCGCTAAATATTCCGTCACATGTTCAGTTAGCAGATACCAATTTCGGCACTCCTTCAGAAGTAGACCTCTTCTTTGGTGCTGAAGAGTATTATGACTTCCTCCTTCCGGAAAAAATAGAGTTAGGTAGAAATTGCCCAAATCTTGTTAACACCCGCCTAGGATGGATACTGGGTGGTAAACTTCCTGATTCATATCCCCATAGAGATATTCGGTAATTTTTCCTTCAATCTATGGACACAGTTCCAGATCCAAATATTACATTGAATGAAACATTGTCCAAGTTCTGGGAAACTGAAGACATTCCCTCCATTCCTTTGCGTTCCCAAGAGGAACAACTTTCTTAAAAACGCACACACGATTACAAAACGGTAGATTTTCCTTTGAAATCCCCAAACGAAGTTGATAAGTTAGGTGAATCCTTCCAATTAGCCAAGAAAATATTTCTTAGTTTAGAAAAACGGTTGAATGCAGACAAGAAATTATTCCAAGTTTATTCCAACTTTATTAATGAGTATATTAGTCTTAATCATGCTAGATATGTTCCAGTTTCTGAAAATAGTTTTCATTTGAAATATTACATTCATCATAGTTTGTTGTGTGGTTCGAGACGACCACCAGACAACTAAAATCCGTGTGGTGTTTGATGCATCTAGCAAAAGCTCCACAGGAGTTTCTCTAAATGGTGTAACATTAAACGGTTACCAGGTACAACCTGACCTGTATGACAACCTCTGCAGATTTAGACAGTATGTATACGTTCTCACCGCCGACATTGAAAAAATGTACAGGCAAATCAGAACAAACCCAAAACAAAATTGCCTACAAAATATTTTGTGGTGAACCAATCCGTCTGATCCGATCCAGAGTATAGAGCTCTTAACTGTTAGTTATGGAACTAATTTTGCTCCCGTCGTAGCTACTCGATATTTAACTCAGCTAGCTATCACCTCTGAAGAAGAATATCCGTTAGCTGCAGATGCATTAAGACATCAGACATATGTTGACGACATACTGTACGGTTCCAATTCAGAAACTGAGCTGGAAGAATCCTAATTCCAATTAACAAAACTTCTTGAATCGGCAGGTTTCCATCTGCACAAATGGAATTCAAACTGTGCCAAGTTTATAGAAAAATTTTGTGAAGATATAGATTCTGTGAATTACGAAATAACAAATAAAAAGACATCCAACAAAGTGTTAGGTTTAGTCTGGAATAACATTTCAGACCCATTTTCAGTGTCAGTTCCGAAATTTTCGATAGAAACTTCAGTAACTAAAAGAGAGGCATTGGCAACTATTAGTAAGATCTACGATCCGCTTGGCCTAGTAAATCCTGTTTGTGTCAATTCCAAAGTATACTTGCAAAAGCTCTGGGCCGCTAAACTTTCATGGGATGACCCAATTAGCGGAACTCTCCTTTCCGAATGGAATGAAATTATCAGTTCTTTAAATTTCTTGGCGGAATTGAAAATCCTTTGTTGTATATTTGTCAACAAGCAACTTTTCCGAATTGAAGTCCATGGTTTCGCAGACAGTAGCGAAAAAGCTTACGGAGCTTGTGTATATTTTCGAACAATTTACAATGACCACAGTGTGTCTTGTACGTTGATAACTTCCAAATCCAGAGTATCTACCGTAAAAACAGTGAGTCTACCACGGTTAGAATTATGTGCAATGTTGCTGTTAGTACACTTAGTGCAAAAAATTATAGATGTTTTCCAGTTAAAGATGTCAATAGGATCTATTAATGTATGGACAGACTCCCAGATAGTATTATGCTGGATACAAGCTCATCCATCTCGTTGGTCAACCTTTGTTGCCAACCGAGTTTCGCACATTCAAAAAATGTTATCCACTTGGCATTGGAGACATATCAAATCTGCTGAAAATCCAGCTGACATTTTGTCACGCGGATTACACCCACCTAAGCTAATCCTATCTTCATTGTAGTGGCATGGGCCTTCCTTCCTTTCTAAACCCAATATTGAATTAAGTCAATTTGTTCCGAAATTGTCCTCCACCGAACTTCCAGAACAAAAGAAAATTACTCTGCATAACACCACTTCCATGGATATCAAATTGTCAAATGATTTCTGGCATAAATTCTTTTTACGATTTTCACAATTTCACAGATTGTTGCACTCAACTGCTTACATTCTCCGATTCACCTCAAATTGTAAAAATAAGTGTAATAAAATCACAGGTAAAATTACTGTATCAGAAACTGAAAATGCCTTGAAGTTTATAATTCGAAAAATCCAAACTTTATATTTTGAAAAAGAAATCAGCGAGCTGAAAGCAGAAAAGCAAATATCCAACAGAAATTTATTATCACTAAGTCCAATCTTGAACGAATCAAATCTGTTCCAGATATTCCAGATTCTCACAAATATCCTATCCTTCTTCCGGGAAATGATCACGTTGTAACCCTTTTGCTCGCACACGAGCATAAGCGCCTTGGACATGCCGGTGCTCAGACAGTTTTGTCCAATATCCGGCTTAAATTTTGGCCGTTGAATGGTCTCAGACAAGTGAAAAGGATTATTTATAATTGTTTAAATTGTTTTCGATTTTCAGTCAAACCCTCTAACCAAATAATGTCCAACCTCCAAAAAGAAAGAGTTTCCATTTGCAAGCCCTTCGATAAAGTAGGTGTAGATTTTGGAAGCCCCCTTCCTGTGAAATCCTCAAACCTTCGAAAGGCACCATTTGTCAAAAGTTACGTGGCCATCTTTGTGTGCATGGCCATCAAGGCGATCCACATAGAACTAGTTTCCTCTTTAAGCACGGAATCATTTTTACTAACATTGAAACGGTTCATCTCCAGACGAGGTAATCCTTCCAACATATTTAGCGACAATACAACAAACTTTCTAGGCGCGCGGAATCAATTGAAAGAATTGCGTGACTTATTCCGCAACCCTGAATTTCAAACTAGAGTGAAATCCTTTGCAGCTGAAACGAACATTGAATGGAAATTCATCCCTCCACATAGTCCGCATTGGGGAGGACTATGGGAAGCTGCAATAAAAAGTTGTAAATGTCCCCTTCGACGCATTCTAGGAGACGCTAAACTAACGTTCGAAGAGTTGACAACTGTGTTATGTCAAATTGAAGCTATACTAAATTCGCGACCAATCTGTCCATTATCTAATGATCCTAACGATTTACAGTGTTTAACTCCGGGACACTTTCTAATAGGTACTAGCCTTACGGCATACCCGGGCAAAGATGTTACTCACTTGCCAGAAAATAAGCTTGCATTCTGTCAGCGGTGTTCTAGGTTCCAGCAAAATTTTTGAAAAAAAAAGGAGTTTGGAATATTTGAATCGTCTTCAAAATAAACGCAAATGGTTGACTCCATCACAAAATTTAAATCCAAACGACCTTGTACTGTTAAAAGAAGACGGAGTTCCTCGGCTCAGATGGAAAAGTGAGAGCAATCAAGCTTAAAACAATCGACTCCATATTAACTAGACCTATTACAAAGGTCTGCTTGTTACCGTCCTCTATGATGTAGATTATGTTAATTTACTTTACCTTAACACTGTCGTACTATCCCCTAGTCATTACATGTTCGTGTTTTAGTTTAGTGTTGAAGACTGGTGAATTCAAGAGGGGGGAGTATGTTGGAATATCCTATAAAATATAGTTGTACGCCACTAACTGGCCGATAAGTTAGGCAACGCAATTGTTGGCGGGGAAGCATACCGGGCATTCGTGGTGTGGCCAGCCACTAAGCGGCATGTTAAAAAAGAGTTGTTTATGCTTTCCATAAAAAGTAAGTTGAATTGTAGTTAACTTTCTTTATTTAGTGTATGTTGATAGTGCATTCATTAACGCACCCAGGAAATTAAGGTAGTAGTTTATAATTTGAGTTGTTTTATGAGACTGGAAATTATACCTTATATTATACTTATGGTCCTTCGAGATGATTTGTATTTGGTTAATAAATTGTAAAACATGTTACAAAAGTATATACGCATTTTGACTGGTACAAAGAAGCACTTTCCACGCAACAGATATTCAAGAAACCAGCTTACCATAAATCAATTATTTCTAACCACACATATATAAACAGTCGACAATGAAAGATGTCAGAACATATAGAGGGGCGTGTGTAGATACGTATCATTACATGGTAGCAGGAACTTTGCTACAAAAGATAAAGCAAAAAAAATAAAACTAAAACATGCAACAAAAAATGGTACATAAGAACACTAGAACAGACAGAAACACAAAAAGAGTACAGAGATAGTATAGAAGAACAATTAATTAATGAGACAGAAGAAATCAGTGGAATTCAAGCAGGATGGGAAAGTATAGAAAAATGTATAAATACAGCTGCAAACAAAATAATAGGATTAGTGGGAAAAAGAAAACAGAAGGAATTGGTCGACAAAAATGCAAAGAAATGATAGAAAAGAAGAAAGAAGCATGGTTAAAATGGATAAGGACGAACAGAAATGAAGAAAGAGAAGCTTAGGAAAAACTGAGAAAAGAAACAAAGAAAATAATAAAACAAGCTAAGAGAACAACAATTGAAACGAGAATTAGTGAAATAGAAAGGACAAGTTATGCGAGGAATACAAAAGCCTTTTGATGGAGAACTACCTCAATCTTGGGCATCCACCACTATCGGGGGCCAACACCCAATGAGTTGGCCAACAAGGAGACCTTCGATGGCTCGGGAGAACAATAAAATTAATAGTTCGTCTTATAGGTACTTTATTTCCACAACAAAAAAAAACCATTTATTACACTTATTACAACACTGGTAAGTTATATCTTCTTGAACACATTTTTACCGCCAATTCCAACTACCGACACACTGAGAGTTTTCAATAGAACTGGTGAATTTGAATAAATTATGAATCCGAGATACTAGGGTGACGTTAAATGTGAAATTTTTCCCTTCATGGGTGAAGCAACTAACTATTTTTTACACTCAATTTATTATTATTTAAAGAGGAGAGAATTGCCACGAGGCACCATGCTTTTTGTCCATGAACGGAAGAGAGAGTGAGAGAGGGAGATCTTTTCTGCACATGCAGCGAATTTGGCATAGCGCGTGTATGCCATCTAATTTAGTATATCATCAAAGAGTACCGATTCCGCCCTAACAAGGGGTTAGTACGTGGGCGCTACCGCCACGGTCTCACAGGTGGAGCCACGAGTACTGGTTCTGATTTTATTTCACATTAATATTCCTTTGAGGGAACACTGTTGGGAATTGGACCCAGGCCTTTAGGTTCAAATCCCAACATACTCCCCCGCCGGAGATCACAAGATAGAAGTACCAGCATAGAGGGGCGCAAAAAGGAGTAAGGGTAATCCAGAGTGTTAGAGTAATGGTTCAACTTAAATAAATGGAATTCATATATAGAATGATAATAAAAACGTAGTAGGACTATAACTACTACTATAACTACTATATATATAAGAGAATATTGCCCCTCCGAGGAGCTGTGAGACCTTGAAGTGGTGGGGGGGCTCAGTAGCTACAATGATTCTGAAAGCGATTCCGGCGGGAGATTTTCAAACTCCTGGTAGGGCCACCCATGCCGGTAAGGTCGAAGATGAGTAGTGAAGCCAAGGACAGCTCAACAGGAGTAAACCTTCAAAATCCGAAATCTAAGGCGGAAGAGACCGTGCCGAGAGATGAATGATCATGCGTAGTTGATCGCTAACGGTTCCCTCCGGATACCAGGCTACCTCCGGTTGTAAATAGCCTTCCTGTGGTAATCAGTGCTCTGCTGCAGGTGACATTTATTTCCTGACTACTCGTGGGATCTTAATGAATCCAAATTACACAAAAAAAACCCAAGTGGTTTCCGCATCCACCCTTAAGGATGTTGGCTCGACTCAGGAGAAGGTGGTTGTTCCCCGGTTCCTGGTCGTGAAGAAAAATGATGGAGATTTCTCCAAAGTTAGTCCGTTCATTATTGAAAAATGTTTGTATGGTTTGATAGGCGAAGTTAGATATGTGAAAAAGATAAGAGAAGGTCTGCTTGTCGAAACAGTATCAGCAGCACAATCTAACAGACTCATGAAAATTAAAAAAATGGGAGACCATGAAGTTGAAGTGATCGCTCACAAAACAATGAATGTTGCTAGAGGAGTAATATATCACCGAGATCTGCTAAATAGTACTATCGAGGAAATAGCAGAGAATCTGAAAGAACAAGGTGTAATCGAAGTTAGACGAATTAGTACTAAGATCAACGGAGAACTGAAAGAAACTGCTAATCATATCTTGACATTCGATAGACCCGATTTACCAGATAAGGTTAAAGTTGCATTCTACCGACTGAATGTGATAATATACATACCATCCCCAATGCGATGTTCTAGATGCCAAAAATTCGGACATACATCTATGAGATGTAACAATGATCAAGTGTGTGTTTGTGGAATGCCTTTGCACGAAGGATCCCCGTGTAATGAGCCGATATCTTGTGTGAACTGTAAAGGATCTCATTCAGCGCGTTCACGAACTTGCCCCGTTTTTAAAAGAGAAAGCGCTATCCAAGAAGTAAAAGCGAGAGAAAACATTTCATACTTTGATGCGAAGAAGAAAGTGGATATACAGACCCCTTCTCCAGGTGTCTCATATGCGAATGCCACCTCAACCGCGGCCAAAATTGACATGGCTGCACTTATTAAAGAGCTAGTACCTTCACTTGTTACCACTTTGAAGGACGTTTTCGTCACTAAAGGAGTAACCAAGCTGCCTGAAACTAAGCCTTTTACTCCCCCACTACCTACCACCTCTGGAGCTTGCAAAGAATCGGAAAATAGTCGAAGTACTGTTGTCCCAAATTCGGTACCCGAAAAACGTAAAAGAAATGAGTCTAAAGAACCATCTTCATCCGAAGATGATTGGTTAAACCGTGTATCTCAAGAAAGAGATAAAAAGAAAACCAAAGGTTGGCCAAAAGGCAAGCCCCGAAAGGGCTCTATCTGATGTCCAATAATTATTTTCTGTGATATTCTGTGATATATACATCTACACATAAGTATACAACCATCCTAGAATTTTTTATGTATTTTTATTTATATTATTTGTATTCTTTTAAACCATCAACTCTATGTCTGATCCAACTGTTATGAATTCCATAATTCAATGGAATTGCAATGGTTGTATTCTTCATTATTGTGATCTTAAGTTACTTATAGCTGAAATAGATCCAATTTGTCTATGTCTTCAGGAGACACATTTCAAGCCTAATCAACCGTACTCCATCCGAGGGTACAAAATCTATCGAAAGGATACAATTCCCATCATTCGAGCAAAGGGTGGCGTTGCTGCGCTGATTAGGAATGACATACCCCATTCCTCTCTGATTTTGAATACTGCCCTACAAGCGGTCGCTGTTCAAATTCTGGCACCCGTTACTATGACCGTGTGCTGTCTATACCTACCTAACGCTGGCGAAAAGAAGACTTGGAAGATCTTATTTGGCAACTGCCCGTCCCCTTCATACTAGTGGGAGACATGAACTCCCACAACCCCCTCTGGGGTTCTCTTCGACGAGACGCACGTGGACTAATAATTGAACAGCTGCTAGATAGAGACGATTTAGCTCTGTTGAATTCTGGTGCGATGACTCACTTCAACGCAAGATCCAGAGACTTCAGTGCTATTGACCTATCATTTGCATCACCAAGAATTGTCCCTCGTTTGTCCTGGAGAGTTCTGAATGATCTACATAATAGTGATCACTTTCCTATTGTAATTTCCACGGATATTCCAAGAAGTCGACTACCTTTACCCTCCAAGTGGCTTGTAGACAAAGCCGACTGGCACGTATTCGAACAAAATCTCGAGCTTCCCGAGGAATCTGATAATGTTCTTCAAGAGGTTGACAAGCTCACTCGTAGTATCAAAAGAGCTGCTGAAATGGCAATTCCAATCAGAACGCAGCTACCCGATAGGCGTATGGTTCCTTGGTGGAATCCTCTAGCGAAGGATGCCATACAGGCTAAGAAGAAGGCCTTCAATAGATTCAAGAGATACCCATCACTAGAAAATCTGATTCTATTCAAGAAAGCAAGAGCAATAGCTCGCCGCATTGTTGTGCAGTGTAAGCGATCATCTTGGAATACATTTGTGTCATCGATGTCTTCTAGTACAACCATATCAGAGGTATGGCGAAAAGTCAAGGCGGTTGCTGGAAGTAATTTTTCACCTCCACTCAAATATCTGCGGACAGAAACTGGCAATATATCCGATTGTCCACAAATAATCTCGGAATACATGGCAAGTTATTACTGTGCTGCAAGCAGCAATCAGAATTATGAGAAATAATGTTTACAGTCCAAAAACCTACAAGAAGTACCTCTTAACTTTTCTTCACGTGAACATCTCTATTATAACTCCCCCTTTAGTTTAACCGAATTTGAATATGCTCTTTCTTGTTCTAAGCAATCATCCCCAGGACCTGACTCAATATGCTATGAAACGATTAATCGTCTACCATCTGATTTCAAAGCAGCGCTACTCAATTTATACAATAAAATATGGCGGTCCAATATCTACCCACCCCAGTGGAAAGAGGCGATAATTGTCCCCATTCTAAAATAAGGAAGGGATCCTTTAATCCCCTCTAATTATAGGCCCATAAGTCTCACATGTAGCATGGGAAAGATACTCGAAAAAATGGTGAGCAATAGACTAATCTGGTTACTCGAATCACAGGGATTTTTAGATGACCACCAGGCAGGATTTCGAAAGCATCGATCAACCACAGATCAACTCATATTTCTCGAACATATTATACAAGAATCTTTCAGAAAACGCGAACATACTGTCGCTGTATTTTTCGACCTCGAAAAGGCTTACGATATGACATGGAGGTATGGAATTATGAGAAAACTTTATGACTGGGGATTCCGGGGCAACTTACCTCTGTTTATAGCTTCCTTTCTATCCGAAAGAACTTTCAGAGTGAGAGTGGGCGACACTATGTCCTCGCTCAAACTCCTTGAAAATGGAATCCCACTTTGAGCGTAACACTCTTCGCTATCGCAGTCAACCAGATAGCTTCCTCGGTCGACCCGACAGTTGGAATTTGTTTGTATGTGGATGACCTGACGATAGTCGCTTCTGCACCTACCGTTGGATTCGCTACCCGTAAACTACAACGATCGATAGACCAGATTGTTCAAAATGCTAGAGGAGTAGGATATAAGTTTTCCAGACTACGTAGCCCTCACTATGACCCGATGTTATACATTAATAATACAGTAATTGAATGCAAAGAATCTATTAAATTCCTTGGAATCATATTTGATTCAAAACTTACTTGGCGCAAACATGTAGAGAATTTGGTAGTGCGGTGTAAACAGACGATGAATATAATAAAATGCCTTGCCAACACTAGCTGGGGAGCTGATGCAGACACCTTATTAAATGTTTACCGGTCTCTTGTACTCACCAAGATAGACTACGGGTCCATAGTTTATTCGTCAGCACGGAAATCAACGCTGAATTTACTGGATCCCATACATCATGCAGGTTTGAGGTACTCAATAGGTGCATTCCGTACAACACCCACTGTGAGTATTTGTAGTGAGACAGGGTTTCCACCTTTACGATTACACCGCCAGAAGCTACTAGGAAATTACATCTCCAGAATACGAGCACAACCCAACCATCGAAATCTTCCGATTTTGTTAGAAGAACACGGCGGATATGCAGAAAGACCAACTATTACAAGGCCAGTAGGAATCAGAGCACGCGAAACTCTGCCACCACTGGAATTGCATAACTTGACTATTCTCTCATCAAATGACTTCGAAGTCCCTCCATGGCAGCTGACAAAAATTTCTATCTGCTTAGATCTGACTGTCTTTCCTAAGAATTGTACTGCTCCATTAGTCTACCGTCAGCGCTTTTTGGAAATCTTACAAGAGTTTCCTAACTCAACAATTTTATATACAGACGGATCTAAAACATCAACCGGTACAGGCAGTGCTCTATCCATTGGTGATCAAACGTTTTCTTGGTCCCTGTCACCTTACGCATCCATATTCACAGCTGAACTTTCTGCTATTTGGCAGGCACTTCAGTTTTGCAGTATGGCAATACTAAATCAAGAAACCATAATCATTTGTGACTCTCTCAGTGTCCTTAAATCAATTTCAAACCCATTTTCAGATGATCCACTAGTCAAGACAATATTATTTTCTATACATTACCTCCATAATATTGGTAAACAGGTTAAGTTCATTTGGGCACCAAGCCATATCGGAATAATAGGAAACGAAAACGCGGATACAGCAGCTCGTGGTGCGGCTGAGAAAAAGACGGTCGACGTTATGGTTTTGAGGGCAGATGACATAAAAGGGGAATATAAATCTCTATTGGAAGGAATGTGGCAACAGGAATGGAATCGAGTGAACAACAGTCTAAAGTAAATAAAACCTTCTGGTGGTCCTTGGCGACCTCCAGAATCACTGCCCAGGGCTGACAGAGTGAAGATTCACAGATTGAGATTCGGGCATACAACATTAACGCATGCGTTTCTCCTAGAAGGACAAGATCCTCCGATATGTATCCGTTGTGGTGAATTGACCACAGTGTCACATATCATATGTGAGTGCCCAGGATATGGAAATATGCGGCAGATCTTTAACATATCTGAACATCTTGCAGACAATTTCACGAACGCCAACAAAATTCAAAATCTATTAAAATACCTAAAATCAACTAACCTCTTCAATAAGATATAACTTTTACAATATAAAACGATGAGCCTTTTGTTCTTCAAATTCTGGTGCTAATGATCACAGAAATCGATGCACCTAAATAAAAACCTAAAAAAAAAAAAAAGAGAATATTGAGAAACTAACTGTATCAAAGTTGGGTGGGGTATACAATGTCATCGTGAGCCGGAAGAGGAATCAATTTGACAATGGACCGAGAATAGATTCCTGTTGAAGTTCTGACTTGGACAGCCCTTACTTTTCCATCAGGACCAGGCAACAACTTTGTAATACGGGCCAATGGCCATTTTAAAGGAGAAGTTTCCGCATCTTTGACGAGGACCATGTCTCCAACGGTTAAATTTGGATGAGGGATAAGCCATTTAGGCCGACTTTGGAGCCGATTCAAATAGTCTTTGGACCATCGTGTCCAAAAACACTGTTGGATTCTGGTACACTGTTGCCAAAATTTCAACCTGTTTGCTGGGATTTGAACACAGTCTCGGTCAGGAAGAGCTACTAAAGGCGCTCCTATCAAGAAATGACCAGGAGTCAATGGCTGAAGGTCATGAGGGTCTGATGATAATGGGAAAAGTGGTCTCGAATTCATGATCGCTTCAATTTGGGCTAGTATGGTGGCAAATTGCTCAAAAACATAATGTGAACCTTGTAACATACGAGTGATATGAAACTTCGCACTCTTTATAGCAGCCTCCCATATTCCACCCCAGTGTGGTGATCTGGGGGGTATGTATTTCCAGGTAATGGCTAGTGAAGTAACATGATCAAAAATGGGTGAATTAGGAGTATTAAGGAGAGCATAGAGTTCTCTGAGTTGGTTGTGTGCCCCAATGAAGTTGGTGGCATTATCACTAAAAATTGTACTTGGAACTCCCCTGCGACTGACGAAACGCTTTATATATATATATATATATATATATATATATATATATATAGGCCAAACATTCCGTGTCGGAATAGGGCCTGCTTCATGTCAACTTGAAGCTCTTAGATTCTATGTTTGCGGTGAATCACTCCGCATTGATTAGCATACTGGATATAAAATGTATTGTTCCGTTAAAATAAGTTAAGTCTCTTCGCGCTATTTATTGTTTTGTTCCACAGCACTCTGTCTTCAATAGTCTTCCTCTGGTCAATGAGATTTAGTCTTCTCACATCTTCGTATACCTGCTCTAGCCATCTGAGTTTTGGTCTTCCTCTTGGACGGTCTATTGTAGGGACCCAGCTTGTAATTTTACTTAATACGTTTTCTGGGTCTCTTCTTTGGATGTGCCCGTACCATCTGAGCCGCTGTGATTTTATAAATGTGATTATATCTTCTCCGGTTAGTATGTTTTTAAGCTCCAAATTCGTTAATTGTCGGTACTCTCCATCTGTAATCTTTTTTGGTCCCATTATTCTCCTAATAATTTTTCTTTCGAAAATTCTTAGCTGCTCTTCGTTCCTTTTGGTAAGGCACATAATTTCTGCCCCATAGGTTACTACTGGTCTAATAGCTGCTTTGTACAGATTTATTTTCGTTTTTCTGCTAAGATGTTTATCCTTTAAGATTTGTTGGTATTTCCAAAAAGCTCTGTTTCCTGCTTGTATTCTTTGTGTTACTTCAATACTTCTATCAGTTTTGTTGTTAATATTGATCCCCAGGTATTAAAAAAAGTCTACTTTTTGATAAGTTTTGTCTCCTATCGTGATTTTGTTTAAATTGCAGTTTCCACTTCTGGAGCTTAGTAAGTATTTGGTTTTATCTTGATTGATGTGTAGACCTCTTTTACGAGCTTCGTTTTCTAGCTTTAGTGTTGTTTCTTCTAGGGCTTTTTTAGTTCTTGCGATTAGGGCTATATCATCCGCGTAGGCTATGAGTTGTACCAAGCTTTGTGCTATAGTCTTCTGGGTTCCTAAGGCATTAATTGCGCCTTCCAAAGCAATATTGAATAGAGTTGTTGAAAGAGCGTCACCTTGTCTAACTCCTTTTTGTATATCTTATTTTATCTGTAACATTGCTAGGTGTTAACACTCTTGCCCGCGAATTCTCCATGGTCATTAAACACAGTTGAATTAGTTTTGAAGGTATTTCCATTTTCTTAATTTCGCGTACTAATTGCCCTCTGCTTATGCTGTCGAACGCCTGTTTGAAGTCAATAAATAGTATATGAAGGTCAATATCATATTCGTAGCATTCTTCTGCAGTCATAGTGAGAACAATTTTGCAGTTGCCAATAGTACTTGAGAAGTGCAAACCTGAGTGGCTGAAAGAGAGGTGGTGTTTGCCACCGAACCTTGAGCACGAGAGGAGCTAGAGAATCTATTTTGTGGTTGTGACCTTAGAGAATCACCTCCACGAGAACTGACTGGAGTAGCAGAATCCAAATTAGAAAGTGACCTTAGAGAATCACTTCGTTGAGAGAGAGATTGTGACCTTGGAGAGTCACCGCGTTGAGAGTGCGAAGGGGTTGAAGACATTCTATGCGTTGGAGAGGATAATGAGTTTACTGCTACATTGCGTGGGGTAGATAAGTGTAACAGTGAATGATGTTTTCCATTACAAATATCACACACTCTGGATGACCCACACCCATTTAAAGAATGCTTTGTACCTAAACAATTATAACAAAGTTTGTTGAGCTTGACAAAATTCAATCTGTCTGAGACAGACATATGAACAAACCTTTGACATGAATAAATGCGATGATTGGTATCATTACAATAAGCACATTGCATAGCCATATGTGTTGTACCTTGATTCACAGCATGTTGATTACTACTATTGGAGGGAGATTCATTAACTGCTGTATTATTTGAATTAGAGAGTAATGTCACCCTAGTTTTATTTGAATTGAAATTATTTTTAAAATGTACCCTATTCTCCACTAAATTTCCAGAACTAGAGAGATTTTCTAAAATGGTACACTTATTATTTAAAAATTCAAAAAATGAGTTAGTATCTATCAAATTATTTGACTTAATTTGCTCTTCGAAAGCCTTTTTAGTGGTAAAATCCAGTTTACTTTCCAAAATGTATGCAATCAAATGATCAAATAATTGTTCTTTGGAAAAATTTAAAGTCAATAGTGAGTCCAAAGCTGCTTTACTATTAGCGGTGAACTGTCTCAGTATGTCAGCATTACATTTTTGAATGGCACCTATATCCAAAATTTGTTTAAAATAAGAGTTGACCAACTGCTTATTATTGCTATAACGTTTGTGTAACACATCTAGTGCAATAGAGAAATTTTGCTCAGTAACAGCAATATTATTAATCAATGTGAGAGGCTCACCTCTAAGATGAGCTTTGAGGTAGAAGAATTTCTCAGTATTAGACTGTAAATTAGTATTATTTATAATAAGAGCTGTGAATAAATCAATAAACGACTGATATTTAGTAGGAATTCCTGTAAATATTTTAATATTTATGTTGGGCAATTGTATTTTGTTGTGTGTTACTAGTTGAGTGTTCCCTAATTTAGTGAGGCTAGATAAATGATTTTGAAGTTGAGAAAGCACAGCAAAGTAAGTGTCCTCTACAACATCTCGATCCTCTGTATCGGGAGGGTTCAAAGTCAATGTATCTAATTCATCCTGAACTTCACTATATTTTTTAAAATGAGTAGTTAATGAGTTTATCTTAAATTCTAACTTAGCTTTATCTACAATATTATCTTTATTGTTCGTATACCAGTTCACAATCCGAGTAATCTGGGCCTTACTAGTGGTTCGAATTTTAATTAAGTCTGACATGTTCATTGCACAAAATAGAAACTACCCTAAAATTCTATCAACTAATTTAATCAAAAAATATGAGGGAATGTGCATTTATCAATACAAAAATTATTATTTTTAATTTAGAGATTATAAGGTCATTCGAGTAATAAAACCATTACTGCACAGAGCTATTTCCTTGTAAAAAACAAGAACAAACGAGAAACAATATTATACAAAGATATACAGTTGAAAAGGGGTAAAAAACAACACAACACAACAGGATACGTTTATTCCTCCTAGCAACAAGGCTCAACCTGAAACAAATAAACAACAGAATCCAAAAGAAAAACAGCTCTGTGACTCAAAATGCACATTCATGTTTTATATGAAAGAGTATGTAATTATTCTTTGAATAACACTTAGAATAGATTGTACAAAATAGTTCTTACAGAGATGTTGCCTATAGCACAATACAATACATCTCAATTTATTTATTCCACAAGTAGGTAGTATGAATAATTTGAATGTCTATATATTACCTCTAAGTGATTGTGAAATGAGATCCTACTTTTCTTATAAATAGAAAGAATACACTGACCTGTTAGTTCAGTCCTGCTCAATTTGTTCTTTTATACTCACATTAAGCACATTTTCAGTACCAATGTTTTTCCAAGCTGAGATATTTACACAATTGTCTATTATTCTGTTCCTCCAAAATCCGGCTCGAAGGACCACTTATGGTGGAGAACTACCTCAATCTTGGGCATCCACTACTATCGGGGGGCCAACACCCAATGAGTTGGCCAACAAGGAGACCTTCGATGGCTCGGGAGAACAATAAAATTAATAGTTCGTCTTATAGGTACTTTATTTCCACAACAAAAAAAACCATTTATTACACTTATTACAACACTGGTAAGTTATATCTTCTTGAACACATTTTTACCGCCAATTCCAACTACCGGCACACTGAGAGTTTTCAATAGAACTGGTGAATTTGAATAAATTATGAATCCGAGATACTAGGGTGACGTTAAATGTGAAATTTTTCCCTTCATGGGTGAAGCAACTAACTATTTTTTACACTCAATTTATTATTATTTAAAGAGGAGAGAATTGCCACGAGGCACCATGCTTTTTGTCCATGAACGGAAGAGAGAGTGAGTGAGGGAGATCTTTTCTGCACATGCAGCGAATTTGGCATAGCGCGTGTATGCCATCTAATTTAGTATATCATCAACGAGTACCGATTCCGCCCTAACAAGGGGTTAGTACGTGGGCGCTACCGCCACGGTCTCACAGGTGGAGCCACGAGTACTGGTTCTGATTTTATTTCACATTAATATTCCTTTGAGGGAACACTGTTGGGAATTGGACCCAGGCCTTTAGGTTCAAATCCCAACACCTTTTATCAAAAAATAAATGCACAGACCCGGTCATACAAAGCCAAAAAAAACAGGGGAAAAAAAACAAGAAGAAAGAATAGTGAACGAAGATACGGAATATAAAGAGACATGGATGGAATATTTTACGGAATTACTAACAAAAACAGAAGTAAGAGAAGAGGTTGAGATAGGAGAAAGGAACAAACAAACCGGTGTGAAGTTGGCAACCAAAAGTGAGCAACCGAAATGACGGAAATACTCGAAGGAACAGTGGCGTACCGTGATAGAAAATAACAAAAAAATTGGGTATCATCTTGCGAATAGTTCCAAAAAATCAAAAATGAATCACTACAACCAATACTGAGAGCACAACCCCTTCGAAAGTGTTTAAGGGTATCAAAATGGACAAAAACTACCCCATAAATATTGAAAACGTATAAAATGGATGACAGAAACGGAGTATCATCTTCTGAATAGTCCCAAAAAATCAAAAATAAATCACTACTACACATACTGTAAGCACAACCCCTTCGAAAGGGTCTAGGGGTATCAAAATGGACAAAAACTACTCCAAAAATATTGGAAACGTATAAAAAGCATGGAAGAAACGGGGTATCATCTTTCAAATGGTCCCAAAAAATCAAAAATAAATCAATACAACACATACTGGAAGCAAAACCCCTTCGAAAGGGTCTAAGGGTATCAAAATGGCCAAAAACTACCCCAGAAACTTTGAAAACGTATAAAAAGCATGGAAGAAACGGGGTATCATCTTCTAAATGATCCCAAAAAATCAAAAATAAATCAATACAACACATACTGAAAGCACAGCCCCTTCGAAAGGGTCTAAGGGTATCAAAATGGCCACAAACTACCCCATAAATATTTAAAACGTATAAAAAGCATGACGGAAACGGAGTATCTTCTTCTGAATATTCCCAAAAAATCAAAAATGAATCACTACTACAGATACTGGACGCACAACCCCTTCGAAAGGGTGTAAGGGTATCAAAATGGACAAAAACTACACCAAAAATATTGAAAACGTATAAAAAGCATGGAAAAATGGAATATCATCTTCTGAATAGTCCCAAAAAATCAAAAATAAATCAATACAACACATACTGAAAGCACAGCCCCTTCGAAGGGGTCTAAGGGTATCAAAATGGCCACAAACTATCCCATAAATATTTAAAACGTATAAAAAGGATGACGGAAACGGAGTATCATCTTCTGAATAGTCCCAAAAAATGAAAAATGAATCACTACTACACATACTGAAAGCACAACCCCTTCGAAAGGGTCTAAGGGTATCAAAATGGACAAAAACTACCCTAAAAATATTGAAAACGTATAAAAAGCATGGAAGAAACGGGGTATCATCTTCTAAATGGTCCCAAAAAATCAAAAATTAATCAATACAACACATACTGGAAGCACAGCGCCTTTGAAAGTGTCTAAGGGTATTAAAATGGCCAAAAACTACCCCAAAAACTTTGAAAACGTATAAAAAGCATGGAAGAAACGGGGTATCATCTTCTAAATGGTCCCAAAAAATCAAAAATAAATCAATACACATACTGGAAGCACAGCCACTTCGAAAGGGTCTAAGGGTATCAAAATGGCCAAAAGCTACCCCATAAATATTGAAAACGTATAAAAAGGATGACGGAATCTTCTGAATAGTCCCAAAAAATAAAAATTGAATCCCTACCATACATACTGGAAGCACAGCCCCTTCGAAAGGATCTAAGGGTATGAAAATGGCCAAAAACTACCCCAAAAACTTTGAAAACGTATAAAAAGCATGGAAAAAACGGGGTATGATCTTCTAAATGATCCCAAAAAATCAAAAATAAATCACTACTACACATACTGAAAGCACAACCCCTTCGAAAGGGTCTGAGGGTATCAAAATGGACAAAAATTACCCCAAAAACTTTGAAAACGTATAAAAGCATGGGAGAAACGGGGTATCATCTTCTGAATGGTCCCAAAAAATCAAAAATAAATCAATACAACACATACTGAAAGCACAACAGTAGGGAACGGGTCACTTTAGCCTGCCCCCTTCACTTTCCATTTTAGCCCCGCCCCCTGTCACCTGACTGGTCCATCCCCCTCTTTAGGCCCGCCCCCGGTCACCTGATTGGTCCACCCCTTCCCGCTTGACAGGTGACATTTAACATATGACAGGAGACATTTGACATATGACAGGTGACATTTGACATATGACAGGTGACATTTGACATATGGCAGGTGACATGACAGGTGACATATGACAGGTGACATTTGACATATGACAGGAGACATTTGACAGGTGACATATGCCAGGTGACATTTGACAGGTAACACGTGACGTTTGATAGGCTACACGTGACATTTGAAAGGTGACACGTGGCATGTGACAGATGACACAGGTGACATTTGAAAGGTGACACGTGACATGTGACAGATGACACAGGTGACATTTGACAGGTGACATTTGAAAGATGGCACGTGACGTTTGACCGGTAACATGTGACACAGGTGACGTTTGACAGGTGACGCCACCAGATACACCTACATGCGGGAGGCGGAGGCATACGGCCGGATACATCTACATGCGGAAGGCGGGGACCGCCATTGTTCAACTGCAGACATCTACATACGGGTGGCGGACGGAGATACCGGAGACATCTACATGCGTAAGGCGGGTTCGAAAGGCCTTAGCGTCTAGTATCTACGTAAAATTAGGAAAAAATTCCAGCTACCCCTTCATCCCCCACACAACACCCCTCGTACTAAAAGTAGACCAATCATGGCAAACATGAAGGCAAAAGGGCCTTAACGAATGTGAATCGAAAGTATCTTTGGCAGGTATTTGTCAGCATCCCTCGTACTAAAAAGACAACCAATCATATCAAACGACATCTCGTTCGAAATGCCTTAACGTCTAGTATATAAGTAAATCATATACAGAGTGGATCGAAAGTATCTTTGGCTGGTATTTAGGTTGATTTTAGCAAACGACATCTAGTTCGAAAGGTCTTAACGTCTAGTATATACGCGAATCACCCATTATATACAGGGTGGATCGAGAGTATATTTCACATATGTGACGCATAGTGCTTTAGTGGCATCAGCGAAGAGTACGAAGAAAAATAGTGCCGTTTCTTAAAAAGTGAGGTTATGAAACAAATAGGAAATCTTAGTTTACTTCGTATAAACTGGGTGTCTATAGCCTGCAAACAATTACCGCAAATTACTTATCCATAAAGACGTATCTAACCTACGCCATGTTCAATAAAACAAAAGAGAATATAAAAAATGAAATCAATAATGTTTTTGTCATGACATGTGTAATATTAGTATCTGTCTTTGTTTTAATTCTAAAAATTATTTTAAAAATTGTAAGACGAAAATTTGAATCTCCATGTAATATAAAAGTTGATGAATATACAGAGTGTTTCAATAAAAACCCGTGTTTCTTTGAAAAAAACTTTATTTATAATGGTAATATATTTGAAAACCAGTGGAGGAGGCGTTGTACATTTCTTTCGATACATGAATATAGTGACAGGGTCTTGAACAAAGTTACCTGCTGCACACGGCGTACCATCAAATTTGCAAACATCAATAATGTGTGGAAAAACACCAAATATGTGGCATTTTTTTGGCAAAAATTCCGCTTTTTGTTGACCCCGAACGTAAATGTAGTCTGCAGCATACAATAGCTTTTTTCCAATATTTCATTCACTCTAGAATATTCTACATCTCCTGAAGAGTATCGAATACTCAAACGGTTGCGGTGGCAAAACTATGTAATGCGTACTTTTGATGCCAATTTCTATGGTGAGTTCTTTGGCAACGAAAAGTCCATCTACGACAAAGCCTTGAATGTCTACAAATGCTACTCTCACGTTGACGTCTGCTCGAACACTAACTCATATAAACATCTAGTTTAAGCTTTTAACAATTTCGGTGAAGGGGAAGTATTCCATCACGCAATCGTGAATTATGATGCAATAGACTTTAGTATTTTCGGGGAAGCCTATGTTTGCTTCAATGTCAAGTTTTACATCTATTGTGGACGCCTTCATGCTTTCTTCCAGTTTCGAACAATCGATAACAAACAATGTCCGTTTCTTTTCCGTAATATATATGCAATCATTATCATTTCGTGGTCGAACTAATCGTATCGTTTGTCGACCACATGTAATCATGGGATAATCGTTGAAAATGTTGAAAATATGTTTGAGGGGTATTTGAAGGTTGAAGGACTTGTCGCTGCCATTCAGAATAGGATCTTTCGGGTAATTCCAGCTGGCTATAGCCATATGATTGGAATCTTCTTGGTTATAACATGTCATAGCACGTACGGCGCTTACTATTCCAGGATCCCGAACTGTTTCCATTTCCCTGGCACTTTCACTGTACGTACATGAATCGAATAGGAATGCTCCAACATTATTTGCCAATTTTACGTCACCAGCTCCGTGTGTTTCAAGCGAACCTTTAGTGCACAACAGAGTTTCGCTCATTGCAAAGAACGAATCAACTTGATTTATGCTAAACTCCACAATGTCACTGCAATTGAATGAATTTATAAATGGAGCATAGGTTCTATATTCAGCCTTTCGAATTGAATCGTCAAACATCGACTTACGATAGATATCGAACATCGAAGGCATGTTGTCGTTTTGACGAAGACGTTTTCCATACGTGGTTGTCATTTTTCAATTTAAACCCCAGCGATTGCAGAACCAATTTGTTTGCGAACGTGAGCTGTTTTAGCTTTGGCGACTGCTTAGCTAATGAAGTTGAAAGCTCTGCAGACTGTCTTTTATGATTAATTATTAGTCCCATCTGCTTCGCACTCTAAGCTCCAACACCAAAGTACTCCACGAAAGTTTACAGGCTGACCGTCTTGGTCTAAGGCGATGACGGTGATATTGGTTATTTCACGTTGTGGTATAACGGGTAAGTAGAGCAAATTATGAGGAATTTCGTCTATGGAATATCCAGGATCTACTTGTATGACGAATTCGTAGATAGTATGAGCAGGTCTGTTTGCATCGAAGGCTCCAGTGGTAATGTTACAATCGAAGCGGATACTGGATACTTCAATGATTTTGACGGGGAGATCTGAAGAGTGCGTTTTGTTAGCGTCAAGTATTTTCGGTGAAAATCCCAATATTCTCCCAAGACTATCAGTATGCATAAAGGAAATTTTGTATTTACTTGAAATTTCACATTTCAACGTATTGTGATTGGGTTTTAGTGAAAATACCGGTCTAGTTGAATTGCTCGCACCCAACTTATCACAGATAAACTCTTCAAGGTCAGCAATTTCATAACATCCAATGGGAAAATCAAAAGCTTGTCTTTGGTATCGTAGTAGTAAAACGTACAATTTTCAATGTTTGGTATCCTATGATATGAATGAAAAGAACGTAAAGCTATTTCGTAATTATTCTTTGGATCGAGGACAATAGGGGTAGGAGGTTGAAAGGTGAACACGTGATTGGTGCTGTTAACTCTCAGCAACTGTGACATGATGACTAATGAAATTCGAGACAGGTTTGAATTTAAATATCTTTTTTTATTGTTTGTTTGCAAAGAAAACAAGTGGCTTGAGAACTCGGAGGTCCGTCACAATGCGTTGTCCAATCAGGCCGATTGTAATGGATGAAACAAGGCAGTCGTAATTGTAGTTCAAAATTTGCTCGATATGCAATGGGAAGCTTATGCCACATATCAAGCAATTCCGAAGGTCTTACACACTCAATTAGATGTTCAATGGGAAAGTACTTCAGTTCTTCGGCAGTGAAACTACTCAATGCTTTTCCATGGTAGATGTGTTGTAGTAATAGTTCCGTCATTGTTGTAGAAATTTCAAACACAAATGACCGCAATTGATTTGATCGTAGTTTTGATATTGGGTATTGTTGTAGAAAATTCGCACACTTTTTCCGAGATATTTAACAACTTCTTTCGGTGGCTTCAAGTGACCAAATGAATCGAAATTCTCTACATTGTTGTTTATCTTTCTGTAAGCTACCCAATGACTTCCGCTATTCTTAGAGGTATCCAAATTAACTACTGCACATTCTTGTCTTCGGGGGCCGTCTTTGGAGAGAGTGTCCCGTATAAAAACTCCTCGAAAATGTGGTATTTTAAGCGATTTTGCGTAATGTGTTATGTCGAAGTCGGATAGTGCGTGATTGGGTAGCTTTATTAGTTTTTTTGCTTCTTCAAATACAATCCGAAGCCGCCTTTTGGATACTCTTTCAGGTACAGACCAGATCCTACACGTTCCACAGCCTTATTACGACGTACATCTTCTTCCAATTTCTTTTGCGCATGCTTAGCATCACTGACGGTTTTTGCAATCCCAGCAGCACCACCTGACAAAGCTCCGAGTGCCGAAAGACCAGCAAACAAAGGAATAAGCGGTACGAAACCTCCTGATTCCGCTACAGGTATCACTCGAGGAACCTCAACTTCTTTTTTCCCACCAAATTGCTTAATCAGTGCTTTGGCTGCCCGTAAGGCAAACTTTGCGGTGTCTTTCAAAGATGCCCCTTTTTTCATGGACTTTCCCACTTTTAGAATAACATCTCGATGCAAGGAACGGCGTTTGTGGCGACATCCCATTCCCAGCTTCCTTTTCACCTTCATTCCGCCTGTCACAAGTGATGCAGCAGTTTTCTCCCCCAAAGAAGCGTCTTTTGATTTGACGCGAGCCCAAGCTTTATCTTCTAGTATCTGATCGGCTTTGTGTCGTTCCTCTAGAGACTTATTTTTCCAGTAAGAAATATCGTGTTATTTACAAGCTGCGTCCAAGGGGTTGATGCCCGGATCTCCACGATCAAGACATTTTCTAATTTTGTACCGGCTACAAAAAAAACAATCAATTTTTTGCAAAAAGGGGTGGAGGGTAGTACTTACGTCCACAGTACTGATAGGTAGGCAAGTGAAGTTCAATAGGTAGTTTATTGATGAGAGAATTTAAAAGACCTTCTCCTTCCAACACCAACATTAAGACTGATACGCGTAAGTGGTGACACCTATATTTATACAATAGCACTAAGAAAAACAACACACACGATGAAGATAATTCAACAAGAGCAGACGATACCCATTGAAAATCTAGATTTCACCTCAACGCCATCGATCGGCAAACATGGTAAATTGTTACCAAATTCTTTCCGTGCCATTATATGTCGTCCCAGTGGGTGTGGAAAGACGAATGTCGTGCTGGCGCTTATATTTAATCCGAATGGCGCGAAATTCAAACGCGTTTATGTTTATTCAGAATCGTTATTCCAACCAAAGTACCAATTGCTGCAAGAAGTTATAGCGCCTTTAGTCTATACCAATATGTCTGATGATAAGGTTGCTACTGCATTGGCCAAGAAAAAAGTGTCTGAACTTGCCAAATCGATTCACAAAAAATACTTGGCGTTGAAATTGGGTAAATCAGAGCAAGATGAGTCTATCAATAAACTATTCAAGCCAATATCCAAATCACTTGAAGAAATTGTGCAATCCTCAAAGACATTACAAAAAACGATTACAAATTTAAATCCAATTAAAAAAGAGGAAATAAAGAAGAAAGAAGAACCTTTGACAGATGATGTGTTTACACCTTTTCTCGAAACGGAACCGGTGGCCGAAACCGATGAATTCGGCAATACTACACGTTCTGAATCTCCATAAGAGATGCGTCCCGAAATTTCTCAGGAAGCTTTCGCAGACTATTTGGATCAATATCCTGCCATCAGTCATCAATTCATTGAAGATTACTTCCAAAAAAATGATAAAATTGATAAAAATTATGGTCCGATATACAATGATGAAATCGGTTGGTCATTAGGCAAACGTCGAATCGCGTTTTATGGAAAAACCGGTAATATAAACATACTACCTGAGAAAAACAAAGAAGGAAGATATGTAATTGAAACACCAGGCATGTATGAGCTTCTATTTCACCGAGACCCCAGTTACAACGATCAAGATTTACAGAACTATAAAAATCTTTTGACAACAACTGAAGTTCATTTAGACACGTTAGATCGTCTTAAGGGCTCAAGTACTGAAAAATATCACTACATCATAAAACCTTTATTCAAAACATAATCTCTAACGACATCAACGAATAGATCGTCCCAGGTATTGACTCGTCTAAGATCGATTCCTCAAGCAAAAGGAATAAGTATCGATCGTTAACATTTATAATGATAAACCTATGGAGTATATTTATTGGGACGATGCCAATGAATTAGTGGATCGTTTGAAGTTGTTGATTGATTCAAAAGAGGCAGGTAATACGTCACACGACAACGAAATAGTAGCAATTATCAATGAGCTCAAGGAGGCTGATATAATAGAATAATACAAGCTGAATCTTGTTCATTTCAATTATGTCTGTCGATAAATTCGGACATAGACATCAAAAGCCCTATGCGCGTTTACCAGCAAAAATAACGTTTCCTCATACACGGGATGGTAATATGGATATTGAAAATGTGAAAATTTGTAATGTTAAGGAACCAACAACAGATAGTGACGCTGCAACAAAAAAATATGTTGATGTGCAATTGCGTACTATCAACTCACCATTGATTCAAACACATGGTGTGATGCTCCAGCAACAAGACCGTATTATAAAGGATTTAGAAGTAGGATTGAACGAAATAAGAAATGAGCTTCATAAGACTAAAATTCCCCTATTACAGGCGAATATTGACAACTTACAAAATAAAACTAACGAAATTGATGCATTCATTTCGCGAAATCCCCCTGTAGCAGTTAGGGATATGGCTACGAAGAAATACGTCGACGAATCAATTGCCACAGCGAAAGTCTTTATTCGAAAAAAATTCACTGCTTCTACGAATGCAAGCATACGTGAATTGAAAAAAGAATTTGCAGAAAATATTAGAACCGTCTCTGATTTGAAAAGTAACATTTCAGATATTGATGAGAACAATGTTAAGATTATGCATACGAATAACCATAACCGCATTCACAGTCTGGAGCTGAAGCTAGCCGGTAGTACATCATAATATGTACACCAAGGAAAATATTCAACTGGTAAATGAGCTGCATAAACCGATTCGGAAAAAATTCCCTTGGAGACGCACTATTATTAAGTGCCTTGACGATCTCTGGCATATGGATCTTGCGGAGATGAGGAATTTTAGACCACAAAATAGGAATCATAAAATGATACTAATCATTATCGATTGCTTTTCTAAGTTTGTGTGGACACGCCCACTAAAGACGAAGACCGGAGAGGAAATCACTCGAGCATTCTCGGACATTCTCGCTTAAACCAGACGAATACCAAAAAATCTGCAATCTGATCAGGGGAAGGAATTTTACAACAGCAAATTTAAAAACTTAATGAAAAAACACGGCATAAATCATTATAGCGTATTTAGTACGATGAAGGCTTCTATGGCTGAGCGTGTTATATGAACTTTGAAATCGAAACCCTACAAGTATTTCAGTTTAAATGGCACCTACAAATGGATAGACATTCTACCCAAAATCACTCACGAATATAACAATACAAAGCATTCAGCAACAAAATATAAGCCTTCTCAAGTCAACAAATCCAACGAAAAATCTATTTTGAATAACACCTATAGCCATTTAAAGATAGCAGGCCCGCGAAAATTCAAAGTCGGTGACATTGTGCGCATATCCAAGGCTAAACATGTCTTTGAAAAAGGTTATACATCCAATTGGTCTACAGAACTATTCAAAATTATCAGAGTTAAAATAACCAATTCTGCTACGTATTTACTCGAAGACATGCAAGGCACACCAATCAGCGGCTGCTTCTATGATGAGGAACTACATAAAACATCGAATCCTGACATTTTCTTAGTGGAAAAAGATCTCAAGCGTAAAGGTAAGAAAATGTTCGTGAAATGGTTGGGCTTAGACAAAAGCCATAACAGCTGGATTGATGGAGCTGATGTTTTATAGCGTAGGAGGCCACACACACAGGCTATAAATTGGAGTGAGCTTTAGATCACAAACTCAGTTAGCAACATGAGTTCTCAAGATGCCAGTAGTAGTAGTGATGAAGACATTATCTACACTGCAGAGATTGATAGAATTTTGGAAAACTATGAGTCTGCTGCAAAGTCTGAAAATGTGTACCTGCTTCCAACACAGTATTCAATTATCGGTTATGAAGTGAAATGTGGCATTAGTCCGGCAAGATCATTTACGCCTGCTGTTATTCTATCTCAGCAGCTCAAGTTCAGCAAAATATCGTTTAACACTCACGAATAGCAGGCCTTCATTTCAATAATCACGCAACAGATGGTCGTGGTGGACGAGTTCAAACTTGATCCGATTCCATGTGGAGAGTACTGTACCATTACCCTATTAAAGTACGATGCTTGTAAATTAATTTTTCGTAAGAAACATGGTGTCGAGTATTACATGGATGAAGAAGAAGTCCCACAAATTTTAGAATTGAATAATTTGATTTTACAACGTATATCTATGCTAGAGAATTTAAATTCTTGTCAATACTATTATAACGTTTTGGATTTCTGTAAAAATATCATCTCTGAAAATCTAAGTCCTTAACAAATTTTATATTCATTTTGTTCCATAACACCAAACGATATGTTGAACAACGCTCTTAGAGAATTTGTATACTTTTATAAACTCAAAGTTATCAATGATTTGAATAAATAGTTATATATAAGTGCATGTATCTTTTCTTCGCACTAGCCCCCAAAAAAAAACACATGTTGAAAATAATATTTTTTATTTAAAAAATAAATACATTCACAGCCACAATTTCAAATGCGGCATAAAACTTATAAGTAAATACACAAAATAAGAAGTAAATATTCAATTCTCTTGGATTTCAAATGATGTTAAGGGATTGGGCTTCCCAACGTCTATTTGCCCTCTGTACGTGATATTATACTTCAAGCAGCTGAAAGCTGTCACGTGCGGCCGGTATGCTTCTGTCACCCTCTGAGGAAGGAATACAGCCTTATCTTCTAGTTCCAGCAGTACTGCTTCCCCAAATTTTGTCTTGACAATTTGACCCGCTGTTATTTTGAGTGGTGTATTTTTGGGCAGATCGGCAAAGTTTCACAACTGCCTTTTTTTCTATAAGAGATACGGCATTTAGTTTAGTGAGGTCCATCTATAAAGGAATGAAATCACATAAAAGTTGATGATAATAATTGAAAACGCGGAAACATTTACTGTTTAAGTTGTTAATTGAAAAAAAACTCACCTTTTTGTTATTTTTGGTAAAAAGCTCAGTAACTTTTGGTACTTGGTTGGATAAGCACTTGTCAGCAAAAACACTACAAAGAAATGAAATCATATGAAATTTGATGATAATTGAAGACACGGAAACAATTACTGCTTTTATAATAAAGTTGTTAAAAACTCACTCTTGTTTTTCGTAAAAAAACACACTTGTTTGGCTTCTTAGTAAAACTACTATCTCCAGCTTGCGTTAAAATTTTAAGGTTGGCTCCTAAGCAAAAACTACTCTCTCCAGCTTGTGTTTGCTTATTTATATGTTTTTCCCACTGTGTGCAAAAAACACGCTACTAAGAAAGTGAGTTTTTGTGGTGTGATTTCCTGTTGTATCGAGTAGACTTCTTATCTCAAGACTGTAACTTCCTGTGTTTTAATTTTGTCCGTTTTTGAAGTTGATTGCAACTTCCCATGGCATTGAGATGAAAACTTCTTATCTGTTCGTTATTTTTCAGGAATTTCAGAAAAACAATTTAATGATTTGCATGGTTTATTTAAAATAATACATCATTGATAAAAAGAAATTATTATTGGTTAATAAAATCTTGAGATGATTTAAAAATTCTCCATTGGAACATGAAATATCAAACAAGTTCCAATTAAAGGCAACAAGTTTTCCAGTAAACTCATTGCAACAGAATTATTGATGTTTGCAAATTTGGTGGTACATCCTGTGAAACTGGATCCAAACCCCTGTCACGCCTCTGGACTATATTCATGTACCGAAAGAAATGTACAACGCCTCCGCCACTGGTTTTAAAATACTGTATTACCATTATAAATAAAGTTTTTAAAGAAACATGGGTTTTTATTGAAACACTCTTTATATTCATCAACTTTCATATTCATGAAGATACACCCTGTATATGTTTCATATGAATATATTTTTACTTAGAAATTCTAATGTTGTGATATCAATTTGTTATCGTGCGGCTTTCCGGTTATTGCGAATTTATACTTTTACAATCTAAAAATTTTTGAATTTCCGTTCAGTTTGAGATACTTCTATGTAAGTATTCACCGAAATGTTGGAGCTAGAATCTAATAAATTATGTTTTTAGTGTTAAGTCCCAAAAAGTAAAAAATTATAATAAGTATTTAGCGCCCGATCATTTTATGAAATATGGCATCAGCGCTTTTTGTTTTATGAACCTCAGTCTCGTCATGAATGTTGACATGGCTGCAGGTGTGCTATTTCGCTAATGTAAAAAACTAAATAAATGAATATATACAGTCCACAAGCTTCTCAATTGCAATCGAAACATTGGTCCATCGACCCTGATGAAGAAAAAGTGAAATTTATAAAGTGATTTCCAACAATTAAGAAATAAATACAATATAACCGGCAAAAAAGCGCGGTAACATAGTGTCAAGATAGTACATGTAGCGGTAAATCCACTATGGTCCAAGAAAAACAGAAGAGAGAGAGAGAGAACAGGAAGGCAGTGAAAATAAAATTGTCGTGTTCCACCAAGGGTTCCTTTCGAAAAAAATTCTGAGTAAGTTCGTTCCATAATTATTATATTTAATTTGGTAATAGTTTGGATTTGTGTCAATAACATGGCTGAACTCGCGACAATAAAATCTCAAAGAACGACGATAAAAAGTAAGCTAACACGATTTAAAAATTATTTTGAGTCAATTAATCGAGAAACATTAAATGATGAAATTGTTAATGAATTGCAAGTTAGGTTAGAATCCGTACAGCCGATTTGTAACGAGTTTGAAGAACTTCAATTTCAAATAGAACAATTAAGTATTAAAGAAAATGAATCAGAATCTCGGCCCGACGAAGCTGAGAGAAATGAATTTGAAACGAAATATTACAAATTGATTAGCAATATAAATAACTTAATAAGTAAATATAATAAAGAAAGTTCGACTGACGGTAGTAATGGTTCCGTGGTCAGTTCAAAAAACGGTGTAGTTGATTTAAATTCGGTACAGTCATTAGTAAAGTTACCACCTATTAAATTACCAACTTTTGATGGCCAGTATGGCAATTGGTTAGAATTTAAGGATTCTTTTATAGCCTTAGTGGATGGTAATACTGCATTAAATAACATTCAGAAATTTTATTATTTAAGGTCCTCGTTAAGTAAAGAGGTTCATGACATAATCAAGTCAATAGAAGTTTCCGATGCGAATTATAGGATTGCATGGCAGTTTTTGACAGATAGATTCGAAAACAAAAAGCTAATAATTTATAATCATATACGTGCAATATTTGAGCATCCTTGTTTAATAAACGAATCATATAGTGACCTGCGCAATTTGTATGATTGTGTCACAAAGCATTTACGTTCCCTTAATTCTTTAGGAGAAAACACAGATGCTTGGGATCGTCTGATTATATATATAATGTCTAGTAAATTTGACCCTACTACGCGGCGTGATTGGGAAACCTATAAATATACGAAAGAATTACCAGCAATGAGTGATTTAAATAATTTTTTGAAAAATAAGTGTGAGATATTGGAAAAATTGGAGGTCTCGAATAATAGTGTCGAGACAAGTAAGTATAAGCAATCATTAAGAAAAATACATAAACATGGACACAGTAATAGTTACCAATCTATAGATAACAAAAAATCAGAGAGTAATTTTAAGTGTTATTTTTGCAACCAACAGTCTCACAGCATTTTTAAATGTGAATCCTTTTTAAAATTATCAATTAATGATCGAATAGGTGCAGCTAAACGCCTTAAATTATGTTTAAACTGTCTGAGAGATTCACATCACTCATGGAAATGTCCAAAATCAAAATGTTTTAATTAAATGTAGGAAGGCTCATAATACACTACTCCACCGGGAAGATTACAATAAAAATGATCAAAGCCCAGGAAGAACCAATAGTGGAAATGTTCCGCGACAAGAGCAAGAAATCCAAGAAGCTCCTCCCACTCAGGGAGATAACAACACCGGCCAAATTCAAGGTTCTTCACTGAATTCACATGCGACAGCTTACGGTGTTGCCGGCTCTAACCAAGTTACACCTTTTGGGGAAATTTCGGCAAGTCATTCGCAAGTATTACTTTCAACTGCGATTATTCAGTTGACAAATGGGGAAAAACAATTACTGCTCGGGCTCTATTGGACAGTGGCTCACAAAGTAACTTTATTTCGCAGGATATTTGTAACAAATTAGGTATAAAACCAATTAAAATAAATCATGCAGTGAAGGGTGTAGGCCAAACATTAACTAACATAAATAAACAAGTGAACGTGACAATAAAATCACGTGTTAACAATTACAGGAGTAATATTAGTTGTTTAGTTCTTCCTAGAATTACCGATAAATTACCAATCATGTCCTTTAATAAAGATAACCTTAACATCCCTTCCAATTTACAACTGGCTGATCCTAATTTTAATGTATCTGCAGAAATTGAAGTATTGTTAGGATCATCCATATTTTGGTCTATTATGGGATCTAATCAGGGTCGGCTTGGACCCAAAATGCCAATTTTGCAAGATACCAAAATTGGTCATTTAAATTTAGATTTCACATCTTTTAATAAATCGTTTAGTTATTTAAATATTTCGGATTCCAATGCTATGTTTGAAAATAAAATTGAAAAATTTTGGGAAATCGAAGAGATTAATAATAAGGTAAGTATGTCCGAATCTGAAAAATACTGCGAGAATTATTTTCGTAATACTACGACAAAGGACTCAACAGGGAGATTTATAGTCAGGGTTCCATTTAAGAATAATCTAGATGCACTGGGTGATTCTCGTAATATGGCATTAAATCGATTCCATTTGCTTGAACGAAAACTCGAAAAAAATCCAAATTTAAAATTAGAATATTGCACATTTATGAATGAATATCATAGTCTGGGTCATTTGTCAGAAACTGATGATTTAAAGGATGGAGGATATTATTTACCTCATCATGCGGTATTAAAAAACAGTAGCCTCACTACCAAATGTAGGGTAGTATTTGATGCGTCGGCAAAAACATCAAGTGGACTTTCCCTTAATGATGTCCAATTTAGTGGCCCTACGCTACAACAAGATGTTTTTTCTATTTTAGCTAGGTTCCGCATTCACCAATTTGTTATGACGGGTGATATATCAAAGATGTATCGTCAGATACTTATTAATCCCGATTAATTAAAATATCAAAAGATCTTTTGGCGATCACAATCAGACGAAAAAATTAAGAGTTTTAAATTAAATACCGTAACCTATGGCACGGCGTCCGCTCCTTATTTAGCGGTCAGATGCTTATTTCAGATTGCTACTGAAAATAAAACAAATTTTCCTAAAATTAGTAAAATAATTAAGAGATTTGTATATGGACGATTTGTTGTCAGGGTCCAATTCAATGTCAGAATTATTAGAAATTCAAAATAATATAGTTAAGCTGTTGGCAAATTATGGGTTTGAACTTAGAAAGTTTCTATGCAACAATAAGGAGCTACTAAGTAAATTCGAAACAAACAAAGATCTAGACGTTAGTATACTTAATATAGGGCTGAACGAGCAAAATAAAACCTGAGGAATATACTGGGACGCTAGTGATGATTCTATTAGATACAATATCAATATTAATAATAATTTGTGTAACAATAAATTAACAAAACGCGCGATTTTATCGTTAATTTGTTAAATATTTGACCCTCTAGGTTTACTGGGTCCTATTATAATAATTGCAAAACTTATAATTCAAGAACTTTGGCAATTAAAGGTAGACTGGGATGATGATATCCCTCAGAATCTGATAAATATATGGTGTTCATTTTATACCAATCTTTGCGATATTCAGAAAATAAAAATCCCAAGGTGCATAATTGTTCCACAATACGTAAGTATTGAATTGCACGGATTTTGCGATGATTCGATAAAGGCTTATGGGGCGTGCATCTATTTACGTTGTTTAAAGGCTGATGGGGAATATTACTCTAGTTTATTGTGCGCAAAATCACGTGTGGCTCCACTAAAGCAAATAAGCCTGTCTCGTCTTGAATTGTGTGGTGCGCAATTACTTGCAAATTTGACTTCTAAAATATTGAAGGTACTGGAAATAAAATTTAATAGACTATATTTTTGGACAGACTCAACAATAAATTTGTGTTGGATAAAAAATGAGTCTAACAAATGGAAAACCTTTGTGGCAAACAGGGTAAGTGAAATTAGGTCACTAACCAAACCAAAAAATTGGTTTTATGTAAAGTCCAGCGACAACCCTGCCGATTTATTATCCAGAGGATCAACTGTTGAAGTTTTTAAAAATTCAAAATTATGGTGGAATGGACCTGATTGGCTTTTGGTAAATAACGATTACTGGAATGTGACTGAACCTGTCCATGATTTCACCAATATACCTGAACAAAGGAGTGTCTCTTGTGCTATAATCAGGCCTAATAATGAAATAATGTCTATACTACATAAGTTTTCTTCGTTTTCAAAAACTTTAAGAATACTAGCATATATTTTACGTTTTGTGACTAATATCAAGGCAAGACATACTGACAGAATTTATGGTCCATTGCTTCCCGAAGAACTCGACGGAGCTTTAAATGTAATAATTAAAAATGTTTTCCTCATGAATATGCGAATTTAGGTAATAAAAAGGAACTAAACAAATCAAGTAAAATTCTGTCTCTCAATCCTTTTTTGCAAAACGGTATAATGCGTGTAGCCTGCCTTTTGAGAATAAACATCCCATAATTTCACCAAGTAATCATTTTCTTACTAATCAAATCTTGAGACAAACACATGAATGTTTGCTTCATTGTGGTGTACAACATTTTTTGTACGCAGTAAGAGAAATATACTGCCGAAATGCCTGCAAAAATATAATTCGGCACTGTGTAAAATGTTTCCGTGTTGCTCCAAGAGATTCTAACTACTTAATGGGTGACTTACCTGAAGTACGAGTTACTTCTCATAATATTTTCGTAAATGTCGGTACTGATTATGGCGGACCATTTTTGTTAAAGGATAGGCAGACTCGCGGTGCTAAAATTATTAAGGCATATATGTGTCTATTTGTAAGTATGAGCACAAAGGCCATACACATTGAATTGGTATCTGAACTGACCACGCAAGCATTCTTGGCTGCATTTACTAGATTTGTAAGTAGACGTGGTAAACCATCTAACGTGTACTCAGATAACGGTTCAAATTATAAGGGCGCAAATAACGAACTTTCTAGAATTTACCATTTTTTAACAAATCAGTCAGAAGTTATTGCTAATCAATTGGCCTCTGAATATCGTATAAAATGGCATTTTATACCCGCGTCTTCTCCAAGCTTCGGCGGACTCTGGGAAGCTGGCATCAAGTCAGCAAAAAGTCATATTAAGCGCGTGATAGGTGAAAATCGTTTAACATTTGAAGAATATGCCACGGTGTTGACACAGATTGAAGGTATACTAAATTCGCGTCCGCTATCTCCACTTACTCAGGACCCGGACGACGTATCGGCGTTAACACCAGGACACTTTTTGATCGGCAAACCACTCACTAGCCTTCCTGAACTTAACTTTACAACCATTCCGGAGAATCGCCTCACCAAGTGGCAGCATCTCCAATACATGGCGCAACATTTTTGGTGTAGGTGGCAAAAGGAATATCTGTCGGAGCTACAAACTCGTTTGAAATGGCGACAGAATTCCACAACCTTAATCAAAGTTGGAACTTTAGTATTAATAAAAAATGACAATGCTCCGCCTATGAACTGGCATTTAGGCAGAGTTATTGCCATCCACCCGGGAAAAGACGGAATTAACCGTGTAGTGCACTTAAAGGTGAACGGTGGTGAAATAACACGTGCAGTAAATCGCGTATGTGCGTTGCCAATTAATTGAAATTATTGTAACTATAACCAAATGGTCAAAGGCCGAGTAATTATTATTGGTATCTTTGTTATATTATACCCTTTTCTTGGTTATCTTAAAAATAAGGTTGTTACTACAGTTAAATAAAATAAACAACCAAATCGGTTGTTTTGAGAATAATTGTAATAATATAAGTTATTCATTACAGCATTTTACTTTACATTAGTTATTAAAAACTCATGTGAATTTATGTTTTACTATAAGATTTTTTTTGTGTCAAGTATGTTAAAAAAAAATACATTTATAATTTTATGTTGTTTTAACCTAAATTTATCATAGTTTATTTTATTAAGTTTAATTATGTAAGCATTTTTAAAGTACTAGGGTACTTTCAAGGCGGGCGGTATGTTAAGTCCCAAAAAGTAAAAAATTATAATAAGTATTTAGCGCCCGATCATTTTATGAAATGTGGCATCAGCGCTTTTTGTTTTATGAACCTCAGTCTCGTCATGAATGTTGACATGGCTGCAGGTGTGCTATTTCGCTAATGTAAAAAACTAAATAAATGAATATATACAGTCCACAAGCTTCTCAATTGCAATCGAAACATTTAGGAAAGAATTTATTAAAAATCAGTGGGCTCCTGTGGGGACTCGTTGGGTGTTTTGGCCCAAAATAATTGTTAAAAAATAGGTGTGTCAGTATAATTGTGGAATTTTCATAATATATTTTTAGTGTGTCTAGTTCGTCCAGATGCGTAAGTGGGTAAGAGTTATCAAACAAACTAGGTCATTAATCATAGAATTTTACAGTGAGCCGACTAAATTGTAAGTATCTGGTAAATTTCTGAAATCTTACTTTTAACCAACCTGGTATATCGCAGTTGATGACTAATTGTTTAAATTGGTTAAAAATTGAGAAGTTTCTGTATGTACAAATAATGATTTTCATCATCAAAATTATCAATAATCTCTTACCACAATATTTACATAGTAAACTAGTTCCAATCTAACAGATACATGATAAAAACACAAGGTCAGCAAATTCAATTGATTTTTATGTGAAAACAACCACTAAAGGTAGTTCGATGAAAAATTTATTCCACAAAGGTGTTGTACAATTTAATAACTTACCGCAGTACATAAAAGTTAGTCAAAACGTGAAAATATTTAAAAAATTATTAATTATATACATTAAAAGTAATCCTACAGAAATCTAGTGCCCTAGTGGTTCATATTGATATTTTTAGTCATATGTTTGTTTATTTGTTTAAACTATTTTATTTATATTACTTATGGTACATTTCTATTTCTTACATCCATCTCATATATTTATATACTTATATTTTATAAGTAACAATTTACTCTTTGCATTTTTTTTCGTTTTTTCTTTTTATCTAATTATTTTTTTGATCATCTAGTTTATTAAATATGTATTTTTTTATTGTTAACATTATCTATGATAAATTAAGCATAGCGATTTGTTTATTTGTTCAAACTATTTTATTTATATTACTTATGGTACATTTCTATTTATATTTTATACTCACATTTTATATATTTATATACTTATATTTTATAAGTTACAATTTACTCTTTGCATTGTTTTTCGTTTTTTCTTTTTATCTAATTATTTTTTTGATCATCAAGTTTATTAAATATGTATTTTTTTTATTCTTAACATTATCTATGATAAATAAAGCATACCGAATGCGTTCTTTGTCTGCCCCTACCTTCTTTGTCACATTTATTGCAGCATCGCTAGACGTTGCGGCATTTCGAACGAGATGTCGTTTGATATGATTGGTTGACTTTTAAGTACGAGGGATGCTGACAAATACCTGCCAAAGATACTTTCGATTCACATTCGTTAAGGCCCTTTTGCCTTCCTAATTTGTGACATACGCCCGTACAAAAATACGATTTATCAATCATGATAAACGATATTCATACTAATGCACCTACCGCACGTCACATGTGACGTTTTGACGTTTGAAGTTACATTTGACATGTGACATTTTCTCCGCTACACGCTGTATATGTTAAACCAAAGATACTTTTGATCCACCGGTTGAACAATGGTCTCCACCTTCCGCATGTAGATGTCTCCGGTATCTCCGTCCGCCACCCGCATGTAGATGTCTTCGGTTGAACAATGGTGGTCTCCGCCTCCCGCATGTAGATGTCTCCGGCCGTATGTCTCCGCCCCCCGCATGTAGATGTCTCTGGTGGCGTCACCTGTCAAACGTCACCTGTGTCACCTGTCACCGGCCAAACGTCACATGTCACCTTTCAAATGTCACCTGTCAAAGGTCACCTGTCACACGTCACTGGTCAAACGTCACCGGTCAAACGTCACGTGTCACCTTTCAAATGTCACCAGTCAACGGTCAAACGTCACGTGTCACCTGTCAAATGTCACCTGTGTCATATGTCACATGTCACGTGTCACCTGTCAAACGTCACGTGTCACCTTTCAAATGTCGGGTGTCACCTTTCAAATGTCACCTGTCAAATGTCACGTGTCACCTGTCAAATGTCACCTTTCATATATAACCTGCCATATGTCACCTGTCAAACTGCAGGGGGGTGGACCAATCAGGTGACAGGGGGCGGGGCTAAAATGGAAAGTGGAGGGGGCAGGCTAAAGTGACCCGTTCCCTACTCACAACTCCTTCAAAAGGGTCTAAGGGTATCAAAATGGCCAAAAACTAGCCCATAAATATGGAAAACGTATAAAAAGGATGACGAAAACGGAGTATCATCTTCTGAATGGTCCCAAAAATCAATAATGAATCAATAAAACACATACTGAAAGCACAACCCCTTCGAAAGGGTCTAAGGGTATCAAAATGGCCAAAAACTACCCCAAAAATATTAAAAACGTATAAAAAGCATGACGGAAACGGAGTATCATCTTCTGAATGGTCCCAAAAAATCAAAAATAAATCAATAAAACACATACTGAAAGCACAACTCCTTCGAAAGGGTATAAGGGTGTAACTTAAGAGTCCCAGGCTAGAGCACTCCACCTCAGGTAGTGGAATTCGGCACCAATTAAACTATTTTATTCGCTATCACTGGGATGTACAATTAATATTAAATTGGACGCCACCAGCTTTTTAATCGAACGAATGCAATAAAAAAACAGAAACAAAGGTGGAAAGCTGGAAACACCTCGTAAAAATTAACGTTAAGTGACTTAAGAAAAGATTACAAAATGAAGCTACTTATTCCCGAACGCGTGTATCCAATTTAATAAATATTGAATAATCAATACAAAAATTGAAGATATTAAATTTTTATTGGATTATCCAAAAATTCACATAAATTGAATACCAAAGAAAAACTAAACGAGTAGGATACCAAGTTACAATCTAACACGCCAAATCCAAATCTTACATACGCTAAAGATAAGACGAAGGAACTTATCTTAGAGGGCTGGGATGTTGTGCAGCTCTGGCGACGATGGTGACGATGGCGGCGATGGCTTCAACAGGCGGTGTACCTAGTGCACGGGAACAAAAATAGGAACAGGAACTGAAACTTGCCTAACTTTGCCTAAAGGTGAATAGCCCAAACTTGCCGGCTGCAGAGCTGCGGAAAAAAGAGAAAAAAAGGGATAAGGAACTAGAAAAAACATTAGGGAAGGAACGAATAAATAGAACAGATCGGGTAAAAAGGAGCTTATGCTATAACGCATATAAAACCCGAACTCCACGTGTTAAAAAAAACAACTCTGACAGTGATCTGTTTTATTCTATTCGTTTTGTTCCTCAAATATACAAAAAATGCAAATTAGCAAATAAGCAATAAACATAAATAAGCAGTAAGCACTACCCTAGAAAATAACCTAGGGAAAATACAATAATTAACTTACCAACCAGACGATAAAAATTTGTTCACCCACAATAAATTGAAAATATATTTGAATGTTGCCTCAGTGGCAGTTAGAGGAAAAAGAATGAGTTCGAATCGAAACTTGAAATTTCGAATTACAAAAATAGAAGGGGAATTTGATCAAATTAATGTTTTATTTTGGAGTGACTAATGCGACAAGGAAACGGCATGTTTAGAAATTTAGTCGAAATTTGGGAGGAAGTGACTAATGAGCCACAAAAATTAACTAAATAAAATAGTTTTTAGTTTTTAAAACGAAAAACCTAACAGGCTAAACAGCATGTTACATCCCCTCTCCTCGGGAGAAAAAAATAATTCACAGAATTACTTTTTTTTTGTGAACATAACAGTCTACGAAGAATGGGAAGCAAAAACAAAAAAACTGTGGTGAACATCCAAAGGAAACGTAGTGCTTACGTATGACTCAAGAGAATGAATAAATTGATGAACATAAACCATTGAATAAAAAGAGAAGAGGAGTGGCGAAATTTGGTAGAAGTGATTGTCTAAAATTTCCACCGGAAAGTGAAATGATATTTCTAAGTTCATACCAGGGATGTTGCCAGTTGGTATCCACGGTAACTATTGGTCATCGCGCAAGCAGAACATTCGAAATAATCCTCACACAGACACAGCAAAAATTGTGACGATGTATGAATATACTATCTCACTGTAGAGAAATTATACTAAATTCTTGACTTACTCTCTTTTTTATTTCAAAAGCTCAGAGAAAAGTTAACGAAATTCAAAATACATTGAAAAACAAACGTGAATATATTGAATCCAAAAAATTAATAGGGAAATGTTTCCTATTAACGGAAGAAAAAATGATAGTAAAATGGTTCAAAAAAATTGTACAGAGATCACAATATTTTACTGCAACTATAAAACGGTATTTAGAGGGTTAGCCTCTATTATAACATGAAATGTTAAATATATCAATAGAAAAATCAGTATAAGTGCAATAAAAAAACTTAAGATGCTTAACATCTTAACGATAAATAGAGAAATCCTAATTTCTCAACGAAACAAAACAAAATAAAGGGTAAGTATGATCTCTAGTACTTTAAATTGATGAAAAATAATAATAAAATAAACCAATAATAAACGGTAATAAGAAAAGTAAAAATAAGTGAAGTGTCATTCCGGAATTATGAATTGACTGGCTATCAATTGTGTTGGAAAAGCCTCGCAGATGATGTTAATCGCGTCGTGGTTATCTTTTCCCGCAATCAATTTCCACATCCATTAACAACTACCGAAGTGCAGACGTGGGTCCTATGACAACCAAGTCCTTGCTGAGGGAGAAACGAAAGGGTCTAAAAAAAAACATACCTAATAAATTTTTGAGCAAGCTCGGGTTATTAACGAACCCAGCGTTATTTTGAAACGCCACAACTGAAATGGAAAAAATCCAAGAGATAAAAATTTACTGGATCTCTACATCTATGACACCGTGTTGCAGTGCTCATGTGACACATCCCTCCAGTGCGATGATATGACAAGTCATAAATCCATCCTTTCGGACGACGGCGTCCCGTAGGTACAACACATCTATGGAATCATGACACACCTCTCAAAGTTTGTCTTCCAATTAAGGTTGTCACAAGACTAACAACACGCCCGACAAAGATATAGGCCTTACAAAAAAAAAGGAAATTCACGGTAAGCATTTTTCAACAGGAAAGCGAAAACCTCCAAAAATTCCGTCATGGGAATACTATTGCAAGATATTGTATGAAAATAACACGGTAAAACTAGAATAAGATAATTATTTAACGTGATCAAAAAAAAAATATGTGTGCATGTATAATACGATAGATAACGTAATAATGAAGATAAAACTAAACAAGGCATGGCTTTTCTCCCCCTTTCCTCCAATCGGAAAGTTTGGAAGGAAGAAACCCACCAAGACGGAACCAAATGCTAACATATTAGCGATAGCACACATAACAACAAAAACTAGAAGAAATTATTAAATTATATATTTTTAATCAATCTGAATCTAAACGTGCCGCGATAAGCAACTAAATTATCAGATGTGGAGTTGTAAACCACAAATAGATAGATGTCTCGAAAAAAGTATTGTCATCAACTGAGGTAAACAAATATGCCAGAATAAAATACTATAGTATGTATCGGTCAGTACACAGGTAAAACTAAATAATTCGTTAATTTTCGTACAAAAAGACAATGTGTTCTCGTATCAAAATATAAGGAAAGCTAAATAAAGCATATATTGAGAACAAAAAACATAATTTTTCAATATACACACGATAAGGGACTGCTACAAAATAAACTGAATCCAAAATTTGTCAAAGCAAAGATTTCAGAAAATGTTTGAGCGTAATGGTTGTTCCAAAATATGCTGGATTATGAAGGTGCATGAAGCAAGAAAATTCCAGAAAATTTGGAACATTCACGGAAGATTGTTCTCGTAAGAACAGCGTTTTTGGCATTTCAAAAACCAAAAACAAAAAGATACGATAAAACACAAACATAACACAAGAACTGTATTATGGACAACGTTTGAAAGATACTAATAAATATGTACTTACGATACAAAATCAAGAGATAACAAAAGAGCATATAGAAGGTAACGGTATTACTGTTTGCCACAAAAATATCGTATAGAGGTATACTATAACATATACGAGGACCTTAGTTTCAGATAAATAATAGATACAAAATGTTTTTTATCTTGAAACAAAAGAAAAAAAAATTAGTTACGTTAATATAATTACTTAATAAGTTATATATGAAAATATACGAGAGAACTCTAAATTAATCAGAATCACTATTAGATCTGACTCGAAAATTGTAATCATTATTAGACAAATCTTAACTATCAGAAAATTGAACAGAAGGTTAATCATCTGGAAGATTTTCATCTACATCAATAAATTGGTTCTTTAAATCTGTAACATGCCAGTTACCTAAATCATTACCAGATAGATATTTTAAATTGTAAACTAATTTAGAAATAACTTGGTTGACAACACAAGGTATATATTTAGGAGCTAATTTAGCTGCAAAATTATTAGATTTGGACGAAAGAACATAATTCTTTTTCCATAACCAGTCACCAACATGAAATTGCAAATCTCTCTTTCTCAAATTGTGATGTTTTGCATTTTTTTCGTATGCGTTTTTTAACTTTTTCCGAATATCTACAAAAAGTTTAGGAAGGGTTTGAACATAGTTAACCAATTGCAATTTATCTCCAGTGTTAATTATGTTATTCGCGTTTTCGGAAATTCCACCATAAAAATCTCCACTTAACGGAACGTTTCGAGCAAAATTTAGAAAAGCTGGGGAGTAACCCGTAACGTCATGTTTCGCGGTTCTAATTGCTTGTGCAACTCTGTGTAGCGAATTATCCCAGTTATTATGAGACGAATTCTCATGAATATAACATTTTAAAGATGTAATAATTGTTTTGTTAGTTCGTTCTGTGTGATTTGCTTGGGGATGATAACGAGCGTTATAAAATATTTTTTGCACCTTATATTGCGACATTAAATTCTTAAAAAGAAAGGACGTAAAAACAGTACCATTGTCAACAGAAAAAATTTGTGGAACACCAAAAACAAGAAAAACTTGGTTTTCTATAAAGTTCACAATGCCCTTAGCAGTTGCGTGCTGCATTGGATGAACAAGACAAAATTTTGTTAACCAATCGGTAATTACTAAGACAAATCTGTTACCAGATTTTGATTTGGGATAAGGACCTATCAAATCAGCAGAAATCCATTGCCATGGAAGATTTATATCTTTATACTGACCCATAACACCAGCTTTAGGTAAGTTTTGTGTTTTACAAGAACCACAAACTGAACATTTATTATGTAGCGAGATACAGAACTTCAAGTTTTGGCCAATAGTAAAGTTCGGAAATACGAGAAAAAATTTTTGGATATGCCTAAATGGGCACTCAAATCATTATCATGAAATAATTTCAATAAGTCAATTTTATTAGGGGTAGGAACAACAATTTTCCAATTAGATAAATTACTAGAAATTGGATTTGACGAAAAAACATATTTGTATAAAACATTATTGTCAACCTTAAATGTAGGATATAAATCAGGATTATTGGTGACCTTCTGAATCATAGAAGTGTACCAAGCATCTGGCTTGAAAGTATTTACGTCGATAATAGAAATTTCTTAGAAAGAACGCGATAAAGCATCACTTACCACCATAGTGATTCCTTTTCCGTGCTTAATTTCAAAATCAAACTGAGAAAGCCTAAGAGAAAGACGAGCTTAGCAACCTGAGGGATTCGAAAGTTTCGATAGATATTGCAACGATGAGTGATCTGTCTCAAGAGTAAAATGGGTACCTTCAACATAACCTCGGAACTTTTCAACACCAAAAATAACTCCTAAAAGTTCTTTTTCTGTTGTGATATATTTTCTTTCAGTTTTATTCAAAGTACGATTTTCATAAGCAATTGGATGTTCGATACCATCACAATCTTGATGAAGGATTGCTCCAAGTACAGTTTCACTAGCATCAGTTTGTATAATAAAAGGTTTAGAAAAATCAGGGCTTGCAAGAATAGGACTAGAACTGAGTCGTTTCTTAACTTCAATAAAGGCATTTTCGGCTTCGGTAGTCCAAGAAATGGATTGACCGTTTTTCCTGCCATGAAGAAGATCAGTGATTGGGGAACAAATGGTAGAGAAATCTTTAATAAAACGACGATACCAACCAATAAGACCTATGAGACGTTTTATCCCTGTAGTATTTTTTGGGGTGGAATAATTCAAAATAGCAGAGACTTTCTCGTCATCTGTACGTAAACCATTTTTATCAACAACAAAACCTAAAAACTTAAGGGAATCACGACAAAATTCACATTTTTTGATTGACAGTAAGATTGGCTGTTTTCAACCTAAGATACAATTTGTTTAGAGTTTCCATATGTAACTCAAAAGTAGGGGTAGCGATGATAATGTCGTCTAAATAACAAAAACAATACGGTCGAAGGAAAGGATCTATAACCATGTCCATCAGACGAGCCATAGTTTTGGGAGCGTTGAATATACCATAAGGAGTAGTAACGAATTCAAAAAGTCCTACACCGTATACAGCGAAGGCTGTTTTCGGGCAAGAAGATTCAGACAAAGGTATTTGTAGAAAAGCCTTTTTTAAATCAATAGACGTCAGAAATTTTGCGTCTCGGAGTTTACTAAGAATAATATCAACTTGCGCCATAGGATATGAATCTGAAACAGTAACCTTATTCAATTTCCGACCATCAAAACATACACGACATTCTCCGGACTTCTTAGGGACAATCCAGAGAGGTGAACACCAAGGGGAGTTCGAAGGTTGAATAACTTTGAGATTTAGCATATCTTCCACTTCTTTCACAAGAAGTTTTTGCATAGCCGGAGACAAGGGATATTGACGCTGCACAATTGGCTTTGCACTACCAGTATCGATATAGTGCTCTATTAAATTAGTTCGACCAATTCGGTCTGAAGGAGCAAGTGTAGCAAACAAATTGATTACCTTGTCTAGTTCATCTTTTTCAAAAGAGGAGAAACGGATTGAATTCTGTTAATGACACAAGTAGAGGACAAAAGAGAATACGACAAATTATGACAATTAATTTCTATGTTACATAGACTCAAAAAATCCATACCCAAAATAAGAGAATGATTAATAGAAGGTATAATTAAAATTTTAATTGTTTTAGTGACATTATTCACGGTAACGGGAACAGTTATAAAACCCATAAATTGCTGTGGAACGCCATCAGCAGTAGTGATACTTATTGAAGCATCATATTCGATAGGTAAATGAAGAGAATTAATAAGTGAAAACCCTTGGTTTCCAATAACACTAGAATTGCTTCCAGTATCAACCATAGCTACATCTTCAGTATCTAAAATTTTGACAATCATATAAGGACGATTATCATTTGGTTTCTTTACAAACAAAGGACAAACAGTGGTAACGATAGAATTGACATTATTTTCACATAAAATATTTACCGTAGGAGTCGGTAAACCATGTAAGACAGATAAAACAAGTAAATTAACATTAGAATCATCTTGTGCTTCCTTAGATATTTCAACATCCTGTACAGAATTGACAAGTGAAACGGTACGAGAACATAATTATTTGCCAAGATTTTCAGAACGGTAAGAAGTAACGGAAGATAAAAAATCCTTGACAAAACTAAGATAAGCTTGCCATTCGGTAGCAGTAGGTTAAAAACATGAAATTAATTTCGACTTGTTGATGGTTTGTGTTTTTGATTGTCTGACTTTACTTCTGAAGTAATTTGCACATGGCTGGAATCTGTTGTCAGATTTACAGGACCAGTCCGAACCTCGTTTTTTGGAATACAAGAACGACAATTAGGCTTTGTAGTGTTTTTAGCACCACAACCATAACAAAAGATTGACTTAGGAGAACGACACTTACTAAAACTATGACCAGATCTGCCACAATTCCAGCACACGGAAGAAGTTAAAGCAGAAACATTAACAGAAGATTTTCTGTTCGACGAAGATGTATGTGAAACATAAAGACAAGCTAGATCAGGTTCTAGTAAACGAGAATTATTGGAAGATGGTGGTCGATAACGATCAGACCAAACTCTAGATTCTTCAATTCTTTTACAAAGCTCAGTTAGTTCATCAACAGTATTAGAAGTATGCAATGCTAATGCAGAAACAAAAAAAGGTAAAAGATTCCTACGAATCTTTGCAACACGGGACTGCTCATCCACAACATTCGTTAGACGGTTGAAAAGACCTACCATAGAAGAAATATAAACTGTAACGGGCTCATTTGCACCCATGGTTCGATTTAAAATTTCTAACTCTAAATCTGTTTCATAGCTGTACGGAAGAAAATCTGCTTTCAGTTTTACAACAATATCTGACCAAGAACTAAATTTGCCACGATTATTGGGATACCAGGTAAAAGCGCTGCCTCGGAATACCTCACAAGACTGTACAAATAACTCATTATCCGAAATACCTCGTGATACTCTAAATAATTCGACTTTTTCTAAAAAAAGATGAAGTGATTCATTTTTTCCAGAGAAAGAAACATTCCATTTATACACTGGATCGTGTCGAGAATGCGGTACTGTGGGAGAAGATAAAGATGAAGAAGATGCAAGGGGTACGTGATTACTGTGTGACTCTATACTATCTACAGAAATAATTGGAGTTGTCTTTGTGTCTAAATCAGATTCAAGTATAAGTATACTTCTCTATCTAGAGACATTTTTTTTTGTTCCTCATAATCGGAATCAACATTCATTCTATTTATCCTATTGGTCAAATGAATTAATCGTGAATTTATTCTTTGAAACACGGGTTCGCGTTTATTACCACTGAAATTGTTAATGACATCAGTCAAATCCTGAAGAGTACTACGAATTTCAAAATGATCTTCCTGAAATGTGTAATTGTTTACCGGTAATGAAAAACTACGGTTTGCTTTCTCACGAGCTAATAAACCAGTAAGAACTTTGCGTTTTTCGTCAATTGTATCGGGTAAAGTAGCACATCTAATTTATATTTCATAAGAAAGTTCATGTACTTTCAAATGATTTGCCTGCATATTGATTAAATTTTCAAAAATCAATTAAAATGAAAAACCCGACAGATACATGCTTAAAATAAAAGAATTACTAATTTATTTAAAATATTGAGAAAATGATTTAAAATTACTAACTCAAAGTTAAGAGTATCGAAAATTATTTAAAAAACGTTAAGAAAAGGCAGATTTGCAAATATTTTTACAAAATTGAGTAATATAGAAAAAAAAATAGATTATTAACCTTGCTTCTATAGTATTATAAAATTTCAAAGTTTGTTAAGTCAGAAAATACTTCCAAAATAAATCAAAGTTTGGAAAGATACAAAAAATTTCAAGTTTGAATAATATTCAATAAACATAAATAAGCAGTAAGCACTACCCTAGAAAATAACCTAGGGAAAATACAATAATTAACTTACCAACCAGACAATAAAAATTTGTTCACCCACAATAAATTGAAAGTATATTTGAATGTTGCCTCAGTGGCAGTTAGAGGAAAAAGAATGAGCTCGAATCGAAACTTGAAATTTCGAATATCTAAAGACAAAAATAGAAGGGTAATTTGATAAAATTAATGTTTTATTTTGGAGTGAGTAATGCGACAAGGAAACGGCATGTTTAGAAATTTAGTCGAAATTTGGGAGGAAGTGACTAATGAGCCACAAAAATTAACTAAATAAAATAGTTTTTAAAACGTAACAGGCTAAACAGCATGTTACAAGGGTATATCAAATTGGCTAAAAACTACCACATAAATATTGAAAACGTATAAAAAGGATGACGGAAACGAAGTATCATCTTCTGAATGGTCCCAAAAAATCAAAAATGAATCACTACTACACATACTGAAAGCAGAACCCCTTCGAAAGGGTCTAATGGTATCAAAATGGCCAAAAACTACCCCAAAAATATTGAAAACGTATAAAAAGCATGACGGAAACGGAGTATCATCTTCTGAATGGTCCCAAAAAATCAAAAATAAATTAATAAAACACATACTGGAAGCACAACCCCTTCGAAAGGGTCTAAGGGTATCAAAATGGCCAAAAACTACCACAAAAATATTGAAAGCGTATAAAAATCATGACGGAAACGGGGTATCATCTTCTGAATGGTCCCAAAAAATCAAAAATAAATCAATACAACACATACTGGAAGCACAACCCCTTCGAAGGGGTCTGAGGGTATCAAAATTGACAAAAACTACCCCAAAAATATTGAAAACGTATAAAAAGCATGACGGAAACGGAGTATCATCTTCTGAATGGTCCCAAAAAATCAAAAATAAATTAATAAAACACATACTGAAAGCACAACCCCTTCGAAAGGGACTAAGGGTATCAAAATGGACAAAAACTACCCCAAAAACTTTTAATACGTATAAAAAGCATGGAAGAAACGGGGTATCATCTTCTAAATGTTTCCAAAAAATCAAAAATAAATCAATACAACACATACTGGGAGCACAGCCCCTTCGAAAGAGTTTAAGGGTATCAAAATGGCCAAAAACTACCCCAAGAAATAATTTGGAATGCCCAAATTATGTTTTTAAAAATGTATTTATTATTTTAATTATAAAAAATCTAACAATAACTAGTCTTTATACTACAAAAGTTAACAATAGAATGAATTTATCATTATGAATTTAGAAAAGAAAGAAAAGATAAAAAATGCTGTATCGGAGGTTTCTAGGAATGGTGATAATGATGATGTCTGCTTATCATACATGGAATAATGATGTAACTCCTCCCTTCTCAAATTCAACTCCGAGGGTTAGCGAGGGAGTTGAATGTTGGCAAGGTCCACTGGCTGGTCCTCTTGGGGTTTTCTTCTAATGCCTCTTGAAAGTCGTCTAACAATTAAGTAGCCTCGTAATATAAGTAGAAAGCAATATATCAGAATTGTCCATATGCTTGGCGTTTGGGGTATTTTTGATGATGTCGTATCCGGGAAATTTTCAATTATTCTTGTTTTAATTTTTTGAAGTTCTTCTAAATTGGTTTCTTGTAGCTTTATTTGGGTAGCTATCTTTGGGTTATCTGGGTGTTCAAATTTTAGTTCTGGGAACAATATTGGCTGACTGTGGATGCTGGTACTGTTCTCGTTCAGAATTTTCTTTTGGTTGGTGTCGATAAAGCAACCTTTTGGAATGTGGAAAAGGTATGTTCCTATTATTTCAATGGTTTCTACTTGGCTGTGGCAGATGAGTGTGACGGCTTCTTTAATTGGAAAAACTGCAATCCATTGATCGGTGTTGTGTAGTCGTTCGAAAAGAGGTTTATTGGTGATTATTCGGGTTTTTTGGCAATTGGAGGTGTTTTTGGTATTTAGCAGCTCTATTTCACATGGATTTTTTTTCTTGGTATCTTGCAATTCGATCTCTTCACATAAGTATATTGTCGCTAGGTATAGCTCAAGACATGGATTGCTCATAAATGAATATTTTGAATTATTTTTTAATACATATTTATTTTCTGGTATGACTGCTGTTATTTGGCCTTGTTTTTCGACAGGGATAGGATACAAACGATAGTAATTGAAATTTTCGGTAAGTGTTATCGGGATTTGTAGTACATATACTCATCGAATGAGAAATTTTCATTTTTTGACAAATAGTATTTAAAATGTCTTGAAAGGAGTTTTAATTTATTCACTTCATCAATAATTGGGTTTAGGTCATAATAATGCAATAGTTTAAAATTATTAACTGTAATTTTGGCAATTCCCAGTTCTACTGGCAATAAGCCGAAATTGTTTTCCATATTTTTTAACGAAATTTTGTCGTCAGAGGATCCAACGGACCATAAAAGCCTGAAATAAAATAATTTTGTTTATTTTATTTAAATTTTGTTTATTATTATTATTATTTTTTTTATTCTTTAAATTTATATGTTACCTTTAGAGGTCGTTTTAAATTGTCCATGTGGACTTTATTTTGATCACTTGTTTCTACAGTTTTATTTTTGGTATTAACCTTTTTTATTAGGGTTGGCTTTTGAAATTTAGCTGCTTGTTTCTGTCTTTTGTGTTGTTTAACGTAAGTTTTTTGGTTTTGTTGGAATATTTTAGGATCATCGCGGGTTTTATTAATTGTCTCCGTGCGTTTATGTTTTTCTTTTATCAAATCGTCATTTAGTTTTGCGTAAAGGAGTTTTGAACGTTCTTTGTGATCATCGATGTAATGGTTTATTAGAATTTTGTCATGTCGATATTAAATGGGTCATTAGTATTTAAATGCCCTGTAGTTATATCGATTGGTTTTAGTTTTGTTGTCGAGTGAATAGTATGGTTGTATGCTAGAATGGCATAAATCATTTTCATTGTAATTGGTGTTTTTAGAAAACCTTTTGTATTTAATAATCTAATATGTTCGATGAGTGTCGAGTGTAATCTCTCGATAGAACCTTGTGATTGAGGGTGGTCAGGAGATCCAAAATGAATTTTAATTTTGTGCAAGTCTAGGAGTTCTGCTATAACGGAATTTTTGAATTCGGTTCCATTATCGGTGAATATTAGTTCAGGTATGCCATGATGAGAAAAATATATTAAAAGATTATTTACTATTTCTGTGCTTGATAAAATTGATAAATGGTAGGCTTGTGCATACTTTGAAAATGAGTCTATGATTGTTAAAAACTTGTGTTGTTCTATGGTAAATGTGTCCATATATAAAATTTCAAACGGTTTAGTTGCTGTTGGTGTTTGATTCATTTTTATAGCAACTGGATGTCGTTCGTATTAAGTTCTTTGACAGGGTTCACAGTCATTTATGAAAGTTTGAACAGAGTTTTTTAGGAAAGGCCAGAAGTATTTGTCTTTGATTCTTTGGTAAGTTTCGTCAATTCCTCGATGATTTGATTTACCTTCGTGATAAGATTGGATTATATCTTGTATGTCATTTTTGTTCGTGACGTCAATTAATTTTTTGATACATCTTTTTAGTTTCAAAGAGGAATGTTTAAAATATTTTTGAAGAGTAACTAGAAATGGTTCGAATAAGTCGGGATCTTCAAAGTATAAGTAATATTGGGTTTCGGGGTTTATGTAATTTTTTACGAAATCTATAAGCTCTTTTTCGAAATTATTTTTTGATAGTTGGAGGTTTATTCTTTTTCTATTTTCGAATAAAATTTTAATTCTTGGATTAGCGGGAGAATGTAATACTGAATTTATGAATATTTGATTTTTTTCCATAGTTAATGGCCGTGGGTATCGTCGAAATTCCGAAGATTGGATTTGGGCCGTTATTAGAATGTACAGTTTGGTCATCGCTTTCAACTAAGTCGTCGTTTGCATTGGGTTGCTCGTTAAATTCTATTTCAGTTTCTGGTATTGTTGTGTTGTCAAAGTCATGTTCTACTTGTAATGAGTCGTTGTCGGTAGTTTTGGGAATGGGGAGGGTTTCAGTATAAAAATCTATTGGTGGAGTTTGATTACTCGAAGTTGTTGGCTCGTTATTGTTATTAATCGAGTCTCTATTTAAGGAATTATGATTTTCAGTGTCTTCGATAATGTCGTCTGTTTGTTTCCAAAAGTCATTTGTCTCTTTTGTGTGAATTTCGATTCTAGATAGTGCGTCGGCGTTAGAATTTAAACTTCCTTTTTTGTAAATAATGTTGTAGGTGTATTCGGATAGTCTTAATTTCCAACGAGTGAATTTACTATTTTCGTCCTTTAAAGAAAAAAGCCATTTGAGTGGTTTGTGGTCGGTCACTATATTAAATTCTTTTCCGTATAAGTATGGTCTAAAATATTTTGTCGCCCAAACTATTGCCAATAGTTCTTTTTCGATAACTGAGTAGTTTTGTTCCGAATCGTTCAATGTTCGCGATGCATATGCTATTGGTCGGTCCTTTCCGATAGGACCTTGCGATAGCACTGCTCCTATTGCAAAGTTGCTAGCGTCTGTTGTTAAATTAAATTTTTGGGAAAAATCCGGGTATTGTAAAATTGGTTCGTTTATTAATAAGTTTTTGCATGTCTCGAAACAATTATTAAATTCATTATCATGAACGATTTTCGCTCCTTTTTTTAAACATTTGCTTAGGGGTTTCGTAATTTTGGCAAAATTTGGAATAAATCTGCGATAATATCCCAGCAGACCAAGGAAACCTTTTATCTGCTTAGTAGTGTTAGGTATCGGATAATTTTTTATGACTTCAATTTTATTTGGGTTTGGTTTGACACCTTCTGGGGTCACAACATGTCCTAAATGAGCTACCTCCTTTCTCAAGAATTCCGATTTATCGACCTGTATTTTGAAGTTGGATTCTCTGAGGCGTTGAAAAACGTTTTTTAAGCGTTCTAAGTGTTCTTGTAAAGATGTGGAGAATATTATAATATCATCCAAATAAACAAGGCATTGTTCATTTTGTATTCCGCGGAGGATATTGTCCATGACGCGCTGGAAGGTAGCAGGTGCTCCTTTCAGCCCGAATGGCATGCGCAAAAATTCCCAGTGCCCGTTTTCGGTCGTAAATGCTGTTTTTTCGATATCGTTTTCATCCATCTCGATTTGGTGGAACCCACTAGCTAAATCGAGAGTGGTGAAATATTGACATTTTCCTAATTTGTCTAAGAGGTCGGTTATATTAGGCAAAGGATATTTATCGTCTACAGTTTTAGCATTTAATTGACGATAATCAATAACAACTCTCCATTTTTGTTGACCTGAGGCGTCCATTTTCTTGGGAACTACCCAAATAGGAGACGACCAGGGTGAGTTGCTCGGTTGAATTATATTTGAGTTTAACATTTTTTGAATTTGTTTTTGTACCTCATTTTTGTAAATAAACGGATATCTATACGGTCTTGAGTACACAGGTATTTCGTCAGAGGTTTTTATAGAATGTTTTATTTTGTTTGTATAAGTAAGCGGTAAGTTTTCTTGGTAGAAAACGTCAGAAAATTGTTTAATTAAATTTAAGATTTGTTGTTTCTCTTCTGTATTTAAATGGTCAAGTCTAATGGTTGAAAAGTCTAAGTTCTCTTTATTAGTCTCGTCGAAATTGTTCAAATTAAATTCTTGAATATGTTGTCTGTCAAATGGTTCTACTATAAGTGGTTCTGAAAAGTCTAATGTCAGTTGATCAGTGCCGTTATTTAAGATTGTAGTCAATGCCATACCCTGTTTAGCTACAGTTAAACTTTCGGGTATTTCACAATTGTGAATTTTTTGATGTGGTATGATAATTTCTCCGTCTGAGATTGACGTTTTAACTCGTATTACTTGTTCGGATCGTGGGGCAATTTTGATTAAATTCAACTCATTTCCGGTGCGGTGAAAAAGTAACTGAATTTTTGAAAAGGGAGTTGACAAATAACCTTTGTCGAAGTCTAAATTTGCTTGTAAAATTTTCAAGTTGTCTAGACCTATTAGCCCGTCAAATACATTATGAAATTTAAACAAAAAGAATTTTAATTCTAAAGATTGTGGCAATTTAAATATTTTTGACGCTGGTAATAAAGCACTATACTTGTGAGGAGACTTTTGAAATACAGTAGATACTAAAAATGGGTCCTTCTTTATTTTATTTGGAAATAATTTATATACTATATTTGGATCCATGAAAGATTTTGTTGAACCTGAATCGATTAATATTTTTAAGTCGTATTCCGGAAATAAAATGTAAGGTAATTCACTAGAATTAGTATTATTAATACAGATAACTTGAGAATCTAATTCGGCATGTGCTTCCGAGGCTTTTTCTGAAAATTTCCGTTTGTTGGTTCGAGATCAATTAGGTCATGAGATTCTGAATTATATGTTTGATTGTTTTGTTCGATATAGCTATTTGAAATTTCATTCATTTGGTAATCATAAACGTTATCTTGCTCAGAGTCCTGAAAAGAAGTTTGACAGTCGGTATTAAACAATTCTTCCGAGATAAAATTCCTGCGGGGTCTTTGATTTGAGTAATAAGTGTTCGAAACATTTGGAACGTTACGGATGGAAGTATTTGGGGGTGTACCTCTGTTAAAGGTGTTTCGAGTTAAAACACTCATTGGTGTGGGTTTTGGTAGGTTTTGATTTTGTATTTGGTTGGGCCTAAATACATCGATGTTTAGATTTTGTCTAAAAACGTTAGAACTGCTTGGAAAATGTTGGTTTCTCAACGGTTGGGGCTGAATTGGGACTGGCCCTGTTGGAAACGTATTGGTAAATGCGTTATTGGGTGTATTTGAATTGAAATTGTTCCTATTAAAATCATTCTGGTGATTGGATTGATTTTGATGATTTAAGTAACGGGGGTTATTGAAATTGGGTCTTTGCTGTTGCCTGGCTTGCAAGAAATTCTGTCTATTAGGATTTTTATTTTGATAATTTTGGAAGTAACTAATGTTATCTTCTTCTAGGACAAATTGCAATGCTTCGTTCAAGTTGTTTGGTCTCATGCAACGAATTGTTGTTCCTAAAGGTTCTTTTAGACCAGATAGGAATGTTTTTAAAGCTAGGTTATTATATAAATCTCTTTTCAATAATTTATTTGCTTGAATGGCTTCATGCAAATCTACATAGCTACAGATAAGATTAAGGATATTCAGAACTCTATCATAAAATTGTTGAGGTCGTTCATTAATATTTTGCCTCATCATTACGAGATCACGATTTAAACATGCTTCGTCTCTTTGGTCTGCGAAATTTCTTGTAAGTGTATCTTTCAGAGAATTCCAAGTAGCGACATTTTGAATATTTACAACTAATTTAGCATTACCACGCAATTTTGAAATCAATGAATTTAATAAATATGTGTTTTGAAAATGATGGGGCTGTTCTCTTAAATAAAATGTACCAATAATTGATTCACAAATGGATAAATAACGATTAAGTTCATTCGGGTTACCATCAAATTCTGGAACACAGTTAAGAAACTCAGGTTTAAATTCAGCCATTATTGGTCTCGTCAAATTGGGAATATTTGAATTAATTTCTAAACTTTCAAGTTCGCTTACCAAAGATTCGACAGACATATAAATATGTTCAAATTATAATATAAACTTATCTATGTATCCCTATTTAATTATCTTGACTTAATTTATTAAAAAAAAAATTTTGTCTGTTACCGTTTACTATCTATTTCTATCTATCCCTGTATAATTAATAATTACTTCGACTTACATAAAAATGATGACGAATTTGAGCATATCCACTTATCTATGAGAATACAAAGGTCGATCCTCGCAAAGTTGAACGATTCTTGTTTCAACTTTCGTTGTTTCGAATTGCAAGAGGGCTTCGATGGTCTTCGATAGATGGGTTTCTCGATTTTCGGAGAACCACTCCACTTATTACACCTCCACACACGAATCACAACTTAAAAGTTCGGTATATCTAGTCAATTGTCGAAACAAACTTGATCACGTTCGATACGTTACAATCTAGATATCCTACTGACTGCGACAGAAATAATTTGGAATGCCCAAATTATGTTTTTAAAAATTTATTTATTATTTTAATTATAAAAAATCTAACAATAACTAGTCTTTATACTACAAAAGTTAACAATAGAATGAATTTATCATTATGAATTTAGAAAAGAAAGAAAAGATAAAAAATGCTGTATCGGAGGTTTCTAGGAATGGTGATAATGATGATGTCTGCTTATCATACATGGAATAATGATGTAACTCCCATAAATATTGAAAACGTATAAAAAGGATGACGGAAACGAAGTATCATCTTCTGAATAGTCCCAAAAAATCAAAAATGAATCACTACTACACATACTGAAGCACAACCCCTTCGAAAGGGTCAAAGGGTATCAAAATGGCCAAAAACTACCCTAAAAATATTGAAAACGTATAGAAAGCATGACGGAAATCAAAAATAAATCAATACAACACATACTGAAAGCACAACCCCTTCGAAAGGGTCTAAGGGTATGGCCATAATTTTACTCTGCCAAACAGCGAACGGCAGCTCTTCGTCTGGCGGCACTGGGTCGTGGTTCAAATGATTAAAAACTTACGAAATTTAATAGTTACATCAAATGCCTTGAGCGCCACTAAATTTTTGTTGACATGGAATCCAGAAACCCTTGAATTATTTGAGACAAAGTATTATGAAATAATAGTCAAAAACTCCAATGATGTTTTATTGTTCAAAATGAGCAATGATGATGACTATGTACAAATATATACAGACATAATAATGATAAAAAAAATAAATGTTAGTGTTCAAAATTAAATATGAATGAAATCTGGTCAGATTCAAAATCAAATATTTCGTCTAGGTATTATCGTCGGACACATAGTAATATACAATTATGCATGAAAATATTCACATAGAATCATAAACTTAAAATACCTAATTATCTAATGATCTCTCAGATAATCTGCCCCCAGATCATTCTTCTATAATGGTAATTTTTGCAGGTAGCTATCCAACGGTGAACAGCAACAATACTGGTATGAACATTCAGATTCCAGACAGCTAGACAACTAGATGGTTGGCCGTTGAGCACGGACTGAGTAAGGGTTGGATTGAGCCTCGCAAAAAGGTGTGCCCCAGTTAGAAATAGGCCTCGGTTTAAGAGTCGGATTCGCTTTTAAAGTAGACCTCTTCTCTGAAAGTTAGCCTCTCCTTGGAACCTCTTTACTCCAGAGGGTTCACAAAAAACTGAAAGTCATTAATTCCAAATCACTAAATGACTGAATGGGGCAGATCCCAAAACTTTGAAGATATTATGAGGAACCACAGCTGTCCTCGACGTCTCGTTGATTTTTTTCCTGTCAATTGGTTGCCTCCACGATCCGGAAATCGTCTGACAATCAGTATTCCCAATATTCAAAAAATGAAAATGAACTCTCTCATTCAATCGAGGATAGAACATGCACGGAACAAATAATAAATTAATATTGGAGCACACCAGAGTTCATACTGAGCGAATAAGTAGAGTACGAAAAAAGAACTAGAATACTTATACTTTGTAACTTATAAATATCAACCCACGTGATCAAAGTGCCAAAAAAGAGACGTTCGCTTCTATTATGTCATTCTTTTGCTCCTGTCAATCAGTATGTTTTACAGCCTTAATCCTAATAAATATTGAAATTTATAGGTCGCATGTTATCAAAAAATATGAATATATGCTTAAAGAAAGGTTTCGTAATTGATTTCATATGTAACACAACTCGTGGGTTACTTAATTATTAAACTCAAACTAACATTAGTCGTACTAAAAACTTTATATGTTGGCAAAAATGCGCGCTATTGCCGCGATTAAAATGGTTTATCTGGTACATTTGACGTCTTGACATTTTTAAGGTTATGTTGTGACAGTTTAATATTGATCATTCAACTTTTCGATTATTTCATCTCCTTGTTATAAAAAACTTCGAATAACTGAGTAAATTTTCACAAGCAGTGATGAGTTGTCAAAGTTAACGTATAAATGAAACTTAATAACACTGCAATAGTTGATGTATTTACTATTCATCTATTCCTGACTATTTACAGCATGTATGAAGCAAGTAAGTATGAGTTTAATATTATACTCAATCAACTGTATTTATTGTATTCTGTTACACTATTCATAATAAGTACTTAGCAATTATATTTGCACAATTTATTTACAGATAATCCATTTCACTTTAGAAATGGAAATTGGAGGAAGAACTATTATTGAATGTAGAATGTTCCTAATCATAGTTTCCTAAAATATGACACACATCCACACAGTGGATTTCCAAGAAAAATAAACCATAATATTAATTTGTTTTTATTGAAATGAATCTTGAATTTTCCAACTATTTCATACATACCTTTTTAGGCTTAATAGGTTTTAAAATAATAATTTCTTACTTAGTGCTGTACTTTTAACATACAAATAAAAGTTTTATACAGAAATAGGTTCAAGTTTGTTTATATACAGTAACTATCAAAAACTAAACCTAACCTATAGCCAAATAAAAAGAAGAATATTTGATAACATTTGACATTTACTAGATTCTCATACTATTTCAAGAGCTTGGCAACATAGTCCAGTTATGACAGAAGTCACGTGGGTTGATATTTATAAGTTACAAACTATATTGGTATTTTAATCGCTGCAACAGCTGATACTAGTCTTACATTACAGCATTTTTAAAGAAATTACTAGCAATTTAATTGCTGGCCTTTTTTGAATAATAATTGCGAATGCGTTCCAGCCATTTTCACTGCAGCTTTCAGGCTTGAAAAATATAGAAATGTTCCTAATTTTCAAGGTTATTCACGCGCAACTTTACATATTTTTAGTGATTTTAGATTTTGACAACATAATTATTGTGTTGATAATTCGGTATAATAGCCGACTATAAAAAATAGAAGAAGAATGTTTCGAAACCAAGTATCAGTTTTCTTTATTCGATGCTCAATTTTTTCTAACAACTTATCGAAAGTAGGCTCATCCATTCTCAAGTAGTTTTTAAAGGCTTTCAAGTCGTTACAATCTTTGAATTCGTTTGTAATTCCTAAGTTTCCCATTGTTTTATTTAATCATGGTTTGTTCCAAAAAGATCTATTCCTCCTGTTTTTAATCCGCCTTTTTATATAAGTGGCAAGAACAGCAGTAGTAGTGATTGCCAGAAGTAGAACTTTTGTTTTTTCTGTATTCATTTTCAAGGTGAATTTTAATGTGATGATAATAATGTCAAATGTCAAAAAAATCTTCGAAAGTTGCAACAAATAGGCTGAAATGTCCATTTCTTAACTCTAATATGCCGTGTGAGAAAAAGGAATGCTATAAGGGTATCAAAATGGCCAAGAACTACCACAAAAATATTAAACACGTATAAAAAGCATGACGGAAACGAGGTGTCATCTTCTGAATGGTCCCAAAAATGGATCAATACAACACATACTGAAAGCACAACCCCTTCGAAGGGGTCTAAGGGTATCAAAATGGACAAAAACCACCCCAAAAATATTGAAAACGTATAAAAAGCATGACGGAAACGGGGTACCATCTTCTGAATGGTACCAAAAAAACACAAATAAATCACTACTACACATACTAAAAGCACAACCCCTTCGAAAGGGTCTAAGGGTATCAAAATGGCCAAAAACTACCCCATAAATATTGAAAACGTATAAAAAGCATGACGAAAACGGAGTATCATCTCCTGAATAGTCCCAAAAAATCAAAAATAAATCACTACTACACATACTGAAAGCACAGCCCTTTCGAAAGGGTCTAAGGGTATCAGAATGGCCAAAAACTACCCCAAAAACTTTTAAAAAGTATAAAAAGCATGGAACAAACGGGGTATTATCTTCTAAATGTTCCCAAAAATCAAAAATAAATCACTACTACACATACTGAAAGCACAATCCCTTCGAAAGTGTCTAATGGTATCAGAATGGCCAAGAACTACCCCAAAAACTTTTAAAAAGTATAAAAAGCATGGAACAAACGGGGTATTATCTTCTAAATGTTCCCAAAAATCAAAAATAAATCACTACTACACATACTGAAAGCACAACCCCTTGGAAAGTGTCTAATGGTATCAAAATGGCCAAAAACTACCCCAAAAACTTTTAAAAAGTATAAAAAGCATGGAACAAACGGGGTATTATCTTCTAAATGTTCCCAAAAATCAAATATAAAGCAATACAACACATACTGGAAGCACAGCCCCTTCGAAGGGGTCTAAGGGTATCAAAATGGACAAAAACCACCCCAAAAATATTGAAAACGTATAAAAAGCATGACGGAAACGGGGTACCATCTTCTGAATGGTACCAAAAAAACACAAATAAATCACTACTACACATACTAAAAGCACAACCCCTTCGAAAGGGTCTAAGGGTATCAAAATGGCCAAAAACTACCCCATAAATATTGAAAACGTATAAAAAGCATGACGAAAACGGAGTATCATCTCCTGAATAGTCCCAAAAAATCAAAAATAAATCACTACTACACATACTGAAAGCACAGCCCTTTCGAAAGGGTCTAAGGGTATCAGAATGGCCAAAAACTACCCCAAAAACTTTTAAAAAGTATAAAAAGCATGGAACAAACGGGGTATTATCTTCTAAATGTTCCCAAAAATCAAAAATAAATCACTACTACACATACTGAAAGCACAACCCCTTCGAAAGTGTCTAATGGTATCAGAATGGCCAAAAACTACCCCAAAAACTTTTAAAAAGTATAAAAAGCATGGAACAAACGGGGTATTATCTTCTAAATGTTCCCAAAAATCAAAAATAAATCACTACTACACATACTGAAAGCACAACCCCTTCGAAAGTGTCTAATGGTATCAAAATGGCCAAAAACTACCCCAAAAACTTTTAAAAAGTATAAAAAGCATGGAACAAACGGGGTATTATCTTCTAAATGTTCCCAAAAATCAAAAATAAATCACTACTACACATACTGAAAGCACAACCCCTTCGAAAGTGTCTAATGGTATCAAAATGGCCAAAAACTACCCCAAAAACTTTTAAAAAGTATAAAAAGCATGGAACAAACGGGGTATTATCTTCTAAATGTTCCCAAAAATCAAATATAAAGCAATACAACACATACTGGAAGCACAGCCCCTTCGAAAGGGTTTAAGGGTATCAAAATGGCCAAAAACTATCCCATAAATATTGAAAACGTATAAAAAGCATGACGGAAACGGAATATCATCTTCTGAATAGTCCCAAAAAATCAAAAATGAATCACTACCACTACACATACTGGAAGCACAGCCCCTTCGAAAGGGTCTAAGGGTATCAAAATGGCCAAAAACTACCACAAAAATATTGAAAACGTATAAAAATCATGACGGAAACGGAGTATATATCATCTTCTGAATAGTTCCAAATAATCAAAAATAAATCAATACAACACATACTGAAAGCACAACCACTTCGAAAGGGTCTAAGGGTATCAAAATGGACAAAAACCACCCCAAAAATATTGAAAACGTATAAAAAGCATGACGGAAACGGGGTACCATCTTCTGAATGGTACCAAAAAAACACAAATAAATCACTACTATACATACTAAAAGCACAACCCCTTCGAAAGGGTCTAAGGGTATCAAAATGGCCAAAAACTACCCCATAAATATTGAAAACGTATAAAAAGCATGACGAAAACGGAGTACCATCTCCTGAATAGTCCCAAAAAATCAAAAATAAATCACTACTACACATACTGAAAGCACAACCCCTTCGAAAGTGTCTAAGGGTATCAAAATGGCCAAAAACTACCCCATAAATATTGAAAACGTATAAAAAGCATGACGAAAACGGAGTATCATCTCCTGAATAGTCCCAAAAAATCAAAAATAAATAACTACTACACATACTGAAAGCACAACCCCTTCGAAAGTGTCTAATGGTATCAGAATGGCCAAAAACTACCCCATAAATTATTGAAAACGTATAAAAAGCATGACGAAAACGGAGTATCATCTCCTGAATAGTCCCAAAAAATCAAAAATAAATCACTACTACACATACTGAAAGCACAACCCCTTCGAAAGTGTCTAATGGTATCAAAATGGCCAAAAACTACCCCAAAAACTTTTAAAAAGTATAAAAAGCATGGAACAAACGGGGTATTATCTTCTAAATGTTCCCAAAAATCAAAAATAAAGCAATACAACACATACTGGAAGCACAGCCCCTTCGAAAGGGTTTAAGGGTATCAAAAATAAATCACTACTACACATACTGAAAGCACAACCACTTCGAAAGGGTCTAAGGGTATCAAAATGGACAAAAACTACCCCAAAAATATTGAAAACGTATAAAAAGCATGACGGAAACGGGGTATCATCTTCTGAATAGTCCCAAAAAATCAAAAATGAATCACTACTACACATACTCAAAGCACAACCCCTTTGAAAGGGTCTAAGGGTATCAAAATGGCCAAAAACTACCCCAAAAATATTGAAAACCTATAAAAAGCATAACGGAAACGGAGTATCATCTTCTGAATGGTCCCAAAAAATTAAAAATAAATCAATACAACACATACTGAAAGCACAACCCCTTCGAAAGGGTCTAAGGGTATCAAAATGGCCAAAAACTACCCCATAAATATTGAAAACGTATAAAAAGCATGACGGAAACGGAGTATCAACTTCTGAATAGTTCCAGAAATCAAAAATTAATCAATACAAAACATACTGAAAGCACAACCCCTTCGAAAGGGTCTAAGGGTATCAAAATGGACAAAAACTACCCCAAAAATATTGAAAACGTATAAAAAGCATGACGGAAACGGAGTATCCTCTTCTGAATGGTCCCAAAAAATTAAAAATAAATCAATACAACACATGCTGGAAGCACAACCCCTTCGAAAGTGTCTAAGGGTATCAAAATGGCCAAAAACTACCCCATAAATATTGAAAACGTATAAAAAGGATGACGGAAACGGAGTATCATCTTCTGAATAGTCCCAAAAAATCAAAAATAAATCACTACTACACATACTGAAAGCACAGCCCCTTCGAAAGGGTCTAAGGGTATCAAAATGGCCAAAAACTACCCCATAAATATTGCAAACGTATAAAAAGCATGACGAAAACGGAGTATCATCTCCTAAATAGTCCCAAAAAATCAAAAATAAATCACGAGTACACATACTGAAAGCACAACCCCTTCGAAAGGGTCTAAGGGTATCAAAATGGCCAAAAACTACCCCTTAAATATTGAAAACGTATAAAAAGCATGACGGAAACGGAGTATCATCTTCTGAATAGTCCCAAAAAATTAAAAATGAATCACTACTACACATACTGGAAGCACAGCCTCTTCGAACGGGTCAAAGGGTATCAAAATGGCCAAAAACGACCACAAAAATATTGAAAACGTATAAAAATCATGACGGAAACGGGGTATCATCTCCTGAATGGTCCCAAAAAATCAAAAATAAATGAATACAACACCTACTGAAAGCACAACCCCTTCGAAAGGGTCTAAGGGTATCAAAATGGACAAAAACTACCCCAAAAATATTGAAAACGTATAAAAAGCATGACGGAAACGGGGTATCATCTTCTGAATGGTCCCAAAAAATCAAAAATAAATCAATACAAAACATACTGAAAGCACAACCTCTACGAAAGGGTCTAAGGGTATCAAAATGGCCAAAAACTACCCCATAAATATTTAAAACGTATAAAAAGCATGACGGAAACGGGGTATCATCTTCTGAATGATCCCAAAAAATTAAAAATAAATCAATACTACACATACTGAAAGCACAGCCCCTTCGAAAAGGTCTAAGGGCATTAAAATGGCCAAATACTACCCAAAAAAATTTGAAAGTTGTAAATCTCCCAAATTTTTTTGTGAATATCGTATATTCTAAGTGAAATAAACATGTTTCCTTCATAGTATTTTTTATTTCAACGCACTGTAAGAGAGTTACAGGTATTTATTTCCGAACGTTTAACTTTCGAGTTGATATACCTACGTACCTAGCTCGCGCTGATCTACCAACAATGTTATATCGTGCGAACGTTCTACTCTCGAATTGATTCGCCCATAGCCAGAATTGGTTTACTTAGCTTGTATCGGAATTAAATTTCATTAGTTTCCTTAATTATTCGTCAGGATTTATCGTTTTTCTCATTATTCTCTTTTTCGTTGAAGTTTTTACTCTTATTTTAGCATAATATAGGTTTTTGTTCCATCAACATTTACTACGTAGCAGTGTACATACAGAGAAGTTCATTCTGTTGATCGAAATAGATTCTCAGTTTGTACAACTCCTTCATTTTTTCATTTACCGTTATTTCATTCGCTTCTTTTGTTTTTTCCACTGTTCACTCCTTTGGTTTGAACTCTGATTATAGGTTTTTACTTTTTGCCAATCAGCTGCAGTTGAAATCTATTCTTTTTTGTTCATTGGGTTGTTGAGAAAACAGTTCAATATTTGTTTTTGTTGAAAATTATCACAGATTTTTAACCATTCCAAATAAATACCTTGAGGCGCATATGTTTTTCATATGTGATTGATTGTATAATAAATCTTTTTCATACTTTACAACCTTACTTTTGGAATTGGTCTTTCCCCATCTCAAAAAAAATACTATCATGGTTTTGAAAAAAATATCATATTATAGCTTCAAACTTGGTTGAATTTGATAAAACCTTGAAATTCCAGACCCCAGTTGATAAAAAGCTGTGCAAAAAAATAGCTGAATCACTGAAGGGAACAAAGTACGGATATTGTAGCAAAGTTTTTCACATTGTGAATTAATGTGGCTCCTTCAAAAAATATTTTCTCGAAAGTTTTGCGAATTCTCAAGTTAACGAAAATAAAATGTTAACGGAGCAAACTTGAAGAATACTTTTGTTGGAATTAGATTTGGATATATTTAATTATTGCAAATCATATAGAAACCCCTGTTCAACTTATCAAATATTGTGCGCCAAATTGAATATAAAGAAAACCCTCAAAAATAGAAATGGGATTTAAAAAACCTGGAGAAATTTGGTTTTATCGTCAACTAATGACAAAAGTATGCCTTCCGGCCAAATAACAGAAGTAATGGAGGAAAAAGAGGATCTGTCGCTGAATGTAGAAAATATTGAAAGACGTTTAATATAATTATAAACATTCCGATAAGGTAGTTTCGGAATATTCAAAAAGAGTCAATATCACAAATGACAATAAAACTGACACGGAAGGTTTAGCAGTTCAGTCTGTTGATACGATAACAAACGAAATAACTCCAGAAAATTTTGATGTTCCCAAAATTTTACTAAATCTTTCCAGTCCCATTAAGTCAGCAGAAGTACTGCCTCTCAACTCAGTAAACAGAACTTGTTCAAATACTACATTGCTATCATATAAAGACTGCCAAGTATTCGAAGGATCTTTTCGTATTGATAAGAAGACGTGGAATATTTTATATGATGGTGATAAATTTAATAAGAGGTACTATCTTTATAACCTAAGGAATCGGATTGCAAAATTTGTGTACATGTCTGATTGTGTTTAAAAGTATCAAATACTTGAAAAAGACCAATGCCATACACATTTTTACTCAGTGCAAGCACAATAACAATAATTGCAAAAAATTTAAAATATTCATTGTTGGTGATACAGTGAGTGTTTACAGTACATCTGTTGATTTCCATCACGAAGGCTTTCTAACCCATCACGTAAGAGGTGTTGAAAGAGGTATCGTTAAAAAAAATATTTCTTTAATGAAACCATTTCAATACAAAAAACAAACTTAATTGAAAGCTAATAAATCACTTTCAGAAATAGGACGAAATCTTCAAAATATCAAATCAGATCCTACCCTCAGGAAAATTAAATCCGAAGCTCTAGGTGAACTAAATCGAAGTAAAGATGATTTGATCGATATGAATCTTATTACAGTTTCCTGTAATATTGTCGTATTTAATAGAGTGAATGTATCAACAGATGTCGAAAGGAATAATTATAAATATTCAACACTCTATGATATAGAGTGTTGAATATTTATAATGATTCCTTTCGACATCTGTTGATCGATTTGATTTTAATGCAGCAAGCTCATCCAGAATATATAAAGGAGATATGCATTCCATTCTATGTAAAAGTATACAGTGCTATTCAAAAGTCCCCTCCCCCCCTCGTATCTTTTGAACGGCTACACTTACATTAATAAAATTTGGAGTGTGAAAATAAAGTGTTGTAAACTTCTCTACGAATGGTAACAGGTGACGTAATAGTAATAGATAACGTCACAGTGCCACTCTGGCCAATAATTTTAAATAGGACCTTATGGCAAGTGATATCTCGTTTGAAAGGCATTGACATTGGCTACATAGCCATATTAATTTTGTTTGGGTTTTAACTAATTTTGACGGATAAATTAAATAAATACCAAAATTATTATTTCACATTTAAATATTGAAGATTTTTCAGTCCGCCTCTGGTTAGTTGTGAAAAAAAGTGACGTTTTTAATTTAATAGTATTTGTTGCTTTGCAAAGTTTTTCTAAATAGCTTAAATATTTAATTTTATTATTGTTTACCGAGACGTTTAATAGTTCACATAGGCAAAATGGTACGTACTCAAGCCGACAAAGTAGCAGCTATCTTAATAATTGGCGAAACTGGAAAGAATCTCCATGAAGCGGAACGTTTATTTAATGAGAGATACCCAGATCGCCCAATCTCGAGAACTTATTTGAGGGAGCTTCTTAACAAGTTTGAAGCAACAGGTAGTGTTTAAGATGTCAAACGATCTGGTCGACCAACATTTAGTGATGATAAAAAAATTGATATAGTTGCTGAAATGGTAGTAAACCCTACTTCCTCTTCAACTAAAGTTGCGTCTATCTGTGAAGTAAGTAAAAGTACAGTAAAGAGAGTGTTGGCTAAAAATAAATTCCATCCATACAAGTTAAAAATGGTGCACCACCTTTCGGATGACGACCCCGACAGAAGACTCGAATTCTGTGAATGTATGACAAATAAAATTAGTCAAAACCCACATTACACAAAAACAATTTGTTTTAGAGACGAAAGTACTTTTTGCCTCAATGGAAATGTGAATACACAAAATGTAAGGTATTGGAGTGACACAAATGCTAACACCTTTCGTGAACAACATACCCAATTTCCAGAAAAAGTCAATGTTTGGGCAGGTATTTTGGGAAACCACATAGTTGGTCCTGTTTTCTTAAATTCAAATTTAAGCGGTGAAGTGTATCTGGAGATGTTACAAAATGCAATTGAGCCGTTAATTCTTGAAATTCTGGAAGATAATCCAGATGAATTCGGCCATCTAGAAATAACATTTCAACAAGATGGTGCTCCTGCACATTATTATGGTGCAGTAAGACGTTAGGTCCTATGGAATGGCCACATCCGTCACCAGATCTGACACCATTAGATTTTTTTGTATGGGGGGTACTTGAAATCCAAGGTTTATACTACGGCACCAGATAGCATTGGCGTTTTGAAAGAAAGAATTATTGAAGAATGCAATGCAATTTCAGCTGACACATTCGAACGAGTACGACAAGAGTTTACTAATAGGATGTATTACTGTCAGGAAGTAGACGGAGCACATTTCGAACACTTGCTATAAGAATCCATTGTTGATATTTGATTAATTAAATTTAAAAAAATAATTTCAGTAATTTTGGTATTTATTTAATTTATCCGTCAAAATTAGTTTAAACCCAAACTAAATTAATATGGCTTTGTAGCCAATGTCAATGCCTTTCAAACGAGATATCACTTGCCATAAGCTCCTATTTAAAATTATTGGCCAGAGTGGCACTGTGACGTCATCTATTACCATTACGTCACCTGTTACCATTCGTAGAGAAGTTTACAACACTTTATTTGCACCCTCCAAATTTTATGAATGTAAGTGTAGCCGTTCAAAAGATACGAGGGGGGGAGGGGACTTTTGAATAGCTTTGTACTATATCTTTGTTTACATTTTTTAAATAATATTTTTTGTTTCCTTTGTTTTAATATATTTTATATTTATTTATGGGAATTTTAAAGTTATTTTATATATTTTATGCAGATAAAGTTTTTTATTCAATATCCCAGTAGCATTTAAATTTTGGACATCAACATTCAACTTGTTCGATAATTTTTTTTTCTGCGGCAGACGGTGAGTATCTCATGGTATACCTTCTCTTTCAACATTTCCAAAAAATACGATTGAAATTCCAGAATTGTATAGATACCTAAAAAAAATTAAGGTATACCATGCTGCTCCACCCTGTATACCGCGAAATAAAATTGAAATATAAAAGGGTACCGATATGTAACATTATAGGAATATTATTGAATAAATGTTTAAATATATGTAATAAAATGACATTGAAGTTTCGTTAAATATGTTACATTTATGTAATGTTGATCATTAAACATTACATTGTAATATTTATAAAAGGCACAAAGTGCTATACAGGGTCCGGCAAACCTCTGTCGTAGCTCTATAATTCTTATTGTATATAACTTACATATTTATTTAAAAGGTATCTGGAAACGGTAATTAAAATCAAACATTTTAAAATTATGTTCATGTCCATTAGTAAACTGGACAAATGATGTAATTTTTTTCAAATGTAATGCCATACTTTTTTTTACATTTTAGAAACCGAAATTGTCAGTACTGTACACTCCCAAATTTTTTTTGTAAAACTCCCAGCCATCTCGGAAAAAACCACCTTTTTCCCAAAAAATTTGAATTTGCATATCCCTTTTTAAAAAACCGCAACTTTATAAGATTTAAAGCTAAAGCTTTAAAATTACCTATGTACAAAGACAAAGGACTGAAGATTATTTAAGACTCAGTTTGAAATTTGTATTCTGTACAGGATGGTCTTGAATTAATTTTACATTCCAAAAACTTAAATGGAAGTTATTTCAGTTTTTTCAAATGGGACACCCTGTGTAAATATTCATCAATGGATACTGAATTTTATCCCCTTCAACTTTGCTATTCACTCTCAGTACCTAATTTCCGTGGTTTAAAAGTTATTTGAGAAAAAACACATTTTTGGTAAGTATACAATCGATCAATAGAACAATGTTTTTGTTTTCAAAATACCAATTTTATATGTTTTTAATATTAATAAAAGGCCATTATTAACAACAATTCTAGTTTATTTAAAAATTCTCCAGTCTTATTTTATAAAAGGTGCTCGAAATGTAATTTTCTCTTATACATAAATCTACTCGTTCGTTAAATGATGCCGATACGTTTCTTAGCATCTGAGGTGTAATAGATCTGAATGCTTGTACTATTCGATCCTTCATATCTTCAGATGTTCTAGGTGGCGTTTGATAAACAAGATTCTTAACATAACTCCTCTTGAAAAAAATAAGGTTTTGTTAAGTCCGAGCTGGTCATTTTTTTGGACCATTTCTGCCGATCCATCTATTAGGAAACTGTTGATGTAATTCATCAGCTACCTCACGTAAATAATGTGCTCCCGCTCCATCATGTTGGTAACACATTGACTGTCTTACAGCTAGAGGAACGTTTTCAAGTAAAAGAGGAAAATAATTAGCCAAAAAATCTAGATACATCTGGCCATTTAAATTGCCTTCGAAAAAATCCAGCCCAATCACATGTTCCCCAATTATACTTCCCCAAACATTCACACTCTCTCGATCTTGGCTGTGTGATTCTCTGATTATGTGGAGATTTTCTCTGGCATAATAATGGAAACTGTGCCTGTTAACGAATCCATTCTTATGAAATGAAGCTTCATCAGAAAATAATACTTTTTCGAAAAATTCTGGATCTTGCTTAAGTTTTGATTTAACCCAGTTACAGAACCGCAATCGTTTCTCGAAATCCATGTCTTTCATCTCTTGATGCTTTTGTATTTTGTACGGATGATAATGATGATGTTTTAATATTCGTCCAACACTATCACTAAGACCCACCAATTCAGAAATATTTTGTTGACTTGTATTTGGATTTTCTGTTACTGCCAAAATAACCGATAATTGATTGTTATCATGGATGGCACGTTTGAGGATTACTGGTGGGTTATATGCCACATTTCCAGTTTCGTTAAATCGGTTAAGCATTTTATTTTTCAAAACTCTTTTTATCTAGAACGCGTCGCTCAGGATATTGTTGATTATAAATTATTTTTGCTAATACCGTTGATTGATAATTTTGGGTCAATCAACGCTGATACACAGTTTCTGTCGGATTCTCTCAAAACAAAAATCATGTCAGTTCACTCATTTGAAGTAAAGTTCATTGTTACTTAACGCACAAAGCTTGAAAAACACAATGAACCAGCAAAAATTAATCTAAACTATAACTATAAGAAACATTAAATACTCTGACATTTCATTAATAAGCGATAACAGCCTACCTACTTACATTTTTACCAAAAATGTGTTGTTCTTCAAATAAACACGTGTTTGTGATTTAATATCGACAGGGGGTATAGAGGCCAAAATATCCTTATACTCTCAGATAGTGAAACAGCACTGAAATCTTTAGCATGTTCCAGATCACATGTAGACTTTTCTGGGACTCCCTACAAAAACTATCATCCCTGGCCAATCATGATAGAGTAACTCTTAAATGGGTCCCGGTGCACGAGGGTATTGTAGGCAATGAAAAGACAGATACCCTAGTGAAGCTAGGGTCTGAAACTACATTCACTGGTCCTGAACCGGTGTTTGGGATATCAAAAACTGCTGCACATGGTTCAACATCTCATTGGATTCAAACTAAACATCAGTCGTATTGAAGACACTTGCCAAAACAGGAAAACGGGATTACTCACCGGTCTCTGTACCCTAAGGAAGCACCTGCATACAATCGGCATATATAGGGAGGAATAATCTATTTGTCGGTTGTGCATGGAAGAGGAAGAAACAGCCTCTCACATCATCTTCGAATGTGAATCATTGTCTCATTGAAGATATAGACTCCTAGGACAAGAGTATCCAAGGGAGGATTTCTCCAAGAAGGGCCTAGTGAAAAGACTGTTGTGTCTGATAAGGGCTACTGGTCTCTTCACATATACGGCACAACCAATAGCACAAAAAGCATAAAGGCTGACTGTTGGTGCCGAATTAATCAATCAATCAATCTATGTTTATTAGAAATATTCTTATAAGTTAAATCATAATTTTCCGATTCAGTAATAAATATTAATTAATTAGCCGATAAATTAATGGATTCTTCGGAGATAAGTATTCCTGTGATTGGGTCTTCGACTGCAGTGTTGTGTATTTCCAGATCTCGTCTACGTCAAATACGTCATATAAGTCTGGAGGCTCAGTACAATTTGAATTGATCGTAAGGGCACCAACTTATATTTTACTTCAAAATTATAATGCTTCAATTCAAGTCTCCAGCGTGCTAGCCTAGAAATGAGGTCTTCTATCTTATAAATCCAAACAAGGAGGTTGTGATCTGCTTCGATAAGAAATTTTTGTCCGTATAAATAGGGACGCAAAAGTTCAAAAGAATCGACAATAGATAATAATCATTTTTCAATTGTGGAATAATTTTGCTCTGCGGAATTCAGAGAAAAATTAGCATTGGGTGATTATCCTCAAAAAGTACCAAACCTATAGTACAAATGATTTTGAAAAATCGGGATATTGAAGGATGGGAGTTAATCAATAATTGCTTGCATTTTCGAAACATTCTAAATAGCTAGGATTAGTGGGGTCGATTATTGTTCCTTTCCGAGTGCATCTAGAAAATAGAGATGTGACTTCAGTGAAATCTGGGATGAATCTTCGATAGTATCCTATAAGTCCTAGAAATGTTTTCATTCCTATTAACGTTTTCGGCGAAGGAAATTTTTGGATAGCTTCTATCTTACAAGGATTCGGTTCGATACCATCGACGGTCACTAAGTGGCCAAGAAAAGCGACTTCCTTCTTAAGAATCTCGTATTTGTTCAATTGAATTTCAAGATTATTTTTTCTTAAAACTTCACAGATAGCGGCAATATTAACAAGATGTTCATGAAGGGATTTTAAGAAGATAATTACATAATATTCCATGTGTACAACGCAGGATTTATATAAAAAGGGTCTTGAAATGTTCTCTATTAATCTTTCACATGCTGCTAGGCTATTTTTCAGTTCCAAAGGAAGTTTCGTATATTCAAAATGACCATGTGGTACTGTAAGTTTTTTCTATAGAATTTGGATAAAGTTCGGTTTGATGAAATCCTTGTTCTGAATGTAAAGTTGTAAAATAGATGACTTTACCTAAATTGTCCAAAATTTTATCAATTTCGGTTATTGGATATTTATCGTCTAAAGTATTTTCGTTTCGTTTTCCGTAATCAGTTATGTACCATATTCGAAATTTTTCTGACCGTTAGCCTCTCGGCCTTTTTCGGGACGATCCACACGGGGGCGAAATATTGTATGGAGATGATAATATTGTAGTTTGTTTACTTGTTCAACCATTTCTCCTTGCATTATTTTGGTGTGTTTGTAACTTCTAACATAAATACGGTTTTCGTTTCAATTTCATGTTTAATAGCAGAAGTGAAAGTCAGTTTTGATTTATGATTATTGTTTGTCGTCATAAAATAAATCTTTTCACAGAAATTTTAATTTTTTTTTTCCTTCAATAACAGACTCATCAAAATTACCCGTGGGATTTTTTATCCCATGATTGTCTAAGTTATCTACTACTACTGTTTCTATGTTAACAGGTGTATGAAATGTAATATCGTCTATAAAATCATACTTTACCGTGTGAAGAAACTTTTTGTTATTAATTACTGTTTCTGGGAATAACATTTCACCACTACTTACGGTAAAACGAATTTTATTAGGTATAAAAAATTTCAAATGGAATTGTTATACTTAAATTTCTTAAGGTTACAGTATTTATCGAATAATCCAAAACATTTTTTCTAAGTCGGAATTATCAAGTAGGTAAAATATCGAAATTTTCACTCCATTCAGCAAATTCGGGCATCAATAAACTCGTTTATAGGGCAACGTTTCCGATAACTTGTACGAAAGTTCGCTCCCAAATAAATAGTGATTTCTAGAGCTTAACCTACTATTACTACATTTTGGTGATAATCAGAAAGTGCAGTAACCATCACTGCAACAGTGATTTGAAAATCAGTGCTTTTTAAGAACATTTCAAGGTAAAACAAATCCAAATAGCGGAGTTCAAAACAGTACCTCATCACAGTCGTATTCATCCATTGCTAGCCAAAGCAATCCAACCTTTCCAAAAAAAAAACAAGCAATTGTCCTTAATGCATTGGACAATACCAAATTAGAAGAATATATATATGCAGTGGGAGATATAATCACTTCTAAGAATATTTTGTTCGCTTCTCGGATTTCTAACAATAGAATATGTATTTACCTCACCAGTGAAAAAATTGTTAACGACTTTATATCTACTAACAATGGAATTATCACAGTTAACCATCAACGTATTCAAGCACGAAAATTGTTAAACCCAAATATACGATTGATTATATCTAATGTGTGTCCCTCCATACCACATAACATCATCGAAGCTGAGCTTGAGAACATTGGACTGAACTTGGAAACTCGGTTGAACTTCCTGAAGATTGGCACACCAAATCCGGAATATAAGCACATTTATAGTTTTCGTAGACATACATACATCACTCCCCCTGGTCAAACTGTAATACCCGAATTTTTGGACATCAATTATGATAGCACATCTTACCGAATATTTCTCTCTTTAGACAACATCTGCTTTACTTGTAAACAACCTGGTCATACAGCGAATAATTGTTCTCACTCTAAAATACAAACAATGTCAAACCTAGAAATATCCCTACTCTTGCACATTCACCATCAAGCTCTATTTCTAGTCAAGAAAACCTGATAGATGCTAATGTAATAGATCTGGAACCAGCACCAGAACAATCGCAAAGACAATCAAACTTATCACTTGACTTTCCGGATCAGTCAGAACAAACTAAGACGCTTTCTATGGCCTGTAAACGTCAAATTTCTACCTCACCTGATTTAGAGAACCAAAAATCCAATGAATAGATGTTAGACGTCCAAAACCTTCAAAAAAATCTAAAACAAAGAAAAATGCTGAAGAAATAACTCACATTTTAGAACCTATAAAAGATCTCCTAATAACTTTCAAACCGCCAAATTTTATGAACTACACTGAATTATGTGATTTTATAATTAACGCATCTGGGTCTAAACATGCTGCAAGCATAGCAAAAAATTACACCAACGACTTAGCCAATCTGAAAAATCTACTAACATTTGTTCATAAAAACATCGAAAATACATCTGTAAAAAATAATATAACACGAATAAAGAAAAAATTGACGGAAGATGCTGACCTAACATCAACAGACGAAGAAAGCGATATATCTTCAAAATCTACACATTCTGGTTTTACAAAATAGAATAATGGCCAACTTAAATTTCATTCTTCAGTGGAACCTGAACGGTTTCTACACCCACCTACCTAACATACAACTCTTAATCAATGAATTGTCACCCTTAATTATGAGCCTTCAAGAAACTCACCTAAAAAAAAATAAGCTACCCAAACTTAAAAACTACTCAATTTTCTCTAAAAATAGACAAGAGCAAACTATTGCTAGTGGAGGAGTTGCCATACTAGTCAAAAATTGTATTGAAGCCGCATACATCCCTCTAAATACTAATTTGGAGGTAATCGCTATATCTGTAATTCATCATGTTAAGTTAAATATTTGTAATTTTTATCTGCCTCATCCAGATAATCAGTCACTTAATGAACTTCAGAATATAATTGAATCAATTCCTTCTCCAAAAATTATAATCGGGGATTTCAATTGTCACAATGTTGCCTGGGGTTCGCAATCGACCAACAGCAATGGTGACTTTCTATTAAATATTATAAATAACAATAACTTAATCCTTTTAAACTCTGGCAAACCTACTAGGTTTAATGCATTTAATGGTACCATGTCAGCCATAGATTTATCTTTCTGCAGTCCCACAATATCATCTTCTTTAAGATGGGATACTCTAGATGATCTGCATGACAGCGATCATTTTCCCATAATTATAAACCATACTTCACATATAATCCATGATGCAATACCACCACAAATATGGAAAATAAAATCAGCTGACTGGAAGAAATATGCAGATTTAATAGACCTTTTCACGTCAAGCTACACAGCAACATCAAACGCAACTAGTAGCATTACTTCCTTCAGTGAAATTATTAAGAAAGCGGCAATTGAAGCAATAGGAAAAACAAAAATTATCAAAAAGCGTCCTGTTCCATGGTGGAACCCGGAGGTAGCAGAAGCAATAAAAATCACTAAACATGCGTTTAACCAATATAAAAGGCTTAAATCAGCGGAAAAACTTAATGACTTCAAAATATGTAGAGCAATTTCCAGATACTTGATTAAGAAATACAAGAAACAGAGTTGGATTTCGTACGTATCTACAATAAACTCATCTACACCACTTAATATGGTTTGGGATAAAATTAGAAAAATAAATGGATCAAGTTCAATCAAACACATAAATAACCTTAATCACAACAACAAAATAATATCTGACAATCAAGAAATAACAGAAGTTTTAGCTGAAACCTACGAACAAAATAGCAGTGACGATTATTACAAAGAAGCCTTTAAAGAGCATAAAATGAGAACTGAGGTAGTAGACGTAGTAGTACGCGACGATGACAGCTATCTAAATGTACCTATATCATTTCAAGAAGTTGAGGAAAGCCTCAACACTACAAAAAACACTGCAGCGGGACCAGACGAAATACCTCCAATATTTCTGCAGAAACTGCCTTTTCGAGCCAAACTAATTTTAACCGATCTTTTTAATCTAATATTCTCTTCCCAAAACTTTCCACTTTTATGGAGAGAAGCCATAATAATACCAATTTTAAAAGAAAACAAACCAAAAGCTCTACCTACCTCGTATCGCCCTATCTAATTGACATGCAGTATGTGCAAGATACTTGAAAAAATTTTAACTAACCGACTCAAATGGCACCTGGAGAAACTAAATTATTTTAGTTCAATACAAAGTGGTTACAGAAATGGTAGATCAACAACAGATAACATCGTTCTCTTAGAAACGGAAATCCAAGAGGCCTTTATGTATAACCAATACCTCGTTGCAATTTTCTTCGACATTAATAAAGCCTTTGACACAACTTGGAGATACCATATAATAAAGACTTTGGGGGATTTAGGTATACAAGGCAAAATGTTGGCATTTATAAAAAAATTTCTTACTGCTATCCAGGTCAGAACAAATGGCAAACTATCGAGTAAAAAGACAATCCAAAACGGAATTCCACAAGGCGCAATATTAAGTCCTATCTTATTTTTAATTGCGATAAACAGTTTATCAAATCAATTTAATTTACCAGTAAAAGCGAGTCTTTACGCAGATGATCTACTAATTTACACAAAAAGTAAAGACTTAGATATATCCAAAGATATTTTACAAAATTACCTCAACAAATTAGAAAACTGGTCCAGTACAACTGGTTTAACCTTCTCCTCAACAAAAACCCACTTTATAGTTTTTAGGAAAAAAGGCCAAGCCAACATTAGTCTACATCTGAGGGGGAAACAATTAGAACAGAAGGGAAATGTAAGATTCCTAGGAGTTACTTTTGACTATCAGCTGAAATGGATAATGCACATCAATAACCTCCTTAAAATTTGCCAGTCGAGAATAAACTTACTCAAAGTCCTATCAAATCATTCCTGGGGAGCCGACACCAAAATACTGATTAACCTGTATCAGTCAATTATTAGAAGTAAACTTGACTATGGGAGCATTTGCTACAGCTCAGCCAACAGCACACTTTCACACAAATTAGATGTTATACAGACCAGTTCTCTAAGAGTCCTGTTAGTAGCCTCCAAGTTATCACATCACAACCCCCTTTATATCTAAGACGTCTATATCTATCTTTATGCTATGCATCTAGAGTTTCGGTTTTAAAAAACAACAATCCTCTTTAACAATATTTCATGGTACAAATACCATCCCAGACACCCAGAAAAAACACTTACCATTCCATGAAAGGTTGAAAAGATCAGATTTCAATATTGATCAATTCCAACTGTCTTTACCATTATGTCATGAAACTCCTCCTTGGATAATTCAAACACCAGCAGTCAACTTCTCATTAGCAAATCATCCCAAACACTCTACCAGTGACCACATATTCAAATTGAAATACTATAATCTTATTTCTAAATTCACCAGTTATGATCATATCAGGCTAAATCCTCACTGTTCGGTATATACAGGAGAGTTACTCGCTATACTTGAAGCTTTGAGAAGCTACAAACAGCCAAACAAAAACTTATTAATAATATCGGACTCCTACAGTGCTCTCTCAGGAATAAAACAACTATTTCCCACTCACCAAATACTTTTAAACATCAAAGAAGAACTTTACAGACTTCAGAAAACACACTTCAAAGTAGAGTTCCTTCTCATGTAGGTATACCATCCAATGAAAAAGTCGATGAAATCGCACGACTTTCTGTAAGCAACCAAAATCTCCCATTATGAAAACATTCCAGTTGCCGATTTCAAACCCGTTATAAAGGATTTTATATGGAATATCTGGCAAAAAAGATGGGAAGAAACCAATACGCTACTTAAAGAAATCATGCCATCAGTGAAATCCACACTGACACTTCCACGGAACAGAAAAGACCAGGTTGTTTTAAACAGGTTGAGAATAGGACATTCAGCCATCACACACCAGCATTTATTTAAAAAAGAACCACCAACGCAGTGTTTAATATGCGATGTGCCTCTAACCATAAAACGTATACTGTTAGATTGTCCAAATTTTAGTGTCAGAGGAACAGTTTACAATATCCCACCTAGTTTGATAATGCGCATTGAGTGAAAATTGTGAAAAAGTGCTGAAATTTCTGAAAGACTCCAACGTCTATTTCAAAATATAAGAACTATTGTGTTTTTTTTTTATGTAATCACTCTGTTCCCGCTCATAACCCTAGAGGTTGATGCAGTAAAGTAAATAAAAAAAAAACTCGTTTATATTGTATTCTTCAAATATGGGTGTATTCATATTTATATTGCATTTATAAATTAATTTCATAGGAGTTAAACTAAATGGTTTATGATAAATATGGTATTTGTCAAAATATTTTGTAGCTCTTGGAGAGATGATAATACACCTGAATCAATTGAAACTTTTAATTTTGATTTGGGCGTTATGAAAAAGGGTAATTGGAGGAATTCTGGCATATTATTTATGTTTATAGAGGTTGTTCTTTGGAAGGGTTCCCGTGAAAATCCTGAAAAGTTTCTTCATCGGAATTTTCAAGCTCTTCATTATTTGAAGAGTGTATATTTAAATTATGTGTTCGTCTGGTAGACATACTGATGGGTTCATTTCTGGTTTGAATTTTTGTTATACCGTTCAGGAAGTATTTTGTTGATGTTGGTTGTTTCTAGGAAGACGGTCCTCTGTATTGTTGGACTTCAAAAAACTCTTGTATTATTGCTGATTTTTATGATTATTATATGCTATAGGGTAGAAGCACCATTTGTCGCCAGCTTAAGGCGTGCTTAAGGCAAAAACGCTGAATAGATAAATTGCGGTGAAGATTGTACAGAACTAAGAGTTGGAGTATTTGTTTTCAAATTTCACAACCTTAACTGTAAGAATATTTTTTTGATTTGCCGATAAAAGTGAACTTGTGAAAATAATACTCTTGTACCATTTGTGGTCACATTGGTTCTAATGTTTTTAGCCACTAATGATTTCTAAAATTAAAGGCAGCTCAAAAGTCAATAACGTGGTAATATTTATTATTTTATTCATAATAGAATGAACAATTTTTATTTAAAATCCCGATATTTATGGATCTCGATGACGGAAAAGTAACCTCTAAAATGCTGCTTACCTCAATAGTATTTACCTGTTTGTGTCCTAATTGATCAGCAACGATCACATGCGTTTCTCGCTTTTTAGCTTATATATATATATACAAACAGGTAAATACTATTGAGGTAAGCAGCAATAAGGAAAAGTGTACTCTTTTTAAATTTCCAAGCTTTCGTAAATCTTTATTTACATCTCCAGGGAACTACAAAGTGAGAAAAAACATAATTTATGAAACAGTTCCGCTACAACAATTTTATAACTTGTTGGATAGTTCACATATCTATGTGAGCTTTCGTAGATATGTCTATGGTCCTGGCCAGAGTTGGCAGCCATGCGGTGTGTCGCATGTCAGTCATATGCCACCTAAGTCAGAGACACTTGTATGCTTGTAATGAAGTACATATTAAAATATAAAAAGTTATAATAGTTATTTTAATAAACCTATATTAAAATATAGTTAGCAGACCCTACTAACTAACATGCCGCAGTCATAGTTAACGTTGACTCATAAACAGAAAGTAAGTTAAGTTGAAATTAGCTACAGGATGGGCGACAGTCGCGGCGTGCCCATGATGCAAATGGAGGGAAATATCGCCGAAAATTGGAAGCTATGGCGATGCCGCTTTGAAAATTATTTAGTGGCAAGTGAAATTAATAAAAAGGACGAATCCATACAATGTGCTCAAGTACTCCACTTCATAGGTGAAGAGGGATTCAAAATATACACCACTTTTCAGTTTGAAGACGATCAAAGAAGTAAACTTAAAATCCTACTTGATAAGTTTGAAGCACATTTTCTACCCAAGGAAAACCTTACCTACGAGAGGAATAAGTTCTTCTCATATAGACAGATGCCGGGACAAAGTCTCGATCAATTCATAACAGAAGTTAAAAAAATGGCAATGAAAGTGCAAATTAAACAACCTACAGGAGGAACTTACGAAAACAGTTTTAATTTGTGGTGTTAACAATACAGCAATAAGAGAAAAACTGCTACAAGAAGATGACACAGTGAGCCTCGAGAAAATAATTGAAAAATGTGCTACCTGGGAAATTTCCAAGGAAAGGAGTGAATCAATGGCGGTGCCTTTCAGTGACAACAGTGTCGACACGGTACAGAAAGGAATATATAGTGCGAGAGACAACAAAAAAGGTATGAATAAGAAATTTAACTGTACACGTTGTGGGCTTATGCACTCATTCAATAATTGTCCTGCGTTTGGCAAGGAATGCAATTTCTGTCACGTGAACAAATGTTAATGAAGTATTTCAAAGTACACATGAAATTGATGAAAGTGCAGGTAACCAGATGTTCATAGGATCAATAAATTACATAAATGAGTTACAAATAAATGAGTGGGTAACAAATTTAAGAATAAATAATAAAAATATACAATTGAAAATTGACACTGGTGCCATGGCAAACATAATTTCATTTGATATTTTTAAAAGATTAGGTTTATCTTGTAAAATCATAAATAAAACTGATATAAAACTAAAGTCCTACTCAGGAAATGAGTTGGATGTTATTGGCAAATGTAATGTAACTTGTTTTAAAGATAAGAACTTGTATAAATTGGATTTTTTTGTTGTGCGTAGTAAGACACCTGCAATTTTGGGCTTTTCAGCTTGTGTTTCATTAAATATAATAAAAAGAATTAACTCAGTTGAGGCAAAAAGTGATTATAAAATCTTAATAAAAGAATATAAGAATGTATTTGAGGGGATAGGATGCATTAGTGGAAAATGTCACATAGAAATTGAACCGAATAGTAAGCCAGTGGTTCATCCAATCAGAAAAGTGGATTTTCTCTTAATGCAACCACTAAAAGAATAACTATTGGGTTTGGAAAAAGATAAAATCATTGAAAAGGTGGAGGGTACTTCTGATTGGGTAAATGCATTGGTTATTATTAGAAAAAAAAATGGGAAACTGAGAATTTGCTTGGACCCTAAAGACTTAAATGGTGTCATAAAACGAGAATATGCTAAAATACCCACATTTGAAGAAGTATCATGTAATTTGGCAGGCGCAAAGGTATTTAGCACATTAGATGCCACCAGCGGATTTTACCAAATACCTCTAGATGAGTATAGTGCAAAACTGTGCACCTTTGGCACACCCTTTGGGCGCTACAAATTCGTCAGACTTCCTTATGGAGTAAGGTGTGCACCCGAAATTTTTTCAGAAAAGTTCAGAAACATTTTTGGTGACATTGAAGGTGCAAACTTGTACATTGATGACATAATTATCTGGGGAAAAAATAAAAGAGAACACGATGAGCGGTTGAGGAAAGTATTAGAGGCTGCAAAAGCACATAATATAACATTTAATTTAAGTAAGTGCAAATTTGGTCAGTCACGGATAGAATACATGGGTCACATCATTTCAGATGAGGGGATTTCTCCGTCTAACAAAAAAATTGAGGCAATTAAGGAGATGCCTAGCCCACAAAATAAGCAAGAGGTACAGAGATTGTTAGGAATGTGTACCTATGTTAGTAAATTTATAGAAAACTATTCTGACAAAACTGAACCTCTTAGAAACCTTATAAAAAATAATATTGAATTTATATGGGATGATCAAACTGAAGAAGCATTTACAAATCTGAAAATCACTCTTACCAGTGCACCAGTGTTACAAATCTCAGTAGATGCTTATAAATCAGGAGTAGGTGCGTGTCTGCTGCAAGACAACCTACCATGCGCATATGCTTCTAAAGCATTAACGGAAACACAAACCAGATATGCTCAAATCGAAAAGGAACTGTATGCAATATGTTTTGGCATGGATAAATACTACCAGTATGTTTTCGGGCAAAAAGTAATGGTGGAAACTGACCATCAACCCCTAATCTCAATTTTTAAAAAGCCATTAAATAAATGTCCGGCAAGGTTACAAAGAATGCTTCTACAGCTCCAGAAATTTGACATAGAAATCAGATTTAAACCGGGTAAAGAATTATTAATAGCAGATGCCTTATCTAGGGCTTACTTAAATGAATTAGAAAATAATAAGTACCTTGATGATGACATTGAGAGCCAAGTTTGTTTAGTATATTCAGAGCTAAATGCTACACCAGAAAAAATTAATGAGTTCACAAATGAAACTGAAAACGATCCAACTTTAAAAGAGCTAAAAGAAGTCATTATGAAGGGATGGCCAAACTCAAACAAAAAATTAAAAGATCATATCAAAATTTTTTGTCCTTTTAAATCAGATTTAACAGTTGTCGATGGCTTAATTTTCAAAGACACATCATTAGTTGTTCCGAAAAAGTTACAAAAAGAAATGCTAGATAGAGTTCACTACAGCCATCTAGGCCTTAGCAAATGTATTAAGTTGGCGCAGGACTCAATATTTTGGCCTGGAATAGTTAAACATATTAAACAAAAGGTATCACAGTGCCATCAATGTCTTACATATGCAAATTGCCAAGGCAGAGAACCATTAAAACCACATGATATTCCAGATTTACCTTGGAATAAGATAGGGTGTGATATTTTTGAATTTAAAAGCAAAAAATACCTTTTAGTAGTTGATTATTATTCCAAATATATTGAAGTGGCAGAGTTAACTAGTAACTCAACAAGTTTTATGATTATAAAATCGTTAAAATCTATATTTGCAAGACATGGAATTCCGTTAACAGTAGTCAGTGATGGAGGTCCCCAATTTACATCTGAAGAATTTAAAAACTTTAGTCGTGAATGGGATTTCAATCACATAGTTTCATTACCCACCTATGCCCAATCTAACGGCATGGCAGAACGGCACATACAGACGGTAAAAAAAATGTTCAAAAAAATAGCAGACGATAAAAAAGATATTTTTATGGCACTACTACACTATAGGTCTAACCCAATTTTTGAAAATCCAGCAGAAATACTAATGTCACGTAAATTAAGAACAAATATGGTAATTTCAAAAGATAAGCTGAAACCCAAGATTGCTAGTGCCTATAACAAGAGTGTAATTTTTAACAAACAATTGTCACAACAAATTATTTTTAATACAAACTCGGCTAGGTACTTACCTGATCTCCATGTTAATGAAAAAGTGTATGTACAAACTCAACCTAAAGGTAACTGGTTTCCAGGTATTGTCTTAGAAAAGTGTAGAGATAGGAGTTATAAACTGCAAATGAATAGTGGCTCGGTGCTAGTCAGAAATCGTAGATTTATAAAAAAGTTTAACAGTCAAAACAGTCAGGAAAAGAAACATTATTCATTAGCAGCAAATGTAAAACATAACAAAAACGATTGTAATAAAAGGGAAATCGGATACTTTATTGAACTAGAACCAGAAAATGAACTCGATAGAGAAGATATCGCGAGTGATATTAGCGGAGAAAATAAAAGGAATGAAGTTCTATCGGAAGGTGCGAATAGTGAAGTTCTATCGGAAGGCGCGAATAGTGAAGTTTTATCAGGAGACGCGAGTGATGTAGAAAGTGAACTAGAAGAATGTATCACAATTTTAGTGGATGAAACAGACTCCGCTGACTCAGACTTGGAGAAACAAATCGTTAAAAAATCTTACATAACTGCAGCTGGACGCTTGTCCAAACCTCCTTCAAATCTGAATCAGTATGACTAGTTAAGAAAGGGGGATGTTGGATAGTTCACATATCTATGTGAGCTTTCGTAGATATGTCTATGGTCCTGGCCAGAGTTGGCAGCCATGCGGTGTGTCGCATCTCAGTCATATGCCACCTAAGTCAGAGACACTTGTATGCTTGTAATGAAGTACATATTAAAATATAAAAAGTTATAATAGTTATTTTAATAAACCTATATTAAAATATAGTTAGCAGACCCTACTAACTAACATTACTTACGTTAATCGAGATTGATTCCTAGATCTTAACATCGGGAGAAGCAATAAGCAGTTAATATTTAAAAGAAAGGAACAAGTCCAGTAAGAATTACAACACAAGTCAATAGTCACATATTAAAATATTATAAAATAAAATAAAAGTTAAAATGCGAGAATCACACAAACGCGTGGATTTAAACTCGTTTAACAATTTTGTGGAAATAGGTTAAGGACAAGTTCTTCTGTTCTATGAAGTAGAAAAGAAGAATTATTAATGACATTAACCAATATAATAGAGATATGAAAGTTACATACGAGGGAGGTATAATAATATGATGAAAAATTATGAAGAATTAGTTGAATTGTTAATAAATTGTTTATGCAAATTATGTTTGTCCAGAGTTAATAGGAGAGAGTAAAGGTTACTTAAATTTTGAATGTCAGTTTTCTTATTTATATGTATATATTCCTTCAAAGTATATTATATGATCTAGATAGGAAGCATGATTAGCAAGAGAACATCTTTCAGGATGTAATCTTATATCACTTTTATGGAGAGATATACGACTTGAAAGTTTTTGAGAAGTTTGACCAATATATGTAAGATCACAGCTATTGCAACAGAGTTTATAGACTACATTACTATTATCTAATGTAGGAGTTTTATCTTTAAGGGAATTATAAATAGAACTGATAACTAAGGCACTTTTACTAGCAAATTTAACATTAGGTAAGTATTTAGAGAAAATTTTAGTAAGTCTGGGGGTAACTTCCCTAATATAAGGTAAAAAGACAATTGAAGTGATCGGAGTGTTTTCTGAAACCGAAGGAGCATCCTAATCAGTTATACACTTGTTTCAACTTCAGAATGTGAAGGAGTTTGTGTTAAAACAGATGATGAATTGAAGATAATCTTTCTGAGTAACGGTTTGGGATAGGAATTATCAAGGAATAAATTAAAAAGTATATCACGGTTCTTATTCTTGAAAATGGGATCAGAGAGATTCATAACCCTAGCTGTCATTTGTTTGACTAAGTTCACCTTTATGCTAAATTTAAGGTAAGAATTGTAGTTGAGATATCTCCCAGAGCTACTTGGTTTTCTAAACCAATCAATTATAATCACATTTTCAGGTGTCCTAGTAAAGAGAGTATCGAGAAAGGGCACAGCCATATTAGGGTTTTCCATTTCTAGAGTGAACTGGATATATGGATCATAACTATTGAAAGTAAAAAGGAGATCATCTGTGTGGAGTCTTTAGGACAAGCCAAGATAATATCATCAACATATTTCTTGATGAAAAGGATATCAAAAGGAAGTACTGGAAGGACTAGTCTATAAACTCTGTTGCAATAGCTGTGATCTTACATATATTGGTCAAACTTCTCAAAAACTTTCAAGTCGCATATCTCTCCATAAAAGTGATATAAGATTACATCCTGAAAGATGTTCTCTTGCTAATCATGCTTCCTCTCTTGATCATATAATAGACTTTGAAGGAATTAAAATCCTATCAAGGTTAAAAGAATTATAATAAAAGATTATTTTTAAAAATTGCTTACATTTTTCAGGAGGATGACCATATAAATAAGAGAACTGACATTCAAAATTTAAGTAACCTTTACTCTCTCCTATTAACTCTAGACAAACATAATTTGCATAAACAATTTATTAACATGTTACGGTTCGTTCTAAAGTACAAATACTGTATTAATAACTATGGTTTGGATGCATAAAAGATTTATTTATTTAAGTATTTATTATTACCTTCAAAAAAAAACCACATTACGTATTATATACTTAGGTTGAACTAATAGTAGGGTATATTGCAAATAGTTTATTTAATTGGAAGACACAACTCAGTGTGATTGTTTACATTTTGAAAACTGGTTCATAGGTTGACTGTCATTTACAAATCCCAAAGGTGTCTGGATCCTTTAATCATTCAGTTAGATTCTTGACCTTGACCCCCAACTGGAAAGGTAGAAGACCTCGCCTGACCTTTCAAGGCCATTGACACTGGCCACTGGTTGTAATACTCCACCATTTTGTTTTGTACTTTTCCCAAGTTCACATGGTTGTTGAACTTTCGTTTTGTTACGGTTTTGAGAATTTGGAAAATTAATGATCAGGGATCCTCCTATGCAAATAGTTGTAAAGGTGCATGATCACATGGATATTGATTCCTGATTCAACAAAAACAAACCACTTAAAGGTCACACACCATCGAGGGTAAGTAATCTATCCAGTATCTATAGGGACTCAATTACCAACACTGTTTCTTATTTATATTTTCTTTTCAGACCTTCTTATTCTTACTTTTTAATCCTTTGGTTCTTTTCCAACTTTCTTCTTCTTACTTCTTTGGTTCCATTTCTTGGAGATTGCTGTACAACTTTATGTAGTCCTATACCTTCAACAGCTACTACAACCTCTTATCCAATTCAAGTTTATACCAAACTACTACGTCAACTGCAGAGCAGAGAACAATCAGTAGGTAAAGCCTCACAAGGATTTTGGAGATGTAAAGAGACAAGTAAGACCATTCCATACTGTAATTTAGTGATGTGTATAGTCTAGAGTTCATCCTTTTACCTGATTAATAGCGACAGTCATATCAATTAATATTGTAGAAGTGCAGTTTACCTCAGAGTTTGCATCGAACTCCACTCAGACGTTTGATATGCTTTTCCATTAACTGAGATAGGTTCATAAGAGGGTATTCATAGTATATCTTGTATAGTTCTTCCCATACTTGTAAACTTAAGTAATATGTTGGTACCTAAAACAAGGACATTATCAATTTACTGATATAAATTAGATTCTAATGTAATTAGATCCTAATGTAATTAGTATCAAGTTAGCTAAGTAACCATAGTATAGTTGTATAAAATAATACTTACAAGGAAACGCGTGTAATCCCAGAAGTATACTTTTGTGGAACCTTTCCATATAACTTAAACCTTTTCCTGTGATAATCACCATTTTAATTATTGTTTTTTTATTTGAAGGCAAGCCAAGCGCTGTCAATAGTGTCAATTGTAAGACCACAAAACATTACAGAAAAATAGATCCTTAAACCAAACGCGATTATATCAATTACCCTTCCACCTGTATAGAGTGAATCCGTCGCACCTTGTTTGCTGTGGTGCAGGGATCACAGAATATTTCTACCGTACACTAGATATCACCGCTAGGGGTATCTACTACAATACAGTTTCACCCACCCACTCACCGCAACCGAGAATTCCGGGAAGAAATACTTTTTATATAGTTATCTTGTCAATTTTACTTAGTTTTGCTATCTTCCAAATAGGTTAGAGTGACAAAGAGGAAAAGGAGGTAGCAAACAATTCAACTATTTCTTCATAATTTTTCATCATATTATTATACCTCCCTCGTATGTAACTTTCTTATCTCTATTATTGGTTAATGTGAATGTCATTAATAATTCTTCTTTTCTACTTCATAGAACAGAAGAACTTGTCCTTAACCTATTTCCACAAAATTGTTAAAAGAGGTTAAATCCACGTGTTTGTGTGATTCTCGCATTTTAACTTTTATTTTATTTTATAATATTTTAATATGTGACTATTGACTTGTGTTGTAATTCTTACTGGACTTGTTCCTTTCTTTTAAATATTAACTGCTTATTGCTTCTCCCGATGTTAAGATCTAGGAATCAATCTCGATTAACGTAAGTTATAAAATTGTTGTAGCGGAACTGTTTTATAAATTATGTTTTTTCTCACTTTGTAGTCCCTGAAGATGTAAATAAAGATTTACGAAAGCTTGGAAATTTAAAAAGAGTACACTTTTCCTTATTGCTGCTTACCTCAATAGTATTTACATTTACCTGTTTGTATATATATATAAACAAAAGGTAATTCTTGACGGTAGGTTAGGTTAGGTTAGGTTTATGGTGAGTGGGTCTGTAAGGCCCTCCACTTTCTTGACGGTAGATAATTAAATAGGTTTTATATATCTTAGGGATTCCGTCGTAAGGAGGGCTGAATAAAACTCTTATCTACTACCCAACGTTTCGAAAAATTTTAGGCTGAAATATGAACATTTTGTTGGTTTGGTAAATCTTTTGTAAAATAAAGTTTAAAAACTTACGTGTAAAGTGAGTTATAATTAATAAAACTTAACTTTCTATTTAAATCCAAAAACATATTTTTTGTATGTAGGTACTTTTTTGAAGGAACTGTTTTGATGTAGAATGTCTGAATGTCAAAATTCAAGTGACAGTTTTTTTGGTTGAGCAATAACAGAGTTGTGAACAACTTTATAACTTAAGAGACAGTCTTGATTAATAGTACCATGACTTGTCACTTAATCATGATCCTATTAAAGAAGGAAGTCATATATTTGCTATTGTTAAAGAGAGACAATTGTGACGCAAATTAATTACTCTGACTAATTACTTCAATAAGTAATTAGTGAGAGTAATGTGAAATATTGTCATTATGACAGATAAACATTTTCATTTTTTCTTTTCTAATAAATTATCAAAATTATGTAAAAAAATGGAAAGTAAAGGTTATGATAGATTATACTGAATAAGTAGACATGAACATTCTTCTTTTTTTAAATTTATTATAAATAATCTCAAAATATGGAAGTTTTTAATTTTTTTATTTTTTATCAAGAATTAGAATTTAAAATCTTATTTGTGTGATCCATAGTTACAGTTACTATACAAGGACAGGAATATTGGGGAAGCGGCAAAAATTGTAAAAAGAGTACTGTTTACACTATTTTCCAAGCTTTCGGAAGGAATATCTTTATTTCCATTTTCAAGGATAGCATTCGAAATTGTATTACAATAAGTGGTTTTAAATGGTGAATATATCTAACAATAATTTTGATTTGAATTTAAAAAAAAAATAAATGTCTAAATGATGTCAAAAAAATCGTATGCTTGATAACTATTCATTTGTTTTTTATAGAATAAGAACAAGTATAAAATTATAACTAATCTATATCTAAAAATATCGAGATTGGTTAGGTTAATCTTCTTTTTTTTAAACGCCTGATGTTATTTTAACCTCAAATGTTTGAAATAGACGAATTTGAAATTTGATGACTTTCATGTTTCTTATCAATAGACAAAAGGTAGCAATAAATATCACTCAAATTTTTATGATCACTCTTTTTATTGATGATATTTTGCTCTTGAGATATGTGAGCCATTTCCAAAAAACGTCTTTTTTTGGTATTAGATTGTATATCTAAAATACTGACAGAATCAAATTCCATAAAATGGTCTTTATCAATTATATGTTTGGCCAAAGCACATGGAGAGAAATACGATTTTTTAATTTTTGGCTAGTGTGACCAATATATTTATCCTCGCAATTTCTACAAGGGATACCGTATACTACATTTGAAAGATTAAGAATATCAGTTTTATCTTTAACTCTTGTATAAATTGATTTGATCGTTAAACATGTCTTATTTTCAATTTTTATGTTAGTAAGTGGTTGAAAGTTCTAATTAATTTTGGTGTAATTTCTCTAATATATGGCAAAGAAATATAATAATAGGGAATTTCAGCATGTTCTGAAATAATGTCAAAATTTGGAGAGTTGTTATAAAATATGTTTTTTAAGAGCCTAAGAAATTAGTAGTAGTGCCTTATATTACAGAAATTTTAACAAAAGCTTATGATCTTAATACAAAATACTACATCAAAGACTCTTTTGAAGTAGGTATATAAACAATTTAATAAATTTCAATTACCAAACGACCATGTTATTTGTAGTTTAGATGTTGTATCTTTGTTTAGTAATGTATATTTAGATTCAGCTCTGAAGGCAATCGATAAAAATTGGGAAAAAAATTAGTCAACAATGTCAAATACAAAAGAAATATTTCCAAGATATCATAACATTGCTATTTGAAAATACCTATTTCACTTCTGATAATCAAAAATATAAACAAACTTTTAGTACTCCAATGGGAGCAACAATCTCGCCAATTATAGCATGTTACGTTATGAATAATTTGTTAGACTCTATACAAATATTACCTTCCAATTTAATCTTCATAAAAAAGTATGTTGACGAGATTATTATTGCTTTACCAGAAAATAAAGTAGATGAAGTTCTTTCCATATTTAACAGCTATGATCAACACATTCAGTTTACAATAGAGAAGGAAGACGAATTACAAAGTATATCTTTTTTAGATACTAGATTATTAAGAAATTCTAATATCACTTTATCAATTGATTGGTATAGGAAACCAATGAGTTCTGGAAGATCCATGAACTTTTTGTCCTATCATAAATATTCTATGAAAATTAATTTGATCAAGCAAATGAAAAATAGAATAACTAATATTTCAGATCCTGTATTTCATGAAAAAAACTTAAAAATCCTTCATCAATTATTTTTAGATAATGGAGATCCAAACAAGTTGATAAGAAACATATTTTATAACAACTCTCCAAATTTTGACATTATTTCAGAACATGCTGAAATTCCCTCTTACTATATTTCTTTGCCATATATATATTTTTTTTTTTTTTGTTTTTTGTCGAGGGGAAACCGCATGGCGATAGATGCTAGTCTCGACGCATCTAACAGTGTCGGGCGCTACTCCGACTAAAACCCCTCCTCCCCTCCATTCCGGGACTGCTGTCTAGCATAACTTCGGAATGGCGGTGTCTGCTATTAACCTTCGATTTCTTGGTTCCTATGGTCGGTTTCTTTTTGTTTCATAATAGCTCTAATGAATCCTTGTACTATTTCCCACTTTTTCTTACTCTCTATCATTTGAGGCACTAGGTTCCCTGTTGTTAGGATTACTTCTAGTTTCTCTTGTGTCTCTTCTCTTAACCTGTCCCATCTCATACACTGAAACAGCATATGTTCTGGTGTATCGCAAATGCCGCAGTAAAGACAGTTGTCATCCTGACTTTTTTTTATTTTCTTGGCAAATTGTTGGAAGTACCCGTGCCCGGATAATATTTGTGTCGTGCAGAAGCATACGTTTCTATGCTTACACTTGACCCAGTCTTTAATATTTGGGATTAGTAACTTTGTCCACTGTCCTTTTTCACTGTTTTCGTTCCATTCCATTTGCCAACTTTCCATTTTCTCGCTCTCGATTACACTTTTTAGTGCCATTAGCGTGTGTGCATCGCCCGTGAGTTGTTCATATGTTTTCTTCCTTTCCTCTGCTAGGAGATAAATAGGTGGGATACCAGCTATTTCTTGCAACGCCTTTGCAGACACCGTTTTAAAAGCTCTTGTCACTCTCAGTAGCATCTTTCTTTGGATTTTTTCGAGCTTGTTCCTATATCTTGCACACTTCATATTGTCGTACCATATTGGGGCTCCGTACAGTACTATGGAGTGTACTACTCCACAAAGTACTTCCCTTTTTTTGCTTCCGGGGCCTGCTATATTTGGCATTATTCTTGCGAGACTTGCTATTCTTTGCTCTGCTTTCGTTTCCGTTCTTTGAAACTGCTCTTTGAAGTTTCCCTTTTCTAGCCATATTCCCAGGTACTTGACTACTTTTGTCGGCGTTACTTCTAGTGCTCCTAGATTGAATTTGAATGGCGTAAAGTTCCTTGGCCCCTTAAGAATTACCGTCTTTGTTTTATGTACTGCTAAACTTAGACCACGTTCTTCCATCCATAGTTTCACCATTTTAAAGGGTTTACTGACCCGATTTTTCAACTCGTATAGGTTTAGTGCTTGAACGATGATTCCTATATCATCTGCAAAGCCCACTTGTTCCGCTCCTGCTGGTAACTTCAGTCTCAATACTCCGTCATAGAAAATATTCCATAAAGTGGGCCCCAGTATCGAGCCTTGGGGGACTCCTGCTTGCATGCTAAGTCTATCTCCTTTACTTATCTCTATTTCTCTGTCCTTAAAGTAGCTTATTGCTATATTGATCAGATATCTGGACACTTTTTTGGCTTTAAGTTCTTTTATTATTTGGCTCCACAGGGCGGAGTTAAAAGCATTTTTAACATCTAATGTCACCAATGCGCACCATTTCCTACTACTTTTTTTTTTATTTCCATTACTCTTTCCACCGCCTGGATTGTTGACTTTCCTTTTCGGAAGCCATACTGCTTGTCCGATAGCCCTCCCGCTCTGTCTATTTCCTTTTCCAGTCTATGTCTTTGCCATATATCAGAGAAATTACACCAAAATTAATTAGAACTTTCAAACCACTTAGTAACATAAAAATTGCAAATGAGACATGTTCAACGATCAAATCAATTTATACAAGAGTTAAAGATAAAACTGATATTCTTAATCTTTCAAATGTAGTATACTGTATCCCTTGTAGAAATTGCGAGGATAAATATATTGGTCACACTAGCCAAAAATTAAAAAATCGTATTTCTCTCCATAAAAGTGATTCCAGATTATATCCCGATAGATGTGCTTTGGCCAAACATATAATTGATAAAGACCATTTCATGGATTTTGATTCTGTCAGTTTTTTAGATATACAATCTAATACCAAAAAAAGACGTTTTTTGGAAATGGCTCACATATCTCAAGAGCGAAATATCCTCAATAAAAAGAGTGATCATAAAAATGTGAGTGATATTTATTACTACCTTTTGTCTATTGATAAGAAACATGAAGGTCATCAAATTTCAAATTCGTCTATTTCAAACATTTGAGGTTAGATATAGATCAGTTATAATTTTATACTTGTTCTTATTCTATAAAAAACAAATGAATAGTTATCAAGCATACGCTACATTTTTGACATCATTTAGACATTTACTTTTTTTTTTAAATGCAAATCAAAATTATTGTTAGATGTATTATGTATTTACCATTTAAAACAACTTATTGTAATACAATCTCGAATGCTATCCTTGAAAATGGAAATAGATATTCCGAAAGCTTGGAAAATAGTGCAAAGAGTACTCTTTTTACAATTTTTGCCGCTTCCCCAATATTCCTGTCCTTATATATATATATATATATATATATATATATTGGTACACCATACGTTGTGACTTCCGAAACAGATACTCAATATACGTTCTGACCTCATATATTACGTTGTGACTTCCGATTTCGGAGGTCACAACGTTTACCCATGTAAATGATGTTTTTCATAATGCTGGTGCGCAGATCGGTCGAAATCCGAAAATTCGTTTGGAGGTCAAAACGCTCTTCCAGTATCTGCAAAGGAGGTGGTGTAGTTCCGCTATAAGGCACTGGCGCTGGTGTCGCACTATTGGAGATACCACTGGCTTGCTGTGACTTCCAGCATGTTACCATCCTCCTTCCACTTCAATGAACGAGTATACATCTCTTCCTGTCGAACTATATCACTATATACAGATGTCACAGCGTCTTTTGCGATCTGGCATCACCGCAGATCGTTTTAAATTATTGGAATTAAATACATAGAGGCTGCAACTGCAAAGTCTACTTGGCATAATGCATTTTTCTCTTAAAATAATATAAAAATGACTCAAGGAGTTTTGAAGCCTTGCTAGTGCTTATTTTCAGGGTTTCTCCTTATCTTCGATTTCAAATTTCATTAAATTCAAATGTATTAGTTTTCATTAGTGTTTTCTCACGTCGCCCTAGTAATTAATACAAACAATATAAAAAATGGATCAGTTCATTTTATTCAAGATGTCACTATAAGGACGATTTTCCTACAAAAATGTAGAATTCATTTGAAAATGAGAAATCTCAAATATAAAATGTGATTTCATCATTACCCATTAATCATATTCCGTAATAAAATTCACAAAGAACGGTGTTTATGAACGGTTAAATTTCGATTTATTTGTAATAAGTCGGTTAATGATGATAAATAAAAAAAAAGTTCTCAATATCTCACTTTAGATGCCTATAGTTCATGAAAGACTGGAGTTAGGTACACATTGTATATGAAATTATGAGTATTCAAAGTCCCTCCCTCTTCTAATTATTTTTAGCGACTTAATCATATGATCAATAACACTTTTAACATCTATTTCACTGAACAGGTTTAGGGTGATGGAAAAAATTGCCGAAGATCTAAATTTTTGCAATAAACTATTAATAATATTTATTGTTTATTTTTTGTTGCTTTTTTCGAATTTTTCTCACATCCCTCAAAAAATTTACCGCTAGTGTTTTTGAAAACCTTCATTAAATTCACACCGTAACTAGTTACCCCTATTAACGATCAATTATTCCTCAATAGAAAATGAAAAGAATGAACACTACCCTTGTCGGTTCCCGCGAAAACAAATTTATTTCACTGTGCATACATAACCCTTACCGTGCTCTGCGAACATTTGTGATTCCTGTGTTAGTGCTAATTGTTTTCCAAAAATTAACAATGCAACGACGATCTCGAAGGATGGTTGAAATGGTTTCCAAATCTGGTAAGTGAATAAATGTTGTTTTACATATCTTTCAAATAGATCAGCTTATGGAAGGGAACAATTATTTTTTGTTAAAACATTGCAACGATTAATTGAAAAGTAGTAAAAAATTTTGTAGGCAGGTGAAAATCACATTTACTAATGAATATAATCTTCATCATTTGGAAAAATGAAATGGGTGTGTATTGACAAATTTATTTGTACCAAGTTCAATTTCTACTGAAAAAAGGGACAAAGAAAAAATATATTTTTCATAATATTGAAGGAATATGTACCTGGAAATTATCAGTTAAATATATTTTATAAGACCTTGCTCGGTTCTAGGGTAGGCTTCGCCTGTCTCTTTATAATCAAGTTTTATAATTTTTCCCCATTTTTTCATTGCACAATTAAGATTAAATAATTATTATCGACACTTTAAGTATATTCTATACTGTTTGGAACAAATGAAAAAACAGGTTTCGATCCAAAGCCGTATTTTTTTCATCTTCACAAAGTTTTGAATATAGCTGGGTTTTGAAAGGCGATTTTTTATCATTCCGAATATACCAGCGTCTTTTTGTTTTCTTATATTTTTTCACTCCAGTTTATTAGCAGATACACTGTTGTACTTTTTGTTGAGAAAACAGTTTGGTCAATAGCTCCATACTTTTTTATTTGCGTACAGAGGCTTACGATCACATTCTCCCATTAACAAATATTTCATTCAATGAACATTATTAGCACTAAAGGCAAGCTTGAAAGATAAATTTCATCAGCATAAATTCTTTTCAAAAAACTTATTATATACATACAAATTGGAATAGGTACCTACAATTGTGATTTTGTAATTTTTTGTCCTTATCGTCCCCAAACAGGTAGAATTCTACTCTGTATTATTGTTTTGAAGGCGGATTATCGATTATTTTCAGGCAGATTCACTTACAGTTATGTAATATATATTGCGAGGAACTATTCAACTGTTAAAATTGCGACAACATGAGTGATGTACGTTGTCTTGAAAAATTGAAGGTTTATTATTAGATATTATATTCAGTGCCGGCTTGAGATAATTTGCTTATGGTTTAAATTGAAAAATGCTATTCATAAGATCATTTTCGAATAATAATTATTCCAAAACCTTATTTAACACGAAAATTGGAAAAACTTAATATCAGTTAATTTTTCGAGAAATTAAATTGTATCGGAAAGGTGACCATTAGGTGTATTTAATTTAAATCAGTCATTTTTTTCAAATCGTTATCACTTACTATGTATTTTGATTTTCAGATGAAAATACATCAAATTCAAATCATCAGAAACCTTCAACAAATGTAAGAAAATCTTTCAAATTTTGTCAGATTTCAAGTTAACTGAGTTTCTGAAAACAATATTTTCTCAACTTTCAATAATTTATCAGTTCTTGTCACATGACGGAACCCGTCCATGTAATGATTTAGGTTGGCAACATTGCCAACTGGCGTTTGTGACACGAGTGTCACTTCAGAAAATAAAGAGAGTTTTCCTCATGCCGTTGACTTAACAACAAGTCTTTCATTGAATACCTTCTCCCTAAAATATAAAGTTAATGTTGAGAACATAAAGTAATATGGCGCAGTCAAATAAAAGAACCAAATAGAAGCTCTCAATGCCGTGAAGAAGCTGAACTGAAAAACAAGAAAAAACTATTGTATATTTCGTCGATGATTTAAGATTTCGTTTTCCAAAGATGGACCGTGGAATTTCGCCCATGTGCATGAACGGTGGAAACTTGAATCAGACATGGAGATTCTGGAAACAGAAGTTTACTATGTACCTGAAAGCAACTGAAATCATCAAAAAGGACGATTCAACAAAATGCGCTCAACTATTAACGCTCATCGGAGATGAAGGTATCAGAATTTATAATACTTTTACATTTACCAATGGACAAACTGAAACATTGGAGGTATTATTGAAAAAATTTGATGACCATTTTAACCCCAAAGCAAATTTGACTTTTGAGAGATATAAATTTTTGACATGTCGTCAAAAAGAGGGCCAAACAATTGAACAATTCATCACAGAACTCAAGAATTTATCCCTATCATGTGAGCTTGAGGAACTGAGGGAGTCTTTGGTTAGAGATCTGTTAGTTTGTGGTTTGAAATCTGACCAGTTAAGAGCACAGCTGTTTGACAAAGACTGTAAGACGTTAGAAGATGCTGTTAATTTTTGTATTAACAGTGAATCGACAAAAGAACAAAACCGTCAAATATCAAATGGTAATGGTGACAACTATGGCAGACAGATTAACGTAGTCCACTCAAAGTTACGCAACAACAATCCAGCAAAGGCAAGCCCATCACACAGCAACTGGACACCAAATCCAAACAATCCGGGATGTAAGAAATGTGGAAGAATTCATCCACCTCGGAGATGTCCAGCTTATCAAGTTAAGTGTTTTAGTTGTAAAGGATTAAATCATTTTACACAATTTTGTCGAAAGTATCCTAATTCTAATCATAATTTTAATTATAGATCTTTGTTAAGGAATGAACAACACAAAAACAATAAACACAAACAAATACATACACTTGAACACAATACACAAGAAAGTGATAACAATGATACTGTTAAGAAATTTGTATTTTTAGATGCCGTAGAGCAAAGTATAGCTATACAACCACAGTCTGGGACAATCGGGACTGTGTCTGAGGATTCCTGGGTCGAGAACATTGAGATCGATGACACCAGCAACATAGCATTTAAACTGGATACAGGAGCAATGGCAAATGTTATCCCTATTAAGGTATTAAAACAAATAAAATTTAATATGTCAAAATTGCAAAAAACAAATGTTCAACTTAGTTCATATACAAAGCATTCCTTACCAGTACTGGGCCAGCTATATTTAAAGTGTAAAATCAATAAAAAGACTAGAAATTTGTTGTTTTATGCTGTAGAAATGGAATGTATTCCAATTTTAGGTCTAAAAGGTTGTTTAGAGCTTGAGCTAATAAAAAAAATACAGGCAATCGATAATAACTTTCAAAGTGATTCAAAGTTAAATAAAATTTTAAATAAGTATGAAAATATTTTCAAAGGTACAGGCTGTTTAGAGAAAGAGTATCATATAGAACTCAAACAAGACGCTGTACCATCGATTTGCACTGCTAGAAGGGTACCATTAGGCATAGAAGAAAAGCTAAAATATTCTTTAAATCAATTAGAGAAAAATAAAATTATAAAACGAGTAACGGGTAGCACGGATTGGCTTCACCCCATAGTAATAGTTAAAAAACCTGATGGAAATTTAAGAATTTGCATGGACCCTTTTAAGCTAAATATGTCTATAAAGAAACCTACTTTTCATTTACCAACCTGGGAAGAAATAAGTTCAAAGTTACATGGATCAAAATTCTTTAGTACTTTAGATGCAACCCAAGGTTTTTTGCAAGTCAAATTAGATAAGGAAAGCCAAAAACTATGTACTTTTGCTACACCTTTTGGTAGATATTCTTTTTGTCGTCTACCATATGGTCTTTCATGTTCTTCTGAGGTTTATCAGGAAAGAATGTATGAAATCTTCGGAAACATAGAAGGATGTGCAATTTTCATAGATGATTTGATAATATTCAGTGAGAGTATTTCATCTCACAATTCAATTTTAGAGAAAGTCCTTGAGACTGCCAAAAAACATAATATTCGTTTCAATAAAGAAAAGTGTAAATTTTTATGCAAAAAAATAACATATATGGGACATCAAATAAGTGAACAAGGCATAGAGGTGGACAAATCTAAACTTCAAGCTATTAATGACATGCCTAGTCCTAAAAATGTAAAAGACTTACAACGTTTCTTGGGCATGGTCACATATATTGCAAGCTTTGTTGAAAATCTTTCAGAAAGAACTTCGATTCTGCGTTCTTTATTAAGAAAAGATTCTATTTTTCAATGGTTACCACAACATGAAACAGCATTTCAAAATTTGAAACTACTTTTAGTCGAAACTCCGTGTTTGAAATTTTTCGACATAAATCAAATGACAACCATTTCAGTTGATTCTTCTCGGAATGGAATGGCAGCTGTTCTCATGCAAAATGGCCGACCTTGTGCTCATGCAAGTCGAGCTTTGACTGAAACACAGTCACGTTATTCTCAAATAGAAAAAGAACTTTTGGCTTGTTGGTTTGGAGCCACTCGTTTTTATCAATATGTTTTTGGGAAAAAGTTTATAATAGAGACTGATCATAAACCTTTAATTTCTATAATTAAGAAACCATTAAATCTTTGTCCACCAAGACTTCAAAGAATGCTAATGCAATTAAGAAAGTATGATTTTGATTTGATATATAAACCTGGAAAAACATTAATCATAGCTGATACTTTAAGTCGTGCTTACAACTCACAAAGCAGTTTCAATGAAAATATAGATTTTGACATTGAATCTGAGATTTGTGCTGTTGAACTTTCTTTAAATATTACCGAAAACAAAAAGCAACAAATTCAAAAATTAACAAGTGAGGATCTAGAACTAAAAACTTTAAAAAGTGTCTTAGAAAATGGCTGGCCCACGAGCATAAAATACTGTCCAGAAATTATAAAATTCTATTTTAAGTTCAAAGAAGAATTATCTTGCATAGAAGATTTGATCTTTAAAGGTCAAAAACTTCTAGTTCCCAAGGCTTTGAGGCATGAAATCCTACAAAAGCTTCACTATGAACATTTGGGTTATAAAAAAACATTGGATAAAGCTAATTTATCATTTTACTGGCCAGGAATGCGAAAGCAAATTGAGGACATCATAACATCATGTAACACTTGTCAAACTCATCAGAGATCTCAGTGTTCGGAGCCCTTGATGACTCATGACATTCCCAGATTACCCTGGCAAAAGGTGGCTGCAGATCTTTTTCAATTTCAGTCACAAAATTACCTTTTAATTGTTGATTACTATTCCAAATTTGTAGAGGTCATTAACTTAACTAAAGATTTAACTTCTCAAAATTTAATTAACAAATTTAAAATCGTTTTTGCTCGTTTTGGTATCCCAAAAATTTTGATGACCGATAATGGTTCAAATTTTGGTAGTTTAGAATTTAAAAATTTTTCCAAAGAATGGGAGTTTCAGCACATAACTTCTTCTCCTTTGTATCCTCAATCAAATGGTCAGGTTGAAAGAACTGTACAATCTATTAAGAATCTTTTAAAAAAATGCTTTATGGACAAAAAAGATCCATATTTAGCTCTTTTAAATTTTAGAAACTCACCTTTGGATGGAAGGAACTCTCCTGCAAACGCATTAATGAATAGAAACTTAAGAACTGTTATACCTGAGATAAATAGCAAGTTTTCAAAAAATTTTGATAAGAAAAAATTTAATTCTCATATTTCTAGAACTCAAAGTAACCAGAAAAGACATTATGATAAAAATAAAAAAATTTTACCACCTTTAAGAGTTAATTCTTTTGTGAAGGTTCAAATAAAACCAAATGCATCATGGCAAAATGGCCAAATTATAAAAAAATTGCCTTTTCGTTCATATATAATTAAATTAGACAATGGCTCTACTCTCAGACGTAACAGAAAGTTCATCAGGGAGTTTTCCACATCTGAAGCCTGGAGTAATTCTCAAACTTCACCTCAGACAGGGACTTTCCCTGATTTGTTTTTGGAGAACAATTTTCAATTTGCAAATAGAATGTTGAGGGTAGTAGAGAATGAGGATCATTCAGTGGAGAATGTAAGAGATTTATCTGTAAATAATAACAGGGAGCAGACTTCGTCATTGGAAGGGGAAAACTTTAATGACGACTCACTCCTGAGCTCTGTAAGCTGTAGTGAAAGATCGGACAATTTTGTCAGTGGCAATTCAAGCTTTTCGAGTTCCCCTGACAAAAACAACATTGTAAATAATTCTTTTGACAATTCGAAATTTGAAAGCCTTGTAAATAAAAAACTTTTAGAGGGTACTACTAACTCTGAAAATATTGACGATAACAATTTTGTTTCAAACTGGGAACTTCCTGGTACTTCTTTTGACATTGAGAAAACTTTTCAAAACTCTGAAAAAGGGGAGGAACATCCCACTACCAGTTTTAGTAAAACTAGATCGGGCAGGTTAATAAAAACTCCTGCAAAATTAGATCTTTAGCTTTAAAGATATTACAACTAAAAGCTTTCCTTAGATTGTTACTTTACATAAAGTAAAAATCATTTTAGTTTTCATTGTCAATTTGACTATTAAAAAATTAAATAAAATTTTTATCTGGCTAATTAACAATAGTTAGTCAAAAACATTAAATAGGGCTGATAATTCACTACAGCATGTGTCAATTTGTTTGTAATATTATGTGTTTGTAATTTACTACGTGTTTGTTTGTAATTATACTTATATATGTGTTTTTTTTAATGTAACAAACAAACTGTGATAAAAGTATTTTAGCTTTGAAAAGGGGGATGTCACATGACGGAACCCGTCCATGTAATGATTTAGGTTGGCAACATTGCCAACTGGCGTTTGTGACACGAGTGTCACTTCAGAAAATAAAGAGAGTTTTCCTCATGCCGTTGACTTAACAACAAGTCTTTCATTGAATACCTTCTCCCTAAAATATAAAGTTAATGTTGAGAACATAAAGTAATAGTTCTTGAGCTAAATTTTTTTGTATTTGATTATGTTGAAATCTGACTAGGAAATACTTAAATCCTAGTTTTTCAAAATTGATTTTAAAAACTGAAAATTTTGTAGGGCTTAATATATGAGAGGCAAAAAAAATTGGAGAAAGTGAGTTGATTATAAATAGAAATAAATATTTCAAAATTCATTTATAATGCACATATGCACCTTTCCGTTTATGCTTGGATTGGATGTACGTGAATAATGTTATTTATCATTAAATCAGTGCACAACAATCAATTTTATAGTGAATTATATTTGCTTCTACCTAATCCATGCTTGAACGGAACGTTGTAGACGAAGCATATTAGGTAGTAAGTAGTAAGATACCGTTAAAAAATCTACCAATAAAATTCCTAGGAAAATTTTTTTGCGGATATTGAAGAAAAATTAAAATTCGTGGAGACTCAGTCGGATTTTACAAATGACAGAAAATATGATGCATTATCCCAAAAAGTGGAAGTAAGTTAGAATATGTTTGAAAAAACAATATGATAAATTTCATTTTTGTAGGAATGGATAAACAGCAACAACTTTCAAGAATTTACTTCAGAACCAGACAAAATTAAGGTAATTTCTTGATTTAACTTGAGCTCTGCAAACTACAAAATAACAAACTGTAGTTACATGGCGATTGAGCATATTTAACAAAAATACAGGAAAACGTTAGTTTTTTTAATATACACACTATTTGATCATCACAATTTAAAATCAATACAGTCATTATGAATTTCTCATAATTATCCAATCACAGTTTGTTCCCGAAAATTATTATTTTTCAGATAATACAGCACATTGATCTAAAAGACGGCGACCATAAAAAACAACTAACTAACGAAACTGAATATGTGGTCAATTATGTAGACAATTATGAATCTATAAGTATGGAAATGATAAGTACTTCCGGTGAAGTAGCAACATGTAATCAGACAACAGATCCATATATTTTTACATACTCTCCAACTGAAAATTTACATGTAGGCCTTGAGGTATTACATTATATCAGCTTCAAGACCAGTAAATTTGAAAAAAAGCTTCGAATCAGACAACCGTAATTAATATTGTTAATGCAATTAATTTGTCATATTTCACAACTTCGGAGTTTTTTTTCAAATTTACTGAGCTCTGTGAAATCTTCCGAAAAACCCTGTTTTTTTTTTAAATTTCGATTTCAGAATTTACTAGATGTTTCATACTTTTCGGATTCATTATCTATTAGAAACACTAGTGGAGAGGTCCCGTTTCAAGAAAAAATTATTTGTTGTACTTCTCAATTAGATCAACATGAGGATCTAAATAAATCAACCCATTTACTTGAGTCGCGTAGTGACGATGAAGAAGAGAGCTACATATTTTCCGATGGAAACTCTACCGATACAAGTGATTCAATAGCCAACTGTGATGAGGACAAAACGAAAGGAATCGGTATCACAAAAGACGATACAAGAGATCCAGATATACATCAATTTGATGATAACATTTTAAATGTTGATAGAACTAAAAATACCATAACCGGGAACGATGTCTTGGTGCTAGATGACGGTTTACCATTATCTGAAAAAATCAAGGTAACATCCAATATTCTCTCTAAAGACTCTCGTAAAATGAGTACAAAAACAAGTTTCCATAGAACAAGCTCCAATCTTTGGTTAACAAGATTTTTGTTCCATGATATGAATTGAAACCTTCACTGGGATTCTGCACACCATAGAATTTTACTATCGCCTTTATTCACACGTCTTTTGACGACGACGATTAAAGGTTTTATTTCATAATAATATATTTCACAATAATAAGTCAGAAATCGAAGAAGACTTGTCGACAGTTCACGTATGGTATACTGGGGGAGACTTTCGACTGCTGTCGAGTGGAATAATAATAGTAATGATATTGTAGAAAGCAATTGGTAAAGTTTTATAGTGTGCAGAGTCCCAGTACTGATTTATACAAGTTGAGTTTCTTCGTTTACCAGTCATACCATGATAAAGCAAGAATTGTTGAAATCTGAACTTTTTTTCAGCTGGCACAGAAAAAAAAACAAATTTTGTGTAAATTTTGTACAAACGAGATACAAAGCAAAAATTTTTCAAGGCATATAGAGAGGCACCATGTAAATGAAAAAGAAATAGAGAAGATATTAAAATATCCCAAGAAGAGCAAAGAAAGAAAAGAAGCTTTTTCACTGTTGAGAAATGAAACTAATTTTGATTTATATATAGGTGGAACCGTGAAGCCAAAACGAGAAAAAAAGCTATTGGACGATAGTAAATATTTTCCTTGTGCCTATTGCAAAGGATTATTCTTCAGAGACTACTTGAGACGTCACATTAAAAAATGCTCTGCTTTCAAATCATATGAAAGTTCTAAGGTGAAATCTAACGGAAATTTTTCCACATTATCACGTTGTCAAACAGTAACTGCTTGTGCAGCAGATCCAACAAATACAATTTCCAGCTTAAATGTGAAGGAACAAGTAAGTTTTAGTTTGGGCTGATAATGTTACCAAATGGATGAAAAAATAAATTGAATTTCAACCATAATGGTGTGCAAAGAATTAACTGTACATTTTTTGCATTGGCTTTCACGCTGTAAACCTGAAACAAACTCAACGAAAAATTTTTCATTCCGTTGTAACAAACCATTGTTAGATTGAACACATTTATCAGAATAATTACTCTAACTCATACTAATTACAAATACAATAATACAATATTTTTTGAGGTTTTCAGATAAGAGTTTGCATTACTTGTGATTTTTATTAGCTGAACATTTTTATAGATACATTTACTGGTAAGCAGGTTTTAGTCAAATTCAAGATTGAAACAATTGAAATTTTTCTAATAATAATAAGAGTGGTGTTTTAGATTTGCAGATAAAAAGCCAATACAAAAAAACACGTAGACTTCAGAAATTCATAAACTTTTTTCAGTTGGAACATAAAACTGTATTTTTATGTTAGTTCAATTCGCAAACATTTTTAAAGTTGGTAGCATTATTTGTGCTGGTTGAAGTAAATCTGAATGTGTGTTTTTACTCCAGGTATTTGATTTGATGAAAGGTGATTCTATAGCTTATGAGGCGAAAAAAGATCTTCTTATAGCACATTTTGGAAACAGCTACTTGAAGAAACATCGTAGAGAAAGAATGGGATATGTCTGTAGCAACCGAATGAGAGAACTTTCTCGTTTGCTTATAAACTTTCGCATAATAACCAACAATGAAAAAGTTCGTTTGAAGGATATAATTCATCCCAAATATTTTGACACAGTGCTATCTGCTGTTCGAAACGTGGTGGGATTTGATCCTATGAAAAAAACCTTCAAATCCCCAAGTCTTGCTATGCACTTGGGCACATCCCTCAAATTAGTTTGTGACGAATTAACACACCTAATTTTAAAAGAAAGTAATGGTTTCAGATTTTGCACTGAAAACGAATCAAAAATACGGCTAGAGGAAGTTAAGAATTTTAAAAAACTAGTTGAATCACGCTGGGGTATAGAATTAGCTTCTCTAGCCAATAAAGACTTACAAGAAAAGAGATGGACCAAACCTCTTCTTGTTCCGCTTGTAAGTGACATCAAGAAGTTCAGAGAGGAAACTTTAAATATCTCAAACACTTGCAAAGGCATATTTTTAGAAAATAAGGATACAAAAAATACTTACAAAGATTTGGTACAGTGTGTTCTATCTTTACTTATAATTTTCAACAGGAGAAGGATTGGTGACGTTCAGTTTTTGAAAATCAAAGACTACGAAATGGATAGAAAGACCGATTTTACAGATTTTGAAGATGTATTGACAAATGCCGAGAAAATGTTGACCCGAAAGTATAAAAGAGTAGTGAATAGTGGGAAGGGTTCCAGAGCAGTGGTAATATTAGTTCCTGAAATAATTCAAGAATTCATCGAAATATTGTTAAAACATAGAGACAAATACATTCCCGAGAATAATGAATATCTTTTTGCTTTACCAGATAGTAGGATAAAATGGGGAAAAGGAGACGTAGCAATAAGGTGGTTAACAACAAAAATACAATTAGAAAATCCTCAGGCTATATCTAGTAACAAGCTACGAAAACATATTGCTACTGTCATGCAAATCTTGAGCTTGACCTCCGAAGAAACTAAACAATTCTCTGACTTTATGGGTCATACAGCGAAAACCCACAAAGAATTTTATGAGTAAGATATCAGGGAGGGTATTTCAAATCAATTCATAAAAATATTTGGTTTTTTAGACTTCCTGTAGATATATATCAAACCGCCAAAGTCTCTAAAATACTCCTCATGATGGAAAAAGGTACCGTTCCTGCAGAGTACAAAGGAAAAGCTCTTGCGGATATAAATTTTGATGTTAACTTGGAGTATGCAGAAGAAAGCGATGGAGAGAAAGGTAATATTCTGTTATCTATTTTTATATGAGTGCGGCCAGGTTGGCTGAACACTATTCCTGCGGCCTCTATAGCGAAACAAATAGGGATTGACTGTCTTCACCTTGTCTTCCCAATGTATATGCTGTGTTTAATTTGTTGTTTGGCCAGTCTGGACGCACCATTTACAAATGCAGTCTATGAATTTTTCTACTTTTTATTTTCAAGACGAAGAACGACCCAATCAAAAAATATATACCTTTCCGCAGTCTCCAGAAAATGTCATCAAGGATAAAAGGGAAAATATAGAATCAAATGGTAATTACCCCCTTTTTTATTATTAATAGTTAACGTATTTTTTGGTATTTTTAGATGAAGAGAAATTATCGGAAGAAGAAAAGGAAGAAGACACTGGTATCCATAAAAACAGTTCTAATAATCCACCCAAGATATCTCGTAAGAAGATTTTCAAACTCATATTAAATTTTATATTCCTTCATCTTTTACTTACTCTTCCCCTCCACATAATAATCACGACTACTTACTGTACAAATTTCAGGTTGGACAGCAAGAGAGCTTGCATTACTGAAGTGCCGTTTCAAAAAAATTATAAATGCAGGACAATATCCGTCATCCAATGAAATGAAAAAATTCCTTGAGGATACAAAGATAGACAGAACTGTGCCAGTCGTTAGATCAAAAATTCAACATTTGATTAAACTTGGTAACAAGCTATAAGTTTATAATGGTTCCATGAAATAAAAATATTTAACTAATACAAACATACTTTTAATAATTACTTTCTCATCCTGAATCACCTCGAACCACTTAAAATATTATGATCTCCATTTCAGACAGATTTTGACTAGTGGGATTAACTGTTAATTGAAAAATATATCTACCTATAATACCTCCTTATTCATTACATGCCAATGTATTTCATACATAAGCATATTTTCATTTATTTTTAAATATTTAGGTATCACTTTTCTCATTGACCATTTTTCTAGTACAGCCCAGAAACTAAGAAATTGTGCCAAGTTGATATTTAAAGGAGAAACAATAAAAATAAAAAAAAGCGAAGTTTTAGCTAAGTTTTTTCATTAAGTATTTTCACTTTTGAGCACGAACTAGAATTGCCAATATGCTGCGTGGATAATATTGAATAATATAATGTAGTTACGCGCGTTGTTGCCAATTTCACCTCCGGGCGACGTTGTAGCCTCCGTTTTCACGGAGGTCATATCGCATGTGCTATATAAAATATGAATATAAAATTTTTTAGGAAACTTTTACCCCTCTCTTGATATTCGGATTCTGCTACCTACCCCCAACAAAAAACTCATTTTATATCTGTTCTAAAACCACGGGAACACCCGGATGTCAGGACGCCTCATATGTATATCGGAGGTAACAACTTAACAGGCACCAATATATATATATATATATATATATATATATATATCAGATTTGTAGGCGAGATACACAATCTAGGAGTAAGATTTAAATAGATGAACCTAATTTAATGCAGTTCTGTTGATGTTTTACCTAATTTAATAACCAGGCTATTAGTTTCAAAACTAAGAATTTTATTTCATTAACACTTTACAATAATAAAATACTCTAATAACTATAGTTTCTTGGGAATCCTAAATCTTAATGTAAGGACATTGAAAAAATATAACACACTAATATTATAAACACACAACAAATTATTATAAGAAATCTAATAAATTATAAGAAAATATCTATTGGAACAAAAACAACTATCTTAAAAACCACTTTTGTAAAATCACTTTCTCTGCAAAATTTACCTTAACATACAGGGGCCTGTTATAAAATTTTAAGAAAGTGTTCGATTTCTGAGTCCATCTAGCAGCCTTTCTAATACATTCGATATTAGCACCTGCGCGGAATGCAGCACTGTGTGCCTTGAAACAAGAAGTATCTATTCCAGACTTGTGCAAAACAATGTTTAACCACCTTGAAATAGTTTGAGCTGTGGCTTTATGATAAGGTTTTTTATGTGTCAAAAATAAAAAAGTTGTGTTATTTCTGAATGAGGAGGTCTTATTTAAATATAATTGCAAAGGACGAGCAACACAGATTTCAGGCTTATCATTAAAAAATGGAATAATAAGAACAGGCTGTGGCCTATTTGGAGATGATGTCTTTAATATTTCGGAAATGTAAATCTTATATTCGTTATCAGTAAATTTAATATCCGATATTTCAATTTTCCATAGGGTTTGAACTCTTTGTGATGTAACCAGGGATATTAACATGGACAGTTTGTACGTAAGTAATTCTAAAGAAATACTTTCTAGAGGATATTATGTGGAGAGAAAGTCAAGAACAACCTGGGGATCCCAAGTTACCTCGTACTTAGGGAATACAGGATCTTGTTTAAAAACTTCCTTTAAAAATCGTGAAAGAATATTTTCTTCATCCTCACAGTTAACAATAAGTTTTAGAGCTGATTTGTGGCAATTTAAGGTATTATAAAGAGCACCATTTGTATATTCTAGATCTAGAAACGAAAGTATGTTATTGATAGTAGCATTAAAGCAATTTATTTTATTTAGAGTGCAGAATATCCACCATTTTTTATATGTACAGCCGTACTGTTTTAAGGTATTATCACTAAGAGATGCTATAAGTGTAGAGATTATCGCTACAAGTACCTATTCCTTTTTTCTTGTAAGCTTCCCCGATAATCTTCCGGCAACCAGGGTAATGTACCAAATCGGATGGCTGTCCCTAAATGGAGAAAGTAAAAGATCAGGCCTTGGATCAAAATAAATAGGTGTATCTATTAAATATTCCACAAACAGTGGATACCAAGGCTGATTTGCCAGAAGGGAACCACTATTATACCTTCTGCTTTATCAAAAATAAGTTTTTTAATTGTCTTAAGTATTAGTGGAAAAGGCGGAAACGCATAAAATTCTAGGTTACTCCAAGGTATTGAAAATGCATCAATTGCCATAGAACCAGGATCAGACCTCCAAAAAACATAGTGTTGACATTTTGCGTTGGTATAAGACGCAAACAAGTCTATAGAAGGTTTTTCTAAACGGTCTGTTATAGTTTTAAAGGCATTATTGCATAACGAAAATTCTGTTTCTATTTCTGAAGATCTAGATTCATAATCGGCTTTATTGTAAGCAGATTTAATATAGGAGGCGAATATACACCATTTCTATATGGGCCTAGACAACCTGGCCAAATGCTTGTTTCTTGTGCTCCCCATTTTATTTATACAAGCGATTGCCGTTATATTGTCAACCTTAAATAAAATATTTATGTTTGATTTATGCTTGGCAAATGATTTTAAATAATAGAAAACTGCTAAGAGTTCTAGAAAATTGATATGGTAATTAGCTTCTTGGTCCGTCCAAAAACCACCAGTTCTCTTATCGAAACAAACTGCACCCCAGCCTGTACAGGATGCGTCCGAAAATATTTTATACAAATAATTACGTGGCAGTAGGGAGCATCCTGACCTATGAATATTATTCAACCACCAATTTAAATCGTGTAAACATTCCTTTTGTAATAACATTTTTGAATCATAACCTTTCGAACTCTTTAAAATGTTACACTTAAAATATTCAAGAAGTTTTACATGTACCCAATCATAAGTAAAAGCTGCGCATGGAAACCAAATATCCGACAAGTCTAGCAAAAATACGAATTTTTAAATTAACATTTGTTTTCACATCTAAAATGAATTGAGTAGCTCGTTCAATTTTGTCACTAGTTGAACTAATAGTCATATTTTTACTATCCCAGAGAAAACCCAAAAATTTTATGTTTTGACCTGGGTGTAAACAGGATTTTTCAAAATTAATAATGAATCCCAATTTTGAAAGTAAATCAATTGTACTTTGTGTGTTCTCTTGACATGATACTTTTGACTTACCTAGGACTAAAAAATCATCTAAATAGTTTACATTTAAGAAACCTCTTGATCTGAGATAACTCAAGAAATAATTAAACATTTTGCAAAAAACAAAAGGTGCTGTAGATAGACCAAAAGGCAACCCATTAAATTCAAATAGGCTACTCTGAAAGGAAAATCTTAGGTATTTCCTATATCGTTTGTGTATTGGTATAAGATAATACGCATCTTTCAAATCTATTATGCACATGTAAGAATCTGGGAAAATAATATCCCTTACGGTTTTGAAATTTAAAATGCGATGTTTGAACATAGGTACCTATTTAGTTTTTTCAAATTTAGTACGAAACGATAACCGCCGGATGTTTTTTAAACTAGAAAGTAAGAAGACAAAAATTCGCCTTTTTTATGCTGACACCCTGATGTGGCTCCCTCCAATGTCAAGAAGCGTTTTAATGTTTTCTCGGATATAAGGCTGATCCGCTTTCGGAATTACTTTAACACTAACGGTCTTAAGTTGACGTGGTTTAGATATAAAAGGAATCTTATAACCCTTAATCCAATTTAGAATTGTACGGTCATTAGTTAATGTTGCTCATTGAGCATAGGAAAGGTGAATTCTTCCAGCATATTTGACTTGGGTCTCTACCTTTAATACTTCTTCCGGGGAAATTCCTGTCGGTATACTCTTCGTGGGCGTGTTTTCATTGTCACTTCATCCCTCCTGTGATATTTGAAGCCATTCTAAGACCTCATCTTGGTTCTTGGAGCTTGACGCTGGGAGTTTAAATAAAATGAAGATTTCCGAAATGCTGTTGGTCTACTTGAATATGTAGGTATCTGTGCCTTCATATCCATGGCTGATTTTTCCACAGCTTGAGAAGCTTCACATTTATCCGAAAAATCCAGGCCAAACAACGTAGCTCTTAGCCTCTTCTTCTAACTTCTGAGTAACCTGGCTCATATAGGGATACACCTGATGTTTGCGATGCTTTGATAAAAGATAATGAACTTCGCATAACGTCTTAGCTGAATCAGCAGCCTTGGAAATAATTAGGGATTTTACGTTACTGGGAATATTCTCCGATGCCAGAGTCAAGGATATCACCTCTTCCAGTCTGGTCAAGCCACGTCCCAATTTATCTTGGAAGGAAGAATATATCGCATCTTTCTTCTTTTCAAGTGCTGATAAGAGTTTCTCAGCTTCACAGTTGATTATAGGAGCGGCTAATTCTGGGCAGTTTGCTGGAGTAAGAATTTTAGAATGTTCATCCCTAGATTCCTTATCTATTCCCTCCGTTAAAAAACTTTGCCACCGACTAACTAAGGCATCGTCTAGGGGTGGACCAAAATTTGTCGACTTACTGGGATCAAATCCCAAAAGAGCATCTTTTGATACGACTACAGAGCTAGGAGGCTCATGAACCTCTGCAAAAACAGTCTCTACCGCCCCACTCTCTTCTTCTTCATCTGAAGAGGGTAAAACTAATCTATTAAATTTTCTTGTTGGTTTCGGGGTTGGTAAATCGTCAGAGTCACTATCGCTTTCGCCTGAAAGAAAGCACCCAATACATATTCTATTTTATTTCTGTAATTTCCAAATGTTATAGATTTATAAAATCTAAAATCATTTGCATGATTCTAAGTAGGATAGTTGCATAAACAACACCCAAATTTTCCTTTAAAGAATTACCATAATGAATCACACAAAAAGTTATGACACAAACTGTAGAGCCGCAAAAAAAAAACAATATACATAAATATATTGTTGACTCATAACAACATAGTAAGAGTAGGGACAAAAAACACAAAAAACTTCAACACATGTAAGGGAGTAAGACAGGGAGGAATATTAAGTCCCATACTTTTCATTGCTTGATGGATGAAATATCACAAGCATCCGGAAAGGATAGAAAAGGAGTTAGTGTAGGAGTACGGCAACTAAAGCCAATAATAATCAAAGACCTGCTTTACGCGGACGACCTGCTACTTGTAGCAAACAATAAAGCCGAGCTAGAAAAGGCGATAGAACTCTGGAACAAATATCTCAAAGAATACGAGATGAGAATCAACTTTAATAAAACCGAGATAATGACAGTATCCAGGAAACACGAAGATATACAAATCAGCATAGATGGATCCACAATGAAGGCAACAGAAAGCTTGAAATACCTAGGAGCCATATTGGAAAGTAATGGCAACTTGGAATCAGATGTAAATAATAGAATACAAGCCACATCTAAATTATTCAATGCACTGAAAAGAGTATTTTTAAACAAAAGGGAGGTTAATAAATTAACTAAAATAAAAATTTATAAAACTGTATGGAAGTGAATCAAGGATACTTACCCAAAAACTAAAATCAAAGATCATTGCAAAGGAAATGAAAATACTGAGAAAAATAAGAGTAACGAAGCTAGACAGATTAAAAAACGAAGAAATTAGGGCTAGACTTAAGGTGGATCCTATAATATCAAAAATAGAGCAAACTCAACTAAGATGGTTCGGACACTTGACAAGAATGGACGAAGATAACATAGTTAAGCAAATATGGGAGGCAGGTTGGGACGGAAAGAAGAAAATAGGTAGACCTAAGAAAAACTGGAATCAAGAAAATGGTGACGTACTGAAGGAAAGAGGAACTTCTTGGGAGGAAGCAAAGAAGATAGCAGAAGATAGGAAAAGATGGAAAATATAATGCGGAACCCGCAACCCCGACACCTAACGGTACAAGGGGAACCGATATATATTTTGTTGACTCTTTATCACAATCTTCCAAACATTATTGTATAAACAACAATTTCTCACACGATGTAGACCTATTGCACCCGAAACCAAACCAACCCACTTTTTTAAATAAACACAATGATGCATAAACATCATAATTCGCCAAATAAAAATCAATAATATGACAATATACATAAAGTCCTCATTCTGATCAAAATAATGTATTTTTCCCATGTTATTAATACTTACTTGATTCGCGCAAAAACTTGTCTTGAATAGCGGCAATTGACTCCTGAAGGCGCTTCATCTTGTTAACAACATATTTTATTTTACTACTACGATGTCTTTTACCCATTTTCGTCAAAACACGAAATTTATTTATTTCATTTATCAAAACAGTAACAGATTTAGCAAGCACTAAAAACGTAATGACACAGAATTGGTGTATTCTTTGGTAATGAGGATATTTAGGTAGGTAGGTACCTACAGACGTTGGGTTGGCGCGGCATCGGTATGCGGTCAGCAAAAAATTGTTTTGCTTTGTTATCAGTGACATATTTACGAGACTTTGAACGTGGTTAAGAAGTATAATTTATATTAACATAACTTAAACTATTCTTACAACTAAACTTATGATCTACGTTTTTAATACTACCATTTTTATCTTTTATTTTCTTGTTGTCATATTCTTTGTCGACTAGTTTTTTGAGAACCTATCTCTTCCTGTTTATTGTGATTCCTGCAGTTCCCCTTTTTGGATATTCCAATGAAATGCTTCTCCATCTATGATAAGTTTCCTAAAGCCTATTTTCACAGCTTTTCCGTTCTTCCTCTTTAGCTTTTATTCTTATTTTGAGTTGTATTTCTCTTTGATTTTTTGACATATCATCGTTTATACAATGCTATTCAAAAGTCCCCTCCCCCTCGTATCTTTTGAACGGCAACACTTGCATTAATAAAATTTGGAGTGTGAAAATAAAGTATTGTAAACTTCTCTACGAATGGTAACACGTGACGTAATAGTAATAGATGACGTCACAGTGCCACTCTGGCCAATAATTTTAAATAGGAACTTATGGCAAGTGATATATCGTTTGAAAGGCATTGACATTGGCTATATATAGCCATATTAATTTTGTTTGGGTTTAAACTAATTTTGACGAATAAATTGAATAAATACCAAAATTATTGAAATTATTTTTTTTAATTTAATTAATCAAACATCAACAATGGATTTTCATAGCAAGTGTTCGAAATGTGCTCCGTCTACTTCCTGACAGTAATACTTCCTATTAGTAAACTCTTGTCATACTCGTTCGAATGTGTCAGCTGAAATTGCATTGCATTCTTCAATAATTCTTTCTTTCAAAACTCCAGTGCTATCTGGTGTCGTAGTATAAACCTTGGATTTCAAGTACCCCCATAGAAAAAAATCTAATGGTGTCAGATCTGGTGACCGAGGTGGCCATTCTATAGGACCTCGCCGGCCGATCCATCTACCTCGATATTCTTCATCCAGGTAACGTCTTACTGCACCATGATAATGTGCAGGAGCACCATCTTGTTAAAATGTTATTTCCAGATAGCCAAATTCATCTGGATTATCTTCCAGAATTTAAAGAATTACCGGCTCAATTGCATTTTGTAACATCTCCAGATACTCTTCACCGCTTAAATTTAAATTTAGGAAAACAGGACCAACTATGTGGTTTCCCAAAATACCTGCCCAAACATTGACTTTTTCTGGAAATTGGGTATGTTGTTCACGAAAGGTGTGAGGATTTGTGTCACTCCAATACCTTACATTTTGAGTATTCACATTTCCATTGAGGCAAAAAGTACTTTCGTCACTAAAACAAATTGTTTTTGTGTGATGTGGGTTTTGACTAATTTTATTTGTCGTACATTCACAGAATTCGAGTCCTCTGTCGGGGTCGTCATCCGAAAGGTGGTGCACCATTTTTAACTTGTATGGATGAAATTATTTTTAGCCAACACTCTCTGTAGTGTACTTTTACTTACTTCACAGATAGACGCAACTTTAGTTGAAGAGGGTTTACTACCATTTCAGCAACTATATCAATTTTTTCATCATCACTAAATGTTGGTCGACCAGATCGTTTGGCATCTTGAACACTACCTATTGCTTCAAACTTGTGAAGAAGCTCCCTCAAATAAGTTCTCGAGATAGGGCGATCTGGGTATCTCTCATTAAATAAACGTTCCGCTTCATGGAGATTCTTTCCAGATTCACCAATTATTAAGATAGCTGCTACTTTGTCTTCTTGAGTCTCTCGTTAAACAATAATAAAATTAAATATTTAAGCTATTTAGAAAAACTTTGCAAAGCAACAAATAATATTAAATTAAAAACGTCAATTTTTTTGACAACTAACTGGAGGCGGACTGAAAAATCTTCAATATTTAAATGTGAAATCATAATCTTGGTATTTATTTAATTCATCCGTCAAAATTAGTTTAAACCCAAACAAAATTAATATGGCTATGTAGCCAATGTCAATGCCTTTCAAACGAGATATCACTTGCCATAAGGTCCTATTTAAAATTATTGGCCAGAGTGGCACTGTGACGTCATCTATTACTATTACGTCACCTGTTACCATTTGTAGAGATGCTTACAACACTTTATTTTCACGCTCCAAATTTTATTAATGTAAGTGTAGCCGTTCAAAAGATACGAAGGGTGGAGGGGACTTTTGAATAGCACTGTATAAATTCTTTGGTTCTTCACATTCTATAGCTTACTTTTGTTTTTCATTATTTGTTTTTTATCGTTTTCTTCTTTCATTTCAACTATATATACTCTGTTGCCTCATTTTTCATTGTTTCTTCTTTCTCATTGTTTAATTCCAATCCTTGTACATATTACAATATTCTTCTTTCTTCTTTCGTTGTCCAATATTTCAATTGACCTTTTCATGTATTTCTTTCTTGAGTTCCAGGTTTTCTTTCTTTATTTCACTGTTTTCTTTTTTTGATCTCTTTTAAGTCTTCTCTGTATGCTTGTTGTTCAGCTCTAATTTCTTTTATCTCTTGAGTTATTTCTGTTTTTAGATCCATTATTGCATTAAAAAGTAACTAAAACTTATCCTTATTCTTCTGGTGTTCCGATGTTTTTCTTCCGCTTTCCATCATCTGTAGTGTATTCGTCTTCACTGTCTATATTTTTATGCTCCGCCTACGTGTTGTTTTCTGGCTTATACTTTTATATTATTATAACTTTGCCGTGTTGACACTAATCGGTTATTGTTTTTGTGGTTTTTGTTACTTTCAGTTTTGTATACTGAATTTCTTTATATTATAAATATTAAACTATTCTTACTTGTAACAAGTCTAATTTTTTAACACATTTACTATGCACAATACTCAACTTGTTTCACTACTTTTCACTAATTAATTGCTCGTAATTTCCCAGAAAAATGGGTTAAATTACGGGGAAAATGAACACTTTAGTTGACATCCAGTGGCGTGGCAAACCTAAACTAAAGCCTGCAGACATCCTAAAAAATTTCTCCAGAGTCTAAAGCAGTTACCAGCCTCTGAGACTATCCTCAGGAACAGAAAGGAAGTAAAGGGGCACAATAGATCTTTTAAGTCTCAGTGAATGTCACCCCAATATACATACATGCATAACATACATACATACATACAAACATATTTGAAGTGGTTGGATTACTATACGATCTTGAAAAGTATTTGAATAAAACTGCATATTTATTTTGTATATTTGCTATTTTCAACATGGGTAGACATTTGAAAAACGGAACAATAGTTACACTTATGTATACAGTATAGATAATAGCTACCTAACCATTATTTCTACAAAGTTGAAACGTTAGAGTATTTATCTGTTGAATACATCGATGAACCCCAGGATCATTCTTTTCCAACTGATTAAAGTTCTACCAATGGTCTTTAATTTCTAGTTTGTCGGACATTTGGTAATTAAAACTATGTTCAAAGTTCATACTACAACTAGTGGGTACAAACGTACTTTATCAATAGAAACTAATAAATCTGGGAACGTGGACTGAATAGCAATAGAAGAGGTTGAGATTATTCATCTATAATTGAAACTTTTTTAGCTGCTGCTATAAATATGTGACCTGGAGTAATATTTCTGAAGCTTTTGAGGTGAAGGACCCCGCACAAATCGTATTCAAATTGGGTCCCAGTCGAATCGGCTGAAAACTTTGTATGATGTAGTCTATGATGTCCGGATCAAAAGTCTCCAGTGGCCGAAAAATATTCAATGGATAGTTTTTGAGAGACAGGGTTAGTCCACTCAATCAGATAATGAACAATAGGTATGGCTATCATAATATTTCCTAAATAATTCTTGTATCTTTCACCTACTCCCTCTCATTCAACAAATATGCTTGTGTTATTGTTGTAATTATTAATTCAGTATTTTCCCATTATTGTTATAATTGATTCAGTTTTCTTTGTATTATTGTTTCAATTTCAGTATTTTCTTTCAGTAGTATACATGTGAGCACCTCCAGCTTCGATCTTAACGCATTGACAATGTTAATCTATGTATTATATATAAACTAATAATAAATAGATTCATGAGCACAGGAAATGACTTGTATTATTATATATAGACTGATTTATCAAAAGTTTTAACGATACAGGGCAGAATGGATTTTGTAGTAAGCTTGCGTCAAAATAACTGTATTTTTTTAATATTATTGAAGAGCACCGTGCGTGCAATTACAAACGAAGATTGACAAAGCTTTTTATTCGAACTTGTTATATAATTATAACGATTGCCCTTAACTCTTAGAAATATTATAATAGCCATGTTGTTCATTATCTCGTTAAGTGAACTAACCCGTTCTCCATATTTTTGATACCCTGTATCTCAAAAAACATCCATTATATCTTTTTCGGACAATAGAGACTTTTGATCAGGACATCATACTAAATTTTCAGTAGATTCGACTGGAACCCATTTTGCAAGAGATTTTTGCAGGGTCCTTTCAACTTCGATATTTGATGTCTATAGTTGGAAACATGGGTGGCTCAACCTTCTCCATACATATTGTACTACAATTGTAAATTAATTAAGGTACCTACCTAAAGTACACCCTAAGTTTGCATTGTCAGGACATGAATCTATGTGTGCCAGGATAATTATTTAATCAAATACACAGAAAAAATATTAATAACATTCAGCAAGTGAGTCCAAACGTACAACAAACTACACTCACCGGCAAAAAAACTCGGCCACCTAAAATTTTGCTGAAGTTCCTTGTCCAAGAACTTTCGTAATTTTTCATCCATTTCAATTGTTTTTACGCCAAGTTGTAGATAATAAACTCATTGGTATTAAAGCAAACATCAGAAAAGTTTTAAAAAATATTGATAGCTTAGTTATACAGGGTGAAAACAAACCATGTATTTGTAGTCCAATTTCTTAACACCCTGTGGAACAGTTCGGGAAATTTGATTTATTTTGAAGATACACATATTCAAATAAAAGCCTGTAATTGTTAGATAGATAAGAGCAGCACGTACCGAATTATTATTTTTTGAAACCGAAGTTCTGAATGCTCAACCTTACATACAAGACGTTCTTTAGGAAGCTGTGGTTCCTTTTGCTCCATTTGTTAGAGATGACTTCATTTTAATGCATGACAATGCAAGACCGCATGTAGCATGAGGTTGATATCCAACTATAAGAATGACCATATAGTCCGGATCTGAATTCTATTGAACATCTCTTGGATGAAATTCAAAGAAACAGTCGTCGTCGTCCTATACTAACCGACACACTTGGCGAGCTGCGTTTTGCGGTGCAAGCTGAATATGACACAATTCCTCAAGATCGCATTATTCGTCTTATCAATTCGATGGCTCGGCGATTGCGTGCAGTTATTTCTGCTAGAGGTGGGCATACGAAATATTGAAAAATGCCAATTATGTGTTTCCTTTTGTTTCAAATTACTGTTGAATATTAAAACATTACAAATTAAATTTTTTCCCTGAAACAATTCCAGGCTTTTATTTTAATACGTGTATCTTCAAAAGTAATCAAGATATCGAGGTGAAATAAAAACTGGAAGATGGCAAGGAGGATGGTCTTTGTAATTAACTAAGCGTAAACTCTACAAATTTCTCGAACTGTTCCACAGTGTGTTAAGAAATTGGACTACAAATACATGGTTTGTTATCAACCTGTATAAATAAGCTATCAACATTTTTGGAAAACTTTTCTGGAGTTTGTTTTAATACCAAATAATTTTTCTACAATTTGGCCGAGTTTTTTTGTCGGTGAGTGTATTAATGCAAGTCAGTGGAACTGTCAGGAATAGTTTTCATGGTGTCGGTGACTCTAATACTCTCTGTTAAAAACAAATATAAGCCCAACAGTGTAGAGGACATCTAATACACATGCTAGTTTATTGTAACAAATATTAGCTATAAATGCTATTCGGTAAAAAATAATAAATAATAAAGTTATTAGACGTATAAAAAATAACAAATCACCTACTTAAAATAACAATACATATAAATATATATATATATATATATATATATATATATATAAGACTTAGAATGTGATCATTGAGCTTTGGACAAGGAGAATTGATGCGCATCTTATGTCAGTTTGAGTGTGTCTTGGCGATTTGAAAAATATTTAAAAAAATACATTTTTGGCTCCAAAAAACCACCCTATCATCCACTGAAATAGATAATTTTTCCAAATGCAAAAAATATTAAGAACTCAAAATGTAACTACGAAAAAACTTCAACGTTTTCCAAATAATTGGTAAATATGATTGTTTGAATCAAATTATGCAGACTAACATAAGATTTCAGGTATTTTGTATCAACTTTAACAATAAAATACTTTCTATAAAATTAGCATATCAGATCTCCTTGTTTCATTGGTAAAAATCTTAATTCTACAATATTATTTTCTATCAGTCTTTGTCATTTGTTCTCGTACTATTCTTGTTCTCATTTTTATAAGCTGAGAAAAACGTTAAAGCCTTCATTAATTGATAGCTTTTAGATATTGGGATGTTGGAGTCATATAATTTTTTGGAATTCTTACAGTCTACATAAAACCACCAATTACACTTCAAAATTGTTTGATCAAACAAAGTTGATTCTGGACACAGGAAACTTTTCATAATGAGGCCATCATCTGTTAATGCACATACGTGAAATACCTGAAAATAAGAGAACAAAATTTATTAATGTCAAAGGATATATTATAAAAAGGAATAAAACAGGTTAGAAAAATCCGTACTACAGATGTCAATTATTATAATAGAAAGAAAACTGCTTATCTTTGTAACATTTTGTACTCGTACAATACCATTGCATATTAATTAATTTTGTTAGTAATCGGTTATTCCTTTTTTTATTTCATTACCCAGTAAAGTTTTTTACGCTGCTGGTGACTAAGTTGAAGTGTGATAAATAATTAAAATTGGTAATCCCTTTAAACTAATAGTCCAACTAATACTATCAAGTCATTATCTCACAAGACAAAGCCATCCATTTATTATTTATTTTTTGAAAAACAAACATGACTGTCGTTTACTTTCTTAATGCGTATCTTCTGAAATGAATGTAAGTGAATACTTTTTTATCATCATCACGTTTTTATTAACTCGCTTTTCTTGTATGTCCGGGTGGAACTTTGTACATTACCTTAAACTTATTTCCCGATGGACTAGAGACTCAAAATTGTCAACATAATTCAGAATTGGATGACAATAGAAGAAAATATGGAAATGATATGGAGAAATATTGGTAAGACGTCACTTTTTTAATTTTGACATACATCATACGGTCTATATGGAACATAATTCATTATCTCCATAGCCGAGCAGTATAGCGCCCTACGTTTATTACTATTATTTTTTTCTTTTTAGTCGTGGAACATTGAAAATTTTTGTTATATCATTTATTTTAATTATATTTTGGTTCTGAAATCCTTATTACAACTTTAATTATATTCGGCCTCGTCTCGTGAGCATGGGCGCAACTAGAGGGAGGGAACTGGGGGCTAAGCACCCTCTAAAGAGCCGCAAAGCCACTTCAGCCGGCCAACCTCCAAAAGTACCTAAATAAGAAATTAAAAATACATGATGCAAAAGTTTAAAGAATTATAATTAATAAAGGCAAATCAAAATACAACAGAAATTCAAACCGTTCATCGATCATTTTCTATAATGCGCAGAATTGTTTCGTATTTAAGATCCACTATGGGCCAAAGTCGATTTTCAGACTTGGCTGTATTATTTATTGAAAGAGATTACGACATCGATTTGGATAAAGTGGTGAATGTTTTTGCCAAAGAATAACGCAAAATTAATTTAAATTGGGTTAGGTAGATTTGTTAAGACCTATAAATTTTTTATTTTAATGTTTACCTTCGTATTATAGCTTAATTTTTTAATAAAATATTTTTAGTAAAAGTATCAATAAAATTTTCATTAGTCGTTTACCTAGAACAAAATAGTGATTTTATATAACTAAAAATTTCCCTAAATTTAAAAATTACATGCTGGTATGAGCATAGTATTTACTATAAATTAATGCTTAATTTTGACAAAAGTTGGGCGTGGTCCAGAATTTCTTTCTTTGCAGGTCAGAGCAGTCGCCCGCAGGGGTAACCAACAGTTTTTTGTTACCGTCTTACAAAGAGACTAAATGCAGCTAGTCTTTGAGCCAAAAGTGTTTAAGGACGTGTATTAAAGAGTTTTTCGAAGGATTGATGGAAATAATGTAATCTACAGAAAACGTCGCAAAAAGAATATGGGTGAGAAAGTGGCTAGCAAGAAGACCTGTGCGTGGGATCTCAAGTATATTTCTTAAGGAGCTGGCTTTAGAGAACATTCCTAAATACCAAAATGGTATTCGAATGTCTCTAGATACTTTTAATTAACTGTAATCGCTTCGATTACAACGAACCAATACGTAAGAGAAGCTACACCTAGCCGAATAAAGTTGGAACTACAATATATCTCGGAACTTCCTTAATCTTCAACAGCCGATTCACGGGTGAATTTGTTCTTATAATTATTCAGGCTCGTATTTTATATAAACATTCTTCGTCCCTATACAGTCCCACACATTTTCAAGTATATCCTCACGACAGTTAGCCATTTTTAAAAACTACACGTAACGATCAACTATCACAAAAGTTACTTTTTACATATTGCTAAACTAACCACTCGTACTCGTACGTGCTACTCGAATTGTGTAATCGGTCATTTGACCGTGCTGGTATGTAATATAGTCTAATATTGTGTGGTGGAGGAACGAACTCGTACCAGTATATAGGATTGCTTGCTATTCACTCGACTAGTGGCACTCTCGCTGAGTACTCCAATGGAGTACAGAAGCAGAGTACTAAAAGTGACTCGTACGAACTACTAGCATTATGTGAAGCCGCTTTATGGATCATATATTATGAAGTGCATAAATGTCCTTTACCGTTTGAATCCCGGGCCCAACTACGATATTTGGTCTTCATTTTTGAGTGTAAACATCAGATCTTGGCGCTCTGCTTTAGTTTCAAATTGCAGCGCAATTATATTATATCTCAGAGCAATGCTGTTTGTGCGATGTCGAAACTATCCCGCTCTCGCTCTCCATCTGGTGAAAGGCAAGATAAAGTAGAGCTCCAGTTCAGAAGTCGAGAACGTGGACGCTGTGAACTTGGTGAGATTTATACCCGTGGCAGAAAAAAAGAGGTTTATTTGTTTTTGTTTTCACTTCTGTCGGCGGTCCCGCTTTTTCGCTTTTTTTAGGAAGGGCATTTTTTCCAGGGAATTTTTTTGATGCATCTCACAGTCTTTGGACAAATAAAGAAAAAAGTAGCACATAAATTATTGGAGGTCAAGTTCCTGGAGTATCACTGGAGATTTGTATGACTTCTACTTCCGAGAGCACTTTAAAACAATACGCGTGATTAAAAGTATGGTGAGCGCAATGTGCTTCGAAAAATGTCGATTCTATTGTGTTTCAGCGGTAGAGGTTTTAGAATGTCTAACAATACACGTTAATACAGGAGCCTCATACAGCTTACAGATGCTTAAATAGCGACCGATTCTTCACCAGATGTTGGGATACAAATTTTTCCAAGGGGAGCTACATTCTAAGGCAAAGCATGCCAAAGCATCAGAATACTTGGGATCTCTTGATTGAACTAGATTTTATTAGGAAGTTGGTAAATTCGGATATCAATTCAATAGTTTCTTCCTAAAAGTTAGTTGAATTTTTGGCAGTAGCTACGAATCAATACCTGCAAGCCCTAGCTTCCATACAGGTAAATAACATCTTTCAACATAATTATCCAAATTGTTGTTATTTTTATTTCAACGTTTCGGTAGCGCTCCAGTTATAGTAGAATTGCCCTTATTTGCAGGTAAGATAATGATAGAATCATCAATCATAATTGATTTGTTATATACTTTTGTTGTATTTTCTCTCATATCACTTAACAGCGTGCCCAATATTCTTCTCTTTTATGCTTAGGTAATTCGTAACTTATTTGTTCTCTTACGCTTATTATGTCAAATTTGGGCATTGAATTTGGGGTCAGAGCAAAGTTCAATCCTTGAGGAAGAACTAATATATCTAAAGAGCTTAGAGTTGTGTCAAGAAAAGTCAATTTCAGTTACCGTATCCTCATTCCAATTATCAATATCTATCACAATTCAAGTACAAAAAATATTTCCTTATTCACAATTATTTTCATCCAAAATATAATCTACTTCGAATGGAACTGTTGAAGAAGTGAATGATAATTAATATGGAAATTACTTAGACGGAAAACGAATTTTTGAAATAATTCACTACTCCGCGTGACTGCTAATACAAATTTGTTCTTCTTTTTTTGCACGTAAATGCATTTGTCAATCGCATAGAACGTCACGAATATGACAACTTTTTTTGAAAATTAGGGTGTTTTATCTTATGTGAACGGCTACGACGTTGCCAAACTATTATTTTGGAATAAAAGGAGAATAGTTATACCGATGTTTTTCCGAGTTTATTTGTGGAAGAGTTATACTTCCTTATACTTGGTATAACTATTCCTGACATAAGTTCCGTATAACCTATGTATAAGCTTTTTTATTAGTAACACAGATGATCTATAGCACCAGAGACGACTGTAGTACACATCTTATTCACTTCGACGAAGCCTTCTAATCAAGGTCGAGCATCACAAGTACGTTTGATCTTTAAATTTATTTTAGACACATTATTTGTCATTGAAATTATAATTCAAGATAAAAATATCCAAATCGCAAGTAGTATAAATCATTTATGAAAAAGTAGGATTTCTACAGTGCCCATAATTTTCAATTGATCGTTATAGACAACTGACGAAAATAAAACAAACATGGTGTAGAGTTCCTTGACAAGACCCGTCCCTATTACTAGGTGCCAAACCTCAAGTCCTCCATATATTGGGATGGCTCTCCATCGTCGAAAACCTCAGCCTATTCAGGCCTTCGAAGTAGCACTAGCACAAAACCTGCACATGATTGTGTACTTTTGATTTGACTAAGGTGAGGTAAGAAAGGAATGTTATGGAGATATCTAAATCTAACTGTAACAGAAAATAAAAGTTTATTTTAATTTTAATTTGAATGTGATATAAATTAAGAAAAATTTTGCCTTGATTGGTAATGGTTGTGTCTTTCTTTAAAAAAAAGTTTTTTATATTTTCGATATGATGACTTCCAATTTGAAGAAAACTTAGTTAGTTACTTGTTTGTGTAGTTATAAATGAGACCAACAAGACTAATTTTGTGATTTCTAACAATTTTTTTAAATATGTAAAAGTTTCAGTGATAGTTTTTTAGGATGAGTTTTCATGTTTACTAGTCGAATGTCTTTTCTAAAAGAAATTAACTCACCTACTAATAAGAATTGTTAACAATATATTTTAATCCAAGTTGTAACCAATAATTTTATACTTTTAGCCTTAAAAATGATAATAAACATTATCGAAAGCTTGGAATATAAATTATTTGACTGTACCCCATGAAAAAAATATTGTAATTTATTTTTCAACTAGTCGTAGCCGTAACTATCCTATTCCTGCTCCTATACCTTCCTCGGTTTTTGAGACATATGTGAAGCATCTGCATTAATTGGAAATCATTTCTTCCATGCCTCTCTGCCTGTTTTGACTGTTTTAAAGTTTTTCCCGAAGCTTTACTTGGAAATCACCTCGTCCGATGGCATTCTCATAAGTTAAGCCCATACCATAGGTAGTAGCCCCAATGAACTGAGATAATCCACTGATTTGTATAATCAGCTACCAAACTATTTTGTGAATTGAGAAATGACAAAGGAAATTGAACCGTTTAGTGATTTATCACTCAACGATTGAGCTGAATTCAGTGAGCCCTTGGATAATTAAGTGCATTATTGATGAGATATGTAACTCGTCATCACTATCATGAAATGTATCTTGATCGAGATCTTGATACACCCTGTCTATTTATATATTTATTATTATTGTCGTGAAAAAGCATAAATTGTCTAAATGGGAATTGAATGAGCTGAATAAGTCATTATATCAGGTAAATCTAGAATTGCATATCAGTTTAAATAAAAACTGAACGAAAACAAAAATTCAATCCTCTTTTATAAGTTGACAAGAAAAGTGAATTTGAAAAACTATCAACAGTACCAGCGGCTTTATATTATTTTCATTCTTTGAAATATGGAAGATACAGTTGAACTCCTAAGTTCAAAGGTAAACGGTTATAATATGTTTAAATGTGAAAGTAGGTAGGTACACATCGTAAACTTTTCCTAATTACAACATTGACCTTGATAATACCCATGGCTGACAATTGCATTTAAATAAACGGTTAATTATAAACAAATAGTTGTAGCATACTATTACGAAAAGAGATAAGCATTTAATTGATTCACACCGACTTACCTAACTATTTAGTAGGTCTAGTTGATTGGAACAATTTCTTATTTAATTTCTACAAAACTGTAGAGTTTGAAACTTATTACAGGATTTAGATGAAAAGCAGATGTATACTGGATGCGGTATTATAACACTGAGAGTGGGCGTATGAAGATCATTTTCATTAACTTTTGGATGCCAAAGACAAATCGGAATAATTTTGGCAACAGCATTGTGGCCACGATTGGGGAAGATTATTTAAAGGAAACTAGGTATGACTGGAGTACAAGGAAACATTTAATATTGCAGTCTGATAGACTAAATGCAGCTACTCTGATAATGATCATCCGGCTGCTTGATAGCCCAGTAATTACAAAGACAAAATACGTGAATGAACTAGTCATTTTTGACTTCTTCACCCTTGAGGAAAAACATGATTGAAAATGAAGAAACAGAACTAAAAACAAATAATGATTTAGAATATAACACAAAGAAGAACCAGTCTACTTGAGACATCAAATTTATAGTCGGGCAGCCAGCTGCAGGAAGTACAAAAAAGATATTAACAATAGATCAAAGAATTTATATGCGAAGTGTGAAAATAAACTATGTATTTCAATTTTCAAGAATTTCTAGGGTTTATATGTTAATTATATATTAATTTCGCAAGAAAGAAGTGTCAAAGAGAACAAAAATTACCGTTTTTAAACCTATTTTAACTTATGGGAGTGAAAGCTGGGTTCTTACGAAAGAGACAAAAGAAAATTACAAACGGTTTAGATGAAGTATCTAAGAGCAGTATTGGGAATCACAAGAAGGGACAAAATTAGAAATGATTATATAAAAGAACAGCTAGAAGTAAAGCCCCTAGAAAGAAGCATAGAAAGGAATCAGTTAAGGTGGTTTGGCCACTTAGTACGCATGAAAAATAAGTAACAAGCAAAAATGATATGGCAAACAAAAACATGTGGAAGACGACCAAGGGAGAGAGCACGAAAAACCTGGGATGATGCAGTAGCGGAAATCCTGAAAGAACGGGGACTAAACTGGCAGGATGCGAAGTTAAAGTCTGGAAATAAACGGGACTGGGCTAAATTTGTACATAATTGAAAATAAGACATGTTTAACGATTAAATCAATTTATACAAGAGTTAAAGATAAAACTGATATTCTTAATCTTTCAAATGTAGTATACTGTATCCCTTGTAGAAATTGCGAGGATAAATATATTGGTCACACTAGCCAAAAATTAAAAAATCGTATTTTTCTCCATAAAAGTGATTCCAGATTATATCCCGATAGATGTGCTTTGGCCAAACATATAATTTTTTTTTATTTTAGCTTAACGTGCCTCGACAGCGCTGGTCATTGGCACAGAAAAAATAAATACAGATATTTACATAATTATTACAACTATTTAAATTAGATTTTACAGTATAGGTTAGTAGCTTTCAGGAACTGTAAGACTTTCTTGATTTCGGTAGGGCAGTGGAGGGAGCATTTCCTTGAGGCTGGGCCTAAGATCAAGTTGTTTATATAAAGCAGAAAATTGTTTGTAGTCCGTCAGTATGTGCTTAACGGTCACAATATCGTTACAGCTAGGGCAAACGGGACGATTTCCTGAAGACATCAGATAAAGACCATTTTATGGATTTTGATTCTGTCAGTATTTTAGATATACAATCTAATACAAAAAAAGACTTTTTGGAAATGGCTCACATATCTCAAGAGCAAAATATCATCAATAAAAAGAGTGATCATAAAAATTTGAGTGATATTTATTACTACCTTTTATCTATTGATAAGAAACATGAAAGTTATCAAATTTCAAATTCGTCTATTTCAAACATTTGAGGTTAAAATAACATCAGGCAATTAAAAAAAAAGATTAACCTAACCAATCTCGATATTTGAGATATAGATTAGTTATAATTTTATACTTGTTCTTATTCTATAAAAAACAAATGAATAGTTATCAAGCATACGATTTTTTTGACATCATTTAGACATTTATTTTTTTTTAAATTTAAATCAAAATTATTGTTAGATGTATTTACCATTTAAAACCACTTTTTGTAATACAATCTCGAATGCTATCCTTGAAAATGGAAATAAAGATATTCCGAAAGCTTGGAAAATAGTGTAAAGAGTACTCTTTTTACAATTTTTGCCGCTTCCCCAATATTCCCGTCCTTGTACATTATTATTCGGCAAATATCTACTATAACTATATATATATATATAAATATATATATTCGAAACCATTGCAGTAACGTAACTAAGTAACCTGTCGTGAGGTCCTGAAGCAAATGAAAACTACAAGTATAAAGCTTCGAACTATAAACCGTGAAAGGGTTTTTGAAATGAGTGGAATATTATTCCTTACTAACATGTTCTGTCGTTGTTGTGAATATTCTAGTTTTGAGTTTGCCTCATTGACTATCAGCTTTATTATATGTTTTTCATTTTTCATGTTTCAATTATCAAAGCCCAGTAATTCATCTGACACCTCCAGAAATAATGAATTTTCTATTATAAAAGGTATCTGATTTTCAGCTCGTGTAAATCTATCTATTAATTTTTATCATGCGTTATGATAATTCAAATATTATGTGGATTACTACATATACTCGACTAAATAAATTATAGTTAAAAAAAATTAAAAAACACACTTTATAGATAATCGAACTAAAAATTAAAAAAGAATTATTAATTTAAGAGTAACATGATTAACTAGAAACACAATGTCATTATGGTAAAAGCGTAAGGTGCTCGATATCAATTGTTATAATTTCTTACTAGTTTATTCTGAAATGCAGAGTAAGTGCATAAATATGATGCGTGTTTTTTAGTTTTCCTAAACTATAATTTATTTTTTACTTTTCAGTTCGATTTAATATCACGTTGGATTTTTTAGTTTGTTTCAAACTCTACGCCGAATCAGAGTTATGTTTTTTTTCAAATGGAACACCCTCTATTCTACTGTATTGTCATCGGTCCTTAACGAGTGTGCAAAATTTCGAATTAATCTGATCGTTTAAAGTGGTTAAAAATCGAATTTAAAGGTTGCGTTATAGGTGGAACACCCTATATTTTATTACTATATTGTATTGTTATCGGTCCTTGACAAGTGCACTAAATTTCTAATTAATCTGTTCGTTTATAGTGGGTCGATATCGAGTCCAAAGGAGTCGGTTACAAACAAACAAAGAAACAAACATGCATACAAGTGAAGCTAATATAAGCGTGTTCAAAAGGAAGAAAACATATTCTACTTACCATACATCCCAAATCTTCATCAGCATATAATCCTGGGAAATGTTTCTGGTCTCCGCAATAAAATGAGGTTTCTGGTAATTCGACTCTCGAAGCAAAATTGTCGTCAAAATTCTTATCATAACCTACAGGATAATACTCCTTAGGAGCATTCATAACCTTTCCCACACTACTGGCGTATTTATTAGAATATCTAGGAGTCGTTGGTACAGGTTTACTTTTCACTGGTGGCATTGACAAAGAAGGTCTATTAAGTACCAAATCAAGGTCATCTTCTATGAAAGAGTTATTATCTGGAAGTGCAATTGAGTTAAGCTGGGGTATAACCTCATTGTTACTTGCTGCTGTTCCAGGAAGTATTCTTACTGCAAAATTATCATTTATATTTTTGTCTTGAACGTAAACCTTCTTGGGCACTGCAATTACAGCCATAAGTTCGGAGCCCGACGGTTTGCCTAAAACAAATTAGATAGATTTAAAAAACTTGAAGCAGAATGTGAATGTTGAGGACATCCAGTTCTTTTGACCCCAACAAGATGATAAAACTCAAGAAAATGAAGCTCTATCAGCTGGTTTGATGAATCACAGATTTGTATATTAGTATTAGAATCTATTTCTTTGGAAGACAATCCTTGAGTTGTCACTAAAATATTAAAGAAATTCAGTCCAAATGAGAAATGTTTTAATATGTACATTTTCTAAATTCTAATAAATAATTTCAAACTGAGCTCATTGGAAATTTTACACTATATATTATAGGTAGGTACTAACGCACGTATTCTGAACTAATTATTTGCTAGTTTTTTAGATGAAACTACAGCATAAATTGATAGAATAACTATTCAATGAAACGGAGAACATAATCCCAATAAGCGATACAGTAATGAATTTTTCACAATTTAATCCACTCTGACGTAGATGCTGTCTATGTTAATTTAACTTTCTTGATTTAGCAAGCAGTTCATAGAAAATCTATTTGTGTCAGAATTTTGAATCGGAAGGCTTCACTCATGGAAAATACAGTATGTTACTAATGTATGAAATAAATTCATTATTTCCAAAATAAACGACTTTTGAAATACATCCAAAAACAGATCAATTTTAATGTTTGAATCGTCATCACATGATGTAGATGTAACGAATATTCACCTTTTCAGGATATTGTGTCCTATACTCCTGCATCCAATGTCTCAAGACACCTCATTGGAAAGGTCTTCTAATCGTCTTTACAACGATGTAATTATTTGAATATCTATTTCTACAGGGTCGACCAAAACTGTTTATTTGGTAAAATTTTAATCATAAATTCTGATTCAATGAAGTTATTGTAAGGACTGTCACTGGAAATAAAATATAATAAATAATAAATCAGTGTACCCAAAAAATATTTCTGTTTTTGGATATGGTACTGATAATAGTAGTAAATTCTAATTTAACACTAATTGATGTCAGTCAAGTGTTCAATAGTTAAAATTAGCATAATTTAGTCATGAAACTTGCAGAAACTGAACGAATCGAAATATTAATGATGATTGGCTATGGAGATAGAGTAAGGACATAGAAAGAAGTTGGCAATTTATTTAATGCTAAATACCCTAACCGTGAACCCATTTCTCAATCAACAATTAATAAAATCGAGAACGGGCCATGTTAAAGATCTTCCCTTAAGTGTTAAAAAGTCAATTTCCGAAGACGTTTTCCTTGAGTTCTACTGTTGCTAGAGTGCTGAAAAAGGAGAAGTGGCATGCGTATAAGGTTCATTTGGTCCAAGAGCTGTTAGAAGATGACTTGGATAGGAGAATCGAATTTTGTAAACTAATTATGGAACGATGTAACTCAGAGATCGTAATTTCATAAAAAATATACTTTTTTCAGATGAAGCTTTATGCTCAACGGCCATGTAAACCGCCAGACGTATCGATACAGAGCAAGTGAAAATCCCCATTGGATGCAGGAGTATAGGACACAATATTCTGAAAAGGTGAATGTTTGGGCCGGCATTATGAACAATCAAATAATAGGGCCATATTTTTTTGAAGGAAGCTTGACCGGTTCTCGATATCTTCAATTTCTTCAGGATTATCTATTACCACAATTAAATCAACTATTTCCAAATATATGTGATTTGTGGTTTTAGCATATTACGCCATATTACGCCTTTGATGTACGAACCTACTTGAATGCTGTTTTTCAAGATAGGTGGATAGGAAGAAGGGGACCGATCGAATGGCCACCAAGGTTGCCAGATTTGACACCTTTAGACTTTTTTTATGGAGATACTTGAAGAGCTAAGTTTATCAAAGTCGCCCAAATGATATGGAAGAGTTGAAGGATCGCATCAGAACGGAGATTGCACAAATAACGCCTCGGCTGCCTCATTACATTATTGCTGAAGGTTATCAGTTTGAACATTTAATATAATTTAATTGTTTTTTACTAAACAGTTCTCTGTAATTTAGTAAATAAACAGTTTTGGTCGAACCTGTAGTAATAAATATTCAAATAATAAGACCTTTCCAATGAGGTGTCTTGAGACACATGGTTGCATTTAAAAAAATTGCCGATTACGTCACCACGTTAATACTGGTAACGCAATGTTCGTTACTATCATGTGATGACGATTCAAAAATTAAAATTGACCTGTTTTTGGATTTTTTTCAAAAGTCGTTTATTTTGGAAATAATGAATTTATTCCATACATTAGCGACATACTGTATGTTATAGTCTGTAGGATCTCAGTTGAACAACCAAAAAAGTTATTACGCCGCCAAAAGATCCGACTAGCGGTGGTGAAGACTATACCAGTTATACTAGTTACCTTGCAGTTTCTGAAAGATCCTATTTAAGCCTTGTGAAATTTTCATGTTGCTTGTGGACTAACACAGTTATTATGAATTTTGTAGTTGATGGAAGTCGTTGAAAAAGGATATCTGTCGTTGAGAAGTTGATAAAATAGTCAGAGGAAGAATATAATTTGATGTAAGCCAGAACGAGGAAAATATTTCACAAAGATGTGGTCTAGGAGAGAAGCTATAATGTGGAACAAATAACACAAGTGTGAGTTCAGCCAAAGATCCTGGTTCTAGGAGAGTAAAATATTTCAGATCCGGTATATGCTATCTGTAATTGACCTTTTAATTCATTTTTACTTGAATAAAACACATTATAATGTATTATTTTATTTATTGTACATTTTTAAATAACAGTACAGGCTTAGTAATATTCAGTCCTACAGTTACATTTCAGTCTATTCAGGTTGATAATAGTTTACAAGATCAGGTTGAAACAGGAATTCGATCAAAATTATGAAATTTGCTCATTTATGTATTATTGAATATTTCAATAAATGAATTAAAATGAATAATTATCTTTTGGAACTCAATTAACGTAACGAGTTTATGTTACAAATACAGAAAATTGAAAAATAATAATCTTATGGTCTCAAATAATCATACATACTATTTCTTTACTACTCATTTTTGGTTGAAACAACACTTGTTCTGTCAGTTTAATTCGAATCCATTCAGTTTTACAAAATTAGTCCAAAATAGTAGTAATTGGCTGAATAAAATTTTTCAGCTATCAGAAAGCCAAGCTTGGTATTTTTTGTTGAATATTTGGAAATATGGAATTGAACATTTTAAAAATAGAGATATTGAATGTTTTGATTGTTTCCCACTGATAAGTATGTCAACAACCCTTCGTTTAAAAAGACTGATGTTATATTATATTGAGTTTTTTGTCCAGAATAAAATGTCAATCGGAAAGCATAAATTCTTAACAACAGTTCAGGAAATATTTGAAAGGAAATATTTGAAAATCCCTTGAATGAATCCACCCATTCAAAATGACGTTAAAAAATCACGCCAAATTATCGGGCTTTCGTCTTCACTCGCAAAGTTATTGGCATGTGGAAAAATATGAAAATCCAACAATCCGTACGGCGCTTTTTGTACCGAAACTTTCCGATCCATATTTCAAGTGTTGAGTTGTGTAGTAAAATAAAGTTTATTGTGTTCCTGCAATATACAGGGGTCATGTCGGCCTACCAAATATATTTTTATTTTTATATCACATCTGCAGCTTGTCAAATCTCATATGATTGATATTTAACGTAAAATTGAAGAAAAAATTCCCAAATGTTGTTCCATATCCTACTCCAAATTCCATGACATCAAATAAAAAATCTCTTTCGAAGCAAAAATTCCCAGAGATAAAGCCAAGAAAGGAACACAAAATTACGAATATCTTACATATTATTTAAAAGTGTAAAAAATGTATGAATAATACGAAATTGCATTGATTTGTCAAAAATAAACGAGATTTTAGCAGCGATTTATTAGTTGTTTGGTCACAAAATTTATATCAGTAATTTGCTGTTCCTTTACTTAGAAAGAGGTTTTCTCACAATCATTTTCAGGACATGTTTACAAAGCTTCTAAGGCCTTATTAAAAAGTAAATATAGTAATGGGCTGTTGCCTTGTATTCTCTGGCCTAGCTTAGATGAATTCAAAGCAGTAATGAAATCTGGAAAAAAAATATCATAGAGGTAACAAATTGAAATAATCTCTTTTGTTGTATAAATGTATAAAAACCACAAAAGAGAACCAAAACAAAAGTATAGGGTATGCCATTCATACAAGGGGGAAAATAACACGTGCTGCTCTTGTTTTTTTTTTGTTTCACTATTACTAACTCAACATTCCACAAGTATTAACATAATATATTATATCCTGGCATCAAACAAGTGCAAATTCGCTCAGAAACTCACAAAAATGGGAGACGGTGTTTGACTCGTTAAATAAAATTGCTAACTCTGGAACAAAATTTATCTGAATTACAAAGTTCACAGAAATTTGTTTTTAAATTCTAAAATGTGCAAACATTCTGAAAACTGCAATCTGATATGAAATTTAAATACTAACAACATACCATATCGTTGCGAGACGTAATTTAATAAAAAAATAATACATTGACTCTCCCAAATATAGAAATGTATTGTGTTTGTCTGCCTTTCACCAGCTTTACGGAATAAAGTATCTACATACAGATTGAGAGTATTCTGTCCGATTGTACCGTTTACTTTAAGACATTCTTAAAATAAAGTAATATTAAAAAAACAAGTTTTCGTTGCACCGCTCTCTAAGTATTCCTTAACTAGTTAAGGAGCACCTAATATTAAGTTCCCGATTTAGTTCGACATAATTTGATATCGCAGTTGTCAGCTGATTTAACCTGAAAAACTTGTCTTTATGGATGGTATTTTCGAAGTTGATTTTCATATCCCCAAGATAATAGACTTACCGGGATATTTCACACTCGATTTGATTATTTCCTCGACATAAAGGAATTTGCAGCTTATCAAAGATTTCGAATGACCAAGCAATGCTGTTTACTGGTCGTATAATTTATAGAGGAACCTCTGAATTTTGAAATTATATTTTAAATAAATATTAATAAGGAAACCTTCAGGACCAAATTATCAACTATTATTACAGAAACAGCAGCCCATGAATTAGTTCCTAGCAGCACTTAGGTTTTACGTAATATTTGGTTTTTTGCCTGCACTGGGCATTTGATACACATTGCTGATTTCTGGAGTTAGTTGTTTTCTTCGTATGTATGGGTTAACCGTTGACATTTGACGCTATCACTCGATACAAAAGCCAAATCTGAGAAGTCACTAATAAGTTACTAGATTTTCTCAGTGTTGCCATGTACGCAATGCGTTAAGTGGTTCTTTACTAAGTAATGTTTACGCTGCAGCGGTGCAACAAGCGAGACAAAAAATAATTAAAGTAATGAGCTACTTACGAAAGGCCTGCTTGAATTATAAACGGTGCAAACGGGCACTACACTTCTTGAATAGTATTGGTTACAAGATGAGGATGTGTAGTATCTATTAAAAGTTGTCAATGGAATGGAAACCGCCTTTTATCAAAACTCATAATTAACATTTGCTAATTGTTTCAACCCTCGCTCCCTGGAATATTTCCATAATTATCAAAAAACAATTAATAAATAATAAATTCCACAACAATGTCTGACAATGTCTGACAATGCAAATGTAATTTGTGAAACCGGTGTAGTAAAATATTCCATATTTTTTGTTGTGGAATTTGGTATAAATTTCATTTGATACTTAGCATTGAAAATGGTATGGTAATATGAGTATAAGTAGACTGGGAAGACTGTAGCAGCTTGAAATAACAGCAGAAAAAAGACACTTATTTGAAAAGAGCACCAGTAGAATTCTCCAATAAAACTAGGACATTGGAGATTGTCGATCTACTAATTGAGAATTACTCCAACGTGTACATCAACGGTACTGATGTGGTTCTACGTCGACTACTTACTCCTGCCAAAATAAATATCATATCAAATGTCTTTCCATCCATACCAACTGATCTTATTAAAAAGTCCCTTCAAATTTTGGTATACAATTATCTTCTCCCATCACGTTTTTGAAAGCTGCATCCCAGCTGAAAATTACAGTAAAGTTTATTTCTCGAAAGTACGCCTGTTTTGGATTATCGGCAAAAACTCGACGAGCAGTGTTTAGCTTGTTCAATTCAGTAAGAAGGACAAATGTAAATTGCCCTAGTACAACTTCTAGACACAAATGTAAAACAATTTTATTTTTCTCATTGTTGTATTCGTATAAATAAGAGATCTGATTACCAAAAATTTATAAAAAAAAAGAGAAAAAGGGAAAACCATGATTAAAAAGAATAAAATTTCGGGTTTCTAACTCATCAAATATTGGGAGAATTTACTATCGAACCTTTCAGTACAGTTTACCATTTCATTCGACGCTTTTATGACTAATCCGAAACAGGCCTAAATTCGTGAAATAAACTTTAGCATATTAAATTTTATACAAATTTAAATCATTAACAATGGAGATAATTATTATTATGAAACATGGCTTGTTATATATTATGACGAGAATCTTCATCTCAACCAATAAAACACAATGCTTTGAATGCAAAGAAACAGCTCATACCGGAGGTAGCTGTCGCAATGCTTCCTCATCTAACCCCATTCCCCAAAAACTACAAACTACACCTCTTGTCAGCCTTAGCCTCTTTGTTACTAGTACAGCCACCTACTCAAGGAACTATCCCCTAGACGCTTTAAATACGGCAGAGTGAAATTTGGAAACAACGCGTATGCCAAGCTTAAAATCAACTCAACATCTGCTCCAAACAGGCTCCAATGTCTCCGCCTCCAAATCTAAACTACTTAAGTTCTTCAAGAAACAAACTAACGCAAAAGTACTTCACTTTAGTCTAATTGGCAAGCCAATTGTCTGAGAAGAATAGCTATCGTTCATGATTGTCATATTTTCAATGAAGAGCCGACGAAAAAGCTCTTATCAAAATCTACAAAATCAGATCAAAACTAAACCATGCAACCCCAGTCTTCATGTTAGCCAGCAAAACATAATTCAAGTAATATACATAATTCAAGTAAAATACTGCTCTTTGTATTACTCTAGATGCCTTCAGGATAAGTTCAGCTCCCAGTGTACACGTTGAAGCAAACCACTGCTACGTTTAAGACCACAGCAGCTCTATCTAATATATGCCAATATAGATAGGTAAATAACCCAGAACAAATTCATATTAAAAAATCATTGACTGATAACACAACCAACCCAAACCCCCAAACTCCTGCACAAGCTGCAAGGATTTTCTTCAACATCATTGATCTGACCAAGACACATCCTTAAACAACTCCTTTCACCCCTCACTGAACTATCTACTTATCCAAGGTTGCACTGTTACAACTTTACACAAGACAATTAAATTTTAACTGATTTCTGACAAATGCAGTACCTACACTGGAGAGCTTTCTGAAATCTCACAAGCCTTTCAATGTCTTACGCCTGCACATGAGAAAAAAACAATTTGCACAAACGCAATGGCAAATACAAAATCCATTAATAACATTCGTACATCACATCCCACCGTTCAAAGTATACATGGGCTATGCTCTACAAAAAACGTCCATAACTATAATCTGGGTACCTTCCCACGTGATAATACCCGGCAACCGATACTGCTGCAAGAAAAGCATCCTATTCCAATCTGACTTATAAAGTCCACAATGACTTCAAATCTATATACAAACATGCTGCCTACGAGAAACCCTTGGTTAACCTGAAGAACTTCCTTACTCAATAACATTTTCAAAATACACATTGTAACTATTGTAATTATTCATTGTACACCAAACTCGAGACACGATTACTTTTATAATAAAACAATTTGAATAGCAATTATTATCTAATAGTCGGCCAATAGCTAATTGTAAGTTTTTATAAACGTTTTTTTGATGAGTAAGTTATTAAAAAGATATGTTTACTCACCTGATCATAACACTGTCACCAAAAGCACACTAAATTGAAGGAATACTTTGAGCATGTGCAACTTTGGGCAATGAACGCGCTCATTTTAATTTATTCAAAAGTTCACGACGTGGTTGTTCAATGTGTTTAGAAAAGCATGTCCGTTACATTTGCAATGGTTCTCTCAAATTAGAATTAACTAATCCAAATCTTAAGCTGTCTATGTGTATACACTAATGACATGATGGGGACGTATGGCGCAAGACGCTGTACTTTCCTTTAGTGAATGTACCATGTTTTTAATAATGTGATTTATTGTGTAATATAACATAAGTTGTCACCAGTCGGCTGAGTTTTGTCAATTCAAATAGAAAATAGTTAAACGATGAAATAAAACAATTTAATTCGTTTAAATCTTCATTATATATTTGAACTAAGTACAATATACATTCGTGACGTGTTTCGCTAACACAGTAGCTTTTTTAAACGAGTGGAGGTATAATGAAAAATGTTTTAATTTATACAGTGCCTTAATAAGGAATTTTACGGATATTGACAAAAGTATTATAATTTACATGGAAAATAACAACCCCGGTTCCACACATCAGCTCTTTTTATTGAAAAAAATATGCAAAGTGGCAGGGTAGGTGACCACGCACCACAACATTCAGGATAAATAAGTATCTTGGGCAAAAATATATGTTTTCCTAAAAATTATGCATTAATGCAATGTTGACACTATTACGATTGATCAAAATTATTGAACTAAAGTAAATAGCGATTATTGTGTGCGCCAAAAGTGAAAAATAACGCTGTTTAAACCAGAAACTCGAATAGCACAGGTAAAAGTTTTTAGTAAAACATACTTAATGAAGTAATTATTGTGAGTGAAATCAATTTTTTGGGTTTGACCTTTGACTATTTACTAAAGTAGAAATCACATATTCCTAAAACAGAACGGTTTTGCCAAACCAGATTGAATATTCTTAAAATTGTTTCCAGTAACTGCTGGGGAGCTGACACAAAACATCTGCTAACCCTATACAGGTCCCTAATAAGGAGCAAACTGGACTATGGCTGCATGTGCTGTGACACAGCAAACAAAACACTGCTAAAATCACTCTATATTATTAAACCATCTTGTTTAAGATTAATAGTTGAAGCGTTTAGATTCAGTCCCATAACCAGCATAGAACTACCCTTAAAACTACGCCGAAAACACCTATCACTAAACTTCGCCGCCAGAATGTCCTCAAACATAACAATCCAGTTTTTCCCGCGATATTTATTGACACCATACCTAAAGAGATAACAAACCCACAAAAGCATTTCCTTTTTGAGAAAGACTGTTATGCGGTGGCCTAAATATCGGACAGTTCAATTTATCACTTCCCACCAGTATGAACTGCCTACGTACCTTGGGGAGAGATGTGTCAGTAGGGGTAATATATTCATTGGAGAAACCATAGCGATTATGGAAGTTTTAAAAATGTGCAGCTTACATTCAGAAAACACATTTATAATTATTACAGACTTACTAAGTGCTTTACGTGGTATTAAACAATAATTATATCCACTACATAGCATTTTACAAAAAAAGTAGAGCTTTCAAATCTTCACTTCAAAAGAAAACATGCTAGATTTATGTGGGTACCGTCACACGTAGAAATCAAGGGAAAGGAATTCGCAGATTCAACAGCACTAACCACCGATAATACCATTCAAAGGAACCTGGGAGATGCTGATGACTTGGTAATCATAGCAAAGGGCAAATAGAATACCACAGTAAGAGATAGAATGCAAGAGGCTCTAGACTTGGTAACAACATGGATACGGTCGGAGAGACTGAATATCAGTCCTCATAAAACGACAGTGTACCTAATGGCATTTACCCATAGGAAAAAAGAGAGGGACTAGAACTTCTAAGACTACGAGGAGAAATTGTAGAAATTAAGGGAGAGGTTAAGTATCTTGGGGTGTTAATTGACTCAAAACTTACCTGGAACCAACATTTGGAAAAAGTAATGAGGAAAGCGGAGATCACGCTAGTAGTGGCCAGACGTTCCTATGGGGAAAAATGAGGGGTAAAACCTGACATGCTGTATTGGCTAAACAACAAGGTAGTAAAGCCCGCCATAACATACGCCTCTTCGGTATGGTGGCCGAAGACTCACCAAAGAATGGCTACGATGAGACTAAGCAAGGTGCAAAGACTTGCATATCTGGGCATCACAGGGGCCATGAGAACTACTCCTACAGCAGCAATGGAAGTACTATTAGACCTACCTCCCTTACACCTGGTGATACAGGGAGAGACAAGACTGTGTATCCATAGAATGGAAAACTCGATGAGAAGCCTAAACGCTAGATCATCAGGGCACATGAATATCGTAAAAGTTGTGTCAAAGGACGTGCTAAGCATGAGAACAGACTATACAACCGCACGATATTCCTTTGATAGTCCATTCGAAGTGTCGATAGCGGACAGAAAGGAATGGGCAGACGAAGAACTCAGTACCATTAGACAGGGACAGACATGGTATACCGATGGGCCCAAAACTGCAAATGGCACTGGGGCGGGAGTATACTCCAAAAAGACAGGTGACAGCTATAGCTACGCACTGGGGAACCACACCTCTGTATTTCAGGTAGAGGTATATGCAATCTCGCAATGCGCGAGAGAGAGCAACAGGACAGCTGCCGAAGGCAAGCAGATCCATATCATGTCAGACAGTCAGGAGGCACTCAAGGCAATCTCAAGCCAGAAAGTGACATCATGACCAGTATGGGATTGCATCGAAGAACTGAAGACGTTAGCCGAACGGAATAACGTCAAGCTGACCTGGGTATCGAGGGCAATGAAAAAGCTGATGAACTTGCAAGAAGGGGGTCAAAGGAAACGCAGCCTGAACCAGGACAGATTCTCAGTATACCGAAAACTGTAGTACGAGGATCTGTAAAGAACTGGATCAGAGATCAACATAAAAACTTCTGGGTAAACGTTCCAAGGAAATGCATGGGAAAACTTTTATAAAAGTACCATGCCTAAAACGTACAGCGGAGTTGCAGAAATCAACTGAAAATCATAACAGGTTTCATGACTTTATGTATTATACTTTTAGCTGTTGTTATTATCGCAAGTATGGATTTCATCTTCAGCTGTTCGATTAGTTATTCGTTAAAGGATTTCATTAAGATAAACCCTACCTGTTTTGTTTATTTAATAATTGTTTTGTGCTATTTTGAACCAATTTGTCCCTAATCCAATGTTTCCCTTCTGTTTTATTGGCTCTATACATACCCTATCTTCATAGCGAATAAATGATCAGTAAAACAGTCTGAACGAGACGCTCATGAAAATTTTGATTCCAGAAAGAGATTCTAATTTCTTTCTGTACAACTATACAATTCATAACTTTCATGCTCGAATTATCGAGATTAGAATGCTGGTCGTAGTGACCAGTCAGACGAAAGATGGACAGTCAGCAAATGGACGAGTTCTATATAAGATCACACAAAAATAAAATAACCAGAATGACATAAGAAATTGGAGTTTTTCCAACTGACATTTTTAGATATACCTAAAGATTATTTAAAAAGTATCGTATGATTGCTAAATACCGAAATTGTAAATTATATATAAATAATATAATTAAAATACACTGAATGAGCCAACAATACAAATTAATAAGACACCAATCTTTGGACATTGATTTTGACACACTAACCTTTACTAGCCTGTGAGGTTAAAAAAGTGAGTTAATACGTGTCTTTCATTTTATTTATCATTCTGGTCATTGTTATTTGGATTTGTTGGGTGCATTGACCTTAGAGCTCTCTTCTATTATGTAGAAATCCAATAAATTTAAAGACTGTGATTATATGAACAGTTATCAATTAGTTGGATAAATAAAATGTGTTAATATATTAAACTATGAATAAATAACTAAAGCTTTCACTTTACGAAATCATAATTCAAACACTCCAATGACTGTCAAATAATCGATTGTAACTGCCCCATAATACAAAGAGTGTCCCAAATTAAATATTTAGGTGTTATACTTGACCAACATCTACGCTGGTCACAACATATTGTCCATGTTAGCAATAGATTGAGAGCCTTAATGCATAAATTTTATGTTCTCCGAGAAATTCTTTCAAAGAAAAAGTTACTAATACTTTACAATTCTCTGGTGGAATCCTTATTAAGATACTGTATAGTAGCTTGGGGTGGAGCATTTCACTCCACTATTAAAATTTTAGAGACAACACAAAATACCATTTTAAAAATCATCCTAAAAAAAGAAAAGCTATTTTCAACGAAAAAATTGTTTAATGAATCAAAGATACTTAACATTAAACTACTTTTTGCTTATCAATGTATAATAAGAATATACAAAAGCGGCGATAAATTTAACAACAAAAATACCCATTTAACTCGATCAGTTACTAATATGGAGATACCTCTAAATTTCTTTAAAAAATCAGTCAGTCAAAGATCATCATCCTTCTTCGGTCCAAAATTTTTTAATACAATCCCGATTCACATCAGACAAATAAAAAAATTAAAAAAATTTCAAATTGAATTGAAAAACCATCTAATAACTAATCAAAATAGAATATATGATATAATGGCTCAATAACATACAAACTACTGGTTCGTTATTCATTGCTTGTCTACTACTTCCTTACGTGAGTATTGTCTTCTTTTTTATTATCATCTATTTTAGTTTTATTAATTGTCTACATTTGTTCGTCTCAAAACTCTACTTGCACCTTAATTTAGTTTTCTTTTTCTTTTTCTTTGTTGTTTTCTACTTATTTTATATATTCAATATTAGCTATTTAAGATAAAACGTGCAGAGTAAATACTACCTGATTGAGTATAAACAAAACAGGCAGACAATGCCTAGGTAAATGCTCAGTTAGGTGTCTTTATGTATTTTTATGTTTGTTTAAACCACAAATTTATTATAAATATGTACTTTACTATGGAAATAAAGAAATTTGAAAATTTGAATGAAAAACTACCTGAAACTACAGCTGGCGGCTTGCTGCCTGGATATGTCTCTTCGGGTGGTGGAATTGGTTTGAATGGAGGAACTACTACTGCAGGTGTTTTTAATTTTGAAGCTGTTCCCAACGCTGAAGGTGCTACTACATCAGCTGGACCCATTCTTGAATCTGCTTGAGTCATCTTTAGTACATTCTGAAACAAAAATACTTATACATAAATCCTTTGAGTCAACGACAAACTTTTGATAAAATTAATTCTATGACAAAATCAAAAGTTGTAACGAAACAAATTTATAATACTACTTCCAAGATTATTCTACAGTCCTTGTCCGTATATACAATATTAAAATCAATATTCTAAACATTTAGAATAAACCCAATGAATGCCAACAATCGAAACTTTGTACCCAAAACGATGTACGAAACAACTAAATGAGCGACGAAAAATCAATATTATACAATGTCTATTAATCGAAATTTTACAGTCGTGTATATGAAAAAAATATACAATGGATCATTAAACAAATGAAGTTTAACATTTGTGGTTGAAAAGAAAAAAAAGATAATTAACAAAATAAATAAATGCATTTTCAGGTAATAAAAAGAACATTACTTATCTCATACTCGTGCTAAAAGTATATTATTTGCATTTCATCTATAACTTGTCGCTAACTTATGCTTGATGGTCGTGTTATTGCAACATAGGAAATTTTTTAGTCTAATGTTACAAGGTATTCTTACAAAATGCAGTTAAGTTCTTGAATAATAATTATTACTTATTTGATCTATTGAAGATTTTGAAAAAAAAAACACTTTTCAAGGTTGTTATAAAAGTCCACTACTATACCTTGTTTAATTTAATTATTCAAAAGAGCTGTTACCTTAATAACTCAATCATCAAAACGTGATGCCTGGAAAATGTTATAAAGACCTTTTTAAGTTATACAGTGTGTCCAAGAGGGGAAACATTTTTATTTGTAATTTTAGTGAAAAATGTCATTCTTGATAAAATGCTTTGTCCTGAAACCCTATGAAATTCAAAGTTTTTAAACACCTTCTTCTCTTTATAGTCAATTTTATGGAAGGAAAGTTATCTAATTCAGGTTTTAAAAAGTTATCCAGTAAATGTGTTTATTCTTAATAATATAAAAAAATTACAATCAAAATACAGGTTAAAAAAACAAATACTATACTCGATAAGTGATTGAACACATGTTTTGAGTAGAAATATTAAAATTACATTATAAAAAAATTAAAATAAATACATAATACACTAGTAAACAAAAAAATAGCTTACATCCAACATCTTACATGTAACATCTAACTTCTGACGTTCTACAATATACATACGAGTTAAAAAAGAATTTAGGATTATTTGCTGCGTTTGTATATACTATATTTTAATTTTTATATAATTATGTATTACATGTCTAGATTTCTCCAAAATATACAATTTTGATTTATTTTTGAATGAATGTACTCCCTTTAATAATTTTAATGATTCCGGTAACGTGTTGTTTTGGGGCCAAGTCAGTATAAGACTGTTGGGTGCTTTTTTTTGGTCATATGGGGTACTGGGAAGTACAAATATACTTCCTGATTCAACGTTTCCTCCAGAAAATAGGGCCCGATTATTCGATCTGGATAAATTTGGATATTTCTCATTGAATAGTTGAATTACATACTTGTACGAAGCATCCCCAACCTAATAGAATTTTACAAGATATATAAGTACTCTTTTTTCAAGAGTTAGCATTGTTGAAAGAGAACAACAGAATATTATTTACCGAAGTTGACAGTTCCTTGGGTATATTGTTTTCGTCACTCACTAGATTATTATTACATTTTCGAACTTAGTGCAAATATTCATCGTATTTTGACATTCTTCACTAAAACGACAAATAAAAATGTTTTCCCGTGGACACATTGTATAAAAATCAAAATGACAGCCGAAAGCAGATCCAGTAAAATATATCTAAGCTGGATTAAGGATTTCACAATTTAAGTTTAATTTTAAATCTAAGTTTGTAATGAAAGTTTAAGATGGTGTAAAATAATTTGTCTCTATTTAAAATAAGACCACTTCGCTTCAAAAACCAAGTCGCTTACGTTTACCCCCTTCACCTTTTGTTTCAACCTCAAGATTTTTAATTTTTTTATTTTTCAACATCTGGAAGTCCTCCATCCCTCAGCAACAAACTTATTTTCGCATCTCACATCTGAGCGATAAGTTTAAATAATGTTTATTCACTTCACCGCCGCTGATAACCCAGGTATATCCATGTCACTTTGGTCACTACTAACAGATCTGTCATTTGTTACACCGTGGGTTCCATACAAGACTGGAACAAAGAATCATTTCAGTCACTCTGAAAGTATAGTTTATTTGAACGTCCCGTTTTTACAGTAGATTGATTATTCTCTAGACTCTCAAAAATATTCTCATCAGGTTGATCGACCCTTTTGAATTACAGTTAGCATTTCACTGCTTGTGCATTCTCTTCGTCCATATCCTCGACGATATCTTCGGGACAACTATCTCATAAATTGTTGCATTTGAGCCACACTATTGAACATTTCCATCCACTTTTCTGGCCTCCACATGCGCCACGACGGTATTTTTGATATCTGCAAGCTTTGGTGGAGTGGAAGATTTGAAGGTAGTAACAGGAGATAGTAGTCTATAGCTAGTTTTTTCAAAGTCTCTTTTTTGTGGGTAAAGTTGGCTTAGATTACCGTCTGATGCCACGGCGCACGTACGAACCCAAGGCGGATCTTCTGAGACGCGATAACGCCCTTATTCAAAGGTTACCATTAAAAAAACATTAATATAAAGATTGTCCGAGCATATAGCTCGAGTACTGGTTTGGAAGACGTTCAAATGTTATTTTTACAAGCCACAACTTCTGTATCTGCAGAGTAGGGAGGGTGAGTTTAGGCCCACAGGATTTAGGCTACATGTGACCCATTGCAAATACTCTCGAGGAGTTGTCCTCCTAGGTTATCGTCTATCCTGTCCTCTCCATGAAGGTGGACAGCACTTAAAATTATTAATCCAGCTGCTTCCCTGACTGAAGAATTCAATGCGATTACCTTTATTCCTGTCGTGCCCTTTTACCCACCTCAGGATAATCTTGTGATCTACCGAGGTGTTAGCTTGATCTTGGTGGCACTCTTGTACTATCCCTGATGTAACACTTTGTCTGTTCAAGGCTAATAGGGCTTGTCTACTGTCAATGTATATTGTTATGTTTTTGCCAGAAATTCCTTTTCTGGTTAGTTCTTTTGTGGAAATTGAGATACCAGCCAGTTCTGTTTGAACCACGCTGCCATTTTTTCCCATTCCCCACTTAATCCTTAGGGTTAGTGATCTGGAGTCTGTATACAGATTGATACAGATTTTAGCATAACCAAAGAGAATATTGGCTTTATTCAACTTTAAAATACAAAGCGGTAATGAATACAAAATGACAATCTTTTGTGACAGACAATGTCAAACACTATAAACATAGTTCATACTACAATCTTCAATTAATACGCAAGGAGACTATTATTACATTCGCCCACTCTATGAAGAGATGTAGTAGGCTGGAGGTCTACGGTTTCTGCACGAACGCCGTGGTTGACTGCTACCTACATCCGAATCAGCATCATCTGAATCAGCATTGGCAGGTGAGTCTTGGTTCGGAGAGATATCTTTCAGATGGTTATCATCAAAGTCACCATCTGACAGGTCTTCAACATTTCGTGGACAAGAAAATTCTACTGACTCCCTGGAAAAGACTCTTAATCTAGCTTCATCCCTAGAAACTGCGGAAAGTACATCACAATTGCTCACCGGGACACCTTCTACTTCTGCTCATGTCAACGCTGTTCCTGAAACTTTAGAACATTTGCCAATATCCAATTTAGCAGCCATAAACACTCCAAATAAATCCTGACCTGATGCTTACACTAACCAAACCAGACGACGATGTTTTTTTTGTGGTGGTAATATTCATCAGCGAAATAGATGCCCCGCTTATAACACTGAATGCCAGCTTTGTTTCAAAAAAGGACACTTTGCGAACGTTTGTCGTAGCTCTGGCTCCAACCATCGTACTGCTTATGCTATCGCCGTAGACGATGAACAAATTTCTCAATCCACTAACCCTTACTTGTCAACTATTTACGCTGCTACTCCTGTAAGTCTAAAAAAAGCAACTATTCCTATTACAATCAATGAATATCATGCAGATGCTATTCTCGACACTGGTAGTTCAATCAGCTTTATCGATAAAAATCTTGCTCGATATATTAATCTCAAACAAAAATATTGTAACCAAGCAATAACTCTAGCTTCCCTCAATAATGTCTCTTTTGCTGCCGGCCTATGCTTGGCAACAATCCAGATTGGTGAACACAAGTATAAAAATCAGCCTCTGTTTGTCATCGGGAATCTGTGCGCTGATGTTCATCGGACACGATGTTTTTGGGAAGCACTCGTCACTTGAACTTCAATTTGGAGGTGACAAACAACCGTTGAAAGTTTGTAATGTTTTAGAGGCTTCTGTCCCGCCAGCATCGATTTTCACCAATCTTTCATTGGATATAAAGCCTATAGCTATTCGTTCAAGACGACATTCTCAAGAAGATCAAGAATTCATATCTTACGAAATAAATAATCTATTAAAAGACAAAGTAATTGAACCCAGCATTTCACCATGGAGGGCACAAGTACTCGTTGCAGGAGATGGTCACCACCGTAAGCGTCTTGTCATCGACTACTCACAGACAATCAACATATTTACAAATTTAGATGCTTACCCCATCCCAAGCATTGACTCTATCATAGCAAAAGTAGCAAAATAGAAATTTTACAGTCAAATTGATTTAAAAAGTGCGTACCACCAAGTCCCTATTCTGCCAAAAGAAAAAGTGTCGAATGTAATAATACTAGTTTTGAATTAGAAACGGAATTATCTATTTGCATACAAAACCGAGAAAACGCGTCAGCGGCGACATTCTGTTTCCCAGGTCTATATACGATATCATATTTAAAACATGACAGTTCCAATCGCCATCTCTCAATTTTTTCGTTCTTGATTTTGTTAGAGTGTATTTGATTAAACATAAATGCAACGGATTGTTGATCAGTGACGAGCAAAAAATGTCTCCCTATCAAAAAATGTCTCCATTTACGTAAACTTTCAACAATAGCGCACGCTTCCTTCTCGATTGATGGTTGTCTTTTAGATAGATAGAGTCGCTGCAATAGCAAAGTCAGAAGCATCTGTTTCAACAGAAAACATTTCTTTGTCGTCGATTCCTATTAGTGCCGATTTTGATATGTCAGTTTTGAGGTTTTGAAAGGCATTGATAGCTTCTTGAGATAGAGGAAATGTAGCCTCGATTAAAGGTCTGATTTTTGAAGAGAAGTTGTTGATCCAATTCAATGTATTCTCCGATCTAAATAGTCCACCAACAAAAAATTTCTATAAATTTACTTCAATAAATATCAATAATTTAACTGGACAGCTGGATTCAGAACCACTGTAAGAAACCACTTCTCCTTCCAATATTTGTTAGTTATGTCTTTCTCCATAATTTCTTCACAGAACTCCATACGTTTAGTATTGTCATAGGGAAATAGCTCTTGTGTAGTTTGCACCTTATAGCACCGATACCCATTTCTTTTTAAAATACGTCATACTGTACTTTGATTTATGTTTACTTCTTTAGCAACTTCCCTGCTCGAACATGGTTCACTATTTTCAACCACTACACAAACATCAATTTCTCTATTCATTCGTTGTTGACTCATTTGCCCTACAAGGGGTTGACCGAGATTACTGCATTTGTTGCAGTTTTGTAAACATCCATATTTACGAAATTTTTCAATTATTCGATCAACTGTAGACTGTTAAGGCGCTGGTCGGTTTTCAAAAGCAACAACGAATAAATTTACTATTTCCCTAATCAAGAGTGACCTACAAAATACCACGATAAAATTAGGATTTTTTTCTTGGAGGGTATACATTCTGATTTCTCTACGAATTTATTTTATTTTGAATAGTTATGGACTTAAACAGTACTCGGATATCGACTACTGTTTACTGACTGACTGACGCTAATTAAGGACCGCCCACAGTTGAGACTACGGAGTGGTGGGAATTGTAAGATATGTTGTAGGTGTCCAAATGAACGATTGTAATAATAATGTTTTTAATCGGTTGAAGCTTGACATTGGTCGAATAGTTCAAGAGCAGCTATGATACAATGCTTAAATCCCTATGTTCCGTTTCTCATTGCATGTATCTGTATAATATACAGATACAATGCAGTACACATATTATGTGTATTGCATTTGCAGCATCTGGCTCTGTTTTCTGTTTTATATGTATTTTGTAAGTTTTACTAAACCACAACCACGTCTTTAAAAATACTAGAAATTTTTATTAACGAGTACACATACAGTCTAAAATTATGTTTATAAAGGTTAGGTTAGGTTTGGGTGAGTGGGTTCATTGGGCCCTGACTCGCGAGAGGCTATTGCGATTCTGCTGAGAAAAGGCTCAAATATAAATTAAAAATTCTCAGCTCAACTCAAAACATTTCTCTAAAACTAACTGAGAGTATAATTTTCTTGTTACGCTCCCATGTATAAAATAAGCAAAAGAAGTTCTGGTGAGCTGGTATGTGAAATTAACATGATATTATGTTGCATAAAGTTGTTCTAAAGATATTAGTACAAACGTACCTGTTTCTTTGCATCTTGCTGGGCTTGGATCAACTGGGCTGTAAATTTTGAAGCTGATACTGCTCTTCTTTTATCACTTTCAACATTGGAAAGGGATTCCTTGAATCCCAATTCGTCACCCAGACTAAACCCTAAAAATAAAACTCTTAGACTTGCTAATTGTCTGGTAAGTATATTTATAGGTCAATAGTTTCAACACAGTACCTCCTAATAACTTGATAAATGATAGTAACCACTGTTGCTTTGTATTTGATGAGGATATAATTTTTTTCATGCATAATGTCCTAAATAGTGCTAAAGTCATGACATCAAAGTATGTTGTAATGTGATGATGTTCAAAGCTGGTATTAATTATTTTATAATAATATACTTTCTGTTTTACTGATACTCATGAAATTTTGATTAACAGGGCAATTTTTGAACGGTTTTATTTAGCTCGCCTCTTTGTTGTTTGTTTGGGTCGCATTTAGTAATTGAAATGTTACCCCCTTCCTGCCATCAGTTCTGATGACAATATAATTATCTGAATCCATGACATATGGTATCGCCGATAATTCGTAAGAACTTCGTAGCGGCGATATAATTCTAAACGCCAACATTTATTTTTTTTAGCTTTACTGGATTTAAACAAAAATGCATTTTGCATAGTTTGTATATTTTCCTACACTAGTGGTATTTTTTCAAGACCACTTTTTACATATTTGTGTTGATGTTACATTTAAGGAATATCTATTTTTTCCAAATTTTTCATCCCTAATTCACTTTATCTATTTAGTGATATCACTATATCACTTTGAAGAACTGAAACTTCATCATTATTATCTTCATTCTCAATAAAACCGTTCAACCTATTTTTTTTAATTATTTTATCTTATAGTCAACTCTTATAAACTGTAAATTTGTAATACACCCGTTTTGGAAAAATTATAAAAACATTTTAGAACAAATGTAACCATTAAATCTACCACGTTAAAACGGGCATACCATTGTAATTATTGATTTATAAGAAATATTGCACAAGTAATGTATTATTCCAAAATAATTTGTAGATTATTTTAATTTACCACTGTATTACCAGTTACTCAGGACTACTATTATTGTTGTCTACCTTTTGAAGCAGAATGTTGATAAGGATGATACTATGATTTGAAATGTACAAAATCCTAGTGTGTTGAAAGTCTAGCTATATATAGGTAATTTGGAAGAATCTTAAGAAAGATCTTGGAATGTAGATTTTTAGAAAACATTTCCAAACTTTTTAGAATTTAGTTGCAAAATGCATAAAATTTTGGTGCTACAAGTATTTACCTGCATTCCAAGATCCTTCCTATCGTATTTCAATTGTGAAAATTCTACTATCTACAAATTAAATTTGAATATGTTTTGGTATATGTGTTTGTTGGTACTAAGCTTTGTATGATTTTTTAACAAAAAACAATTTGTTGCAGCATTTTCCGCTATTTATGATAAACTGTATACCTTGAAAAGAGTACATACATATACAGTATATCTGAAAAAATTGGCAACCTATGGGAAACTTTTTAATTGTTAATGTTACGAAGAATAGTATTTGTTATAAAAGGTTCAACAAGGCCCAGAACATTAGACGCAAGAATTAGATGTTCATTTCTTCATTCGTATACTAGTTATATCAAAAAACATGAATTTGGTACAACAGTAAAGTACCTTTATGTGTGACAATATCGAAAACTTTAATTATGAAAAGTTATTCAGAATATAAAAATATGCAATACTCACATTATTTCACTGAAATATTTACTGAAATATTTAGTTTCACAAATTGTATTCAAAATATCACACCATTAACATTAAATAATACATTCAATCTAGTCAGTAGGTACCTATGCACTGAAATTGAGACGTATATCAAATAATCTAACTGATGGAAAGCTTCAAAACGTCAGTTTGTAATATTGTAATACATGAAATAGTGAAAATGCTGTTGAAATCAAGTCATAAAGAGAAAATTAAAATTGTATTAATTGTCGGAGATACCTACAAAATATATATGGAAGCTGCAGTAATTTTTAATAACATATTTTTCCATTCCGAACAGCTTTTCATAATGAAAGTTTTCGATATCGTCACAAACGAAGGTGATTTACTCTTGTACCAAATTTGCGTTTTAATTTCTGGACCATGCTGAACTTTTTATAACAAATACTTTTTCCCGTAACAATAACAATAAAAATGTTTTCCATGTGTTTTTCAAACATACTGTATACCTTTATAGGTATTGAATTCTTCAAACTAACGGAAATATCGGAAATATCGGAAATCTCGACACAATTTATCATTTCTCGCTCTCTAGCTCAACTATTGAAAGTTGAAATGGAGAGGATACGATTTAAGCGATGAATTTTCATTTTTCAACCCCTGAGATGGCACATAAGCAGTTTTTTCTTATAGCGAAAAGTTGTTATAATTTTTTTGGAAAATATTTTCGCATCACTCTTTTGGTGTTAATGGATTAGTTGTAGCTAATAAATTTGTTTATATGCCTACTTTTTTTTCAATATTTTAAATGTAGGTGCCGGCACCAATATTCTAACATTCGTAACACTGCATAATTAAAAAAATAGAAATGTTAATCTCCACTAATATAAATTTTGTACATTAAATTTTCACCGTTATTTGAATTAACTAACTATATGAAAATAAATACATTTGATTAAGTGTTGCGAAAGCTATAAGCACTTTCACAATATTTACATTAAATAATAATCTTCTTATTGTTTTATTATGGAAGTAAAAAGTAAACTGTGTTAATAAAAAAAGGAGAAATAACACAGGTTTTCTTAAATAACCTTGCAGTCGGTGACGCGAATAACAAATTAAAAAAATTCAGAGTTGCTAATGACTTGCTATACAATAATTACAACTGTATTATATTCAAGTTAATATTTCAGTGCATATATAATGATAATAATAAAATGAAAAATTGTAACACCATAATCCTTCCTACTAGATGAAAAAGCTTTCACTAAAGATTATTTGATCACATGTGATTTAAACCACATGTACACTTTTTTCCTTTTTCAATTTCTCCAAATATTAATTCTGTAAGCTATTTACTTGATTACAGTTTCCTGTATCAATTGTGTTATGAATAGACGTCAAAATAATAGTGTAAAACTATTAAAACGCTTTACAAATTAGAAAATTAATTTCCAAAGGATAGACCGTTCACCAGGAAGCAACATCTACTTCTCGGGCAATATGCCCCGCCAGACAATGAATTACACTTCCAAGATAAACGGGGTTGGTATATATGAAAATATAGAACCAACCATTCTGGTTTATATTTAGGAGGAAAATATCACTTTCAGACCGGTTTCGGCGTATTTGCGCCTCATCAGTACAAGGTAGATATTATTCGTCCAGATTGTCCAATATTGCCCGAGAAGTAGATGTTGCTTCGTGGTGAACGGTCTATCCTTTGGAAATTAATTTTCTAATTTGTAAAGCGTTTCAATAGTTTTACACTATCATTTTGACGTCTATTACTTCTGTATTCTGTAGTCACTTTGATTCAGCATATTATTAAGGTTGAAGGTACCTATCGAAAAGGTAATGTAACTGTAGCACCCTTAGTTATTAATTAAAATGAAGACGATAGTGATACTGAAAGGAAAAGAGCCCTACTCAATTATCTCAAATTTAATATTATTAAGTACGTATTTTGTTTGTCTGTCGGTTTAAGTTTAAATGCCTTTCGCACTAAAAACTTTGATATACAGAAAAAGTAGTTTATATTTGATTCTTTTTGCATATAACATTCGATGTTCCCAATTTAAAAACAAATGAAAAAAACTTGTTTTGGTGAAATCAAATTTGAATACAAAACGGTAATGAAATTCATTTAAAGTATGATAGGTGCAATGTATTACATAACCCACAATATTTAACAAAATGTGAGAATATCTTGTCAACTATTGCGAAAATCCCTATTTCACCTTAACATTTTGTACAAATAATTATTTATAGTCAATCAACTATATTTCAGATGATTTTTTCACGATTACTAAATCCTTGGTCCGTTTTAGAATTTCCTTTTTTATGTAGTTAAGTATTAACCTCTATAATTTTAAGAACGGAAAGTTTGTAGACTTTACTTTAGGATTAGCTAGAAACAATTAATTTGAATTTATAAATCAATAACATTAACGGATATGTCAAGTGCATCGCTGTCTTAGAAACTATTAAGTGTTCATTAATCAAATTTGTCGTTTTCGTGAAATTACGGATAGTAGGTACCTATTTATATCCATTCTTCAAACTTTCTAATGAATACGTAAATGTGTACAAACTATAATGTAGTCATCTCGTTGCAAATAGTGGCAAGAATTTCACCTCGTTCTTGTGCACTATGATTTGACTTTATAAATATACTCGAAAATATTTTGTACTTTGCACCAAATACATAAATCTGGAGATGACAAAAAGCAGGCTTTTTGCAGTGGTATTTTTATAACTTTGACTTGAAAGAAGGTAAAATAATCCCCGTCATCTCTATAATATGTTGTATTGTACCAAATCGTTCGCCCTATTTGAAATATGATTTTCTGGGGTTAGTTATAATTCCAGCTCTACCATATTTCCCAGATATTCAGGTACAATAACTTTCATATTTTGTGTGATTCTTTTATATCATTATCTGTAAGATTTTGGTTTCTAGTTCAGTTCAGGAATCTAAGATCCATAAGCACAGAATTGCTTACACACCACAGCTCAAGCGAAGAAGTATCCTTAATAACTTATTTAAATCTCTCTCGAACTATGAAAGTTTCGCTTGAGAAGAATTCGTATTCGTTTCTTGTGAAACACAAAAGAGGCTGGTCTGGACTAGATCCAACACCCCGTCACATGTCTATCAACCTGTTTCAACTTTTAAATTTATATCGCAAATCCTTCAATTCCTGTCGACGTCTCATTGGCCACTTCCTATTCCGAACCCTGACCAAAAGACAATTGTCATCTGCCAACGGCTGCCTCCATTTTGGCAACGCCAACGCCGAACTTCCTCTAACCGCCACGAACAAAGCTCCTTTTTGCTATCGACTGAATTCAAGGCAAGAAATAAATATTCTGATTATTCATATTTACTTAACTTTCTTCTTACCTTTTTCCTTCCTGAATTGCTGTGATGAACACAGCTTTAGGGATACCTCTAGGACACTTCAGGAATATATCAAGGATACCCCAAAAATACCTCGAAGGCTCTTCACCTCTAACTAGACTGACGACCCACCACTATGATGTATGTATGTATGTCTGTTTATGGGCTGATATTCACTGAGAGCTAAAAGATCTATTGTGCCCCCTTACTTCTACTGAGGAAAGTTTGAGAGACTAGTAGCTTCTTTAGTCCTATTTGGCGGAGGAATTTTAGGATATCTGCAGGCTTTAACTTAGGAAAATATTCCTCTTCGATTCATTAGTCTTCTAGGTGTTGTGCCTTAGGATTCTGAATTGCTGTGCAATTAACGATTATGTGGATGGAGGTTTCCTCTTCCATGCCACAGAATCTACATTCTTTTTCCTCCACTATTTTGAGCTTTTCCAGGTCCTCATTCAGGCGACAATGTCCCGTTAGGATCCTTGTTAAAACTCTTAGTGCAGTTTTACTTTAACTTCATCATTTGATCTACACGGGCTGTAGTCACCCAGCAGAATCACCACTATGATACCTCCAAGGTGCCAAGTATCTTAACTTAAATTCTACAAGTCCTTGCTACCTTTTCTCCTCAGTCTTTGTTAATTTAAATTCATTTTTATTATTTCGTCGATGTCCAGAAGGTAATGGCGCCCTAAAGCTTCTTTTTGTCTAACAACCCTCTGGTATATCTAGTGGAACACAAGCATGGAGTCGAACCACCTTTCTGAAGGGTCCCATGATGGCATCTTTCTGGAGTAGCCACTAACTAGCGACTAAGCGAACATCAAGTTACAACTCTTAGGTTATTAAAATGGTAAAATGTATTCATGTATTGAGAAAATATCCTATATTTAGTTATTACATAAATTATCTCTACTACTCACATTTAATTAAATATTCCTATTCAGAATCACTCACACCAGTTATTATCCACAATAAATTGATTTTAAGTTCACGTGTGTATATTTATGAAGAATGTGGCTAGAAACAGAAGTTTATTGGTCTTATAAATAACTGGTATAAGTTATGATATGGTAAGAATATACAACATCTCAAAGGGTCAAATATTATATAATATACCAATTATTCACTAATGAGAATAAAAATACAATTTTTTTTGCAAAATTTTTATCCTTGCATGCAACTAATTGAACAATTTTTAACCAAGTAATCGAAATTGTAGTGGTTAGTGACATAATAATACCGTACCGGAAAATAATGATTATATGTTGCAAGATATAACTCAAACTAGTTGTTCAATCGAATATTTATATGTAGTTTAAATAACATCAATAACAGATATTAATAGAGGTATAATGTGGCAGTGGAAGTGTTGATAAATGAAGCATCTAAGTACTTTTGCAAGTAGAATTTTAAAATCATTTTTCCAAAGACTCAGTTGCTTCTGATGAAGTAATCGGAAGTCTGCATATAGACGACCTGGCTATGTATTATTTTGCACAAAATATGGACGATGTAGTAAGAACTCTTCAAAAAGCATTAACAGAATGTTTTAATATTCTGATACCACAGTTTCAAAATTTCTTTTAGTAAAACACATCCACTTCTGCAAACTCCCAAAATCTCACCCCGAGCCAAAATTTCTTTTATATGAAAAACAAATAGAAATTGAGAAAATATGCAATAATTTTGGGTTTAACTCAAACTGGTATAGTTGTGAGTAGAATTAGTTTGCACTGTTTCAAAATAAAATAACAGTATGCGGCAAGGCCTGTGTGAGGATTAAAAAGCCGAAAAAATTAAAAAGCCATAAATCATTTCGAGCCTTGACGTACCCACAAGCGAACAATTGATTCTCATTGGTGCAATGTAGCTTCCGATTGGTTTATCTAAAATGTACGTCGGCGTATGTGTACGTACGTACTGTGCACCTGCTGTGAACTTCTCAGGGTAGGCTTAGTTCTTTTTTGTTATTTACTACACATTGTGTTCTGAACAAGAATATCTGTTAGCTGTTGCCGTTATTAAAATTGTGTGTGATTAAAACTTTTTCATTGATTGCGACTATTTTTTGGTAATAATCAAAATGATGGCTTTTTGGCGACCATTCGAAGAGGAAAATATTGTTATAAGTATGTAAATATGGACAGGAAATATTTCTTTTTTTAAACTGAAAAAATGTATTCAACAAACGCAACAAAATTAGGTTCTAATATTGTCGATATATTGTATTTCAGAGCCTGAAATAGTTCCATCTGTTGGTAATGATGTGGGCTGTAGTAAGGATAGTAAGTTGATTGATTGTTGTATATGTAAAAAACAAAAATATTATATTTTTGAAGTTTTTACTAAAGGTTCTGAAATTTCTGAAAGTGAAGAGGAGGGATTTGAGACAATAGACAAGAAGAAATTTGGCATGTTTTTGTCGCCATCTACGCAAAAAGTGATACAAATTATGTACAGGCAACTGAAACAAGAAAATAATGGGCCAAAGCGTGGAGCTGCTGAAAGAATACACAAATTTACAAAAATTTCAAAAAGATCTATTATTACAATTATCGGTAGGTAAAACAAGTACTATTCATCGGAAAAAGAGAATACAGAAATCGCTAGTGCGTGTGGATCCTGCAATAATGGAAAATCTTAGAAGAAAAATATATGAGTTTTACGCCGTTAATATCGTTCCTACATTTAAGATGATTGAAGAGAAATTAAAGGAAATTCCTGGTTTTCCTAACAAAGTTAATAAAACCGTTAAAAAGATTTTGCACTCTTGTGGGTTTCGGTTTAGAAAATTAAATAGCCGTCAAAAAATGATGGAGTCCTCGAGAATAATAGAGCTTCAACATTCTTATTTAGAAACAATTACGCATTGTCGCCGATTGCAGAAAAACATAGTATATCTCGACGAAACGTGGTATGATACCCACGATGTTATCAAAAAAGGTTGGCATGATGGGTCCCCAAAGTGTTTATTAAATTCCCCTCCGAATAGAGGAAAACGAATTATTATTGTCCCGCGGGTATGGTTTCGTTAACAACGGCTTATTGTTATCTGCCAAAAATATTTCAAGCTGTTCAGCGGATTACCATCAGGATATGAATGCTGCGTTATTTGAGAAATGGTTCGAGGAACAGTTAATTCCAAACATCCCCGGAGGTTCTGTAATAGTTATGGATAATGCTCCTTACCATTCCAGGCAAACTGAAGAAATTCCTAAACCAAAGGCTAGGAAACAAGTAATTGCAGAATTTCTGCAAAAAATGCAGCACTCCAACACAGTGTCTTAAAAAGGATTTGCTTAAATTATTACGGGAACTCAATTTAAAACCCAAATATGTAGTGGATGAATTTGCAAAGCAGCATGGTCATGAAGTGGTTCGCTTACCCCCTTACTAATGTGTGTTTAATCCCATAGAGTTAATTTGGTCTAGCATCAAGCAGGCAAGAAGAAAAAAAGATGTTTCACCAACTTTATCTGAAAGCGTGATTAAACTTATTAGAGATGTTTGTTCTGAAGTGAGCCCCGATGTGTGGTATATCTGGGTCAAGCATGTAAAAGATGTAGAAGAAACCTATAGACAGCGTTTTCCTGTTCATTCATTTGTCATAGAGCTGGATGACACATCGAGTGAGGAAGAAAGCTCACCAGATGATTATCTTATTTTTCTACTATTATGGGTATTATACTTCTTGTAATATTTTCCGACATTTGGCAGTCAAGGGGGGGACTGAAACACCCTTTTGGGGGCCGGAACCCTTTTGCGGAATCAGGAACTCCATGTAATACTGGAAAAAATAGTCAAAGCCGAAGAAAAGAGGAGATCTGATCATTGGAAACATCTAGTAGGCCTTAGACAATCAAATATTCTTCTTCTTCCTCCGGGATATAAGACTAAAGGAGCTACTAGTCGCTGAGACTTTCCTCAGGAAGTGAGTAGAAGTAAGGGGGTACAATAGATATTTTAGGCCTCAGTGAATGTCACCCCAATATACAAACATTGGCAATCATTTTTTGAAAATTCACATTATGAGCCTGAAACCGGTTCTGCTTCTACTTAGATTTCTTTATCTCGCCGACAAATTGTGGAACAGTGCAAAGTGCAAACTAATTCTATTCACAACTATATGTACACCGAGAAAACAATTTCATCCTCACAGCAAGTTTTTTCGCTATTCCAGCCAAAAAATCTATTAAAATAGGCGCTAAAAGAGATATGTGCTATGGCAATAAAGATTGGTTTACTAAAATCTCTTTAGTGTAGTAGTAAAGTATTTTTATAAAGTACCTGTACTAAACCAAAGTATAAGTTTTACGAAAGTAGCAAAGTATTATTGTAGAAATGGTAAAATTCTTTACTGATATCAAAAAGTGATTTGGTTCTCCTAGGAATCTAAGCCAGGTGTTTCAGATGATGATTATTTCAAAGTACTGAAGTCGGGTTTTGTTCTAGACAAGATTTTATTCTTTTCCTGGAAGCTAAATTACTAATTTAGAATACATATTTTTTAGATGCTAGTCAGTTGTTTGCTATCGCGGCTATATTAATTACTTCTATAGACAAGCTTATTTTCCTTATTAAACGCAGGAACATTATATTCCCAATGCATGCAACTTATTTCCCGCATTTGATAATATTTATGATGCTACAGAAGTATGTCTTTCCAGGAATTTTTTACTGGAGATTTTGCCGTATAATACTGGATCTAACATTAATGAGTGGTTATTTGATAGTCCACAATATACCAGACCAAACTGCGAATACACTATATATAGGTGTGTTGTTCAAAATGGCACATCTAATAACAATAAATACATAAGAATATATAAAAAATGCCCAACTTTAAACCAACTAACTTATCTATTCTATGTATTTTTTGGTACATCACAACCTTTTATAATATGGCTTGGCTATCAAATAACCACCCACTAACCTGCACCCTGCAGACGCATGTTTTAACAAACCTACGGGATCAATTTTAAGCTTCAATAAAAATTTCAATTATAACCTATTTGATAAAAGCTTTTTAAATTCCATATAGCACGTGTGAAAACTAAAACGTTAAACCCACCCACCAATGATGACATGAAAATGCCGGAGCTACCGAGTTGCTGCGCGTCGTTCTCGTGCACATCCAATTATCGCACTTCTTTAAAAATTGCCGATCCATGATTGGTCAAACGACGACTGTTGTAAATAACGGACATTCAAATTGCAAATAAATATCTACTAGACCAAGGGTTGTCTTTTCTGTTTTAGCAAAGAAAAATGCTATTTTTATAAAAAAAAATTATATATATTTTTTAACAGTGCTAAGAGCTTATTTATAACGGAAATATATGTCTACAGTAGTGAAGTACTGTTTAATAAAAGTGAAAATTCCTGGTATAGGAAAGAATGTTTTGTATTTTTAATAAGTATCTCTTATAGTTTCTATACGGAGATAATAGAAAAGTTGATTTTACTGACTCAGTTAATCAGTTTTATTACCTCGGTGAAAATTCTGCTTGTCTTAGCCAAAAAAAATTTAGGAAAGAACGCTTTGCTGGGAATTTTCTCAGTATATAAGATTAATGTGGATCTGGCGGTAGGGTATGAAAAGTGTATGAATATATCAAGGGTCATGTCTGATATTAACTGGGATGCAGTTATGGAAACATTTATTAATCTTCAAAAGGCTAGTGGTTCTAATCTTAAACTTGAATATTTGCTAGCTTAAGTTCTGAGGTGAGCGCTAGGGATTTTTAGAACCACCTTATATCAATCGCTGCATATTGAAGCGTACAATCCGCCTCTTCATTATAGTAGACCTTCTATCATGTCTAGCTATTTTTGTGAAATACTCATTTTATCCCCCAATCTAGTGCATTCCATTACATTTAATGAAACTAAAGTCGTTTTTGATTGGTGACTCATGTGAATATAGTCCACATGTCGGACTGTTAGAAATGAGGTAACTAGAATCCTCCTCTTCTATCAGTGTTCGCAGATACGCATTGATGACTGGGATTTTCAGAACGTCAATATGGACAATTTTAAAAGAACTGCAGCTGCGCCGTTATCATTTGCAAAAGGTGCAAGATCACTTAGATACTGATTAGGAATGTAGAATAAAATTGTGTGAATGGTTTTTTCGACAAATAACTCATCACGGAGGAACATTTACACGAAGAGTCATTTTAAGGTACAACTGGTTTGACGAAGACCCGCCCGCCGTTGAAGTTTAAATTCACCTATATATGTAAACTTTTCAAGGAATAATACGATAGATCTTTTTGATGATGTAACCAATCAACGTAGACTTCCAATGTGGTTCATGCACGATGGGACCTAACCACATTTCACTCTGCAACTATGGAATATCAGTCAATACAGTGGGGGAGCTCCGAGATAGAAAATAAACTACTTGCAGGAGTTCTCTCTTAATAGATAGAACATGTACTAACCAAATTTAAAAACCTATGCAAACATGTATTGAAGCTGAAGGATTCTGAACATCCAATGAAATAGCAGCGTTTGTTAATGTAGTCAACTACTAAATACAAGAAGGGTCAATAAATGGTTTTTTAATGTTAATTTGCTTTTCGCTTACAATATTTGGAAATTAGTTTTATTTGACTGCGTGAAACTGAATTAATATCAAATTACTCTTTTTAATTGTATAACTATAAATTACAAACGAATACCTTCTATGCAGAAAATTTAGTCGCAAATTGCAGACAAAAGTATTCAACTCAAATTACAGGGTGTTTTCCAGATAACTATACCGGGTAGGGAAGACTGGAAGAAAGGTGTACCCATATAGGCTGAGGCAACCTGGTATGCGGACGGCTCCAAGACAGAAGTAGGTGTAGGAGCCGGAATTGTATGGCTGAAACAAACAACGGATATATGCCTATCTAAGAACATCGCAATTTTCCAAGCGGAACTGACAGCGATTCCCCACAGCGTTGAAGAAACTAAAAGACAGGCGAGGATATTCCGTTCAGTTGCCATCTGCACTGACAGCCAAGCTGCACTGAAAGCACTTGATTCCATAGCATAGCAATTCGATTTTATAGTTATAATATAAAATCGTGACAATGAATTAGTTGACCCCCGGCTATTATATGATAAAAGCTGAGATAGAAAGTATTGAAGTGAACTATAAAACGTATTACCTAATACCGGACAGCAGTAAATTACTAAGCCCCGCTTATTGTCAATTTCCCTTCTCAAAACATTCCAATTTTTTTTTTTATTTTTAGATCACAAGTTCTAATACCAACTATTAGTTTAGTAGAAGCAATGAAACTTCGATCATTTATATTTAATGAATGATCCAATTTTTAGAAATAACATACGCACTTATATGGTGTCCATGTAGTTTGTGATATTGTTTATTTGTTTGTGACTTTTTTTTAGTGTATATGTACTCAGTTTTTTAAAGCTTATTATATCCTCTCTCTGCAGCCACTCTCTTGTTAATGTATTTACAATTTACGTGTGAACAATAAACCTTATTGATTTTTTATGTTATTCAGGTAGACTATAACGTTGAAGGCGTAAAAATAGGCAATCAGCACATTTTTAGAAAACCATCCTACATATATTATTTCATTCGTCTATATCCCATAATATTTGAGTTAATATACATGTTTTGGCTTATTCGGTAATAATTATTTACAATTCCACAGTACGCGAAAGATCTCAGATGGTGTTAATGGTAATAGCCACATCAATGTGATGAACCCAAAAAGACCAGTAGAGTGGTGATAGGATACAAAAGTACAGATCATCAGAGTAAAAGGAAGACCGAGAGAAATACATAGAATTAAGAGATAGCGTTAATTTCACAGAAACGAACGAAGATTTGGTCAGATGCAAAAATGACAAAAATAAAAAAAGGGGGGAATTTTTGTGCATCACAATATTTTTGATTGATATTCGATATAAAAAAAATATATATATATTACGTGAGGTACTCACCTTAAAGGCGATTTCTAAAATTGCCACACGGAGTCCTATTTTCAGTGTTAATTTAAAATGAGTTATCGCTTATAATTTGAGCTATTACAAGAATTAACACGTTTTTGAACTATAATATCTTGGATAGTTTCATGAAATGCCGTTGTATTAAATATTTTCTGTCTAGTAAAGCTAATAACTATTACGTCGTACCTTTACTGTGAATTAATGATACTTCGTAAAATCGTGCCAATATCCTTGAATGAACAATTTTGTATATCGTCTATGTCCGGTTAATTAAAATTTCAAAGATTTATTTAGTTTACACTTTAAAACCTTGAAACAATTATTGCAGTCTAAAGCCTTGTCTACACTGGCAGATTTGTATCCGGATACATTGTATACAGACTGTATCTTTTTGTATATGGCGATGTTTGGAGACAGTATGCAGACTGTCTACATACAGTCTGCATACAAAATTTGTGTTTCTGGAGACAAAATTCAATATTGTCTGTGTCCCAACCAAATGGAAAGCACGGATACAAGATACACGTATTTTGTTTCAAGTCTGCAAGTGTGAACGTGTCAAGAGGCATGAGACGAGAAACAACAACCTGCTGTTTAGTCTGCAGTCAGCCATTGACCGATTCATTTGTCCAGCGCTTTCTTGTTATTTTGTAGTGCGGTTATTCAGTGAAAATAACATCGTGGATACCTCCAAGAAATCTGGGTGTCCACCAGCGCCTCCTCCTTGGTAAGGTATTCACATGGTATAAAATAAAAAAACACAGTACAAGCTTAAGTCACATCTTCTTTGGTTAACATCTCAGTGACGACTGACTTCGTGGCAAGTGTGGACGCCAAGCCAGTAGCATGTGGAACAATGTATGCAGACAGTCTACATACAGTCTGCAAACATTGTATCCCAGTGTGGACTAGGCTTTAGGAGCACCCATAGGGTGTAAATTGGAAAACCAGTTTTATATTGTCAACATTGTTCAACTTTAGTATTTTACATAAAAATGTTAATAGTACCTACATCTTTTGTTTTCCAAAACACTCATTTTTGAATTTTTTTTTATTAGCATGGTCTAAGGTACCTAGATACTGGTATCTAATTTCATGTGAATTTTATTATTCGGTATTGTGGATACACAGACTATGCTAAGTATATACAGTGCTATCCAAAAGTCCCCTCCCCCCTTCCCTGTAGTTCACCGATTCACTGTTCACTGAAACTTGTCTATTAAGAACTGTCTGACTAACTCAAAAACTCGCGTATATACAGTGCTATTCAAAAGTCCCCTCCCCCCTTCGTATCTTTTGAACGGCTACACTTACATTAATAAAATTTGGAGTGTGAAAATAAAGTGTTGTAAACTTCTCTACGAATGGTAACAGGTGACGTAATAGTAATAGATGACGTCACAGTGCCACTCTGGCCAATAATTTTAAATAGGACCTTATGACAAGTAATATATCGTTTGAAAGGCATTGACATTGGCTACATAGCCAAATTAATTTTGTTTGGGTTTAAACTAATTTTGACGGATAAATTAAATAAATACCAAAATTATTGAAATTATTTTTTTAAATTTAATTAATCAAATATCTACAAATGGATTCTTATAGCAAGTGTTCGAAATGTGCTCCGTCTACTTCCTGACAGTAATACATTCTATTAGTAAACTCTTGTCGTACTCGTTCGAATGTGTCAGTTGAAATTGCATTGCATTCTTCAATAATTCTTCCTTTCAAAACGCCAATGCTATCTGGTGCCGTAGTATAAACCTTGGATTTCAAGTACCCCATAGAAAAAAATCTAATGGTGTCAGATCTGGTGACCGAGGTGGCCATTCTATAGGACCTCGCCGGCCGATCAATCTACCTCGATATTCTTCATCCAGGTAACGTCTTACTGCACCATAATAATGTGCAGGAGCACCATCTTGTTGAAAAGTTATTTCCAGATGGCCGAATTCATCTGGATTATCTTCCAGAATTTCAAGAATTAACGGCTCAATTGCATTTTGTAACATCTCCAGATACACTCAACCGCTTAAATTTGAATTTAGGAAAACAGGACCAACTATGTGGTTTCCCAAAATACCTGCCCAAACATTGACTTTTTCTGGAAATTGGGTATGTTGTTCACGAAAGGTGTGAGGATTTGTGTCACTCCAATACATTACATTTTGTGTATTCACATTTCCATTGAGGCAAAAAGTACTTTCGTCACTAAAACAAATTGTTTTTGTGTAATGTGGGTTTTGACTAATTTTATTAGTCATACATTCACAGAATTCGAGTCTTCTGTCGGGGTCGTCATCCGAAAGGTGGTGCAACATTTTTAACTTGTATGGATGAAATTTATTTTTAGCCAACACTCTCTGTACTGTACTTTTACTTACTTCACAGATAGACGCAACTTTAGTTGAAGAGAAAGTAGGGTTTACTACCATTTCAGCAACTATATCAATTTTTTATCATCACTAAATGTTAGTCGACCAGATCGTTTGGCATCTTGAACACTACCTGTTGCTTCAAACTTGTGAAGAAGCTCCCTCAAATAAGTTCTCGAGATAGGGCGATCTGGGTATCTCTCATTAAATAAACGTTCCGCTTCATGGAGATTCTTTCCAGATTCACCAATTATTAAGATAGCTGCTACTTTGTCGGCTTTAGTACGTACCATTTTGCCTATGTAAACTCTTAAACGTCTCGTTAAACAATAATAAAATTAAATATTTAAGCTATTTAGAAAAACTTTGCAAAGCAACAAATACTATTAAATTAAAAACATCAATTGTTTTGACAACTAACCAGAGGCGGACTGAAAAATCTTCAATATTTAAATGTGAAATAATAATTTTGGTATTTATTTAATTTATCCGTCAAAATTAGTTTAAACCCAAACAAAATTGATATGGCTATGTAGCCAATGTCAATGCCTTTCAAAAAAGATATTACTTGCCATAAGGTCCTATTTAAAATTATTGGCCAGAGTGGCACTGTGACGTCATCTATTACTATTACGTCAACGTCACCTGTTACCATTCGTAGAGAAGTTTACAACACTTTATTTTCACATCGAAATTATATTAATGTAAGTGTAGCCGTTCAAAAGATACGAGGGGGGGAGGGGACTTTTGAATAGCACTGTACATATAATGAAATAGATTCAAACATATCAGGATTGATTTGCATTTTAAAATGCTTCTTCTGCTGTTATATCGAAATAATTATTAGATCAAACGAACTTACCTAAGTGATGTTCGATCTAAATTATATTCATCCCTCGACGAAGTAAATAGAATAGCAATTGTAGTACCTTCAGCCCTGCGTTAACCACACACTATGTTTAAAATTTAATTACCGGTCGCTATCGGGTGTCGGATTTGTCCACTAGAATCATTCTTTTTCAACACATTAAAATTGTTGCATGTATTGGGAAAAACATAATTACCTTCTAATTGGTTTGAGGTGGGTGGCAGTCTATTTACTTCGTCGAGGGATGAATATAATTTAGATCGAACATCACTTAGGCAAGTTCGTTTGATCTAATAATTATATTTCATGCCTCGACTCGTAAATAGAATAGCAATTGTAGATGTTTAAAGCTAAAACATGCAACAATTAAGCGTGGTTAAGATAATCTTAAATAGGTTCATGAAGTGTCTGCATTAATGTCATTAAACTCGTTTTTCTATTTTTTTTTTTAATTTGAAAACAATAAAATGCGCCTTTGAGAAGAACAACAGTTTTATTGGACAAGGTCTATCCAACCAAAAAATATATATATATATATATATATATTATTATTAATAATTAATATTATTTAACAATAGTAAAACATTAGTAAGTAGGTAATAAACAAGAGAAAACAACAACAAAAAAATGTAATATTATAATTAATATAATTGCTTTATAAATCTGAAAATCTAACAATTAAATACTACTTGTGAAAAATTATTACTATGCAAAGGTCTTAAATAAAACCTAGCAAAAGTACCTGACTTTTCGGACCAATGTTCACTCCCTTACGGGCCGGCGCAGAAGTGGTCGCATGCCTAGTGCTATATGCTGTAAATATTTTTGTGTCTATGCCACTCTTATCTAGAATATTTTTAACCCAACGAGAGAGCGTTTGCGATGACGCATTCTTGATTGGTTTTTTTATTAGTTATGAAAAGATTATCATTGTGTGAATTTCTAAGGTTGCTTGTTTTGTTTAGATACAATTCAACAGCACCTGCAACCCAGAGTTGTTCATTATTTTGAAAAAAAGGAAGAGAAATATTAGGTTGATATTTATTGCGTCCAGACGTTTTTAGTCTTCTAGGGATTTTTATGTTAATGCCCTCTGCAGTTTCTGTAATATTACAACACTCCATGTTTGCTACTGATTATAACCGTTGACCCGTGGCTAAAAGTAACAAAACTAATGTTTTCTGCGTTAACTCTTGTAATTTTAATTGACTATTAATTTGTTTTTCTAAGAAATTAAGTACGATTGACGGGTCCCAGGTAATTTCGTACTTAGGCAAGCTCGGTCGGAAGCCGTAACGACCTCTAAAAAATCTCTTGATCCTTAAGTCATTAGAAACATCAGAGCTTGTAATTTGTGAAATTGCCGATCTGTGAGAATTTAAAGTTCCATAAGAGTTTCCCTTCTGGAAACATATTGTTAACCTTAACAATAAGGAAAAGGGGGGGAAAGCATAAAAATTTAAAGCAGTCCAGGGGAAAGTAAACCCATCAACCGCAAAGCTTTCTGGATCTCTTCGCCATGATACAAAAGTTTCACATTCTCTATTAGTTCTACTTGCAAATAGATCTATATCTGGTCTTCCAAAAATACTGACAATTTTTCCAAATACTAACGGGTTTAGCTCGAATTCCGTTTCGTATCTTACCATTCTAGACTGCCCATCTGCTTCTCGATTATCAGAGGATTTTATATATGAAGCAAAAATAAAGATGCGTCTTTCTTCGCACCATTGCCATAGCCTTCTAGATATTTCATTCAATTTAGCATAACGAACACTACCCATGTGATTGTTGCAGTTTTGTTGTCAATTCTGCATAGAATTGAACAGTCGGAAATATTAGATGCAAAACATTTCAGGCCAAAAAATGCTGCGAGTAGTTCAAGGTGATTAATGTGAAATTTTCTCTCCTCATCTGACCAGAAACCATGGGTTCTTTGATCCCTGCAGAAGATGCCCCACCCTGCTCGAGAGGCATCTGAAAATATCTCCAGTACATAAGAATGAGGCTTAAGTGACATTTTACTACGAAAATGCAAAAGCCACCAAGAAAAATCCTCAGATAATTTAGAAGGGAATACTCGCATTATAGAATTGAAATTGCCACCGCGTTTTGCTAATGCTTTAAACTTTACCCGTTCAAAAAGTTTTGTATAAACCCAACCATAAGGTATGGCTGGACAGCAGGAAGTAATGGAGCCAATAAAAGAAGGAAATTCTCTTATTTTGAAAATAGTTTTTTGTTGGAATGTTTTTGTTAATTTAATTAATCTGGAAATCTTCATCTGGAAGAGAGACTGTAAATTCTCTGGAATCCTATTTATTACCCAAATATACACAACTCTGTCTTGGAACTTAACAGCTTTTCTTAAAATTAATAACAAATCCTAATTTATTAAGGATATTCTACGTCACTAACACATTATTTCGACAATCTGCGAAGGTGTCCCCAAGAAGTAAAAAATCATCCAAATATAAATTCGAGACTAGTCCCCTGCTTCTTAGAAAGGATAAAACTGGTTTCATAATTTTGGTAAAAATTCTAGGTGCACAGTTTAGGCCAAAGGGTAAACAGTTAAATTGATACAAAAAACCTTTAAAGTAAAATCTTAACTATTTTCTGTATGTTCTGTTAATGGATACTAGAAAATATGCATCCTTTAAATCTAAGGAAGCCATAAAGCAATCCTTTTTAATAAGTTTGGTAACCGTTTTATAGTCTTCCAATTTAAAATGTTTATTTGCAACATATTTATTTAAAGTTTTAAGATTTAATATTAACCTAGACGAACCGTCACTTTTAGGTGTCAAGAAAATACTGGAAATGAATTGTTCTTTACATTTTCGAGTCTTTGAAATAGCACCTTTCTCCATTAGATCGTATAAACAATCTTCTAGCTGCCTCTCTTTCCTCGGTGACCAATTCTTTAAGATTAAGATTAAGATTAAGATTATTTATTTACACATAACAACAATTAATTTAAAATACATAGAAGACAAAACAAACGACGTTATGCGAAATAAATACATACACTTGCGAAGCCTATAAGGCTTGTTTGCAAGGATAAAATAATGACAATATAAAACTTATACTAGGTGACAAAATAAAAAATAACAAGTAATAGATAGTTAATTAAAAATGTATACTATAATTAAAGATTAATAAAATAGAAATAGAAATTGATAGAAACATTCAGTAATTATGTTCGATAAGTTTGTGAATAGCGTGTCTACTTGTTTCGGTTATATAATCATTCAGTTTTAAATTCAGTACCTTTATAGAAGATTCACATTTAATTTGTTGAGGTATAGCATTGTATAGCTTAGGTCCAAGGAACAAAAAGCTTCTTTGTCCAGCTGTTTTTTTCATTGCTGGATTCAGGTAAGTATGTTTGTTTCTTGTCGTATAATTGTGAGTTTTTATTTGCAGATTTGATTTATGTCTATGTTGTTTTAATACCGCTTTTTTAAAATATAATTGTCTTACGTCTAATATTTTCGTTTCAGCATATAGTAGTTCACTGCTATATCTTCTCGTTTTTCCAAGGATGATTTTGAGGAATCTTTTTTTTTTTTTTGCTTTGATAAGGTTACTTACAAAAAGGTATTTTAAAACCTTTAATGTAGGACAATATACACCTATCACTCGAAATATGTTCCCATTGTCTAGAGAATAACCTTAATCTGCCTGCCATTTTACTCACCTCGGGGTCTAAGTTCGCGGATTCCTCCTACTGAATTTCGATAGTTGGCCCCTTCTGTCAGATTGTTGACGTTGATGGTCCTGCTGTTGCTGCCATGTTCTGTTGCGTTGATTCTGGGACTGGTGAACTGAAGGTCTGCCCTGACGAGTCCCAAACGAAGTTCTGGACAGACGTTTGGAGTTTAAATTTTTAAATACTTTAGTTGAATTGGGTTTTACGGGTTTTAGTTCCTGACCGGACTTCTGCATATTTTTGGAGGCCTTGATTTTTTCTTCAAGGTCATCACCAAAAAGCGAATTTGTAACGATCGTCTTTTCTAAGGTATCCTTAAGATCCCTGTTAAGGACCATCGTAGCCAGTTCTCTGCGAGAGTTAGATTCACAGCGAGAAAGGTCAACTAACAAACGTCCAGAATCACTTAACCTTTTTATGGCGACTTTATTAACCCCTCCTTCATTTTGTTTCAACAAATCTGTAAGGACCACTGCAGCCCCTACCTGGGTTTGTAAAAGAGCTAGACGTAAGTCTCTTCGAACAGCAGAGTCCGAGAATGCCGCCCTTACGACCTCATTGAGCTTAGGTGAACTCAGTAGTTGACAATTGGCAGGAATAGGATATTCTAATATTGAAGAATTTCTTTCTTCTTGAGTTATACCTCGTTCTAGGATCGCCGACCACCTCTCCGCTAAATCTTGTAGAATTTCCGGTCCCTTTGTAATAGTTGTGGGGTTGTTGTTATTAAACACTTAGTAAAAGTCACTTATATCTTTATTAAACAACTCAATAATTCTAAGTACAAATTACGTTGATCTATCGGTATCGAGCTGACCTCCTTGAAGTCTATTGTATTAATCTAATTATAAATATATTTTTCCCCGTCTCATCAAAATGTCCAAAACTATGTTTTATTTTTATTTAAGCTTACTAATACTTTTATATCATTGCTGATAGACATATTTATAAAAGTATTAATTAAGCTATTTCGTCAATGACCTAATACATTATACGAGGGGCATTACATCCCCCCCTAGGGAGAATGGTTTCGGGGTTGGCCAGCCCTTGAACCATTTATCTAAGGGAATTTTCAAACACGTAGTAGTTTGGCTTTGATGGATGGTTACTTCCTGTTACCACAATAGTAATAATAAAATAATGATAATAAGCAAATTAATAATAATAATAATATTAATAAGAAAAATAATAATAATAATAATATGAATTGTACCTGTGGGGCGCCTCCACTAGGTACTTATTTTAATAGTGAGGGTTAGCCATTAGCCCCCCCCCTTTTGCAGCAAAACCATATATACAGAGAAAAAAAAAATACAAGATAACATACATTGGAGCTGAAAGGAAGAAGAAATATAAATATACACATATAGGAAAAATGTTCCTGGTTTATTGTCAAAGTCACTGTTCTGGATTATATATATCCAGCCGATTCTTATGTACTGTGGTATGTTTTCCATTTCCTAACGCTACTGTGCAGTTTGGGTCTGCGAAGTCTACCACTACATGCGGGCCAACTGTATTTCTCACTAAATTTAGTTCCGTTCTCTTTTTTCAGAAGAACAAGATCTCCTTTATCCAATGTTAAATACTTGGCTGTTTTATCCCACGTTTTTTTTCGGTCTACTTTAATTTTACCTAAAATTTCTCTAGCTCTCTTATGAGTTACTTGTAATCTATATCGAATTTCCTGCTCATAAGCATCAATGTTGTATATCGGTTCTATTGTATTCCCTTGTAGTTCATTTGGTAGTGTTGCAATTCTACCGTATATTAACTCAAAGGGAGTATAGTTATGATAAGTGCTGGGAGTGGTGTTGTAGCAAAAGGCGTAATATTGACACCACGTATCCCAGTCTGTATGAGTTTCATTTATATAGCTCCGAACATATTCATTGTACACTCTATGATTTCTTTCACAGCCACCTATAGTTTGACTGTGATAAGCCGTAGAAATACTGCGTTTAATTGATAGTAATTTTGGAATATTATTTAAGACTTCATTTTTATATTCTAGTCCCATGTCTGTTCTTATTTCTTTCATGAGTCCATATATCAAATTGAATTTTCCAAAAATGGCTCTGGCAACTGTTACGGCCTCTTTATTTGGTATAGGTATTACTACGTATTTTGAGAGTTCACATTGAATAGTTACCGCGTATAAGTTTCCCGAATTTGATTTAGTGAATGGACCAATAGTATCGATACATACAATATCAAATGCTTGTTGAGGAGTATTAGTTATTACTAGCGGTTCCACATGCTTTATCTTTGCCTTATTTATTTGACATTTATGACAAGTTTTTATGAATTCGGCTACTTCCTTTGACATGTTTGCCCATGTATAACTAGATTTTAATTTTTTTATTAACCTTTTTTGTCCACAGTGCCCTCCTAAGAGTGGATCATTGTGGTATCTCTTGATTAAATCAAGTTTTTCATCTGTGTTTGTAATTCGTATTGGTGCGTCACATAACGCAATTGACAGGTGTTTCAAAACTTTATTACCTGTACTTTTGAATTCTTGTTCAGTGCATTTTTTGAATATAAAATCATTTGTAAATAGTTTAACTTTCCTAACATTATTTACAACTGCCGACCTATCTAGTCGGTACAACGCTTGGCCTAGGTCAAGGTTGTTTCCTACAGTTTGCAATATTTGTTCCTTCATCAGCAATTTACCCTTATGTTTCACAGTCATTTGTAATGATGTGGAATTCCATTGTGTAAATTGTAGATTAGGCAATTTTAGCACTTCGACATTATTATTTATTTTAATAACTTTTAAATTAGTTGATTCTGCTTTTTGCGTTTTTATACTTTCTTTGTCAGTTATTTTTGACCATTGACCTTGTTAATGCTAGTATTTGTGAATTTTCTACTTGCATTTGTTTTAAGTCTGATATAGTTATTCTGGAAAGAGCATCAGATACATTACACGTACCCTTAATGTATTCTATTTCAAAATCATACTCTTCCAGGTCTAATCTAATTCGTGTTAGTTTAGAAGAAGGATCTTTCATTGCGAATAAATGTTGTAATGGTTTGTGATCAGTTTTCACTAAGAATTTAGGTGCTCCGTATAAATAGCACTTAAAATAATTTATTCCCCAATGAATGGCGGTTAACTCTTTTAATATGATTGGTTTATTAAGCTCACTTTTATTGAAACTTTTTGACGCAAATGCTATAGGTAAATCTGTCCCGTTGTGATTTTGACATAATATTGCGGAGGCTGCAAAATTGGATGCATCCGTTATTAAAACAAATTGTTTGGCAAAATCAGGATATTGCAGGATTGGCGGTTTAATGAGTGACTGTTTCAACTTATTAAAAGCAATACCGCAATCTTCTGTCCATTGAAATTTTACGTTTTTACGTGTTAGTTTATTTAATGGTAAACAAATCTCCGCGAATTTCGGGACAAACCTTCTATAGTAGTTGCAAAATGCTACAAATATTTTCACTTCTTCCGCACTAACTGGTGTAGGGTATTTTTCTACTACTACGAATTTTGATTCATCAGGCTCAACTCCTTTGTCCGAGATTTTATGACCCAAGTAAGTAACTTCCTTACGGAAAAATTTGCATTTTTGTGGATTTAATTTTAAATTATGACTTCTACATGTTTCAAACACTTTTCTCAAATTTTCAAAATGGTGTTTTTCAGAACAACCTATTACTATTAGGTCGTCCATATATAAAAACGCCTTTTCTGGAGTTAGTCCAGCAAACGCAATTGTCATCATTCTTTGAAAACTGTTGGGACTTACATTTAGCCCGAAGGGTAGCCTTGTAAACCTAAATGCTCCCTTGTCTGTACTGAATGATGTGTAATCTCTGGATGTTTTATCCAGAGGGATTTGATGAAATCCCGATATTAAATCAACCACCGAAAACCACTTTGCTCTACCTAATTGATCCAAAATGTTATCGATTCTAGGTAAAGGAAATTTATCAGGTATCAACTTCTTATTCAATTGTCTGAAATCTATGCACATACTCCATGCTTTGCTCCCATTTTGAGATTTTTTAGGTACTAATAGTACAGGACTATTGTACACAGATCGCGACGGCTCGACTATGTGCGACGTGCTCTAATAGTTTGTCAACCTGACTATTGATTTCTGACACATGTGCGTGAGGTGTGCGATAGTTTTTTATATATACCGGAGTGTGGTCGTTGACTCTCAATTTTTGTGAATAAAAATTATTTGACGTTATTTGATCGTTTTTTAAAGCAAATACATCAGAAAATTCACTACATAATTTGTTTAACTCATCTTCAATATAATGTGGCATATCTTGATTCTTGATCTATTGCCTCTAATAATTCTTTTTTTCTTACTTCCGACTTCCCGGTCATCGTGTATACATTGAAATTGCTAATACTGATACTGAATATATTAGTAGTAGATACATTTACGCTTTCCTCTGTTGTATTCAATATCCTAACATATGGACTATTTCTAGAAACTATTCCTCTGGCTATGAATATGCCCTGTTGTAATTCTTGCTGTTCTACCACAGCATCCTCTTTCAAATCTTTGAAGTGATCTACAACTCTCATTACCTCACATCTGGGAGGTATTGAGAGAGTATTGTCTATGGGGCTGTTAAAAATTGGTACCGAAAAATAGTTATTGAAATTATTTATTGTCATTAACCAACGTGAGTAATCTAGATTGCATTTAAATTTTGAAATAAAATCTCTGCCTAAAATTGCATCAGCCGGGATTGAAAAGGTTTTTGACACTACATGAAATCTATGCGACACTTCATTATTTTTTTGAAATAATGTGGCATTGATCGTACCCATGGACTTTGTAATTCCAGCTGTTACACCTTTTATATTAATAGTGAGATTATTGTTTATTAACTGAGGGTTATTGACACTAGTTTCTTTGAAAATTGAAATATCTGCGCCAGTATCCACTATGAATGTGCACAGTTTGTCCGATATGTTAGTATATAATTTTACAAAGTTGGAAAGCGTCAAGTCAATGTGGAATATATTTTTCGTTACGTTTAATGGTCCCCCTGTTGTAACTGGGGGTCCGGAAAGTTTCCCGACTCCTCAGCTGCCTCAATGCATCTAACATTCTGAGCATTGTTGTTGTTCCTATGATTGGTTCTCCAGCTGCTACCCCTTGCATTGTAACCCCTGTATTGATTATCTCTAAAGTTATTATTCCTCCTAATGTAATTATTTGACCGGCTGTCTACATTAAATCTTCCATTATGATTCCTGGCCTGATTGTACCTTGACCCAACATTGCTACTAATTCTGCGCCCATTTACCCTATTGCTCTCATAACTAAGGACTGTAGTTAGCTGATCAGAACGTGTATCCACCTCTACGAATTTTTTAAGGGCCTCTTCTGCCGTGGAAAAGTTACCTGCCTCTAAAATCCACCTAGTTTTCTCCTGATTGGCATTTTTGCTTAACGCCGTGACTACCGCTTCCTTGGTGTACTTTTCTGCCAGCAATCTCGGCATTCCTGCCGAGATGTACGAGTTCCTAAGAGATTCGACCAGCTTCTCCACCTCTGCTGTGTACTTCACAGCGTCTTTGTTTTATTGCCTCAGATTATTTAATTTTGCTGCCAACAATCCTGAATTTTCACCTTTCACCCTACTCTTAAGAGCGGTTATTATTCCCTCTAAAGTACTTTCATCAGCTATCACTGCTCTGACCTTGCCTGCCAACCTAGTCTTTACAAAAGCTACTGCTGTGACTGATAACTCTTCAGTAACATTAGTCTTTAACAATTCCAATGCATCCAGAAACCCAAATAAATTTTCGAAGGAACCATCGAATTGTTGGGGTATGAGTTTACATGCTAAATTAATAAAATCTACTTGTGACAAATGCATTATGTCTAAGGTTTCGCTCTCTTCGCTCTCTATATCCTCCCCAAATTTATTTGTGTCAATTAATTGAACACATGGAATAGGTATTTTATACTTCAACTTTAGCACCTGGAAGGACCTAACTACCCTGTCCCTGACTAATAAAAATTTCGAATTGCACTTTGCTTTGTAATTATTATCAAGTTCATCCCATGAAAGAGCTATGTTACGAGTAAATTCATTAAATAACGAAATCAGATTATTTTTAATTTCTTCCCTGACTGACTCGCTTTTTGGTACTGTTGTTTTCAAAACCCGTTTGGATTGATTCTTTATTTCCTCTGTTAATTTATCTAACACTGTATCTAATTTTCCTGGAACAACAGACATCTAGTCTAGTTAGTGTAAAATGAGCAGCAATTTTCGAGTATAATATCACATTTAAACTCTCGTGATACATTCGCAATTAATAATAATAAGAAATATAATAATAATAATAATAAAAGATATAGGCACAGCAATCAGTAATCATAAGAATCGGTAGGAATTATATATAATCTTACCACTTGTTACACTACACTGGTTCTGGACTGCGTCAAGTTCCTTCTGATGGTCCTCTTCATGTTGCGCCTGTACATCGCCCAGATGGAAATCATCAGTTTCACCACTACTGCTGCTGTTAGTACATACATCAAAACACGAGCTTCTCCAGATACTTGGATTTGGCTTTCTTGTACTATGAAGTTGGAATTCACTACGCCATTCTCCTGTACATCTTCATGCGTGGAATAGGATTTCCCCATGATAATTGCTCACCATACACTAGTCTAGCTCAAAATGGCAGGATCGCCATGTAATAGTTGTGGGGTTGTTGTTATTAAACACTTAGTAAAAGTCACTTATATCTTTATTAAACAACTCAATAATTCTAAGTACAAATTACGTTGATCTATCGGTATCGAACTGACCTCCTTGAAGTCTATTGTATTAATCTAATTATAAATATATTTTTCCCCGTCTCATCAAAATGTCCAAAACTATGTTTTATTTTTATTTAAGCTTACTAATACTTTTATATCATTGCTGATAGACATATTTATAAAAGTATTAATTAAGCTATTTCGTCAATGACCTAATACATTATACGAGGGGCATTACACCTTGATTTCAGGCTGTGCAAGATTGGGACCCAATAAGGATAAAACATCCTCAGTCAATCCCTGAGATGAGGAGGGAAGGTCGTAGGTATTGTTACTCGAACCGGTCGAATCCTCGTCTGAAGAAATGATGCGACGATATTTACTAGTCCTTTCTGGTGAAAAACTTCTGGGGGAGTCAGAGGAAGTGCTAGAAGAAGAGCTACTGCGTTCACGACGCTTCTTGTTCGGTTTTCGGTACTCCCGGCACCTCTTTTTTGCACGCTCACGGCGTGGCTGTTCAAATCAAGTTCACGACATGATTTGTTAATTTTTCCCAGTCTGTCCTCTAATTTTTTAATCTCGGCCGATCTGTTTCTATCACTAATCTTCGGCATATTAAACTAACGAACCACAAAAATAACAAAACTACTGATAATGATACACGCTTTTTTACTTTTCCTATAAGTAAACAATTACTCACGAAATCCGACTGAATTCTAAAGATAAGAATCAGGCCGTACCGTCTTGTGTGGTCAACACACTGCGAAAGAATGATTCTAGAGGACAAATCCGACACCCGATAGCGACCGGTAATTAAATTTTAAACATAGTGTGTGGTTAACGCAGGGCTGAAGGTACTACAATTGCTATTCTATTTACGAGTCGAGGCATGAAATATAATTGTGATATTAAACTGATAAAACCAAATATTATTTTTTTCATTTACAATGACCGCTTCTACCTATAGGGTAATTAGCGGCGGAATTTACAAATACATACAAATTACTTCAACAAAAAGTTTGTTACAGTTTGTGAAAAATATTTATGAGTTTCTGGAAGGAAATAATGTTTTGAGGGTCGGTGTTTTCTCCAGTTGTATTGTAAAGGGTTCTTCCTATTTTGGAAGCTCTCCTTTCAGTTTCATATGATGGACACTCTAATAAAATATGAGACACAATTATAGTTTTATCACGTAGGGCACATAGAGGAATAGGCTCCCGAGATAGTTGATGTTCGTGTGGTGTCCGAGGCGGAGTCGTGTGACGATGAACTGGTGCTGCCGTTTATTTGTGTTTTTCCTATGTTAGGTTTTACTTGTTAGAGTGGAGATGTTTCATGTCTCTATTCAGCGAAAATAGGGTTTTAAATCTTATGCATTCGAGTGGTATGTGGGCGTGTTTGGTTGGAGATGGGGCCCATGGGATAGTAATCTCTTTGTTAAGATGGAATTCACGCAATAAGAAAGTGTGCCCAGTTCAATATTGACAAAGGATATAGAAGGTAAAGGATTATCATAATGTCTGATAGTCAAGCAGCCATTAAAGCGCTGAGTTCTTGTGTAGTCAGTTCCAAAATGGTGTGGGAATGCCTAGGCAAACTTAATGAACTAGGCGAGAACAATATAGTCACCTTACTGTGGATTCCAGGACACACTGGAATAGAAGGAAACGAAATAGCAGATGAACTAGCAAAGATGGGGACTGAACCCTTTTGCGGAATCAGCTCCAATGTAATATTGGAAGAAATAGGTAAAGCCGAAGAAAAGAGAAGATCTGACAATTGGAAAGATCTAGTAGGGCTTAGGCAATCTAAGATTATTCAGGGTGACTACAACCTGTTGAGATCAAATGAATGCAAAGTCAAAGCAAAACTGCACTAAGAGCTTTAACAGGAATCCTAACGGGACATTGTCGCCTGAATTGTCACCTTAAAAAGCTCAAAATAGTGGAGGAAGAAGATTGTAGATTTTGTGGAATGGAAGAAGAAACCTCCATCCACATACTTGCCAACTGCACAGCAATTCAGAATCATAGGGCACAGTACCTGGGAGACTACTGGATAGAAGAGGGACAGCTACCTAAGTTGAGGCCTGCAGATATCCCAAAATTCTTCCGGGAAATAGGACTAAAGGAGCTACCAGTCTCTGAGACTCTCCTCAGAAACTAAGTAGAAGTAAGGGGGCACAATAGATCTCTCAGGTCTCAGTGAATGTTACCCCAAAATACATACATACATAAGATGACTAAAGTTGTGTAGTTTTTGTTTGATGTGAAAAGCAATTGGATTTTTCGAGTATATCTTGATAAGTAAGGCTACAGCGTCTTTGTCCTTGCGGATGTTACGTATAAGTTTTGGTGCCTGTAGAATCACGTTTCACTTTTTTTATTCCACTGACTGCGACTACTTCCATCGTTTAAGACGCGTCATTATATATCTCAGTGTAACCTTGGAATTTTTGAATAGATTGTGAGAAGGGTTTTGAGAATATATTGGGATCTGGTATCCTTTTTACTGTATTGTGATGTGTTCACAAATGGAGGACTGAGCAGCTAGGGAGGAGTTAGTTGTAAAATTGAAGACCAGTTAATTACAGAATGGAAAATGTCATCGCCACTATATTGAAAATATTGGTATATTATTTCATAGATTGTGGGACTGCGTTGTAAGTGGAAAAACGGAATTTTTCCTCTAGAGGTGTGGGAAATTTATTTATTTATCTATTTACAATATCCTACGGGATATACCCAATTTACAGAATAAGGTTAGTAGTAGTTAGATAAATAACATACGATAATTTACAAGAAACTATCACAATATATAAGAAAACATTACAATTATGTATGCTCTAACTAGACATATATCATAAATTGAACTAGCATGGGAGAGTTGCGATTGGCTAGTACTCTAGATGTATATGAAAGGTAAGATCGTCTGTATTTAAATGGAGTTTCTCCTGCTTCATACTTCATACTATTTGTATAGTATGCCGCTAATATTAATCGTAATGAATTATTGTGTCAAGTACCTATCTGATGGTCTTAAGACATTTGATATAGCTGAAGAGTAAGCTACACATCCGTAATCTATTTTGTTCTAATAAGTATTCTATATATGATATCAGTAGCAATAGTTTTCCTTCGGCTCCTCAGTATTTATTTAAGATATATCCCAGCTAGTTAACTGCAGGTTGACAAGAAAGGATCACTTTTCTAATATGATTTTTTCAATTTAGATGCTGGTCGTATATCAAACCAAGTAATTTTATTTCTTCAGCATTCATCAAATTTTTGTTACGAGTTTTAGTGGTGGTTTTTGCTTTGTTTTACCTCTTGAGATTATTATGCATTTGGTTTTCTAATTACTAAAGGTCATTTTTTACCATAGTTGTAGTTGAAGAACTTTTGTTTGTAGCAAAGAAGCTGAACTACTCAAGTTCTTTCCTTACATTAATAAAATTAAATCATCTTCATATAGTAGACCTTGGGTAAATGTAATATTTTGTATAATGTCGTTAATTGCAATATCATTCACTGATCTTTGTCAAAGGCCGAGAAGAGGATGTACATTTTTTCATATAGATTATTCAGTTTTTACATAGGTACATTGGTTAGCGTTAAAATTCGTTATGAAAATTCGTAAATTAACAGGAGCAAAAACGGACCAAAAATAGAATTATATATTTGTATTCCAGTAGATTTGTGTAGACTTATTGTTAAATAATTATTTTTGTTATCTCGATGACAGAAATACTAAGTACCTACTTAGTGTAATTTAAAAAGTGCTAGTTGGTATTTTTTTTTTTTTTTTTTTATTTACAAATCCGCATCAACCTCAAGGGTTATTAGCGGTCTGTAGCTATCTGTATATTATGGTGCCTGTTACATAAGCTAATATACGTGTTTAACATTATGGTTACATAGATATGTGTTTTGCTTAAGTACATTTTTACATTTTATGGTATAAATTTGAAATTTGCAGATATTTAATAAGATTCTTCACGTTGCTACTGCTGTTTAAAGTATTTTCCAGGGAGTCGCTTATGTTGCATGCAAGTCTGTTGATATGATATAGCGGACACTCAACTAAAAAATGTTTCACTGTTAACCACTGCTCACAAATAACACATTCTGGTCTTGGTGCTCGGGTAAGTAAGTATTCATGAGTAGCTCGAGTATGACCTAGACGTAACCTTGTGATGATGATTTGATGCCTTCTATTTTCGGTAAAAGTAAGCCACGGTGTTATGTAGGGTTTGATTTCTCTAAGTTTTGTGTGTGAGCTCCTCCATGTGTCATTCCATTTTTGTTTTGCTTTATTGCTAATAAATAGTCTTAAGTCGGTGTATAGGGGCTTAATAATTGGTGTGGTATTAAGTTGTGCTGCTTTTTTAGCGGATTGATCAGCTAACTCGTTGCCTTTTATGCCTACGTGTGCAGGGATCCACAGGAAATGTATGTTTTTGCCAATCGAATTAAGATGATGAAGTTCTTGTTTGATCATCTGTACGAGAAAGTTTTTCGAATAGGTGCTTCCCAATAATTTCAAGGAGTTTAAAGAGTCTGTGATTATAACCGTCTTTTCGTAGTTCGATGTTGTTATGTACTTTACTGCTTCTAATATTGCATGAAGTTCTCCTGTTAGAATTGTTGCATATTCCGGAAGTTTAAATTGTACATTGTTTGTAGGTGTTACAATAGCTGCGCCTACTCCGCCATTTTGTTTGGATGCGTCCGTGTATATTTCAGTGTAATTGGGATATTTTATTTGGATGGTCTCGATAAAATGTTGGATGAAGGTTTGTGTACTTGTGCCTTGTTTGGAAAAACATGAAAGATGAGTGTTTATATGTGGTGGCTTAATTTGCCAGGGTGGAGTAAAGTTATGAGCTTCCATTTTTAGAGAAGAAATGCTGGATATATTGAGACTGTTTTTATAATGCTGGATTCTTACGTAAAATGGTTCTGTTTGAATATTAGGTGAGACTGGATTTACATTTTTATCAAATGTGTGATGGTAGGTTAAAATATGAGGATTAGCTGTTATTTTTGAGGCATATGAGAGACTTAGGATTTGTCTTCTGAGTTCTAGTGGGGCTTCTCCGGCTTCACAGTATAGGCTGTCTACTGGAGTGGTTCTGTAGGCTCCTAGGATAATGCGTAGTGCTGTATTGTGTAATACGTCTAATTGTTTGAGTATGGTAGCTTTTGCGGATGCATAAGCAATACAGCCGTAATCAATTTTTGATCTCACGAGTGTTCGATAGATGTTTAAAAGTATTCTGCCTTCGGCTCCCCAGTGTTTGTTTGATAAACATTTCAATAAATTGAGTCCCCTTTGACAGTCTTTAATTAATTGTGTTATATGGGCTTTCCAGTTTAGTTTCTCGTCGAATATAAGTCCCAGGTATTTTATCTCATTGTTGTACTTGAGAGTAGTATTGTAGATTTCCATATGAGGTTTGTGGTTAATTGGTTGCTTTGAGAATATTATGCACCGTGACTTGCTGGGCGAGAAATGAAAACCTGTCGCTCTTGACCATTTTTCCATCGTTATGAGTTGCTTTTGTAATATTGTTGCACATACAGATAGTGTCTTGTTTTTTACAAAAATGATCACGTCATCCGCATACATTCGAATCTGTATTGGTTTTTCTATATTCATAGTTAAATCGTTCATCGCCAGGAGAAATAAAGTTGGACTAATAATTGATCCTTGGGGTGTTCCATTTTCTTGTTTTTGGATAGAAGAAGTTGTCCCATTGACTCTAACCTCAAATGTTCTGTCACTTAAAAAGTTTTGTACGAAAGCTAGAATATTGCCTTGATATCCTAAGTTACTTAGCTTTGTTAGTATGTTGTGTTTCCAAACTGTTTCGAATGCTTTATTTACATCCAAATAAATGGCCATGCAGTGTTCTTTATTTAAAAATGCTTCTTTAATATGAGTTTCTAGATCAATTATGTTGTCTAATGTAGATCTGTTTGATCTGAATCCTGATTGCTCAGGGGTTAGATGTCCTTTGTTTTCTAGGTCCCAAAGAAGTCTTTTATTTATTATTTTTTCGAGCAGTTTGCATAGGGCGCTGGTTAAAGATATAGGTCTATAAGAATCTGCTAGAAGGGGCGTTTTAGAAGGTTTTAAGATGGGGATTGTGATTGCCTTTCTCCATGTGTTAGGATATGAATGTTGGCTCCAGACTCTGTTGTATATTTGCAAGAGGTGATGTTTTGCAGATGAAGGCAGGTTTTTTAAAAATATGGGAGGGATATCATCAGGTCCAGGAGATGTATTCTTGAGTTCATGGAGTGCGTCGTTGAATTCATGTAGGCTGATAGGCGTGTTAATAGGGTCTGTGTTTTCATGTATAATAATTGTGTTTTTTTCTTGCTCCTGCTTGAATTCTAAGAAGCCTGGGTTGTAGTTATCATTTTTAGAATGGGAACAATAAGTTTTTGCGAGTTCTTCGGCTATCTCGTTGTTATCTGTTATCACACTTAAATCATTTTTTGTAGAGCTGCAATTTCCATATGTGAGTTTTTACCTGCTATGCTCTTTATTTTTTTTCCAAACATTTGTTATTGGTGTTGAACTATTGATTTCCTCAACATATTGATGCCAAGATTTTCTTTTATTATTTTTGATTGTTCGTCTAGCAAACGCTCGCTTCTTTTTGTATTCTATACAGTTTTCAGGGGTCTTATATCTTTTATATTTATTCAATGATTGTTTACTTGCTTTTACTGCTGACTCACATTCATCGTTCCACCATGGTACTGCATTGTACTTTTTTATATGCGTTGTCTTACCGATAGCGTGATGTGCTGCATCTATTATTATTTTGTTAAAGCCATCTACTGTGGCCGTAATATCGTCTTGCAGTTTTGCCCGGTGGATATTGTCATCAATGTGTTGTGAAAAATCAGTCCAATTCGCTTTATTTAGTCTCCAACGTTGTAAGGGTATCGTATCGTGAGAGCATTTTGTGGTGTTGGTAATTAATATTGGGAAGTGATCGCTGTCATATAATTCTTTTTTAGTTTGCCAAGAGAGTTGGGGTAGAAGATTAGGTGTACATAGGCTGAGATCTATTGCTGAAGAAGTGCACGCTGTTATGTTGAATCTGGTGCCACTGCCGTCATTCAATATAGCTAAGTTAGCGCAGTTGAATACCTCATATAGTTGCTTTCCTCTTAAATCGTTTGACCTGGATCCCCAAGCTATGTTGTGCCCGTTGAAATCGCCTATAATTAGCCTGGGAGAGGGTATTTGTTTGAATAACGCATTCAGTTCCTTGGGATCTGCATGTATGTTAGGCGGGAGATATAAGTTGCATATATTTATTTCAATTGGAGCTTTAATTTTAATGGCTATCGCTTCAATGTTGGTGGTGATGTTTATTTCTTCCGCTACTATTATTGATTTCGTGAATATAGCTACACCTCCACTGGCCGTTGCACTATTTCGATTTTTGAAGAATCCATTGTAATGTTTTGGGGTATGTGTTTTGTGTTCATGGAAGTGTGTTTCCTGTAAGCATAATATGTCTGGAAGATGTTCTGATATGAGCTTTTGTAGCATTCCTAAATGGAGATAGTATCCATTCAGGTTCCATTGTAGTATGCTATTGAATTCTATTATTTAAATTGATGTTTTGACGTGATTAACGGGATTGTATGGAGGATTCGCTGCCGGTATCATCTGTTTGCTTTTCCAGCTTTTTCCTCAATTTGGTAAATCGGGTTTTTAGAGTCTTTTCCTTTAACAGAGGATAAAGTGTAAGTAACATTTCAATAAGTCCTTTTATATCTGATGTATAGTATTTTGCAACAGTATATGCATTCTGAGCTCCGTGTGTGTGCTCGAGCAGCCTTTTAAATTCATCATAGTTCAGAGGATAAGGGGGTGTTTGATTTTCAATTATTGGTTTTAAATGGCTGGTTGCTTCCTCTGGTATGGAGTAGGCAGGAGTGGTGCTGATTAAGGAGTGTTTCTTCTTTTTTGGTTTCTCTAAGGTTGAGAAAGCTGGTTCCGTTATACTGGACGCTTCCGGAGAGGACTCAGATGATAGGAATCGTTTATTTGTAGAATTGGGCTTAGTTGTTGTGGTTTTTTGTGATATTTTGCTTACTTCGGCTGTGGTGTTTATTGCCAGACTTGATTGGATAGAGAATATATCTGTAGGAGTTGGTTGAGAAAAAGTTGTTGTTGATTTTGTTTGCTCAGGTGATGTTTGGGGAGGTTCATGATTTATTGTGTTTGTTTGGACAGGAGACTTTGGGTTTTGTAAGGTAGGACAATTGGCAACCACGTGACCAGAGAGTTTGCAATTAAAACATTTCTGGCTATCTAAGGAGAGATAAATACGATAAGAGAGGTTATCGTGGGTAATTTCCAGAGATTCGGCTAAAGTAAGAGATTCTAGTGGGGTGATGTAAACTTGGCGTCTGAAACTCATTATATGGCTGTATGCGGGATCTGTTGCACCTATTCGTAGGAATGTGATTGGAGATAATAATTTTAGACCTAATCCTTCTAACATAGTTTTTAGTGTGTCGTGTGGTATTGTCGGACTAACGTTAGAAATGACTAGTCTGTCTGAAGGGGTTACTAAATGACGCGCTTTTAATTTTTGTCCCAGAACTTCGATTTCTCCTCCATTTTCTATAAATTGATCAACTGCAGCCTTAGTCGATAAGTAAATACACACTCTATTGTTAGATATTCTTGAGCAGAAGATGATGTTGCGTGGTTGAACTATTGGGCCTAAACTCAGAAGATAATCTTGAATTTTTGCATCATTGATTGCGCTAAAGATGATTCCCTGATCTTTTGCAGGATATGTTGGTTGAGTTGGTTGCTTGAGCATTTGAGAATAAGATTGTGTTGAAGTAGTTATTGGTGCATTAGGTGATGTAGGGTTTCCATTCATGTTGTTATTATCCATATTTTGTTTTAAGTGGTTTTCGGAACATTCTTCCTGAATACGGCACTGGCAGTTGATTCAAATCAATTAGCAGATTGTTTTTGCTGCTTGAAACTTACTTGACAAATAAAAATTTGTTGTTCTTATCAGTATTTATGGTATTGAATAAATGATATTATTCAAACCACTGTAGGTTATGTGTTGTACTCACTCGATTATGATGTCGTGAATCGGTGTTAATACTATCACTAACTTTACACTGGATTGTTTTGCTTAATAACTGGTTATTTTGTTAAATTCGCGCACTCGATTCAAAAGCTGTTTATTGCTTCGTGAACAGAGAGGTACTCAAGTTGGTATTTTTACTTAGAATCGTTATGAAAAACTGGTAACTGATTTTTAAAATGAAAATCATACATTCGCAAATAAAATGTTGCTTTGATTGTTCCATGTTGATAGAGGTACAATTATTTACAGCTACATGGAGAAATTTTTTTCTCTTTCCATATATTTAGTAAATTCAATGAGCAAATAACTTATTGACAATGTTTATGTATGCTTCCGGTTTCCATGTTCATTTTTATGAAATAGTTTATGCAAAAGTGTTGATAATTAATCAATCGCATTATGCGGCAAATTGTAATCGAAATTGAATTTTACCGACATAAGATAAAAATTTGGAAACAAAAAAATTTCTCTTATTATATAACAGTATAATTTTCACTGTTGTAAAGTTAGTTCAAGTGACAATCAGTAAATTTAAAATAAAATCGGATGCAGACTTACGACCATACCGAGGCCAACAGAAAATTAATCTTGTAAAAATCTTTAAAACATTTGAGGACAACAAGTCTCTTGCTTATGTTAGTGAAAAAATAATAACGAATTTTAGTTGAAAATGGTTAGTATCAAGGCCGCAGACAGTTGAACGTGTAATATAAAACTAGATATTTTTAGCAGATTTATTTTTTTATTATTTACCAATCTAAATATTGAGTGCCAGCTCTTTTATTTCACTTATCTCCCCTATCCCTCAATTTTTGATGGAAATTCGCTGAAACTAGAGCCAAAAAGACAATAGAAGTCAAAATAATAGTATAAAACTATTAAAACGCTTTACAAATTAGAAAATTACTTTCCAAAGGATAGACCGTTCACTAGGAAGCAGCATCTACTTCTCGGGCTATATGCCCCGAAGACAATGAATTACACTTCCAAGTTAAACAGGGCTGGTATATATGAAAATATCGAACCAACCATTCTGGTTTATGATTAGAAGGATTAATATCACTTGCAGACCGGTTTCGGCGTATTTGTGCCTCATCAGTACAAGGTAGATATTATCCGTCCAGAAGCTCTAAGAGCATAATCCTGGACTGAAGACAACGCTGAAATCACATTAATACATTAAACCCTGTCAAGGGAATGCCAAGAATGCGATAATAGCGACATCTCCACAACTAACAATAAACGAGAATTCTATATTTACAAAAAACCATTTCGGTTTTGTAGTTATTTACTTGATTACAGTTTCCTGTATCAATTATCATATTTACCAATATCAGTAATACGGGACTGGGCCGCAGTTCACGGGAACCTATGTCCAATCGGGTGTAGTGGTAGTGGACTGCGCTAACCAGTCTTCAGGGACTTGGCTGAAGGAGACAGTACCACAACTGAAGCCCTGGGAGGGGGCAGGTCTTAAAGTCGATGACTTAAAGGAACTGCTCAAAACTGCCAGAGATCTTTTGTGGGTTCCAACAGAACACCTGGAGGTCAAAGAACCCTCCAAGATCCTCAAACTCTTGGAAACCCAGAATACAGGCTTGAGAACGGGGGACTGGAGGATCCTAGGAAACCATCCTGAGCCTAAGGGAACCACCATAATCTTAGGGATGGACGAGCAGTCTCTGAAGGCGCTGACAGATAGATGGTTGAAGGTATACCTCGGCCTGTCGCAGCTAACCTTCAGGATATCCCACGGAAGGGGGAAGTGTTCAGAAACCGCAAATGCTGCAGGTACTTCAAGTAAACCTGCAGCATAATAAAGCGGCAACTGCTGCACTTGCCCATCACATCACCCAAGGCAAGACTGACATAGTCCTTATACAAGAACCCTACATTTATGGAGGGCATGTAAGAGGATTTGGGGAGGCCAAGGGTGAGTTGCACTATTCCTCTGCAGGAAATCCTAGAACCTGCATTTTTGTGAGGAATGAAATACAGGCACTAAGAATGCATGATTTCTGTTTTAGGGACCAAGTAGTCTTGAGACTGAAAATACAGATGGCAGGAAACTGGACGGAAATTATAATAGCCTCAGTATATCTGCCATTTGACTCACCAACCCCACCTCCGTCCTATGAACTGGAGCAGCTGGTGAACTACTGCAGGGCTGGAAACCTGCAGACGATCATTGGGATGGACGCCAATTCGCATCACACTGCGTGGAACAGCAGCGACATCAACACAAGAGGTGAGTTCCTATTAGACTTTATTATTTCTAATGACTTAGTAATAGTGAATCGGGGGGCTAAACCCGAGGAAGGAAGACTGGAGTGCTGCCAACAAAGTAATAACCCAGAGCAAATTGAACTGGGCCATCTACTCGGCTGAGCCATACAAAGCTCCTGGACCAGATGGTATAATCCCTGCGCATCTGCAGCAAGGGCAAACACATCTATCTCCAGTACTTTGTGAACTCTTCAGAGCATCACTGGCAACTGGATACATTCCAGCTGCTTGGAAAAGAGCCCGAATTGTCTTTATTCCCAAACCAGGTAAGGACTATTCCCAGGCAAAGTCATTCAGGCCAATAACTCTGTCGTCTTTCATGCTAAAGACAATGGAGAAACTCATTGACAGGCATGTTAGGGAAAAAATTTCTCATCGAAAGGCCTCTTCATCATAACCAACATGCCTATCAATCAGGTAAATCCTGCGAAACAGCCTTACAACAACTTGTGTCGAAAATTGAGGCTGCACTAGGAAATCAAGAAATTGCTCTCGGAGCATTTCTTGACATAGAAGGAGCGTTCGACAACACATCCTTTAATTCTATGATAGCTGCTGTTGCTAGGCGTGGAGCAGACGACACCACATGTCGGTGGATGAAAAACATGCTTTTCAACAGAACTGCAACAACAACTTTATTTGGAGACTCCATGGAGGTGCGGATAATGAAGAGATGCCCACAGGGAGGAGTTCTATCCCCTTTACTGTGGGACCTCGTCATAGACGATCTCCTGGTGGAACTGAACAGGAAAGGGATATACACCCAGGGGTATGCGGATGATCTGAGAATACTTGTACTGGGGAAATACCCTAATGTCATATCAGGGCTGATGCAACAGGCTCTGGGAATGGTGGAGATATGGTGTAGGAGGGAATGCCTAAGGGTGAACCCCTCAAAAACCGCGCTCATTCCCTTCACTATAAAAAGGAAGCTTGAGGGACTAAAACTGCCAAGCCTCTTTAACGTGCAGCTGTGTCTAAGTCAGGAGGTTAAGTATCTGGGTTTAATTATGGATGCAAAACTAACCTGGAACTAACACCTTCATGATAAAATTAATAAAGGGAAAATGGCCCTAATGGCTGCCAAACGGGCGATAGGGAGCACCTGGGGACTAAATCCACGGATAGTACACTGGCTGTACACAACTGTGGTGAGACCCATGGTTACCTATGGTGCCTTAGTTTGGTGGCCAAAAACAGTGTAACGAAGTTACTTTTCAGGTCTAATAATAATTTGGATTGTAGTATTTTCTTTTCCGGTATTAATTGTAGTTTATTTAGTTTTCAAGATATAAAGTATGTAACGTGTTATTTCCTCCTTACTCAGTTTCTTTAATTTTAAATGTTGTAAGGTGGTAAATATAAATTTTACCTGGTAAAACAATTTAATCACAAGTCTGTTGATTTATCATATTTGGGCCGTCCGGTATATATACCTTTTAATTTTATATTTAGGCCGTTCGGTATAGCCGTATGAATTTTGGTATAAAGTAATTAAATCAAGTTTGAGTTTTTTGGAAAAAAAAAATTATTTAGAAGCGATTAGTGGGAAAGAAGGCATAAATAGCAAAACAAGAGTTAAAAAAGGGCTTCTTCTCTCCGTACTGAAAACAAACCTACAGTGTCCGTCGGAAGTGACCGAGTTTTCGTTAAAGTGTTTGAAAGGTAAAATTTTATTTTTGCACCGCATATTTCCGTATTTAATTTTATTTTGTCCCGAAATTGTTTGATTATTGATTTTAATGTATTCTACAAATGAATAAATTTGTTAGACTTACATTCGTTTGTTATATATATGGTACTCAGTGGTATTCTTACTTTTCATTTTTTTTAAATTTTCTTACGTTTTCCGATAAATAAATTTGTAAGCTATCCGACATATTTTTTTTACGTTTATTTTAAATAGTTCATAAATAATTTGGTCCGTAGATTTTTCGTGCTGGGACTAAGAATCCAGTTTTTTGTGAGCATCGGTTTTTTCCCACTGGTCTTTTACTTTACATTGATTTGTTGTACTTAAGTTTTTATTAGGATTTCACTTGCTGGTTTTAAGAAATAATATTTGATTGCTGGACGTCTCGCAAGTCTCGTTCAGGGATTAAATTTATTTTTTTTAACAGGAATTTCAGCAAATCGCCGACTGTCTCGGGTCTTGTTGAGATTTCACTCTCTTTCCGTTGATTTAGTTTGTTAATAGTTTTGGTTCAAGAAATAAAATTTGATTACTGGGTGATCCGAAAGTTTCGTTCAGAAATTAAATTTATTCCTTCACAGGAATTTCAGCGAATTGCCGACTGTCTCGGGTCTTGTTGAAATTTCTTTCTCTTTCCGTTTATTTAGTTTACTAGTAGTAGTAGTTCTGGTTTTAAAAAAATAATATTTGATTGCTGGACGTCTCGCAAGTCTCGTTCAGGGATTAAATTTATTTTTTTAACAGGAATCTCAGCAAATCGCCGACTGTCTCGGGTCTTGTTGAGATTTCATTCTCTTTCCGTTGAATTAGTTTATTATTAGTTTTGGTTCAAGAAATAATATTTGATTACGGGGCGATCCGAAAGATTCGTTCAGAAATTAAATTTATTTCTTCACAGGAATTTCAGCGAATCGCCGACTGTCTCGGGTCTTGTTGAAATTTCTTTCTCTTTCCGTTTATTTAGTTTACTAGTAGTAGTAGTTCTGGTTTTAAAAAAATAATATTTGATTGCTGGACGTCTCGCAAGTCTCGTTCAGGGATTAAATTTATTTTTTAACAGGAATCTCAGCAAATCGCCGACTGTCTCGGGTCTTGTTGAGATTTCATTCTCTTTCCGTTGATTTAGTTTATTATTAGTTTTGGTTCAAGAAATAATATTTGATTACTGGGCGATCCGAAAGTTTCGTTCAGAAATTAAATTTATTCCTTCACGGGAATTTCAGCAAATCGCCGACTGTCTCGGGTCTTGTTGAGATTTAATTCTCTTTCCGTTGATTTAGTTTATTATTAGTTTTGGTTCAAGGAATAATATTTGATTACTGGGCGATCCGAAAGTTTCGTTCAGAAATTAAATTTATTCCTTCACAGGAATTTCAGCAAATCGCCGACTGTCTCGGGTCTTGTTGAGATTTCACTCTCTTTCCGTTGATTTAGTTTGTTAATAGTTTTGGTTCAAGAAATAAAATTTGATTACTGGGTGATCCGAAAGTTTCGTTCAGAAATTAAATTTATTTCTTCACAGGAATTTCAGCGAATCGCCGACTGTCTCGGGTCTTGTTGAAATTTCTTTCTCTTTCGGTTTATTCAGATTGTTAGTAGGACTTTGTTGGTTGTCAAGAATAATATTTGATTACTCGGGAATTAAAATTATTTTGTCCAGGAATCTCAGTGAATCGCCGACTGTCTCGGGTCTTGTTGAGATTTCTATTTTCTTCCGTTGTTAAATATAGTGTATACCGGTTGTCAGGAATAATATTTGATTACTGAGCGACTCGAAAGTCTCGTTCGGGAATTAAATTTATTCTGTCAGGAATTTCAGCTTTTCGCCGACTCGGGTCTTGTTGAAATTTCTCTCCCTTTCGTGCATATAAGTTGTTATTGAGGTTTATGGTTTTTCCGAAATATTATTTGATTGTTGGACGTCTCGAAAGTTTCGTTCAGGAATTAAAATTATTTTGGCCGGAATCTCAGCGAATCGCCGACTGTCTCGGGTCTCGTTGATATTCTCAAATTTATAATTTTCTTGTAGAAATTAATTTTCAAATTCTGTTACACCGCTGCTCAGTACCGTGAAATATTTTAGTAATATTGAATACGATAGCCACGTTTATAAAACCACTGAGTCTGTATAACCGATATGTTTCTTTGATTTGTCTTGTACTTGAACCGTTTTATATTTTGCCTAGTGTATATATTTTTTTGAACAGCCGCCTGTCTGCAAATTTGTTTCAGTAGGTTTAATAACATTTTTATTTGTTCTTATGTTAGGGAATAAACACCTTTATTTAGTGATTATGGTTTTATTCATAACTTATTAGCCGTTCGTTATTACCGTTGGTTTCAATTTGTTTTAAGGCAATTCTGAGCTGACAATCGAGCAATAAAGCTCGACTGAAAAATAAGTATACCGCTACTTAGTCTCTACAGGTATTTACAGTCCGACCCCTGGCATTTTCCGTACCTCCATCTGTTGTTATCCGGAACTCTCGAAATTTTGGAGTCGAGGGGCCGTGGAGTTAACCACGATAAAAATCTGGCGCCCGAGATAAAACTTGAATCCGTAGTTTTGGGGTGTCAATTGTGACGTGTCCAGTTACTTAGTCTCGATATAAGTAAAGAAGAAAGGAAACGCGTCACAACAGATCAGAAGAAAGCTGAATTGGAGCTGTCAAAACTCCAGAGGCTTGCCTGTCTGTGCATAACGGGTTCCATGAGAAGCAGCCCGACTGCGGCAATGGAAGCAATTCTCAATCTTCCGCCTCTTGCTCTGCATGTTAAGGCGGAAGCGAGGATGGCTGCATACAGACTGGAATGCAATGGGAACTGGCATGAAAGGACCAACACCCACTGTCATTCCAGAATCACAGAAGTTATCACAAACTCAATCCTTAGAATGAGAAGTGACAACATGTTGGCAAGATGTAACGACACCCAACCATACCAAATCCAGCTAAACTGGGACGGGTTGGAAGCAAGAAAGGATCGTTGATGTGGTACACTGACGGATCAAAGACTGACATTGGAACAGGTGCTGGAGTCCATGGTGCTAGACCCAGGTGCAATTTTCATGCACCCTTAGGGAATCTTGCTTCTGTATTCCAGGCTGAAATCTACGCTATTGATATGTGTTTGCAACTGAATATTGAAAGGGGGTACAGGGGTCAAAAGATCCTAATTCTCTCCGATAGTCAGGCAGCATTAAAAGCTTTAGCATGTCCTCAGATCAGATCTAGACTGGTCTGGGATTGTCCACAGAAACTTAAAACCTTGGCTAACCACAATAGAGTTACTCTTAAGTGGGTCCCAGGGCATAAGGGCATTATACTGAACCAGTATTTGGGATATCCAGAGCTGCTGCACGTGGTTGTATATCTCGGTGGACTCAAACTAAACACCAGTCGTACTGGAAACACGTGCCAAAACAGGAACACAGCAAACTCCTAGTTATAAAACCCTCGGAGAAGCTGACCAATGAAATACTAAACCTTAACAGGGCCCAAATAAGGATAGTGACGGGTTTACTCACCGGTCACTGTACTCTAAGGAAGCACATGCATACAATCGGCATATATAGGGAGGAACCTATCTGTCGGTTGTGCATGGAAGAGGAGGAAACAGCCTCTCACATTATATTTGATTGTGAAGCACTATCTCACTGGAGATATAGACTCCTAGGACTAGAATTTCCAAGGGAGGATTTCTCCAAGAAGAACCTAGTGAAAAGTCTGCTGAGCCTGTTAAGGGCTACTGGTCTCTTCACATAAACGGCACAACCAAGAGCACAAAAAGCCTTAAGGCTGAGGTGCCGAGGACTTCAATCCTTTGACTGGTGTGCTGATCCAATCAATCAATCAATATCAGTAAAGTTATTAAACATAACACCATTATCAACATTTATATTATATCAAAATATATTAATTTGTTGAAACAACATTTTGTCGCCCTCATTGAAGTATTTGTACCGAATTTAACCTATTCTTTATACACCAATTCCACGAATTAAAACAATAATTTATATTAATTTTCTCTATATTTTCACCAATGTTCAATTTAATAGGCGGACACTCCCACTACTTGTGTACTTGGCAAGTACGCCAATATTTGTGTATTTGGCAATTACACCAAGTGTTGAACTCAATTTGATAAGTATGGCGCTCCCACTACTCCTGTATTTGGCAAGTGCGCCAATACTTGTGTATTTGGCAAGTACAGCAGATTTTGTCGCCTCGCGGTTTTTATTCAGTCAAAGAATACACCAAACAACAAGAAGCGAAGCTTCGCATAAAACGGTGTCTTCAGACGCCATATTTTAAAGTAGTCGACACTTGACATTTGTCTGCAATAACATGTTCTGTGTGGACAATTTGTAGGTCATTACCAGTTTATAATATTTTGCATCTTACATTTATCATTATAAAACAGTGAAATTATGGGGAAAATAAGTTGAATTGTTTATGTTGGCGAATGGACTTAGTATCCGCAGCCAAGGGAAACCAAATCACACACACATAAGTTGTATTGTAAGTAGATGTGTTTCCAAAACCAGAGAAGGACTAAGTTTGTTCAGATTTCCAAATGATATTATCAGGTACGTATCTACATTTGTAGTTAACGTAAAAAATCTTTATTGCGATTTGTTAATGTTGTATCGCCGACATGTTGCTATATTAATTAAATTTAATATGAGTATGATGTTTTGTAGTCCATATTTGTTACCTACATACCTATTATATTTTATTTTAGAACTCGAGCATGGTTAACAGCATGTAACTAGAAGATGTAGTTGATTACGATTTAGAATATATTCGAACAAATTTCAGAATATGTGAGCTTCACTTTGAACAAAAGTATAAGATCATTAGTGATGTCTGAAAACTCTTATTTATTCAAGTTGAGCCCATAATATTTACTCACACATTGTTAAGCGTTTTATCATTCCTGAAATTGAGAATTAACCAAAGAAAATTTATCCAACTGGTAAGTCTGCTTTTTATGAATTGTTAAAATATACTATAGTTGGTATGAAGTGGTAACAGCTCATAAACTTATAAATACACATCAATCTATAAAAAAAATCCAAAAAACATACCGAGGATCACTTCTATAGTCCTCTGGAATTGTTTTTGGGTTTTTCCATTGGTCTATGTAAGTACTTATAAGTCTACAGGCTGTTCCAATGGACTGTATACAAATTATAACATTGGTGAATATTTCAATTTTATAGATAGCGTCGTTGGATATCAAGGGAATTATCTGCACCTGGAACATCATCATTAGGGGAGATACTGGAAATAGATATTGAAAAAGCAAATGCAACAGCTTCCATTCCTCAGTTTTCTTCGATGTCAACACAAACATCACCATGCTTGACATGTGACAGACCTAGGAGGAGAAAATTAAAAGTAAAAGTGAGGAAGTTAAAAAGGAAATACTCCAAATTTACACAAAAGAAGCCAAATAAATATACTCCTGGTAATTTCTGAATAAATCTTTGGCTCAAATTGTCAAAGAGCAAGTATTGCTTAAAAATAAAAAATGTTTTGGCAGACGATATTCCAGTGAATATAAAAAGTATGTAACAACACTAAATTTTTTGAGGCCCAGGGCTTACAATTTGTTGATAAAAATTCTTTATTTGCCATCTAAAAGAACTTTGCAAATTAACTAGAAGCCTTCAAAATAATGAAGTGTCTTAGGCATTGAAAATTAAAGTCAAAGCAATGACAAGACAGGACAAACATTGTGCAGTCTGCTTAGATAAAATGTCCTAGAATCTCATTTATACTTTGATGTAGGTAAAAATATAGTTGTTGGGTTTTGTGATGCGGGTGTTGATTAATTGAATTTGTGTTTTCACAATTCTGCTAATGGTTTGTCTAATTAGCTGGTGTATTATTTGCTTTTATTTTTGTGGCTTGGGTTATTGTGTGTAATTAATTGGTATATCTTCTTTTAATCCCTATTAATACAAATGATAATGAAAAGCACTGTTCAATTCTATTCAAAATGAGTTTATGTTTTTTAAGTATGGTGTGGGCCACTGTAAATAGTCCGCTCTGATATTTGGCAGTATTATTTGAATTTTTAGAAAATGCTGAAACAAGTCTATTTTTAATTTACTGTTTTTTTTAAATAACAACCTATATATTAATATGATAAAAGATTTACAATCATTTCATGTATCATTTTGTTTTTCTTTGGAAAAGAGGATAAATATTGAATTATCCAAAAAATAACAACTCTACAGTCCATGTAGGATGTGTACAGGCCCTTCACTTTCATTGTCTTGACAATTTATTTCCATATTTTCGGATTCCTTACTTTTACTTCTTTATTTCCTATAAGTACCCTCTACATCTTTTTTTACTGTTGTAAACACTTTCTCACTCAAAATGAGTTTATATTTGATAGAAAAAGCCTTTTTAAAAACAATTACTAAATTTCAGTTAAATTAGGCATGTGCAACTGGTTCAAGATTCAGTTGCAAGATTCGCCACATAGATACATACAAGTCAAGTTTTTATTGAAAAATAAGGCGACACTTTCAAATTGGATTAGATTTAGGATTGCCACCTCTCCCGAGTTAAGAGGGAGACTCAAATTTTCAATTAAACTCTCACTTATCAACAAACATATTTCAACTCCCTATAGTGACAACTTCGCATTAAGTCCTGTGTAGAATTTGCAAAATATATGCAGAAAGAAGATATTGCCTACATTTCTTATATTCTATTTATTATAAAGTTAAAATCTTTGGCTTTCTTCATATTAGCTTTCTCTTTGTTTATGAGAATTATATTTCGTTTATTTTTTACAATTATATATCTAGATACCTACATAAATGTGTTTTATTATGAACTATTTTTGGCAGAATTCACGCCAACGTTACCAACGAAGCGTGCAGAAATAGTTACCAAAAGAAAAAATATTTACAAATACATTTCATAAAATACGACTTTATACTAACACACTTTTTCTCAGTGTGAATCGAGTGTAATTATGTTTCTCAGTGCATGAATAAGGTAGTTGACGCTTGTTCAAGGTTATTTATTTTTGGACCTCGAACATCAAAGGATTTTCGCCGGCCTTCACTTCTTGTTGTTTGGTGTATTCTTTGATTCAGTGTTTAATTTGTTTCGATTATGGATAGTCGCGTTGTCGCTGCAGCAGCGTTTGTAGTATTGAGTGGCTGCTATATGAGAAGAATTAACGCCCGTCAAGCTCAGAAAACAAAAAGAAAAAGAAGATGGTGGATGACTTCTTTGAACAGATCCAGAAATTCAAAAACGACTTCTTGAGACCACTCCATTTCGAAAAACCTCTAGAGGAATACGCACCACGCACACGTGAAGGAAGTCATACAGCAAAAGCAGAGTACGTACTTGTCATATATGAAGATAATTGAAATCCCTTTGACTCGAGGCATTTTTACCGATAACCGACGGAACTTCGCCAGCGGCTAATAATTGTACAAATACTACTTGGCAAACATAGACAAGTGACAAATATTTGCCAAATACACGAGTAGTGGGAGTCCGCCTTAACACCCTAGTTTTGTCGAACGTATAAAGGTATAAAGAAAACTATATTTATACGGAGAAGAAATTAAGAAATTTATTAGTTAATTAGTTCACCTGAATGTTTAGTTTCACTCCACACATTTTGGAAAACCGTCCTTGAAAATCAAATCACATTTGGAAACTTTGGACTTCAATATTTCCCTTTAAAACAGAAAACAATATATCCAAGTACATTAAAAATAACAAATCTAGATCTTAAAAATTAATCGAATTATATAAGATGCCATGACATAATTTATATCGGTAGAACTTTCAACATAGCTGATAACGTCCACAAGAACTTCTCTCAGCATTGCTGAAAACTCGCCGAACACGAATTTACGAATGGCTGCTAAAGCCGATCAATCAAAAAGAATATGCTCTACCATCTCATCTTCCTGTTCTCAGACTAAACATAAGTATGTGTCTGATAGCATCATTCTATGAACATGTTTGTTCAGTTGACAGTGTCCAGTTAAAGCCCCTGTTGCGAAACGTAGGTTCAGCCGGATATTCGTCTAGAATATTTTTGCTGCTGCGCTGTTGGGATAGTACAATTATTCCTTGGATAGTTCGCAGTATTTCGTTTGATTATGTTCCACGGTAGTGGTCATATCACCCTTCCCTGTGTCAAACCCCGTACTGCCAGTCCTCGTAAAGTAACATCTTCGACCTTAATTTGTATCGCTCTTTTTGAGAGCATATTGTGGGTCCACCCGCTTATCACCTGTGGAACGTTCCTCGTGGTTAGTGAGTTGGGTTTTTTTGGAATGATTGTTTTGTCAAACTCACTTTCTATTTCTATGAATACACCCAAGGCGAACTCTTTAATGTCCAGCGCTCCGTCGATACACGGCCGGCCACCCAGTGTCAGTGGATTCTGGAGTGTATGCGTGTTGATTAGTATGTAATGGGTGTGTACTGATCACTACTTCCCTTATATATCTTTCACACACAACATACTTTCGATTAAAATTTTGAAATTTCTCATGGATGCAATAAATCCCATAAATTCAATATTTTCGAAGGTCTTGAGATCAATAAAAACAGACATTCCGATAAAATCTTGACTACCAAATAAATACTAAGAATTCTCCCTTACCTAACTTATTTTCCAATTTTTTTCTGGTGGGATTATCGTGAATGAATCCCTAGTATAAATTTAAAAGTTTTCTTTATACTCTCACATGACAAAGCTACTGTATTAAGGAAACGCGTCATATACATTGAATCTTTTGTTCACATAGACTAGTCTGTGATGTTAAGGACACTTATCTTAGTACCAAACCAAAACACCGCCCGCAAAAAATGTAAACACACTTTGGCAAAAATGCCGCCAAACAGAGCTAAAATTTCAACGACGGTGTGAAAGTGCGTATTAATGTGTGTATATGTCTTATTTTGGAGAATATTCCGTTTTTTTCCACGTCATATAATTAATATAAATAATTTTGTGCTTTTGTTTCGAAAAAGGTATTTTCTTTGACATCATATGCAAAAGAAATTGATACAATATTCTTCTTGAGAAAACTTATATGTGCTAGGGAATCTTGGAACGTTGGTCAGTCGCATACTTCAATAGCTTATTTGTTATAAAAAAAAGTACTACTTTGTAGATTACCTAAAAAACTAGTATTTTGAAACACGATTAAGGGTTAGAAGAAAATAAAAAACTATTATACAAAGTAGGTACTACAGTAAAAGACACATTCCTTCGAAAAGAATACTCATTAAATCATTAGTTCGTGTATAGAATTCCTGAATAGCTTAGACAATAAATTAGAATATTTTTAATCTCAGAGTTTTGCCAGAATAGTTGAATAGCTATATTTATTTTTATATAAAGTCTTGAATATCTCGGACAAATTTTATTAAAAAAGTGTGCTTTTCGAAAGGGTGCATTAGAGAAAAGGAAGGTAGAATTTACCCAGGCCTATGTGAGCTTTTACACCACCAAGATTTCTAACTCGAAACAGCCCTGATTTCTTAAAAGCACAGTTGAGGGTAAATCCAAAATCTGATTCCAATACACAGGTCGGTCGACCTAACCGCCAAGTCCCGCCTGTAAGGAAAATTAAGCTTTTACTGAACAATAACCATGCTATTAATTTTTAGTTCTCCTTACACCTTGGAATCTACTTTCAATCATTAAATGGTATCATCCATTTTATCATTGCAAAAATTTTCTAATTGTGGGCCTACATAGCAAAACATTAAAATCAAGCTGATAAAACAAAAATTCTCAATTTTGGGCAACTAGGTATATAATATATTTGGTAAATATTGAAATATATCAGAGCAATTCAACACAATCACTCATGCCATCAAAGACAAAAAAGGGAATATGAAAAGCAATCAGAAATATCTATAAGAGGTTAATTGATGAATGCCCTCAAACAAACATAAAAGGTCTCAGTATAGGTGAAAAATATTTTGTTAAATAGAACAATACAGTAATATTTGAGGAGCAGCTGTTAAAACAATGAGTGTTGCAAAATTTAGAGATCAGGGAGAGGAATATATATGTAGATCGATGATAAAGTGAGTGATGAAATAATAGATGTAATGGTGAATGTTTTCAAATAATATACAGAGATGAAAGATGGGAATAACGTTTTACCAATTTCAAGTAATATTAAATAATTTGACATAATATTTATAACGACATTTTTATAAATAGATAAACAGGTTCATGATAAAAATATTGAAAATAAGCAACCACTATTGAAAATTTTTGCTATAATAAGTATAACTAATCACAGAATCGTTCCAATACATTTAAAGTCAGAAAACAATTATATTTATGAAAGAACATATTTTACAGCGTAGGAACAAAAATAATACAAAAAATATTTTTACATTTTTTCAGAGAATGAGGTTATTTATGTAGAATTCGAAAAATTCGCTTTTCTCCGAATATCGTTACCATAACTACATTGTATAACAGAGAAAATATTTAAAATACTATTGGTTATGACATCAATCTTACATTTTTTAAAATACTCTGGACATTATTTATAATATTGTTGGTGTCAAGTATTTCATTGCATACAGCAGTGAAAATATAAAATACAATAATAATTACAAAGTTTTGACCATCTATGTTTAGTTGTATTCAGCTTACACTACCAATATATATATATATATATATATATATATATATATATATATATGTATGTTATATATTGGAGACTACTAAGACGATTTATTATCATTTATTATTAATAGTCTTAGCCCATCTCTAAACTGATGTAATTTCAATTAAATCCCCTAATACTTCATGTCAACAAACATTTCCCGTGTTTTGTATAAGTAGAGAAAAAGTGTACAGAACTTACCTCAATTATACAGGGTGCGGCCGATAAACCGTCGGTTAGACGGATCTCGTGAACTACAGGTAAATGAAAACTGAAAATTTGCATGGAGAGGTTTCGAAGGGAGAACTATCTATTGAAAATATTCACATCCTTTTGTCACTTCCGGTTATACCGGAAGTTAGCTCTAATTTCGTTTTTTTTAATGGGACACCTTATATATTTTCAAGTTTTTCAAATACTCATGTTATTCTAAACAACTTTTGTTAATATGTCCCTATGCCTATCTTCAACCCTTTTTGAGTTATAGTTTTTTTTTAATGGAAACCACACTTTTTCACTATGTATAAAACATTCAATATCTTCTAACGTAACATGGGTAAAGGTTTACATTTTTCAGAAAGTGTACACGACATTACATTGTATCGTTTATAATTTTGAAATTGTTATTTTTATTATACAAAGTGCTCTCAAAATTGGAGCATATTCGTCATCTGAAATATTCACATAATTCATTTTTTTCAAATGAAACACCCTGTATATGATTGATTAGACTAAAAGTATACATTATCCGCTTTCTATCTGTATTAGGGTTCCCTATACCTATCTCATGTAGATTTCCATTTTTATGATTTTTTGACAATAAATCTGTTATGAATAGTAGCCTATGGAATACATAAGCTGCCTGACAGATAATGACAGTTCGTAGTTTATTTTCTTAATAAAACAATAATGGCTCATTTACAAAAGTATTCAAATGATGATTTCTTGAATTTAATTATAATTTATGGTGAGTGCAACAGGATAATAGACAGAACCTACCGTGTTTTTGCTGAAAGATACCCTGAGAAACGTAGACCAAACCATAATACCGTTAAACGTTTACTAAACAACTGTTCTCAGTTTGGTAGTTTCACAAGCAATAGAAGCAAGCCCAACACTAATGTTGATAATGAAGATTTACAGATAGATGTCTTGGGATATTTTGCCGTTAATCCGAATTCATCTTTGCGGGAATGTGAGCAATTGTTACAAGTGTCATCCAGAACAATTCACACGATATTAAAAAAACATCATTGGACCCCTTATTCTTATACAGTTGTTCAATATTTACATCCAGGAGATTTTATAAGACGTGTCGACTTTTGTGAGTGGATTTTAATGAAAAGTCAAGAAGATCAGCATTTTCCCAAAAAGATAATTTGGTGTGATGAGTCCAAATTTACGAAAAATGGACTGTTCAACCGCCACAACATCCACTATTGGAGTGACGAAAACCCTTACGTTACATGGGATACTAAATTTCAAGTGTCATTTTCTTTTAAATAAAAAATGATAAGATATTCGCACTTACAATTTATGACGAAAATTTAAACGGTGAGAAGTACTGTAATATTCTACAGCAAGCAATTTTTCCAGCACTGCAAAATTTACCTAATAATGAGGTTGATTAAACTTGGTTTCAACAAGATCATGCGCCTGCTCACAATACTCAAAGAGTAGGCACATTGCTTGATGAAATGTTTGAAGATAGGTGGATAGCTAATAACGGTCCATTCCGTTGGCCACCAAGATCCACCCAATTGTCACCACTGGATTACTTTATTTGGGGGTATGTGAAAAATAAGGTATTCGCTGAACCTGTTGCTACCAAAGAAGATATGATAAATAGAGTTCTTCATACCTTTAACGAAATGGATAGGGAATTAATTTCAAGAGCTACTATTTATAATTTTATTAAAAGAATCCAGACATGTTTGGAAGTTGATGGACAACATTTTGAACATTTGTTACTTTAGTGAGCTTCTATTCTAAATTTGTCTATCCTAAAATGTTAAATATAATGTTTAAGCGCTTATTGTTGGTTTTATCAAAAAAATTAAATTCTCTAAAATTTAGTATTGAAGAAATAAATATTTTTCTATCTGTAAATCTTATTCATTATCAACATGAGTTTTGGGCTTGCTTCTATTGCTTGTGAAACTACCAAACTGAGAACAGTTGTTTAGTAAACGTTTAACGGTATTATGGTTTGGTCTACGTTTCTCAGGGTATCTTTCAGCAAAAACACGGCAGGTTCTGTCTATTATCCTGTTGCACTCACCAAAAATTATGATTAAATTCAAGAGATCATCATTTGAATACTTTTGTAAATGAGCCATTATTGTTTTATTAAGAAAATAAACTACGAACTGTCATTATCTGTCATGCAGCTCATGTATTCCATAGGCTACTATTCATAACAGATTTATTGCCAAAAAAATCATAAAAATGGAATTACCGGAAATCTACATGAGATAGGTATGGGGAACCCTAATAAGGATAGAAAGCGGATGATGTATACTTTTAGTCTAATCAATCATATACAGGGTGTTCCATTTGAAAAAAATGAATTATGTGAATATTTTAGATGACGAATATGGTCCAATTTTGAGAGCACATTGTATCATAAAAATAACAATTTCAAAATTATAAACGATAAAATGTAATGTCGTGTAAACTTTCTGAAAAATGTAAGCCTTTGTCCAAGTTACGTTAGAAAATATTGAATGTTTTATACACAGTGAAAAAGTGTGGATTCCATTAAAAAAAACTATAACTCAAAAAGGGTTAAAGATAGGCATAGGGAAATATTAACAAAAGTTGTTTAGAATAACATAAATATTCAAAAAACTAGAAAATATATAGGGTGTCCCGTTAAAAAAACAAAATAAGAGCTAACTAAAGGATCTCAATATTTTCAATAAATAGTTCTTCCTTCGAAACCCCTCCATGCAAATTTTCAGTTTTCATTTACCTGTAGTTCACGAGATCCGTCTAACCGACGGTTTATCGGCCGCACCCTGTATAATTGAGGTAAGTGCTAATTATCATAAAAATTGTTTATTGTAAGCCAAACAACCTGAATGGTGTAAAACTTCAAGTAACAAAGTAATTTCATCCCAAAATTATATTTTTTAATGAATAGTTGAGAATTTAATTAATTCTTGTCTATATACAAAACCTGTTTTTGTTTGTTGAATTGCTCGTTAATTACTTAAGAACGCGGTTAGTACTTGGATGGGTGACCACTGGGAGCACCGTCGTACAGCCTGAAGCGGAACACTTTAGACTACTAGGGTGCACTTTAGGATGTAGATGGATCCATGAAATATCGCAACGCGACAAATGGTAACGGACAATTCGTAACGCCGACGGCAACACTCCGTAACGGCATCAGCTCATAACGGTATAATAAGTAACGCCAACATTTAGTTTGTTAAGCATTGGATTTAGATACATTTATCTTCTATAAGTTCCTTGTGTCATTACTTGTTATTTTTTCTTATTTTCTTGGGAATCAAACCACAATAATGTTTTTTTATTTTTTTATTTCAACGTTTCGGTAGCGTTCCAGCTACCGTTGTCAAGTTTAACTAATAATGAATGAATGAAAAAATTTTTGGTCCCTATCTGACACAACGAAAAAAATTTGACATCTAGACAATCAATAATATTTTGAAGTTTAAGACTACAAAACTTTGTTGTCAAATTTTATTAAGGTCCATTCATAGTAGATCACACCTCTGGTAAAATGAGAAATAAAATATTTCATTTCATGACATTCTAACGATATGTAGTCCACTAGAAATGGAATCCAGTGAAGTGCACGTTCCAGGAACGGTTTTTATTGGGATAGCGCTTTTTTCTTGCTTATTTTGGAAATTTTGTTAATATAAACGCATTTGTTGTTACTTTTTTGTGTATGATTATTTTGTTTTCAAAATATGTATAACTCAGTTTGGTGATTTTGTGTATTGAAGTGTGTATCGATTAACATCCATTCCAAAGATAAATCATAAGAAAACCTGGATAAAAACTTATGATGCTATCCTGATAACGCCGGTAATTGATTATTGGAAATTTCTCTTTCTAACATTGGTAACCAAATTTGACTACATTCGGCTGAAATACTAGCTACACATTTATCTGAATTTAGTTGTATTAAAGCACTTTCTTTGATTTTTCGTCTTTTATTATTGGACTCTTTCAATATTATTTTTGTCGAATCCCATTGAATTTTATGCCCCTCTTCCCAAGCATGTTTGCAAATACCCTATCTTTGATATACTTTTTATGTTCATTTATTCGGACTTTCAATGGTCTAGATGTTTCACCTAAATAGAATTTGTCGCATTCACAAGATATCTGATATATGCAGTTTTTTGAAGATTGTTCTTCATTTTTTGGCTTCGTTTTTGTTAGAATAGATCTCAACGTATTGTTAGATTTGAAGCTAGTTCGAATATTGAATTGATTACCAAGTTTCTTAATTCTTTCTGATAAACCCTTAACATACGGTATTGTCAAGTTTTTAAAAATTATGTTAGCTGAATTATTAATATTATTTTTATTGTTATGGGGTATTAACAATGAGCCCTTCTCTATATTCTTAATTTCTTTATTCACAAATTCTGCCGGGTAATTATTGGCATTTAAAACATTTTTCAGCAAAGTTTTCTCCTTTGTGAATTGATTATCATTAGAACAAATAATTTTGGCCCTATCGTATAAAGATTTTACTATTCCTATCTTGACAACGGTAGCTGGAACGCTACCGAAACGTTGAAATAAAAAAATAAAAAAACATTATTGTGGTTTGATTCCCAAGAAAATAAGAAAAAATAGATACATTTACCTAAGTTGAAGCCTGCAGATATCCTAAAATTCCTCCGGGAAATGGGACTAAGTCTCTGAGACTTTCCTCAGGAACTAAGTAGAAGTAAGGGGCACAATAAATCTTTTAGGTCATCCCAATATACATAAATACATACATACATTACAGGATTTAGACAAAAATGCACTTTGCATACTTTGTATATATTTCCCTACACTAAAAATATAGTGGTATTTTTTTTCATGACTTTTTACATATTTTTGTTAATATGACAACTAAAAAATCTATTTTTTTAGTTGTTTATCCTGAATTAACTTTATCTATATAATAATCACTATATCACTTTGAAGTACTAAAACTGAGTCTGAATAATAATGGAAAATATGAAAACCACTTCGAAATAGTATATTGTGTTACAAGGTCAGAAAATGAGCGAGCGTAGCGAAGCGAGGGCAGCTGATAGTTAAGGGCTGCTAAAGCATTTCCTGCATGTGTGACACACAACTGTTTTTCGCATACCGAATCAACCAAAACATAGGGAAATATAACAAAAAAACTTTGACCTACACTGACGTTTCATTAAAAAAAATTACGTGAAACGTCAAAGTACTCTAGTGACAGATGGTGAACCACTTGAAAAATCGAGGTATTATAAATTTTCTGCCGTATTTTTGGTGTTTATATAGTCAACATATTTGGCTTATTGATAATGTATTTTACTGTTTTTTTTTTCTGAATCGGTTATAATGTAACCTCGATGTTTCAATGATTCACACAAATTTTTCACAATTCGCTCCGCATCCGGCGATAAATGCAGTTTTTTGCCCAAGGACGCCACATACTTAGTTTTAAACAGCAGATTACTTTCGGAGTGAAATGTTTATTACAAACTAAAACTCAGACAATATTGGAAATGATTATCCCCAAATCCCCACTTTCTATTTTATTTATAAATATTACAATTCCATTATATGTAAATATATAAAGGGCATTGGAAATAAAGTAGGTAGGTGCAGTCTAGGTCAGACAAAGGGAAACAAGCAATTAAAGCTCTTTTTATATTTACACAATAAGATTAAAATATTTATAGATAAAGTAGTCAAGCAATTAACGTGAAAAATACTTTTAGCTTGAAAAATAAAAATTTGGAAAAATATCTTTCGAAGCACAAATAAATAATAGAATAGTTAAATGCATTAAAAAATGTGTCTCAAATATTATTTTATCAGCCAAACATATCAGTTGTAACTATTAGGCGTTATATTTTACTGTGCTATTGTCATCGGATTAACGACTACCTGCTGTGGGTTCTGGTCATAAATCAATCATGTTGGCATAAGTTAAAACAAAAAATCTTGAAACGAAGTATACCTAAAAACTACAAAAGCCACACTATATCTGTCTATCGCTCGATTGGAACTTCTAAGATCTCGAAAAAGAGTAGTATAGGAAACCCAGTGAGATAGACATTCGGAGTGAACCGAGTACTCATTGTTTATGTACGGTGGTTATAGGTTTGACAGTAACTAACGATTTAAAGTGGATAGATAAGAGTGAAATTAGATAGGTAAACTTGAGAAAAGATAACATGTATATTTGGTTTAATAATATATTCTGTAGTTAATTGTTCTAAAAAGTAAAAGCTAATTTGGATAGTTGAATTATTAAGGTAATAGTATCTACTAGTAGATTTTATAATTAGTGAAACTGGTAAAACCTATAAATGTTACTGATGGATATTTAATATGCAGCAGGTAATTAAGTAGACACTAAATTTTTTAAAAAGTTCCAGACACAAATAAACTAAAACTGCATATTCACCTGTAATATCAAAGAGTTTAGCAATGATTGAAATTTATAAGTACCTAATAGAAAACATTTTAAAGCGTTAATTTGCTTAATACTAAATTAAATAATTATAACACATCCTTGATAAATGATTTCGTAGTTTTTATTGACCAATTGAAGAAAAATATAATTCGCCTACAACTATTTCACATCAATGAATGTTTTTATATAATTTTTTTTGTTCCAAAGGAGAATATATGATATAGTTCATTTAATAGCCTTTTTGGTGTGCGTCATTGATTGTTTATGTCCTTCTAACACATTACGTTGGAAGAAATAGAAAAAAAGGGAGGTCTGTGATTAATCCTATTCAAAATATCACAATAATGAACCGTTTAAACGTATTACAAACGTTAACCCTAATATTTGACTTACAAAAATTTGATTGGTTGATGTTTACATTACTCGCAAGCACGACCTATTAATCAGGCGAAATTACATCGTTCAATTTACGATGCAGACATACCTTTTGTAGCAGCAATGTCCCAATGACAGTTCTCGTCAGGTCTGTACTTTGTTGTTTACGGTCAATTGTTATTTATGAACAGTGAATATTAATCTTATTGTTAGCATTTTATTTATTTAGATAATACAACAATATGCCTAGATATACGGAAAAAAAGCTGCATCTTATTTTGAAAGTTCTCAAGTATTTTCAGTTAGATTAAGAAGCTTGTAAACCATTGATACCTTCAACTTCAGTGCACCAAGTTAGTATTTTTTATATAACAATGAGTGAAATTAATATAAAATAAGTTAATCCTATGTATTTCATTGGGATTGCTTGAATATTTCATTTTTATCTATTATGTTTAAAGTTATGAACATCAAATACATGGGGTCAGTAAAAACATCAATGAGACCGGGACCGATGGGTTGCATCCCATTTGAGCAGACCAAACTTTTGACCGCTGAATTGCATCCCATTAACAAATTTAGGTATAGTCTAACTATTGTCAGTGTAATGACCATAAAATAAAGCAATGTTGTCAGATATATTTTCTAAAATTGTTAGGCTCGCTACACAAATGTTCCACTTACTTCAGTAAACTGTAATTCTTTTGCAGGAATATATTTACTAATGTAAAATTATTTTAATATGTAAATTGAGTATACAATTTGTTTTATTTTGCAGTGTTTAGATATACCAAGTATTATTAATTTCATAGTCTTTTCGAATTTGGCTGGATACGATCCTGATGATTTTATTTATCAAATTAAACGTTAGCTATATATCAAAATAAGAAATAAAATATCGACATACCCAAAACCCGGATATACGTCACAAATGATGACGCACACCAAGAAGGCTATTATATGAACTCTATACATATAAGTATAAATATACAGTGAACGGCTAAATTATGGAATATTATCATTATTTCGAGAACCGTCGAGTTTTAAGGAAAATCCCGAAACAGGTCGATTTTTGTTGTAAAATACCCATGTATAACGTACATGGTGTAGGGATGAAGTCACCGGTGTAGGTGTAGTGACGTAATCGTTAATTTTATTAAATAGAAATCGGTATAATGTGACACCTCATTTGAACGAGAATTTAATTATCTATTTAACGACATTACATTTTTAACTAAAATATTTTTTAAGGGTACGAAAACAATTTTTTTCCAAGTGTTTTGACTTTGTGAATTGTCATCAGTTGTCAATTGTAATTTTTACTTTTGAATAGTAAATCATGTCTCACCTAAATGAAGCACAACGCATAGAAATATTAATCCTTAGCGGATGCAGAGATAAAAAAAAAACACAGAACGAGGTATGCAATTTATTCAACGCAAAATATCCCGACGGACCCATCAGCCAATCATCAGTAAGTAAAATTGTCCGAAAATTGGTAGAAACTGGACACGTTAAACATATTCCAAACGCTGGCGCTGGGCGTTCTAAAATTGAAGACAATGTGAAACTTGATATTTTATTAAATGTACCTGACAATGCTCACAGTAGTTCAACACAAATGGGTGAATATGCTGGAGTTTCCCAACCATCGGTATTACGTATTTTAAAAAAAGAAAAATACCATCCCTACAAAATTCAACTACATCAGGAAATAAACGACGACGATCCCGATCGCCGGCTTCAATTTTCTGAAATTACGCAGGATTTATGTATCTGCAATCCACTTTTCATCAATCAAATCCTTTTTTCCAATGAAGCCACATTTTTTATACATGGTACCATGAATCGTCAAAATTGCAGATATTGGAGTCAAGAAAACCCACATTGGATGACTAAGGCACACACACAATATCCTCAGAAAGTGAATGTATGGGCAGGAATCATCAATGACAGAATCATTGGCCCTTTTTTCTTTAAAGAAAATCTAACAGGAGAACGTTATTAAACTTTTTTGAGAAATCAACTTATACCTGTACTTGCTAATTATGTATCCAAATGCCAATAATCCAAATTTACGTAGTGAAAATATATGGTTTCAACAAGATGGATCCCCTCCGCATTTTGCACGTGAAGTACGTAAATTTTTAAATAATTGCTTTCCCGGGAGGTGGATCGGAAGACGAGGTTTTATAGAGTGGCCAGCAAGGACGCCAGATCTAACACCTCTAGACTTTATCCAGCGGCGTTACATAAAATCCCAAAAACTTACAGGACTTGAAAGATAGAATTAGGCATGAAATGAGTCTAATTACTCCAGAAGTCATCCGCAATGTACTTGATGAATGTGTCCGTAGATTCGCATATTGTCAAGAAACCGATGGATGGCATTTCGAACAATTAATTTAAAATAATTGTTATGCATAATTTGGTTACTTCAAAGTTCATTATTAATTAAATCATTAGTTGTAATTTGGTTGAATTTAAATTAAAAAAAATTGTTTTCGTACCCTTAAAAAATATTTTAGTTAAAAATGTAATGTCGTAAAATATAAAATTAAATTCTCGTTCACATGAGGTGTCACATTATACCGATTTCTATTTAAAAAAAATTAACGATTACGTCACTACACCTACACCGGTGACGTCATCTCTACTCCATGTAAGTTATAACATGGGTATTTTACAACAAAAATCGACCAGTTTCGGGATTCCCCTTAAAACTCGACGGTTCTCGAAATAATGATAAAATTCCATAATTTAGCCGTTCACTGTATATTACTCTGTTTAGTTTCGAAATTCTTCAATGTGGAAAGACGTGACCTCCATTAACTGACGCTCTCTTGTGGTTTACCTACATTTTAATGTTTGGCCAGGTAAAAATATCATTTATGAGTTAAAAACCAAAATGTTTGTAATTAGGAAAATAATATTCTTGACTATCATCAATTAAAATAAATTGGAGAAGAATGTGTAAACCGATCAATTTATAGATGTTATCAATGAGATGTACGAGGAAACTACGAATATAATAAGTACAAGTATTGAACAATCAATCAACTACGCACTAGCTCAATCATAATATGGCATGGAAATTTATTCAATTGTGACAGAAAGTTGCATTGCATGTTTAAATTTCATAACTTGTGCTTAACAACTCATTGATCTTTCTGAAGATATTGACTCTGAATTTTTGGTCAGTCCTAATGAAATTATCGTGTGTCAATACACCACTTCCTTTTCGCTCTTGTAAAATCACAAATAATGGTCTACTAAAGGAACACCTACTTTATCTAAGAATATCAGATCACTTATGTACATTAAAAAATTCACATATAATCCTCACATACTCAATAACTAGAAAATATTATAGAGCTAAGCATTCCTCCTGAAAGAAACTTGGTCTGTTATCAATGATTTAAGGAACAAAACGCGTTCATCAAACTATATTGATCGCGACCCGAACGAACTTGACAATTATTTCGTGAACGTTCAGCTCCAAAATATCTCCAAGTAGTAATGTTCTTTCTTTTCTCCTCGTTCCTTCTAAAATAATCACTGATAGTTTCTTCCTTAGACCTCAAGATAAATTTAAATTAGTGCAAACCATACTCGGCATTTTCAACAAAGTTTCCTGTGGCATTGATTAAATAAAGGTTCCAGATGTGGTGATTACCGTTTTATATCCCCCAATCAATAAATCCTTTGAAACAGGTCTCTTCCCCAGCTGTCTAAAAACAGCTAAAATTGTTCCCCTGCACAAGGGTTGCAAAAATAGTACTAGTATAACTATTGTCCTATTGCCTTATTATCAATATTATCGAAGATAATCGAAAGAAGTTGGTTCTCTACCTAATAAATATGACGCAATCTTCTCTGTCCTTACTGAAGTACATATGTATATACCTCACTAAATAAAACACTTTTTACATCTTCGGTTTTTTTGTGACTCAGTTAATTCCTTCGATTGTGTTGATCATGAAATTTTGATAAATAAACTACAGTATTATGGCGCATTCCTTTAAAATTGTTTGAATCTTTCCTTGATTGTAGAAAACAACCAGTACGAGCAAATGGTAAAGTTTCGGAAAATTTGCCGGTTAGCAATGGTGTACCCCTGGGATCAGTTTTAGGTCCAATTATTTTTTTGGTGTTCATTAACGATACCACAGATTAACACTGAGAAAACTTTAGTTTTACAACCACAACCTCTCAAAATTAACAATAACTTAATAAGATCTTCAAATTCGATTAAGCTTCTTGTTCTCCATAATGACGGTGTCCTTGAATGGTCTGTATATGTAGACAATTTAGCGAAAAAATTATGATCTGCTTGTTTAGCCATAAAATGTGTCTAAACATCTTGATTCTTCTACTTCCTTAACAACTTACTACTCTTTGTTCGAATCGCACCGTCGCTATGGTTTGCCTTTCTGGAGGTCTTGTAGTTTCGAATCTACGAATCTATCTCCTGCAAATTACAAAAAGAGCTATACAAAATTTTAGTTCTTCCTGCTTTATTCATATTGGAATCCTTGTGTTTGGTTCGAAAAGACTTTTACAATTCAACTGAAAGCAATTCATAGCTACTAGAAGAACAAATTTCGATATTTATCCAACAATGCCCACCTCCGATCTGGTAAAAAATTCCATCACCTTCAATGTCAAAAAATTATTCAATTAGCTACCTTTAGAATTAAAATAGATTGATTGAGATCCGAAAATTGACAAATGCTTGAAAGTCCTTATTATTCAGTGGAAAAATTCTACAATCTACCCTAGACCTTTGGTGTACGATATTGTAATATCGTATTATAATATATTAAACTTGTATATTATATCCTCTTTTGTATTATTAGTATAGTATAGTCAGTATCTTCATATTTTGTTGTAAATTTGATATTTTTTTATCTTATCTATTTCTGAATTATGTTGCTTTGTCAATAAAATTGTAAAATTTTTCATGACAATAAAGCTTCTCTTTCTCTCAGCTAGGGACTAAGGTCAATTGTTGATGTGGTAGTTTTTGGTTAAATATAACCTTTTTCAGTTATAAATGCAACAAGTGACGTTTCTGAAGGAATATGGAGAAAAACAGAACGAAGAAAAATTAGAAATTAATCTCCCACATTGTTATACACTAAACAGTAGAGAGTAGAAGGAATTTGGAATGGAAGTTGTTATCAATAAAATATTGTGCCCCATGAAATTTTATTTATTCAGTTCTTTGTTGTCGCCGCTACCGTCGAATCAATACATATTTTAAAGTTTTTAGCCAAAAGTGTGTCTGTGTGAAAATAACCGTACTATGAATTGGTTTTCTACGGTACTTTTCTAAGCTACATAAAAAAGTATTTTCTATATAGTTCTCACACTATTTAAACACCCCATACCTATTACATAATTTCAACCATTTTCCTATGTTGCGGTATTTCTAAGTATGTTTGATTTGGATAACACTGAATGGTTAGCTATAGTTCATTCATGAATCCGGCGGAGCAATAAATCAATCAATTGGCCACATTACAAAAGCGTACTTAATATGAGCTCAAGAATGAATCGTTCCGATTTAAAATGTGTACAATTCAGATTCATTCCATACGTTCGAAACATTGATTTCATTCTGAGCCCATTCTAGACAACCGTAATAATTTAATTTCCAATATATTGGTAACAGAAACTCGTCCTAATATGGAGTGAAGCCTCCTGTCCGGCACAGAAATACAAAATATTGTGTTTACAGTAATATAAAAAATAGATAAGATATAGAAATTATTTATTTACACATAACTCGAAATACATAGAAGACAAAACAAATATCACTTGGATGGTTCATCCTGTATTGGTTTTGTAAGGGTCACGAAGATTTATTACTCTACCGCATTTTTGAATAAACTTATAAATGATGTTTTTGTAAAACCAATATGACGGATGGACCAAGAAGGCGGACTAGTTATTTTTTATGCACTACCAATATGTGGAATGGTTTACTGGGAAAAATATGAATATACTTCAAATCCAATATGGCGGACTGCCCAAGATGGTGTAATGTGTAATGTAATGAGGATACTGGGTGTAGTAGGATAGTAGAAGGGCCTCTGACTAGGTGGTGCTGCTGGTCACTTGGTGGGTCATCCCCCAGGAATAAAACAACTACCTGTTTCACTGGGACATGTTCTATTTAATATTTACTATACATTAACCACTAACACTAATTGACTACTCTTAGATTACTACTTAGAATGAATGATACTGACTGTAATCATCCTTTAATGAATGACCATAACAATGACTTAATAATAATAATGAATCAATAATGAATTAATAAATACTATTGTTACCTATATATACAAAGAGTCAAGTTCACTATAAGTAAACATACATGATACTAGATAATGTTTATTTGCTTTGACATTGACTCGTACGTGTAACCTTTATATTTATTATTTATAAAACAATTCGTGGTTTATTGGAATTAGCTGAAGGGAATTTATTCGATAATATTTTAAATAATTAATGACTTAATGTTTAGGCCAAAAGGCATCACACCTTCCCCTTTTACAAAAAGAATAAATTCCGTTGAGCTTCCTTTCCCCCTAATGAAATGAATTTACAATTATCCTAAAAATAAATGGTAGATGGTTATTAAATAATGTCACTAACCTACGATTACATAATATATTCATAAATAAATGAATGTTCATTGCCTTTAAAAATTGTTTACGATCACTTAGTTGTTTATTTATTTTCACTTCAATGTTTTGAACGTTTGTTATAACACTTTTGTTTATTATTCGGAAATGTTTATAAACTCACTCGCACTTCCAATTTTACAATTTTTAATTCATTTTACAATAAGGATGGATTCTGTTTTTGTGTATTTCTTTTATCACACCTGATTCTAATTTAATTTTACAGTTAACATCACTCACCTCTGTGACTGTAAATGGACCTATATATTGAGATTCGAATTTGGTTCTATTTTCCCTCTTTACTAACACTGAATCCCCTATTTTAAAATCAACTGGATTAGCTACCTTACTATTTTGACTTTGTCTACTCAGTTTATGTTTGGTTAAATATTTCTCTGCTCTCTGATGAGCTACCTGCAGTTTATATTTTAACTCATTCTGATATTCATCAATATTATAGCATGGCTCAATCTCGTTTGTTAGATTCTCGGGTAAGTTAGCACGTCTACCGAACAATAATTCAAATGGCGTATAACCATGATACGAGCTTGGAGTCGTATTATAACAATAAGCAAATAGTTTACACCATTCATCCCAATCATCCTTACTTTCATTTATAAAGTGTCTCACATACTCATTAAGCGTTCTATGTAATTTCTCACAACCTCCTATAGATTGATGATGATATGCTGTTGAGTAATTATGCCTAATATTTAACATTTTAGTTAAAGCGTTGAATATTTCATTTTTATATTCTGTGCCTAAATCTGTCCTAATTTGTTTCATTAGACCGTAATTTGGTATGAAATTTTCAAAAATTCCACGAGCTATCGTGTTCGCTTCTTTGTTTTTAACTGGAATTATTACTGCATATTTCGTTAATTCACATAACATTGTGATGCAATAACGGTTACCATTTTCACTTTGTGGAAAAGGACCGACCGTATCTATGTATGTTATATCCCATGGTTTTTCTGCTGTATCCGTTAATACAAATTCTTCCTTGTGATTATTCTTTGCTTTATTGACCTGACACTTGTGACATTGCTTAATATATTTTCTTACATCTTTTTCCATGTTTTTCCATCTAAAATTCGCTCTTAATTTTTTCAATAGCCTGTTATTTCCTACATGACCTCCAAATAAAGGATCATTATGATAAGTTTCTAAAATCTGTTGCTTTTCTTTTTCTTTTTCCACCATCTTAGGTATATCGCAAATACATATTTGTACGTTTTTTAACGTATTGTTTCCTTTTTCCATAAACTCTTTTATAGTGCACTGTGTGAAAATAATATCATTCATATAAATTTTCATCCTTTTTATACCATTATTTACCGCTAGCTTATCAAGCTGAACTAACGTTTGATCTAAATCAAAGTTAACTATATCGGTATTTAATAAGGCTTGGCTAAATCTCATCCTGTTTTTGATCCGTATGTTCATCCTTAACGAAACACGGTTATTTTCAAATTGCAGAATTGGTAATTTATGCGCCTCTAAATTATTCAGTACTTTATATACTGCTGGCTTGCGAATATCTTCCTTTATTTCTGTGGAAATTATTTTATCTTCTCCTATAGGCTGAGCTTTATTATGACGAGTTTTTGACCTCGTTATTGCTAAGATGTGAGCATTGTCAATGTACAAGTCTTTTAATTCATTTATGGATATCCTTGAAATACTGTCCGCATAATTTGAATTTCCTTTCAAATATTGTATTTCGAAGTTGTATTCTTCTAGGTCTAGTCTAATTCTCGTAAGTTTCGAAGTTGGGTCTGTCATCGAAAAAAGATGTGTTAACGGCTTGTGATCCGTTTTCACAATAAAATGTGTAGAACCATATAAATAACACTTAAAATGATTAATTCCCCAATGGATAGCTAACAGTTCTTTCATGATTATAGGTTTATTTAATTCACTTTTCTTAAAACCTCGCGATGCATAAGCTATAGGTAGATCTATACCTTCGTATTCCTGGCTAAGTATTGCAGAACACGCAATATTTGAAGCATCTGTTGTCAATATAAATTTTTTATTGAAATCTGGATATTTCAAAATAGGCGGCTGAATTAATGCCGATTTTAGTATTTGGAATGATTTTTCGCAGTCTTCCGACCACTCGAATTTCACATTTTTCCTAGATAATTTATTGAGAGGTATGCATATTTCAGCGAAATTTGGAATGAAACGTCTGTAATAGTTACAGAATGCTACGAACCTTTTAGATTCTTCTGAATTTTTGGGCACTGGATACTTCTCAATGACTGAATATTTTGCCTTATCGGGTAGAACCCCTTCGCTGGACAAATTGTGTCCTAAATACGTTACTTCTCGCCTGAAGAATTGACATTTTTGTGGATTTAATTTAAGGTTGAATTTCCGACATGTGTCAAACACCCTTTCGAGATTACTTAAATGATGATTTTCTGACATCCCTATTACGACTATATCATCCATATAAAGAAATGCTTTTTCTGGAGTTAATCCTGAGAATGCTATGGACATCATTCTTGAAAAACTATTTGGACTTATATTTAAACCAAATGGTAATCTTGTATACTGAAAAGAACCTTTTTCTGTACTAAAAGATGTATATTTCCTTGACGACTGTTCTAAAGGAATTTGATGAAAACCTGACATAAGATCTATGACTGAAAACCATTTCGACCTCCCTAACTGATCTAAGATCGAATCTATTCTGGGTAATGGAAATTTATCTGTGACTATTTTCTTGTTCAATTGCCTGAAATCTATACAAAGTCTCCAAGACTTCTCTCCATTGATTGCCTTTTTGGGAACAAGTAAAACTGGACTGTTATAATCTGAGATTGAAGATTCAATTATACCTTGTTCTAATAACTTTTGGACCTGATTATTAAGTTCTGAAGATTGAGAATGTGGCGTGCGATAATTTTTAATATATACTGGAGTATCATCTTTTACCAATAGCTTTTGCTCATAAAAATTATTATGCGTTAAAATGTCGTTCTTTAAAGCAAAAATGTCTGAAAAATTCTCACAAAGATTTATTAGCTTATCCCTCACGTATTCTGGTACCTCTAAATTTAATGTTTTTCTTAATTCTTTCAACCTATTCTTACTTTCATTCTTCACAGCATATACATGAAATAAATTTAAATCCAATATTTTAATATTGTTTGTATTTATCGACTTGCTTTCATAATTTGTGTTTAAAATTCTGACATAAGGATTAGTTTTTGATATAATAGATCTTGCTATAAATATTCCTGGTAATAGTTCTTGTTGCTCAACAACTTTATCTTGTCTTAAGTTTTTGAAACTTTCTACCAACCGATAGACTTCACATCTAGGCGGTATTGCCAAAGTATCATATTCAGGATTGTCAAGAATTTCTAATGTTACTGTATTCCTAGATTTACAATCTATGTATAATTTTAATTCTGAATAATCTAAAATACAATTATAATTTCTTATGAAATCCCTACCTAGAATTCCATTCGTAGGTATAGGAAATTCTTCCTCAACTACATGAAAACAATGTTGAAATGCTATACCCTTAATAAAAAGAAAAGTTTCTATTGTACCCAAAGTTTTAATTTCTCCCTGAGTTATTCCTTTAATATTTAAGATTTGTGTTGTCTTTATTAAGTGATGTGGAAAATTATCTGAAATTTTTAATAACGATATATCTGCACCTGTATCTAATATAAAAGTATCTATATTATCCGATATGTCAGTTTTAATTTGCACAAAGTTTGAAAGAGTTAAATCAAAGTTATAAATGTAATGATTATTATTATGCAAGTTATTTAAAATTTTGGATTTTTCACCTTTCTTTTTCAAAACCCCAATTCTTTCTGTTCATCTTCCACTCTCGTCTCTCCACTCTCACACATTCTTACATTTCTATATTTATTATCATTGTTAAACCTATTGTTAGGCTTGTTTCTATATTCTTCTGGTTTCTCCCTGTAACCAGTAAATCTCCTATTGCCTTGATTGGCGTGAAATTTCCTACTGTTATCGTAGTTATTTTTCCTATGGAAATTATTTTCTCCATTATGATTTACATAAGAGTGTCTTCGCTGAGGAAAATAGGTATTTCGCTGTGGAAAATAGGTATTTCCTGACACAAACTTATTTCTATCTGCCTTATAATGCAGAACACTTCCTGTTGACTGATTGTTTCCCACATTAATGGAAACCAATTTAGTCATCACCTCTTGCGGTGTCGTAAAATTCCCAGCTGCTATAACGGTTTTTATCCGCTCTGATGCTGAGTTGTCGATCAGTGATTTTACTGCTGCTTCTGTTGTATACTTAGTTGCTAAATGTACTGGCATTCCTTCTGCCAAATACGCGGCTTGTAACTGATCTGTTAATTTCTCCATCTCTGAAGCATACTCAACTATATCCTTATTGTTTTGTCTTAATTTGCTTAATTTAGCTCCTACTAAACTAGCACTATCTCCCTTTAGTCCCTTTTTAAGGGTTCCTATAATTTCTACCAACGATTTTTCGGTGGTGATTAGACTCCTGGCCTTTCCAGTTAGCCTAGTTTTCACAAATAGTACAGCATTCTCCTCATGCTCTGCTGCACCAACCTGTAGCAAACTTATAGCATCTACAAAAGATTGCAATTTGCTTATATCCCCATTAAATTCATTTGGTAATATCTTACCAGCTAAATTGAAAAAGTCATTCATACTTAATGCCATTTTCTCCTTTTTATCTTTGCTCATTGCTTCTAATACTATTAAATTATTAATTAAATTATTACGCGTAATTAATTGAGACGGAACTTCATACTGACAATCTAACACTTGAAATGCTTTCTCTACCTTTTCTCTAATTTTGTTAAAATATAAAATACATGTACTCTGCTGATTCTCCTCTAACTTATACCAATTCTTATTTATTAACTTAGAGAAACTATTAAATGAATCACACAACTTATTTATTATATCTATATGACTATCTGAGCTTTTTGGAACCTCCTTTTTTAACACACGCTTACTATTCCTACGTATATCTTCTAAAATTAAATTCAATCTAATCTCAAATTCATCCCACGTTACTGCATTTCCATCACTCGAGGACATTTAAAATTCATTGTCAATAGAAATAAAAATATGAAATATCAATTATCAAAAAAAAAATTTTAGCCACAAAACAGAATATACCCTTAAAGTTTACAAAAAAATAATATTCTCACCATCCTACAGATTTAGCGTGCTTTGCTGTAGATTTCTTCTTATCTCCCTCTTCATTTGTCTTCTATGATTCTTATATATAGACCATCCAAATTGTAGTACCAAAACAACCACAATAATGTAGATAAGAATCTTCACCTCCAGATCTGCTTTGAGTTCCTCTTCTTGTACTATAAAATTACTGTTGACCACGCCATTTTCTTGGACCGCTTGTTTCGTTGCTTTACCACCCATTGTTACAGAACTCCAATTGTTTGCAGGATCGCCATGTAATGTGTAATGTAATGAGGATACTGGGTGTAGTAGGATAGTAGAAGGGCCTCTGACTAGGTGGTGCTGCTGGTCACTTGGTGGGTCATCCCCCAGGAATAAAACAACTACCTGTTTCACTGGGACATGTTCTATTTAATATTTACTATACATTAACCACTAACACTAATTGACTACTCTTAGATTACTACTTAGAATGAATGATACTGACTGTAATCATCCTTTAATGAATGACCATAACAATGACTTAATAATAATAATGAATCAATAATGAATTAATAAATACTATTGTTACCTATATATACAAAGAGTCAAGTTCACTATAAGTAAACATACATGATACTAGATAATGTTTATTTGCTTTGACATTGACTCGTACGTGTAACCTTTATATTTATTATTTATAAAACAATTCGTGGTTTATTGGAATTAGCTGAAGGGAATTTATTCGATAATATTTTAAATAATTAATGACTTAATGTTTAGGCCAAAAGGCATCACAATGGGGTACTAGTTATTTTTCACGCACATCCATAATATACGTATCAAGTTAGAGGTTTTGTTGAGAAGAATACAAATAAATGGCCGTCTGCGCTAAACCCTTTAAGGAGATGGTGTACTACTGCCCGGCTCAACGGTGGAATTAGGTTAGGCGTGTCCTAACTAACATCAACCTATACTCTAAGCAAATAGACATCTTGCATCAGTGAGGGATTATTTTAATTTTATAGCATTTCAAATCACTTTTATCATACAATATCGAATGTCGAAATTTTTTTAAAAATATTAATCCAGAACGTCTAAAACGTGAGTTGAAAAGTAGCGAACGTGGGAGTGTGTCCAAGAACGCGTTTTGATTGGCGTGACGTCATGGAACAGCAGACGAGATCGATGTTGAGGGAATAGGTATACGCTACGTACAGAATTTACAGCTCAATCACCACTCAAAAGCGGACTGCCGGTTAGGGTAGGATTATCATTGTTACCATAATTACACAAATAATACTCTTATGAATATACTTATTTATATACAGTCTCCTTTAAAAGAGATAAATACACGTTCTTGTTGTTTAAAATATGACCGACAAGGGATATTTAAAAGGCCAGTCTGATAATCTTCTCAAAGTGAACTGGCTTAATGAAATCCATGTAAATGAATCCTACGAACTATCAATCAATGAGAACTATAAAAAAAGTACATAGAGTATTGTATTGCAATAATCCTTTAACAACCAGACGTTTATCGGATATTACTGAGTTGTAATCAAACTTGACAAAATATTTGACAATTTAATAGTAACTGTTTAGTGGATAAGGAAACTATTTTATTTCATAGTAGGTACCATATTTTATAGCACAAAATTTTATATTTCGAAGTGATCCACCACAAGTTTTGTTTTATAAACATAAAAATTGTGGCATTTTTCAATAGTACCTACCTAAAGTTACTATTAAATAATTGTAAAATATTTCGTAAATTTTGAGTACAGCTTTGTAATATCCGATAAACATCTGGTTGTTAAAGGACTATTGCATTCCAATACTCTATCTATAATATACTTTTTGAAATAAACAGATATCATTACCATAACTGTACACCGATCTATTATATGAAATTGCTATTGCTGTGTGACATCAGCATTTTCATTTAAAATATAAAATTCGCTAGAAAAGAATATATTCTAGAAAAAGAATATATTCTAGAGTTGAAAAAAACACTTTGATTTAACTAGCATTATTACGAAAAACTAGTATGAAAATTGTATTTAAGAAAATGAAGTTGAAAACTTCACTGGAAAATTTTTAAAAAGCCTGGCAGCATTTGCAAACACGATTCTTTAATTCGGCACTATTGATAACCAACGCATACCAAATGTCATAACATTATGTCAAGCCATTGCTGAGATATTTGACCTTTCCCGTTCTGGAAAGTCAATTTGATTTTGAACTTCTTCAATATAACCATAATTATAGTATAATACTAGATATTAAGTGTTAAATAGTGTTTAATTACGATTAAAATACCTAAATATCTTTTTATCAGAACTAACAGTAATTATAGTTTTCATTAATTACTGTCATAATAAATAGCGCATATTAGCTTAATTTGACGAGACCCTAAATCGTCCACGCCGATCCTCGCTCTGCGCATGCCTACGTTGCCTACTCTCGTCTGCTGCCCGTATACGTGGTGCCGAAAATAATAACCCAACCAAAACCACCCTACCTTACCCCCTACCCTAATCCGAATCGAAAAATTGAATTGTGTAATTGACAGATTATTATAATAATTTTCAATAATAACCCAACCAAAACCACCCTACCTTACCCCCTACCCTAATCCGAATCGAAAAATTCTTCGTATTTTTAGTCAATTTTTGAAAAAAACAATATATATATATATATATATAACAGCTCTACAGGCCATGAAGGCCTAAGGCTTGATTGGCTATTTTCCTCCATTCTCTTTTATGTTTTGCCACCTCTTCCCATCTGCGTATGTTCAACAGAAAATAAAAATAAAAATATCTTGACTCGGACACGACTCGAACCTGGTACCTCTATGTTAAGAGCCCAGCACGCTTACGCTGAGCTAATCTCTGCACACATCAATGATATCGTATAGAAGGTTAAAAGCTTTATGGACGCATGCGCACCGGAGCGCCACCGGAGATACTCGATGGCGCCCGAGGTCGGCACCAACTATACGGGCTACAGACGAGAGTTATTTTGTGAGGTTATCATTTTATTTACACTATATTAACATGCGCAAAGACAGGATCGGCGTGGACGATTTAGGGTTTCACTTAATTTGTAGATATACACATAGATTCAAAAGTTTTGCATCACCCTATATCTCTGTAAGTGATGTTTTCTTCGTCAAGAATGGACTGGATACTAATTAAATAATTAGTTTCAAGTAAAAAAAATATCAAGGTTTTTGTACAAATTTTGTTTTTGCAAGAAATACATGTTTACAATTGTTTTGTCGGAGAGTACATTTTTGGTACGATAATTTTTCTAGCGAATGCAGTTGAATTTTATGAATTGAACTGACAAAATGAATCGTCAAGTGATAAGCGAGATTGATCGTGCCAGAATAATAGATCTAATTGAAGAAGGCCATTCTTAAAGGTTTGTGGCCAATAGAGTTGGTAGATCGCAAAGTGATGTATCTCGTACATGGAACCGCTATCTCCAGACCAATTATTTTCGTTACAGACCTAGGAGCGGTAGAAGGCGTGTTACCAATAACGGCAAAATCGCTATATCCATTTGTCGATCCGGAGAAACCACGGCATTACCAGCACTCCAAAGAGATATGAACCATGCCTTGGAAATTCCAGTATCGGTCTCTACATTACGGAGACGAATCCTTTCGACAGGATTGAGGTGTCGTCCACCAATGAGAGTACCCCGACTACTACCGCACAGACTTCGCCGTCTACAATGGGCCCAAGAGCACACAGCCTTGCCCGAAGAATTTTAGAATTCTGTGATTTTTTCTGATGAGACAAGAATTTGTTTGGTACTTGATAGCCATTGAATACGTGTGTGGAGAGAGCCAACGAGAGCAGCCCAGCTCACCCATGTCCGCCCTGTGCTGCCCTTTAGAGGAGGAAGTGCAATGTTTAGGGCTGGGATTGTGTCCAACAGCCGCACATACTCAATCCATGTTCAGGGAACAATGACTGGTGATAGATACCTCAGAAAGATTCTACATCCTCACGTGAGGCTAGAGCTGTAAATGAGTATCTAGAAACCGAAGGCATCAATCGTTTGGACTGGCCCGCCTTATCGACAGATATGAATCCAATAGAACATGCTTGGGACATGCTTTCTAGGACAGTAGCAGCACACAGAAATCCACCAAGGTGTGTACAAGAGCTTATTCATGCCGCTCAGGAGGAATGGCGGATTATCCCGCAACAGCATATCAGAAATCTGGTAAACAGTATGGGTAAGCGTCGCCAAGCCTGCATAGATTCTGGAGGTGGAAATACTCATTATTAAATAATTCTAATTTATTATTTTTCCAAAAAAGTCACCAATTTGTAAATTTGATTTTCTTGCAAAAATACTCTCATATTTAAAACAGTGTATTAGTGGATAATAAAATTTTTACAAAAAACCTTGATGTTCTCTTTAACATAAAACTAATCAATTAATTATTCTCCAATCCATTTTTGATGAAGAAAAAAATACTTTGAGATATTGGGTGATGCAAAACTTTTGTATCCATGTGTATTTTGTGAAATCAATTTTGTTCAACAGCGTATACGTACGTGCGTGTACTGCGACCCTATTGGTTCTATGACGTCACCGCACTAGGTAATTTTAACTGGCGTTTTCCCGCGCGCTTAAATATTATGAACTTCTAACCCTTCTAACTCCTTTAAATTAAGGAATTTGAAAAAATCCTTAGGTGCATGATCTATTAGCTATGTCTAGATTATAAATTCAGTAAAAAAAAATGTGCAAGATGTCCATTCTAGCAGTGGAGGAAAACATTCAAAATGGTGGAAATCAAGATGGCAACTATACAAGTTTTAAAGAGTTATAGTTTGACATATACAGAGTGGAAAGTCTAACTGGAACAAATTCTGTACAACTCGACCAAATTCATTTCAACCGTGAGATTCGGATGCGCGAAGATCACGCGTACGACAATGTCGGCAGCTACCAGTCCTAGGCAGAACGTTGCACTGTAAAGATCCAGTTGAACTGATAGTTGTACAGTCCGCGTAGGAATTTTAATATGGAATTTAAGTCGCTTGTGAAACACAAGGCTTTGAGTGCACAAAGTCGTGAAATAGTACATAATGTTTATAAATTTATAACATTGGAGGCACAACGGGATGAGTTATTAGTTCCTTCAGCGGAAATACAGGAAAGGGTTGCACAAGCGGTCGGTATTACCATAAGCACTGTAAAATCTATAGTTAAGCAAAGTAAAAATATTGATAATGGTGAAGCTTCGACATTCAAAACACAATAAAGGTAAAACACCGAAAAAAACAAAAATAGATGATCTAGATGCAAGAATTTTACGAGGAATTGTCCACAATTGGTATATACAAGAAAAAACAGCACCTACTCTGGAACGCTTGCTCCAAAAAATTAAAGAAGACAGCGAGTTTACTGGTGGTAGAGAAAGTTTGCGAAAGATCTTACATAATATAGGTTTTCGATGGCGCAAAGTAAAAACCAACCGAACATCACTAATAGCGACATGACATTAAACAATTGAGGACAGGTGTACCTAGTGCCATTTTAAATATATACAATATTTAATATTTAGTTTGTAATTGAAGTCAATCGATCCTTTGACAACACTGTGTTGCGAAACAATTGTAATTGTAACAATAATTGTTAGTACTACAGTAGAAATTAAATTTATTAAAAATCGAATTTTATTTAGTTGTGCATTTTCCTCCATTAAGAAATATAAATTGAAATCCACATTTTTTCACAGTTAATAACTAAAATGGAATTTATTACCAAATTCTCAGGATTTTATTTAGGAAATATTTAACTTTTTCCGCCGAGTGTACATGCGTTTATTCCGCGGGACTTAGATGTCTCCCTCTCGCTTCTTTGTTTGCGCATCTCAGAGTTGAAATTAATTTGGTCGAGGTGTAACTTGATAAATAAAGGTTTATCGCAAAATTCCTGAAACACGTCAATTTTTATTTTCAATGGGGCATATTACAAAAAGATTCGTTTGTCTTTTTAATCATCTTGGGGGGTTGCAGACACCCCCAACTTTTTTTTTTAAATGGAAGGGTAGGTTGATTAATTTTTTATTTGAAAAATTTCTCAGTTGCAAATACAATTCCATTTTTTTTGTTACTTTTTAAAAATGAAATAAGGCTATATTTACTGAAATTACTTCAATGTATAGGTACATTTTTTCTTAAATGAATAGGTCACGAAACATTTAGATACAATAACAGAGATCACTAAGAAATAAATTGATGGTAAAAAATTAATTTAAAAAGTAGGCTTTTATTTAAATAATCTGAAAAGAGAAAAACAACTTTAAATCAAATCGAACCCATCAGTTCATTTTATTACATAATTTATTTGATATAAAAGCTTGTCGCGAGATTTGCTTGTGTAGATAAACGAGAATACAATAATTAGATAACTTTTCATCTCACAACATAAATAAATTTGAGAAACAAAATAATATGTATTCTATAAATTAGGTGAATACATTCGCACAAGTATATCTGGCGTCAAGCTTTTATATCATATAAATTGTGTAATGTAATAAATTGATGGGTTTGATATACTTTAAAGTTTATGTCGTTCCTTTTATAGCATTTTAATGGATGCTTTTTGGTATATATATGACCATTTATACGGATTTCATGGTACTGTGTCGTCATACCAACATAGTTTTCAAGACAATTTGAACATAAGACTGAGTATACATGATGTTTCATAACGAGCTTACACTATCTATATATTTGAGACTACTCACATGATTTCTATAAAAATTGGCATGGCGGATTTATGGAAACTATTTTGACATACCTACACGTCAATTCCGGTTATACCGGAAAGTGAACGACAACTTTGTTATTTTGAATGTAACACCATATATATTATTAACTTTTCGGATTTTACATCAAATATTAATGTCACTTTGTGTAGACTACCCTATCTATAAAATTTATACTTATTGAGATATTAATATTTTTAATAAAAAATTGACAGGTGCAGATCTTCATATTGAACTATGTGAGCATCCCCAATACCAAGTAAAATCATTTTGTCGGGTTGATTAGTAAAACGATCTAGGTAATTGGTGGCATGTGTCGAAAACTTTTTTGTATACAGGGTTGTTAAAAAACGATGAAAAGTTCAAGTTCAAAAATGTTAAATATCTTCATTTTTTTCAATGAAACAACCATATTTTCATTCTTTCACCTACTTAGTTCTAAGTCCGAAAATAAGGGCAGTTTATGTTTTCTTCCCTATTCCCAATCTTAGCGTTTTTGACATATTAACATGTATTTAATAGTATATTATTCAACAAGCATATAATGATGGCTATTATTCACGTAGGTACAGGCGAGTGACATAAACACCTGAGTGAGTTTTAGCTATTATACCTATGCGAATAGAGTACCATATCTTGTCCACCACTATTAATTACCCGTTTATGAATGAATTTTTTTTTCTCTCATCTACAATTAAGGAAGGGATTATAGGCTTTCATATACCTATAATTTTGTCAACTTTTCTGGCAATAACTTTGAGGATACTATTTATTATGCTTCTCTTATTTTTGGCAGGGTAACATTCATTTGTGTCTGATTTGCTTTCCATATTATAATTTTTGGTAATTCCAATTTAAATTCAGTATAATAATTAAAATTGTTGCAATCAGCTATGAATTATTTAAAACGTCCCTTTCTCATTTTGGCTTACTTTCAATATTTTCAAAACAATGGTTTAAAAGACAATTTCGTTTTTTAATTTTACACTGATTATTGATAGGAAAAAATACCGTTCTAGCAAAGCAAGAAAATTGAAGTTGCGTGAGCTAGCTGACATCGTAAAGATATCAAAAGAACGTGTTGGCTTCATATTTTATGAGCAATTGACTATAAGAAAGCTCAACAACATATGTTTGATGCGGGATAGTGTTATGGAAGACCCTGTATACTTTTAGCTAATTTCAAAATGTGAAACTTATAGCTGCCTCCTATTTTTGTAAATAAATTTTTTTGGTATCTCCTATAATAACAGATATAACGAATTTTGTCACAAAAGTTGATCACCCTGTATATAATCATTATCCCATTTAGCCGTAGGTGTAGGCTAATGTCATATAAATCATATAATCTTAAAGTTTTGCAATGCAGCTCTCACGAAAGTTTTTTCATTCATTTTGTTTCAAATTTCCAACGGTCCATTTTATTCCCAAAATCTGCTGCGATGATAGTGATTTGAGTCATTGAAGACCTGTCGAATAGATTTTTAATATGGCAAATGGCAGAATACAACCCAATTTCAACTTTGGAAACCTGTGTTTCGGAAAATGATAGTAATATATCACAAAACTTTCGATTTTGCAAATGCTTCCATTCCTTATTTCCACTTTTTCCTAAGGCCATTATGATTAAAGAATATTATTTTGATTCTTCAAGCATATTTAGTGTTTATTTTAATTGTTCTTAGGAATTGAAATAAACGTATACATTATTATTGCGTGTATCATTTAGTTTCTCAATAATACTACATTATTTGCTAAAAGTACCTACTTTCCCAAAACTGAATGGGGAGAAATTTAAATATCAAATTGAAGTTTTTAAAAAAATCCGGAAGTACACATAAATAACCTCATTCTGTAAGAAATGTTAAATACACTTGTCCCCAATAAAATATTAATGAATTGGATACTGTACAAGATATTTACATTGAGAAAATAATAAAGCCCTTACCTAATATAGTAAAAAACAAAAGTACACACGTACACCTCATTATCACTTCCTAAACCACCACAATTTTCAAGTCTTTTATGCGATTTTAAATAAAATGAAACGATTTGACCATTAAGTCCGTGGTCAATCAGTGTCCGTACTCCAACTGTTGGAACTTGACTGAAACAAACGTGACCCAGTCTTACTCTCACGGTTAACGGTATCGATAAATTATAATATTACAATTTTGGCTTTACGTTTGTATTGGTTCACATTAGCCAATATCACATTGATATTTTATATTCTTCTAGGTTAACTAAATTATTTGGGGATTCTTCAAAAATACCGGGTGAGTCATCTACGGCAAATTAGTATATTTCATTGCTTTCAGGCAATATTTTTAGGATCCCTGCTACTTTAGAACTGCTTTCGAGAAGGTAATCTTGTATTTTGTCAGAATACTGAAGTTATTTTATTTAATATACAGGGTGAATGATTAGTGTGATAACGCTCAGTTTTTCTCTTACCATGAAAGATACTAGAAAAAATTGTGGACAGCCTTAACCTTAATATTTTAAAATTTGTTACAAGGTGTTCCATAGGTCAGTGACAGATCAAAGTTATGCTTTTTTAGTTGGAACACCCTATATTTCACTTCAAAACTGAAATCTAATTCTCTTCCCCATTACGATTAAGATTGAAATCTGTTGTACAGGGTATTTGAAAAGTTATAACACATTTTCCCGTAAAAATCGTTACAAGTTCAACGCCCTGTATAATTGAGTAGGAGTAAGAGAATAATAATCTATTGAATCCAAGGCTTTTCAATTATTATCAAAATTTATCTACACGAATAATTTTGCAAATATTTATTGTTAAGTATTTATTCAATTTATTTTAATAGGTTTTGATCATTGTTTTATCTGTATTTAATAATAATTCTCATGCAAATCGTTCGTGGTATTCATACCTAACGGACATACGGTATACATACATTATCTTCAATTTAAAAACCAGCCCCCCAACCGACGAAGAGGGCAGAATGATAACAGTAGTTGTCGAAGTGAACAGTTAATTTTTACGCGCTGGTGCCAGGAACTTTAGGAAAACCCCATTGAACTCCTGATCATTATTCTTTTTTGTTATTTTCTTTGGGAAATTGAACCACAATATTTTTTATATTTTTATTTCAACGTTTCTGTAGCGTTGCAGCGACCGCTATCAGGAATAATTAAGTTAAGATTTTGGTCCCTATATGACAATACGAAAAAATTAGACAATCAATAATATTTCGAAGTTTAAGACTGCAAAAAACTTGTTATAAAAATTGTTTTAAGGTCCATTCACATCCTTGGTAAAATGTGACATAAAATATTTTATTTGATGACATTCTAACAATATTACAGTCTACTAGGAATGGGATACAGTTAAGTTATTAGTTCTGGAGATATATTTATTTTTCCGTGCGAAGTATTAATAGAGTCCCCAAGGAGCTGTGGTACCTCGTCACTGGTGAATTCGTTGGAAGACTTATGACAGACAATGGGATCAGAGCTGCAAAGCTATTCAATGTCTCTTAGGCCAAAGTAAGCAAATTGGTGAAGCAAGGCCAGGATTTCTTTCAGGCGAAAAGAGTCATAATAAAAGCAAACCTCACCAAATTTGCGGAAAGGGCAAAGAAGGTACCGTCAAATCCTGCGAATGCTGAGACAAAAATAAATACTACCAAAGGCTCCAAAAGACCAAGGCTAGGCACTCCTCCTAAAAACAAAGGAAAAAGGCCAAAACCCGAATGAGTGACTTTCAGGGAAGCTGCACCTTCTGTCAAGGTAGCGCTGGCAGAGACAAACGTCCCGGAAGCCAAAATGGATACGGACAAGCTTGAGATAGTCCATAAATCTGTCATGGCTACTTATGATGCTATAACGGAAGAAGGGCCCCAGGTCCGCTTCCTGAGAAGCACGCATAGACCGGGATTTAATTTTGCGGACCGAAAAAGTACAAAATGGTTGGAAAAAATCATCCCTATGCTGAAACCACGGGAAGAAGCTTCCCTGATGGCACTAGAAGATAATGATATACCCAAACCACACGCCTGTACAGGATAAAGATGAGAAGCGCCTTGATTCCAACAGGATCCTCAACAGATTAAGGATCGCGGTCGCGGACTCAAGACGTACCTCTGGATAGTCTGGGGTAAAATACCCACAGAGAAAACACAGCTATGTATCTTCTCCACACATTCTGATTCGAAGGAGGAATTCCTGAGACTAAAATTAGCATCCTTCTCTAGGATAGAGAGATTAACCTTCCACCTGAAGGTGGAAAACCCAAAACTATATCCAAAGTACTGGTGGGCAGTGCCCATACACACACAGCACAGCATGAGAAACCACCTTTCGAGAGTGGAGTCGGAATACTGTTAAGGACACCCTGAGAGATAGCTGTAACCATGGATTAGAGATAATCCTCAGAGCAAGAGCAGGGGACTCTTCGCATCGGTGATTCAAAAAAATTAGCGTCCTGCACGCCAATCTTCAGTATGCAAAAGCCGCCTCGGTAACGCTGGTTAGCAGATAAGATCAAGAAGGCATTGACGTGGCCCTTCTGCAGGAGTCCTGGCAGATGAGTGAGATTGTTGGCCTATCCACTAATGTGTGTGTGGGAGGGGGGGCTAGCTGGCTTGGAAATAAATCCTTCAGCAACAGATTTTTGGCCTATCCACTGATAGTGAAGTATTATATATAACAAAGACAACAAAACATAAAACGTCCCTTAGTAGACTTCTCGAGGATGGTACTGTACCGATTGATGGCATTGCAGCTATCGACGCAGCAGTAGAAAAAGTTAGTAAAGTGATTATGGTTGTCTATTAAGAAAACTGTCCGGGGAAAACAAAAAAGAATACGGGTAACAGCAGCCAGCCTAAAGCACACACCTAAAACAGCCCAGCACGCACATGAAACAGACGAGGTGTAGCTATTTGGTGTCGCGAAACCATAAGCTTTATCACTAGTAGATTGAATAAGACCCAGTTCTAAGCGTTACGCTTAGAAATGGGCATGTTACGCTTCCCCCCATCATACATACATAGAAACGTTACGCTTTCGCTTCTAATTATTGCATTCCTTGAACCGGTTGACGATTAATTTGTTAATTAAATTCTAAATTATATCCTTCAGCTATTTCTTTAATATTTTGCTATACACGACCTATTAAAGGGTAAGTGTAGAATACCAAAAGCAACGTTTTTTTGTAACAATCTTTATTTTTTAGATGAAAGAAGTAATCTTGAACACAGTGTGCAAAATGCACACAGCCAAACTAGTTAATGTGCTATTGTAAGGTATCGAACAAAATAAAAATGAAATTAGTGGAATGAAAAAATTTGATAGTTTCCTAAAACCAACAGTGTAGGCTACATCCTCAGGTGGACAAAATAGCAAAGATATCCCGACACGGAAGATAAGCTTTCCACCTAGGTTTGTATACTATTTTATTTACAACCATACCTAATCAATTTTTCAGAAATGTAGTAAACGTTAAATTTTTGACTCATTTATATCCAGTTCAAAAAAAGGCTAATCTCACTGACAGTTACAAATTATTGTTAGACGCAGAGTTGTTTTTCAACTTCGGCAGCACGTCTTTGCTTATATGCGTCATGTTTGATTGGTTTCAAAGTATTAAAATCTACAATTGTTAACTTTTACATTTTGTTTTATCGATGTTTCCGCGTATATACGTTTGTCTCAAGGTCCAAATTCGTCTGTAAGTGTTCCTATTGAGAGTGTCGGCACTAAAATCGACAGCAGCAGCAACAGAAGCAGCAGTACTAGCGTGGAAACCTGTCTGATATAAACCGTATCTAGTGAAAGGTGGTTGATAAGGTATATTTACTAGATGTGGGGGCCTGCCTTAAACAGCTGGCCAAGTGGAAGAAAACCACAATGAAATACCCCTAAAGTCAAGGTGGAACATATGCCGAGGACTGCGTGGTCCAGGGGAAGCTTGATCGCTAATATGCGGACTCTGGATACCTGGGGACGTCCAGTTTAAATACCCTTACTCCTGCAGGAGTGAACCTTATATTTTACTATATATTTCCTCAACCTTAAAGAAGAGGGCAAAGGCCTAGTCTTGAGGGCAGGAATAGACGATGTATCCTTTAAAAAAATTAAGGATATCGGGTTCACCATTCACTACCGGTTTGGGAAAATCCCCGTGCAAAGCATCAGAGAAGAAGAGAAAAGAAACCTGCAAAATGGATTCTGTCTCCAAGTCCAGTAGCGACTCGGGTAGTGTAGATAGCATCTTTATACTCCGCCGCTGCCCGATGAGGAAATGGAGTTTGGATAGGAGGAAGGGGACAGCCCTCTTCCAGAAGGGGATATCACCCTGACGACGGATGAAAACACCCAAAACGAAAACCAACAGGTTGGCGGGAATTAACTTAGCCCAGGTTCATGCTCACCATGCCAAAGGAGCTTTGGCGGTGATCACTAGATTGTTCACCAAGGACCAATGGGGAATGTGTTTGATCCAAGAACTTTGGGTCGATAACAACCAGGTAAGAGGATTAGCATGTAAAGGAGCTAAGATAGTATAAGACACAGGTGGTGATATACCAAGAACATGTATTATGATAAGGAACAAATTAATTATTTTTGTCTTTCAGAATACATGGTTCGAGACCTAGTTCCAGTTCGAGCACACTTCGAACACGAGAAGGAGATAGTAACAGCATCATGCTACTTTGCGGGAGCTGGGCTAGCACCCCCTCAGAGTTGCAAAGGCTGGTGGAACACTGTGAAGAGAAGAGACGACTACCTCTATTAGTAGCATGTGATGCCAATGCACACAACTCCGTTTGGGGCAGCAACGATACCAATCAGAGAGGTGTATATCCTTAACAAAAACCGCAATATTCACAATATAGGGAATACCCCAACATTTGTGACAAGGATAAGGCAAGAAGTTTTAGACGGCACACTGGCAACACAGGATCTAAGACATATAGTAAAATATTGGAGAGTATCGGGCGAACCATCTCTCTCCGATCATAGTATCATAACATTCAAGCTAGAATTAGGCAAACCTGAGACAGGCCTCAGAATAAAACCAGACTGGGACAACTACAATACCTGTCTGAAAGAAAACCTAGCAGTATCCAGAGGAACGGAAGGGCTAAGCACCATATCGGTCGGGAAAATGAGCTTGAGGACCTGAACAGGGCAATAGAGCTACCCTCTTCAAGAACAACGAAGCATCAGAGATGCACCCTGGTGAAATAAACATCTGTCAGAACTAAGAGCTTAAACCCGGGACCTTTTTAATAGACCAAAACTCACCGGAGACTGGCAGAGATACACTGAGGTGAGAAACACCTACTACAAGGAAATTAAAAAAGCAAAAAGAAATAGCTTCAGAAAATTATGTGAAGATATAAATACAACACCTGCTGCGGCAAGACTTTACAAAGTCATGGCAAAAAGTGGGGTCAACACTTGGCTTTGAGGAAGCAAGACGGTAAATATGCCGAAAATGAGGAGGAAAGAGTGGGACTCCTACTAGAAACTCATTTTCCTGAGAGTACCCCAAACAAGGGAGATAATCCTCTCGAAGGTCATAATAGGCCTTTAAGAGAAAGCACTACAATGGTTAAGCACATATTTTGTAGTAAAGACAGGTTGAAATGGGCTATGCTAGGCAAACTCAATGAACAAGGCGAGAGCAATATAGTAACCTTACTGTGGATTCAGGGACACACTGGAATAAAAGGGAATGAAAAAGCAGATAGACTAGCAAAGAGGGGGACTGAAAGACCCTTTTGAGGGCCGGAACCCTTTTGCGGTATCAGCAACAATGTAATATTGGAAGAAGTAGGCAAAGCTGAAAAAAGAGAAGATCTGACTATTGGAAAGATCTAGTAGGGCTTAGACAATCAAATATTCTGATGGGCGAGTACAACCCGTTGAGATCAAATGAATGCATAAGTCAAAGTAAAACTGCACTAAAAGTTTTAACAGGGATCCTAACGGGACGTTGCCGCCTGAACAGGCACCTAAAAAGCTCAAAATAGTGGAGGAAGAAGTATGTGGATTATGTGGCCTGGAAGAAGAAACCTCCATCCACATACTTGCGAATTGCACCGCAATTCAGAATTCTAGGGCACAGCACCTAGGAGATTATGGGATAGAAAAGGGGCATTTACCTAAGTTGAAGCCTGTAGATATCCTAAAATTCCTCAGGGAAATAGGACTAAAGGAGCTACTAGTCTCTGAGACGTTCCTTAGGAACTAAGTAGAAGTAAGGGGACACAATACATACATATTTAAGGACTGAGCCTTTGTTATGGTATTAAAATTCACTAAATAATTTTCTTTGTCCACGACCACTTAATAATAAGTCAATATCTTACCTCCTAAAAAAAGGTATATGGTGTCCATATATCTACTAGAGTGAATTATGAACTCATAATTCACGCTTCTTCATTTAAATAACATGCCATGATAGCTCAACACTCACAAAATTTCGGTACATAGGTGACTAGAGATGGGGGTACAATATGAAATAAACTATTAAATCTGCGTATTTTGTTTAGGAAATTTGTTTCTGGAATATATCGTATCGATAAAATATCGAAATTTTTAGTATTGATACTTTTCATAACGGTATTTTTTAATATCGATATTTTTAAAACAATATATTTATAACGGTACGGCATATCCATACTTCACACAGTATCGCCCATCTCTATATGTCACATTTGACGTACTCCTGAAATTTATTAATTTTGACGTTAGAATTGTCAATAATACCAAATTATTACTTTCCGTTCTACACTCGCCATATTTAATAAAGAAATCAAGGGTCGTGGACAAAGTATAGTATTCTACTCGCAATGTATGACCATTATTCACTCGGGTGAATATAGGCTCGGGTTTTATAGTCAGTTCTGTACTTAATTTGTTGGTTATTAATAGATTTATATTTTGGGGTTTGATCTTGATGTTGAATCGCAGGATGGATTTTCTAAAATTAGGAGATGTGTTTGGGAGTCGTTGGGCATATTCCTTTATATTGGATTTTCGCTGAGTAGTGTTTGCTTTTGCTGTGCCTGGTGGTAGCCAGTTGTTGTCTTCATAGCCTGTGGAAAGGTTTAAAGGAGGATCCGAATTACCAGGATTTCAAGCACAACCTATAGTATGGGGGATTGGAGTGTTCAATCGTTCATTACGTCCAATTATTAGGATTTGGGATTTAGTGGTAGAGACGCCATTTTCAAAAAAATCACGATTTCTCGAGGTACGTCATTTCGAAAATCTTATCTTGCGAACCTACATCTTTTGTAGTTCTATTTCAGATTTTTTTTTGAAACGTTTTAAATGGAAATTTCCTATTCCATTGGGAGACAAGATAGTTAGATAGTTCTACGGAATCAACTTTAGAATGAATTAGGAAGCCGGGTACACGGAATAAAACATCTTTGGTGGTATGCTGTTCACTATCGGAAATCCAGAAACATTACTTCATTAAGTGCTACTTTTCTTTTTGGTCTGAGGTATTTGTCGCCGACTGGTTGAAGTTATTTTCCATAGTAACGAGTCGATTGTTGAGAACACCTTTTTATGCAGGTAGACAAAGTTTTTAGGGTTTTATTTGGACTAGTGATAATTTTACTTATAGGAACATTTTTATTTAAGAATAATACTTTTCATGAGAACTTATATCTATTCGGTAATTGAACCAATACTTTCTTGGGAGAAATAAAATAATTTTAATGTTAAATTTACAACCTAAGAAGTTGCAATCCCTTGAGGATGATTGTTAAACTTTAGATAATAATAAGGTTTACTTAATATATTTGTGCGCTTTAAGCAATTGCTTCGAGTTTTTAATTACTCTTGTTATATGAATTTGTTAAGATTATCTGAAATTAATTAAGGCTCAGTGAAACTTAGTGTTCCCTGACTACCGTTTTGGATAGCTGTACTCAGCTGTAACCTTTTAGAATCGTTACTTAACGCTATATTAAGTCCATCCCTTGTCCATCATTACAAATTTATTCTTCAATTTCCTTTTTATTTCATTCACATCTGATAAGTTTGGACCTGCTATGATTATATAATCTACATATAATATTAAATAAACATTTTCATTTGTATCACGCAATAGGCAATAGTCATTTTCCGATCTTTCATAACCTGTTTCTAATAAAAATGAATTGATTTCTGAATTCCAACATTTTGATGATTGGCGTACCTAATCCATATTAATGATTTTTTCAATTTTAGAACCTTAGGTATCATTCTTACTCACAATTCCTTCTGGATAAAATATGTACACGTCATCTGTTAACTTGTCATTCAAGAAAGCTGACTTCACGTCTAGCTGTTGTAGGTAGTATTTATTTTGATTACCTATTAATAGCCAGGCTCTGATAGTAACTAACTTAGGTACAGGTGAATAAACTTCATCAAAATAATTCCCTATTTCTTGTGCAAACCATCTAACTACTGATCGAGTTTTGTACTTATCTTCCTCTCTATCTTCTTACATTTTGTATGAAAAAACCCATTTTGTGTCTAAAACCTGACTACCTATTGGTTTTTCTACTTCATCCCATGTTTCATTTTCATTTATTGAATCTAGTACCCTACTTACCGCTCCCAACCACTTTTCTTTATCTTTTCTACTTTCTAAGTCTTTATAACAAGTTGGAACGTTTTCTACATAATTACATGCCTTAAATGCCATATATTACAATCAGCACAGTTTCTTGGCATTTTAGTTTCTCTTTTATTTCTCATAGTATCCAAGTCCCTAACATTTTCATTTATGTCTTTCGTTTCATTATCCCTATTTAATTCACTTTCTCAATTATCCCCATTCTTTACATCCAATTTTAACCCATTTATAAATAGTTCCCTTGGTTCATTATCTACATTTACAAATTTTGTTTTAAAATGAAAATTTTTCTAATCAAATTGTACATCCGTTCCAATAACTAGTTTTTGTTTTTCAATATTCCACAATCTATATCCTGTTGGAGAATATCAAATTTGACGCGGTTTTCTTTAGGTACAGTAATTGTGCCATACTTGGGACGAAAATATACCTATAATAGAAATTTGCAAAAAATGTAACATCGCACCTAGACCATACCCGACCGTGTTCCCGCCAACTTAGTAGTGTGCTCTGTATGGTGAACAGGTGTGGAGTAAGTGAGAGCATATTTATTTACCTTATTTTGCTTGAAAAGAGTTATCTGTAAGTTTCACGTCAAATTATGTAGAAGCTTCTAATCATGATAAAGTATTAGGTTATCAATCGCTTTAACCGACAAAGCACTTTTTATCCTCGCCAGTGTTGCCGTTTTTGGTATTTTATTTTTTTAATAAAAACAATACAAATTGTCCAAACTTGGGACAGGTGTCCCAAGTTTGGACGACACAATTTAATTATCAGAAGAACATATAAAAAGTGTTTTCGTTTATTATTTCAGACTGATGGAGGCTTTCATCATGAGTAGAGCGGCAAAGAGAAAATTGTACCACGCATTCTCCGAAGACCTTCTTGACAAAGCTGTCAAGGATATCAAGGAAAATAATTTAACATATAGACAAGGAGAAGACAAATATGGAATACCAAAAAGCACGTTAGCTCGATGATGCACCAACAAACAAACTAAAAAATTTGGACGTCCACCAGTGCTATCGGAGAATGAAGAGAAAAAGGTTGTTGACTGTTTGACACTGGCTGCCAAATGGGGATTTCCTCTGACCAAATCGGACTTGAAGATTATAATTAAAAGAGGCCTTGATTCGAAGGGGATAGAGGAGAAACGTTTTCTTCGGAACAAACCAGGAAATAAATGGGTTAGAAGCTTTTTAAAAAGGCGAAAATATTATTTGAAAGTACGATTTTGTCACAACATAAAACGCGCTCGGACATCTCTGGCTCCAAAGTTGATGAATGAGTATTTAAGAGAACTTCAAGAATCGATTGTAGACGTTCCTCCACAGGCTCTCCTAAATTACGACGAGACGAGTATGCAAGACAAAAAATAAGGTCATTGTTCGTAGAACCTGCAAGCGCCCGGAAAAAATTATAGACACTTCAAAATCTTGTTACACCGTGATGTTTGCAGGCACTGCCGGTGGACATACCCTACCTGTGTATATTGTGTAGATTAGGAGATGGTCCTAAAGCCATCATTGGCGATAATCTTGCAAGTCATATATCCATTCGAGTGCTAGAGGAGTGTATGAACAATGATATTAGGTTTATCCTACTGTCACCAAACAGCACTCATCTATGCCAACCTCTCGACTTGACATATTTCAGTCCTTTGACAGTGTCATGGAAAAAAGTGCTAAACGACTACAAAGACAAATATCGTGGTCCTGTTCCAAAAGACAAGTTTCCGCGGAAATTAAAACAGGGGTTGGATATTTTAAGCCCCAATTCTGGAAAAAATTTGAAAGCTGGGTTTGCAGCAAGTGGAATATTCCCCCTAAATCCCCAAGCGGTTCTCAAACATCTTCTTCAAGATTCTGACAACGAAACTGTTCCAGAATGGAAACCTCTTTCAAAAGCTTCCTTCAAGAAACACGTAAGTCCGAAACTCAAACTTCAAGAAAATGAAAAGTGTGAACAATGTCATTCCTGGAAAAAGTTTGTCTCACAGCGATGTTATCAACACTGTAACGCGTTTACTTCCTTCTACAGGTCACTATGGACACCCTTGATGATAATTTACGGTTTAAATCTCGGGCGCCAGATTTTTATCGTGGTTTGCTCCACGGCCCCTTAACCCTGAGCGTCAAGAGTTCCAGATAGCCTCAGATGGAGGTTACGGTGAATTCCAGGGGTCTTGTTGAATTTACTTTAACCAGTTCTATACAATTCGGACGAGCCAAATATCGGTACTCCAAGTAGTAAGTTACGGCAAATGACGAATAAAACAGGATTTCAAACCTTTTGTTTATTAATACTCTGTGGTCTACTCAATTTATATATCTACAGTGACAGACAAAATATCGGGAAAAATAAAGTAACGGACGTAACGGTCAGAGCCGCTGCTGTCCGAGGAGGGAATGGAGATTGTGTCGGAGGAAGGGGACAGTACTCTTACTGAAGGGGACATCACCCTGACGAAAGAGGGAAATACCCGAGAGGATAACCAACAGGATGGCGGGAATTATTTTAGCTCAAGTTAATGCTCACCATGCCAAAGGAGCTTCGGCGGTGATCACAAGATTGTTCACGAAGGACCAATGGGGGATGTGTTCGATCCAGGAACCTTGGGTCAATAATAACCAGGTAAGAGGATTAGCATGTAAAGATGCTAAATTAGTATATCACACTGGAAGTGATATACCAAGAACATGTATTATGATAAGAAAAAATATTAACTATTTTTGTCTTCCAGTAGTTTCAAAGTAGCAATAGTAACCTTTATTCCAAAAGCTGGAAAAAGGGACACAACAAACCCCAAATCCTTCAGACCAATTAGCCTAACATCGTTTGTGCTTAAAATGATGGAAAAAGCTATTGACAACTATATTAGAACGGAATTCCTAAAGAGACTACCTCTCCACCCGTATCAGCACGCTTACCGGGCAGGCAGATCTACGGAGACTGCACTGGTACAACTGACGGAGGATATCCGAGGTGCCTTAGACAACCAAGAAACTGTAGTATATGCATTTTTGGACATAGAAAGAGCTTTTGACAACATTCCACCTGAGGCTGTCAAGAGAGCATTAAATAGAAGAGGTGTAGATAGCACAACATCCAAATGGATGTCGGAACTGCTCGCCACTAGAGTAGCAGAGACGTGAACGAGCAAGGGAGGAGTAGCATCCCCATGAATGTGGAGTCTGACGGTTGACGAACTTCTGTGTGGTTTGACGAACCTTGGAATATCCTGCCAAGGATATGTCGATAATATTGTCATAACAGCCAGGGGAAAATTTGAAAACACCATTTGTGACATCGTACAAAAGGGTCTGAACTATACAAATAGCTGGTGTAGGCAAGTGCGACTCAGCATCAACCCCACCAAAACCATCTTGATAGCTTTCACTAAGAAAAGAAAACTCAACCTCAAAACTATTCTTTATACAGAAAAAAAAATTTTTATCCACGAAACGGCGAAAGAATGGTCTAAATCTGGCGGTTAAACGAACAAGTTGTGGCTTAGCCTCTTCCAAGTTCGATAAATCCTTTGGATTTGAAGAAATACAGAAAACTATTCGTTAAACGATAAAAAAAACTATTGATCCACGAAACGGCGAATGAACGGTCTAAATCTGCCGGTGAATCTAACAAGTTATGGCTTAGCCTCTTCCAAGTTCGATAAGCACTTTGGATTTAAAAGAAATACAGGAAACTAGTCTTTGGACAATAAGAAAAACTATAGAACCACGAAACGGCGAAATAGCTGTCTCAATCTGCCGGTAAATCGAACAAGTTATGGCTTAGCCTCTTCCAAGTTCGATAAACCCTTTGGATTTAAAAGAAATACAGAAAACTAGTCTTTGGGCAATAAAAAAACTATTGGACCACGAAACGGCGAAAGAACGGTCTAAAATCTGCCGGGAAATCGAACAAGTTATGGCTTAGCCGATTCCAAGTTCGATAAACCCAAATAAGAAATTATTATAATCTACTATTCCCAAAATAATTTCACAAATTTAAAAGTACCTGATTTTTGGACACACAGAGTATGAATATAAGACCGGAATAAAATTAAAATGTCGAAACCCACGCGAGTGTTAATATATAAAAACCGGCAGAAACTATAAGCTTAAAAACCACTAGTAAACCGGATAATACTTCACGTCGATTAAGAAATAATATATTAATCACAGTAATAATAAAAAGTTGAAAACAAATTATACTCTACTACAAACCTTTATTGTTACTTCTAACACAAAACCCAAAAACAAGGAAAAACTATTTCCATTCAATAAACGGACGGTGATTATTCTTCAGAATAGACTACAGTGAACAATTTTACATTTAGCGGCGGTACGGAGAGTTTTTCGTAAACACAGGATATTTGAAAAATAAGTTACCTTCTCAAATAAAAGTCTTCACTATCACAATAGGAGAACTCCACGGACTGGTGGAGGATTCTATCAGTCCTTCTTTTAGCATCATGTCTACCTCGGCGTTACAAAGCTCTTGCATTTTTGGGTTCTGGGGCGATATCTCTGTTTGATCGGACGGGGTTGAAGCAAACGGATTTCGTGCTCAACTAGCGTCGTTGGACCTTGAATTTTCTCGAACCGCGGCAGCTCACGACTTAAGAACATGTTCAAGTTTTGTTCCTGACCTTCGACCAAGTTTCTTTCTTTGGTAGGCGTTATCGTTTCTAACGGACATCCTATATAACCATAAGTGTCGTAATCCACTAACTATTCCGGAGATAACGTAGTTTTCCAGATTCATTCTTTTCTTCGCTATCTCTCCACTCAACGAGAGACGATGATAAGGTTTCGGCAACAGATTGCTCTTTGTCAGCCCCTAACTCCAGGGAGGACGCAGAGACTTCAGAAACAGCTTGTTCTTTGTCAACCTCTAACTCCAGGGAGAACACAGAGACTTCAGAAACAACTTGCTCCTTTTCAACCCCTAACACCAGGGAGGACGCGGAGACTTCGTAAACAGCCTGCCCTTTGTCACTCCCTAACACCAGGGAGGATGCAGAGAGTTCAGAAACAACTTTCTCCTTGTCACCCCCTACACCAGGGAGGGCGCAGAGACTTCAGAAACAGACAAATTATGGCAACACTAGGGTTGTTATCTTCCTTACAAATGATTATCCACATCGGATTCTCCTAGGTATGAGTTCACGACTTCCAATATTCTAATCGGACTGGTTAATGGTGAACGTCTTACCAGCTTATTATTTATGTATGTATTTCCGGTTCCTAGTTCCAAACGAAAATTATACTTTTCGAGGACATCGTGTCCTAACACAATATCTGTTATCAGACCTGGGAAATGTTCGACCAAAATATTTCCTTAATAACGTCATGGCTCTTCAATTTCAACTCATAAGTGTCGGTGATGGAGACTAAATTTTCATTACCTAAACGGGCCCTCGTAACTTGGCGGGCTGTGATTTGCTTTCTTTGGGAAAATGTACTGTACTGTACTGATCACCGATGTATGATTAAGGTATGATTAACAATGCCCGGAACTTACGATTTTCAATTTCGACGTCCATGTGCGGTGGGAAATCAGTCATTTCTTCTGGCGTTTCAGCATGAGAGACAAATATTTGCGGAAGCTCTGTCGGCCTCTCCTCGGGACAGCTTCTACCCACATAGCAATTTGACATCCTAAGCATATGCGTGGAATATTTTCAAAAGAACATGGATGTGCAAAGCATGTTCTCAAATGATACCAAAACGAGTGCTATAAATAGATTGTGTTGCGCCCTGGTCACATGCTGGTCAGGTTATTAGAATGTAATCAAAGATGTTCTTATAAGATGCTGAGTATGTACCCAGCACTAAAAAACTCAAAGTGCCAACAAGCATGTGATAAAGATGTTATTACCCAGATAACATATGAAAATACAATGGATATCCACATTGGACATAAGGGATATCCATAGGATATCCGTTCAAGTCCAGAAGGATATCCTATGGACATCCATTGAATATCCGTTTCGTACTAAGAATGGATATTCCTTGTAAAAATATGGACATATGGACATATATTTTGTCAACGACTATTTGATAATTCTAACATTTTACAAGTACTAGATACTTCACTTCCCATATATTGCAGATATTTCATATTTATACAAGTGACACAATATTTTTAATTTGAAATTTTCACCGCGACGGGGATTCGATCCTATGTCTAAAATTCCTCACTTCACCGAGTCAGAGCCGTAAACCACCATGCTATGAAGATACATGTGATAGTTTATCAAGCTGTTGTATATATACGAGTAGATCGTTTTATATGCAGTTTTTTATCTATCTGTGTATGATGTATGTCAAAAGTAAAAGTGACATTTTAAATAATGAAATACTTATTAAATATATAATCTGTTGAATAACATAAGAAGTAAATATTAGTAATTAGTAGTTTTTTGTAATAAAGTATAGTGTTTTAGGTTGACAAAAAAATGTATACAAACAGGTAATTCACAGTCGTGGACAAAATATAGTGTTCTACTCGCATATAATGGCTATTATTCACTCGCACCATCGTGAATAATAGCCATCATTATAATTGAATCGTGAATAATATACTATAGGACATGAGCTGGAGACATTTAGGACATGAGCTGCATACATTAAGGACATGAACTGGATATATTTTGTACAAGAGCTGTCTACACAGTCTAACATCAAATTATCATTTATTTTTATGAAACCACAGATGTTCAGCCTTATTCACTCTTCCTCCTTCCAAATCAGATACAAATAGACATTTTATGTAATGCCACTTCCTTTAGCCGCTCTGGTCTAAGCTTTTGCTACCTTCAATTAGTTTTTTTTTCATTACATGAAACTAAAAATATAATAGGTACCCATTACGAGTGTAAAAAATTATTCGAGTAGCAGATGGAAGGTATAAGTATAAAATATAACGGACCTAGTACCTTTTTAATGAGTGTATATCTCGATTCGACCAAAGGATGAACAATGGATGTCCAATGGACGACCATCATTCAAATAAATCTTCACGTCCAGTGATGAACGACAACTGAAGGTCCAGTGAATTTCCCTAAACGGATATCCATTGTACTAGTGGTAAATGGACATCCATTGGATGTCCTTTCTGTCTCCATGTCCATATCGTGGATGTTATATGGATATCCATAGGATATCCTATATTTACTGGGTATGTTCAATCTATTCTCATCTTTAGCATGTGCAGTAAAAGGATACAACGCCACCTGCTAAAAATAGGTACTGTGCCGCCCTTATCACATGCGATTCAGATTCATAGAATGTACCAAAGATACTCTTGTCAAATACTGAGCATGCACCCAGCACAAATACCGTGTTGCCAATAAGTGTTATGGCAGGTTCTTTTCAAATCCTAGTTAACTTCATAGCATGTTATTGAAGACTTTCTTGTAGTAAGTGTTAAGGATATCTTGTTCTCATCCCTTGCATGAATAAAGCTGCAACATAACTTTCCCATGGGCATGTGGAAAGCGTGCGAAAAGTCGCACTTACGCATGCCGTGCGGAAATTTTTTTGTGGCGTCCAGGTAAAAAACTATAACTATAGACATTTGGTATGTAAACACCACTTTACAACATAGCTCTATTATCATATATTTTTAAAGATTGTATCTACATTAAAAGATGTGCAATAATTAATATTTTCAGGTACTAAATATGTAGGGGTGATCTAGCTTTTCTCTATTTCATCGGCTAAAGCGTTAGTCTTCTTTCTGTCCCCCAAATTTATCCTTTCCTTGGCTTTAACCAAAAAGGTTTTTATCACGTCTACTATGTTAATCTTCAATAATTATACAACAAAAAACACATAACAACTAATCAAAAAATGTAAAAAAACTCCAGAGGCCAAGCAACCCTACCCAAAATTCCACAGCAACAAAAATGAATACGGGAAATACGGTCTACCCATGGGTCTACCCTAACAATGACAAGTGACGGGTGTGTTCAGAACTCGGATGCGTTCAGATTAAAGAGTCACCGCGACGGGGATTCGATCCTATGTCTAAAATTCCTCACTTCACCGAGTCAGAGCCGTAAACCACCATGCTATGAAGATACATGTGATAGTGGTCGAAGTATGGCGCAGGGAAAGACAAGCCTCGTCTTCCGGAGATGAATCGTCCTCATCGTGTAGTATTAGTAGTTCTTCATATATAAAGGAACCTGCTTGAAGTTGGCACCCTAACTTTGAAATTTTGAATCCAAAATTCTCTTATTATTTCTTAATAAACAAACTAGATACTACCAAACAAAACTAAAGTAACTACAAAACGACCACCAAACGATTGAGCGTATGTATTTTGGTTCGCATGTTAAAGGTATATATTCGCCTTTGACTTTATTTTATGGTATATGCGTAGCATTTGCGTTAAATGTACCAAATAATATTCCATGTTTTATATTTTGCACATGCTAAGGATGGGCTTATGAGTTAATTCTGATATCGGCAGATGCTGAATATTTAAAATAAAAGGGTACAACACCAATGATGGCTTTGAATGTATTAAACAAAAATAGTAAATATTTATTCATATAATGTATGTAAAACGTGCTAAAGATCTGATGTAAAATTACCTGACCTTATTGATAATCCTTATCACATGCTTAGGATATCTGTAAAATAAAATACTTCTGATATTCTTCAAGGTATATACTTAGCATATGCGCTGAATGTACTAAAAAGGACCTCAGTTAATGGTAAATCAATATTATATGCTAAATATATAATTAAAAAAACAAACTTTGGGTGGCCTTTTATGGATGTGCGACTCAAATGCGAAAGATCTACGGAAAAGAACAAGATTAAATCTAAAATTCTTAGCACTTGCTATGGATGTATGTACAGGGATGTGCTCAAACAGTATCTGGTCAGGACTTTGAAGACATATGAATCTTCTTTCAATGCTATGTGGGTAATTAGTTTTCCTGCCTCCTGCAGGAACAGTCTCTGGAAAATACTCCTTCCTTATGGCAACGCGAACAAAATATCTTCGGAGGGTTCTGACGGTTGTTTCGGTAGTGTCCAGATTCACCACAGCGGAAACAGATTGGTTGACGAGGTTGACGGTTGCTGAGTAGTATCACGAGGCGGATTGTGAGGCATATCGTTCGGTGAGGACCAGTTGGTACCGGGGGTGGCCTCTCTAGATGGACTAGGCGTCGTGTTGTGGGACGGTCCATATCTGGGTGTACTTATTGGCTGCGGATGGGGATTTGGTCCACGGTTCGGTCCACTGGTGGTCGGAACGTTCTGGAGCTCCTTTCTGAGAAGCTCATATTCCCTCACTACTTGGCAAAACGTGGAAATATCCTTGAAATCTCCTTTTCGTATCTGCAGCCGGTATTCGAGTAGAAGATTTCGGTACAACCATGCTAACTACTTATCGGGTGTTAGCTTTCCATGCCTGCGCATCAGAATTTGGAGTTCGGTAATGTAAGTAGCGGCGGACGCATTTCTCCTTTGTAGACGTCTGCCTATCTCGGCTTCTAAGTCAACCTCATAATTAATAGGATAAAAGAAAATACGAAAATCTGTTCCAAATTCGTCCCAGGTCGTGTACCTGCTCCGGTTGTTACGGTACCAAAATGCGGGTTCATCCATTAGTAATTCTGGTAATACCGGAAGCAAATTGTCTTTCTGGACAATCTTTGCTGTGCATGTTTCTTCAATTCTTTTTATAAACGAGGCAGGATCTCTCCGGTTTCCAAAAGACACCTTCCAATCGTGTACATTTATCTGTGGAGTTGCCATAGCGGTCTGATAATTAACAGGTTTTTCTTGGTATATAGCGGGTTGTAGGGACTTATTTCCTCGTCTTAAAAAGTTAACCAGTCCTTTACGTTTTTCCGAATCGATCCCAGCAACGGATAAACTTCTCTTTGTTAACTGGGAATTGAATTCCTCGTTTTTCAACAGGTATACCCAACCTCTGTATCTGTATCTGTAGAGTAGGGAGGGTGAGTGTAGGCTCACAGCACTTAGGCCACATGTGACCCATTGTACATCCTCCCGAGGAGTTGTCTTCCTAGGTCATTGTCCATCCTGTCCTTCTCAGGAAGGTGGACAGGTCACTAGGAGACATCTCCTTTATATCGGCAGGTGTAGGCCAAGACTCACCGAACACACACTCTCTTATTGACGATAACTCCGGACACTCGCATAAGACATGCCTGACAGTTTCATCTTCCTGTTCACACATCCTGCATAGAGGTGTGTCCACTAGCCCCATAGTATGGAGGTGTTTCCCTAGTTGACAGTGACCAGTCAGAAATCCTACTGTTAAACGTAGGTTTCTCCTGGTCATCGCCAAATATTTCTTCGGCTCCAGCTTCCCAGGGTCGCCCAGGGTGATCCTGGCAAGACTGCATCCTTTGATTCCATCCCATCTCTCAAGAGATTGAGTATGGGTGTAGCGTTTGGCTAGTTCCCAATTGTCGAAGTCGTTAGGCCGTAGGTGTCACTGGGTCCTAGAATTTTTAGTCCAGCGGCTTCCCTGGCTAAAGAATCAGCAATGCGATTTCCTTTACTCCTGTCGTGCCCTTTAACCCACCTCAGGATAATATTGTTATCTGCCGAGGCGTCAGCTAAATCTTGGTGGCACTCTAGTACTAGCCTCGATATAACACGTTGTCTGTTTAAGGCTAATAGGGCTTGTCTACTATCAGTGCAGATTATTATGTTTTTGCCAGAAATTCCTCTTCTGGTTAGTTCTTTTGTGGCAATTGAGATACCAGCCAGTTCTGTTTGAACTACGCTGGTATTGTTTCCCATTCCCCACTTCATCTTTAGGCTTAGTGCTCTTGAGTAAACTCCACATCCTGAGCCTTCTTTCATTTTTGAACCATCTGTATATATGCGTATTGCATTTGCAGCACCTGGCTCTGTGTTCTGTTTTATTTGAATTTTGTAGGGTTTGTTAAACAAAAACCTGGGTTCGATTGCATCATTGGTTGCCTGCAGCAGAGGTAGCGCAGTGAGCGCTTCCTGCCACAGGCTCAACCTCAATTGGCCCACTCCTACTTCGGGGTTTACACCAGCCGTGCGCAATCGTACCATGGCCATTAACGCAACCTCCTTGACGTACAGGTCCAGAGGGGTCAGACCAGTAATTAGTTCCATTGCTGCGGTTGGTGTTGTTCTCATGGCTCCTGTGATGTTTAAGCAAGCCATTCGCTGTATTTGATATAATTTTTGGATGGCCGTTGCTTGTAGAACCTTCGGTCCCCATGCAATTGCTCCATACGTTAACATGGGTCTTATTATTGCAGTGTAGATCCAGGTAACCACACGGGGTGACAAACCCCATGTGCGTCCCACTGTCCTTCGACACTGCTCATAAGCCACATATGCTCTTTTTGCTCTGTTGTGTAGATGAGAGTTCCATGTTAGTTTCCTGTCGAGGGTAATACCAAGGTATTTCACCTCTTCCGAAAAGTTTAGTTTGCTTTTGAAGATTTTAGGAGGTTTCAAACCCGATAAACTTCTTTTCCTGGTGAAAAGGACCATCTCAGTCTTTCTGGGATTGATCGACAGTGAGTGTTCCTTGCACCATTTTTCAATTAATTTAAGCCCATCCTGCGCTCTATCGCACAGTGTGTTCACAAATTTGCCGGTCTGCAAGATAACTATGTCATCTGCGTAAGCAATTGTGTAGAATCCATTGTTGTTGAGGTGATTAATCAGGGTGTCTAGAACCATGTTCCACAGAAGGGGTGATAAGACTCCTCCTTGTGGACATCCCCTCATGACCAGTCCTCTTACTGTGATGTCCTCTACATTAATACTTATTGCTCTACTAGAGAGCATCTTGAGTATCCATTCTCCTACTACCAGAGGTACATGCCTGGAGTTGAGTTGCTGGGTAATTGTTGGAAAGGTTGTTTTATCAAACGCTCCCTCGATGTCTATGAATATACCCAGGGTGGATTCTTTGTTGTCCAATGATCTTTCGATTCTGCCAACCACTTGGTGAAGGGCCGAATCGGTGGACCTTCCCGGAGTATATGCATGCTGATTTGGATGAAGTGGGTTGTGAACTAGCACTTCGTCTCTTATATACCGCTCGCATAACCTCTCCATTGTTTTCAAAAAGAACGATGTGAGACTAATTGGTCGGAATGCTTTTGGTAAGGTGTAGTCCATCCTGCCTGGTTTGGGTATAAATACCACTCGTACTTCTCTCCACTTACTGGGAGTATACCTCAGAGCTAGAGAGGCTCTGAAAATTCCAACCAGGTGCGGCATAAGAATATCCATTCCCCATTGAAGTAGGGCTGGTCTTATTCCGTCAGGTCCTGGTGACTTGAAGGGAGAAAAGCCCGATATGGCCCACCTTATCTTGTCCTCATCAATTACTGCACTAGCAGATTGCCAGTCGTATTGTGAGGGTGTTGTTGGTACTTCCGTCCAGATTGACATTCCAGGAAAGACAGAATCTGGGAAGTGAGTTTCCATAAGAATCTCAGCGCTCTCTTGGAGGTTGGCGGCCTTGTCGCCGTTTACCCTTGTCAGGATGCCGATACTCTTATGGTGGTCGTTTGAGAGTGCCTTCTGTAGCCTAGAAATTTGTGGGAAGTCTTCGACTGCCTCACAATAGGCTCTCCAGGCTTCTCTTTGCTTTTGTCTGCAGACTTTTTTGAACTCTTTGAGGTTGGCTTTATATATTCCCCAGTCCTCTTTGAGTTTTGTTCGTTTTGCCTTGTTAAAGGTCGTTCTCGCTGTCTTTCTGAGGTGTTCCAGTTCAGGGCACCACCAGGTATTGGTCGTGCCACCTGTCTGAACCATCCTCATCGGACAGGATTCCTTATAGGCAATGTCTATTTTGTTTTGGATAGATACTGTGTACCTTTCCAGTTCCTCATTATTGCTAGGAGTCAGGACCTCTGTTTCCCGCAGAGCACCTTTTAAGAGTCGATTGTAGAGAGCTACATCCGTCCTCTTCGGGTCACGGGATTTTACAGTGGTCCTGAGGTCCTGGCTTACCGTATAGGTCAGCCAGCGGTGATCTGACATAGAAATGTGATCCGACACTTGCCAGTCCTGAATTTTGTTTGATATTTTGGCTGTCGCCAGCGTAATATCTATTAATGTTTGGCTACGGGCGTTAATAAATGTCGGCTCCGTGCCTCTGTTTAAAATTGTTAAATCTTTCTTAATTATATATTCATAAAGAGACTTACCTCGGGCGTTGATATCCTTGCTGCCCCAGCTCAAGTGGTGTGAGTTTGAGTCGCAACCCAATATCAGCTCCACTCTCTGGTTGAGGCAGTGATCCACTAGTACCTCCATCTCTTTAGTCGGTGGTAATGTGGCTGCATCTGAAGGTAAGTACACCGATGCGAGTACCAACGCCGTATATTTGCCTCTTCCATCTGGACATTCCACTTTAACCGCAGTAAGGTCTGAGGTGCAGAATTGTGCCATCGGAGAGGCTCTGTATTTCCTTGGGACGTAAACAGCTGTCCTAGGTTGCTGATTGCTTGGTAGGCTAAAAATTTGACCCGTTAGGCTACTGAAACCAGTAATTTTGGTCTTTATTATCCAGGGCTCCTGGATCGAAGCTATTGCATCCTCCAATACATCAAGGTGGCGACATAGTGTTGCCGTTGCAGCCTTTTTGTGTTGGAGGTTGCATTGTATAATATTTACCTTTTTTCCAACGTCCTTGCCCATGAGTAGGTTGCATGGCATTGGATTTTCTTTAGAGGTCCATCTGCTCCTCCGCTAGGGGAGAGACGACCTCGCTGTGTTCGGGTGCCTCCTCCGTCAGGTCATCGACTACTTCGACGTCCTTTTCGGGACCCATGGTGGCCTTGGGGTCAATATCCACTTTGGGTGGCTCGACTACCAAGGACCTCGGGTCTTCAGAGGTACCCCCTGCTTCCTTCCTCGTTACCCTGATAGTCAATGAGGTGAACGCATAGCTCATCCTCATCGACTTCTTCTTGAGGACAGCCATATCCTCGTCTCCGATTCCGAAAACGAAGAGGTGTCCTTCTGGGTTCACCTTCACCTCATGATGGAAAGTGCACCACCTTGCCACCGCCAGGTCAGGGTTCTGCGCCCTAAGCCGACCAAGCACCCTCTCTTTTTCACCGGATGTCGTCTTGTGGACGTCCTCCGGGATCCAGAGCGAGGCCTTGGTCAGCCTGGGGAGCCTATCCACACCAACGACCGCCAGTGATGCCTCCTCCCATGGCTTGAGGTTTTTTGTGGCTTTTTTCAGCCACTCTAGCGTCCCGTCGTCATCGCAGACCACTCTGATGATTTCACCGGAGTATGTCCACGATTTAAACGTGGGCGCTTTGCTATTGCTGCTGGAGGCGGAGAAGATGATCTTGTCCAGTTCCTCTAGCAGTTGGTTTTTGATGATTCTTTCCCGCTCTGTGGTAACCTTACCGTACGGGTTAGTCTCATCTATGATAGCAACCTTGAGGTGTCTCAAGGCGGCATCCGCAAAGGTTTTGGAAGGCGCGGCGACATTTCTGTCGACGCGCGGCTTCTTCAACCTTCTCGGAGTCCCCTCCGTGGAGGTGCTTAAGTGAGGGCGCTATACCCAACCTACACGATGGACTGCTATACGCCTGGCACTCCAATATGCCAATTAGAACGGGATTTACGTCTTTGAATCGAAATACCAAAGAGCCCTGGCTAGACGCCTGGCATTCCCCAATATTTCAAACGAAACGTGGGTGTGAAATCGGGAATAAATGCTAACAATAAATGTTCAATTATATTCCATAAATTTTTGTCTAACCTTCGCAGCAACTACTTTCAATTTTAAACGGAAAAACCATTTCTGCATAACTTGAAAAAAAACGGACCCAAAAAACCCAACAAATCGTTGGACGTTGATCGGTGTATAGCGGTCACAACATGATGCAAGGTACTACGTATGTTATCTATGGCACTACTTAGTACTCACTGACTCAGCATTCTACTCTTCCTCGATTCAGTCTTTCTATCCATAGATAAAAAGGTTTGTTCTCACAAGCATCACAGACAGTCCTTGACAATCCGGATTCGGCGCAAAGCCTCGAAAGCGTTCCTACAAATATTTCCGATTGATTTGAAATCCGCGGTACTGTGCTCACACACGTTTTGTGGATAGTCTGCAAACTGTCAAAACAGTACAAGTAATTTTTTTTTTTTTTTAATCAAATAACTTTTGACATTTGTGTTGTGATTGTCTGTTGGAGTTTATTTTCTCGGCTTTCGTTATTTTAGAGAAGTTTATATTCAACAATGAGTGATTTTGAGACATCTGATGATTCAGAACTCGTAAACAAAATTTGTAGTTAATTGAGGTTATATTCCCTTTCTTGCCACAGATCACCTGCTTGGCTAGCCCATATAAGCCATTTTCTTTGAACTTAACCACGCAAACCGGGTTAATAATACCATGACATCACAGTTAACTTTTATTACGTACGGTTTGTGGAAACCCTGAAATAATGAAATTAACAAACACCTAACCTCCAATAAGATAACTACTCTGTCAAACTATCTCAGTGAGCTGGTTTGTGTGGGTGGTTAACTGTTACGTCATGGTTTGGAATACAAGGCGGGAAATATTGACTGGTGTGTGTGGTAAAGTTTAAAAAAAAATGAATATATTTTCAATTGTCAACTGTTCATACAAACTGTTGCGAATCGATCAGAAACAGACATGCGCGTTAACATTATTTGTCATTATTTGTCAGAGATTTTCTGTGAGAACAAACCTAACGCGGCAGTGCGAGGCATGAATTTTATACACGACGGCGAACTTTTGACATTTTAAGTTAAAAACCGGAATGTATATTTTATATAACTACAATGATTTCTACGCAAAAGTCCAAGAGTATAACGGGCTAGAAATAATATTAAATGAAAATATATTCGGAAACTTTAAATAATTATTTAAAAAAAACCTCGTTACAACTTGTTCCTGTTGTACGAAATTGGTTATAGGATTGTTGTAGTGGCCAGTTTGACTTCTAAAACCTCTTTGAAATCCTCTACTTCTGTAAAGTCCTCTTCCTCTATTTTGAAATATTCGTTTCTCTGGTTGTTAAAATGTTTGTTCCTATATGTGGGGCATTCTCTTTTATAGTGACCACTTTGCCCACATGAGAAGAACGGACACTGACTTACAAATGCCGTTACATTCACATTTGATACATTACTATTTGAGCTTAAGGTATTCTGTGTTAATATTGTCACTGATATCACCCATCTCTAATGTCAATGTAGTTTTGTGTCTCTTCTTCTTTTTCTACGAGTGATGTAATGAGGTTAAGTTTAGTGTAAAATGTAAAAGAGGGCGTCGGCCCAGCACTGTAGTGGAAAGCATCTGATGCGATAATTACAGTGAAGCAGTGTCGAGCGCGGTTAGTACTTGGATGGGTGACCGGCCCACTGGGGAATACCGTCGGCGTCGTGTAAATAGCCCGTACAGCCTGCAGCGGAGTCGCATATCATAGCTCGCAGGCATTATACCAATGAGCACGAGGTATAATGTAGGTATGCCGTCTTTCGGAGGAGATGTAAAACCGAGGTCCCGAGTCCATGGATGTTGGGCTCGATAAAGAACCCTACCACCGGTTGGAACACCAGTGGGTTCGGCAAAATTTCCGGTTTGGGGTAGAGTGCTCCCGGTGTCGGTGATTAGCCTCAGTCGCAGAAATGGACCGACGTTAAATAACCAATTAAAAAAAAATGTAAAAGCACATGTTCTAAAAACTATATTTCATATATTAAAAACACATAATCTCGCCTATCTTTTATTTTAAATCTAACAGTGGTTATGGGCTCAGGCAACAGGCTAGCAGAGGGAGATTATTGTGTTGATGTGCGAGTTGAGAAAAGTAAAATATAAGCATAAACGTGAGTGATAGTACACCTATTAAAAATGGCAAGTGGTAGTACAGCAACGGAAAATAAGCATGGAATAATTCCATTCTGTGGAACTGGATTTGATAATTGGAAGTTTAGATTAACATCGGTGCTGAAGGCGTTAGAGTTGAAAGATGCCCTAAAAGAGGTAGCGGTCTCAGAAAGAAATGAAGCTTGGCAAAAAGTAAACAATAAAGCGTGTATGGTGATAATTGAGAGTGTGTCTGATACCCACTTAGAGTATATCAAGGATTCTGAGATAGCATTTGAGATGATAAGTAAACTAGAAGGAATCTTCAATTAGAAAGGCACGTGCTCAAAATTCTACTTGCTGAAAGAATTGATCTCTATTAAGTACAGTAGTAACATGGACTTGCAGGAGCATTTTTCAAAATGTGATAGAATATTTCGAGAACTAAAAAATTTAGGAAGCAATTTTGAAGAGTCAGATATGTCTTGCTTCTTGCTGCTGTCCATGCCAGCTGAATTTGAGAATGTGGTAACTGCCATAAGAACTCTTTCTGAAACTGACTTGAAAATAGAATTTGTTAAAAGCAGATTGTTGGAGTTTGGTATAAAAAAAAACCAGGGTAAAAGTTCCAAGAATATTAGAGATGTCCCTGCATCTTTTAGTGCTGCTCGAAGTGCTGCTCCAAGGCAAGTTAAGTGTTTTAAATGCAATAAAGTGGGGCATGTTCAGAGTGTCTGTGGTATAAAGTGCCATGCCTGCGGCAAATTCGGCCACAAAGCTTTTCAGTGTAGAAATAAAAAAGAAAATGAGCATTTGAATAAAGCTAACTATACAGAAGGTGAGGCATCATTGGACCAGTCTGTTGAGGAAGCAGTAACTTTTTGTGCTACTTCAGAAGATATTCATAACGTCCATACAACAGAGTGGTATGCAGACTCAGGTGCAACCCATCATTATATAAACTGTGAAGACATGTTGGTAAATAAAAGAAAATTTGCTGAACCTAGGTAATTCAGCTTGCTGCTGAGGGTAAGTTTATGAAAGCTGTATGTGTAGGGGATTTGGAAGCAATTAGCATTATAGGACAGAAAAAATTCCTATTGTTATAAAAATATGTTGGTATTAATGATAAACTTCATATTGGTAAGCCTGTGAGCTTGACATTTTATGTAAGTTGACTTTTGACTTCTCCCAGTTTTAGTTGACAGACACAAGTTGTTAGATTAAAAATATTAAAACGAACAAGGTTAATGTTAAAACCTTTTTACACGTCCTGTAACTTCCTTTTAACAATAAACTGCTTTGTTCAAATACAAACCAAATGTTGATTTATTACTCAGAAGAAACCAAACATATCCTGACGCAATAATAATCAACAGGTTATGGGCCCAGGTTCCCGCCAAGATTTCGGCATTTGTTTTACGTACAATAATTGAGTAATAAATTGCAATTAGCGACGATGAATAAAACAGTTGATGTAAACACAATCACTAAGTTCGACGGTAGGAACTATGTGCAATGGAAGTTCCAAATGAAGTGTGCCCTAAAAGCTAAAGGTATTTATGACCACGTGGATGGCACCACTTATCGACCAGTGCAATCAGCAACACTCCAAGGAGACGCCTTTGTTGGAAACAATATCCAACAAATGTAAATATAGATTTAAATTCGTAATACGCGGGTTAACTTCGGGAGTGTTCGTGAAGTGGCGCGGCGTTATAACGTACTACCGATTTCCGGTTAAGAGACAGAAATCGTACGTGGCAGTGTTGTAAGGTGGCCGAACCCACACGCTCTTATCTTTACAAAATAAAAACTTTTAATAAGCTCTGCCTAAGAAGGCATCTTAAACAGCCCTGGCCTTAAGCCATCTGTTGTGTATTGTAAATTAAAGTGTAAATAGTGTAAATAAATGTATATAGCTATCGAAGTCTTTATGTTATCAAACATAAAAATGGTCCTTCAGATTGCGGATTAATGGTGAAAAATGGTCATACAGATGCTGGATTAACTGCAGAGACTAGATGAGTGATCAGTGACAAACTAGTGAACCGTGATTAACTTTGAAAACGTAAAAAAAATTGGAATTCAATCTTGGAGGTTAGAATTTAAACCGCCAATAAATCGTAAGTAATCGTAAAATGTATTGATTTTTACATATTTCAAGACCAAGGCACGGGTGGCGTGACGATCGAGTGTACTAGGCCGAAGGTGACTCTACAGTTGACGTTTAAAAAAAAAAAAAAGAAGAATCGAATGCCGTTTTGATAAATTCAACATTTAACAATGACTACCAAGAGTGAAATTGAAAAATTAAAAAGCAAGAAAAAACAAGCGATTTCCACTATAAGTCGCATAGAAAGGTTTGTCTTCCAACACAAAGATGATCCAAGCTCCACTACAAAAAATGAACAAATGTTGGCCAGAAAAACTTTACTTTGTGAAACTTTTCTAAAAATTCAGGACTTATCAATTGAAATCAGTAGCTTAGATAAACATTATCAAGATAGTGATGCAGAAGAAATTGAATCGCAATACCTTGATATACTTGCAGGTATTAATGAAATGTTTATAAAGCAAAACAAAGCTCCTCAAGCAAATGTTAAGGAACAGTCTGTAGCAAATGTTCAAAATACAAACCAAAATCCTAAATTACCACCCATTGATATACCTTTTTTTGATGGTAAGTGTTTAACTAATTATAAGTCCTTTATTGACATTTTTACTGCAGTAGTAGACAAAAATAAACAATTGGAAGATGTAGAAAAATTATTCTATTTAAAAAACTTTCTAAGAAATGAAGCATTAAGCTTAATTAACAATTTACCATTAGTCAATTCCTCATATCAAGAAGCTTTACTACTCCTTAATAATAGGTATAATAATGAAACCATGATAATAAACTCTCACATCTATGCTTTACTTGATATTATACCAGTTCAAAAGGGCACAGCTACCTCTTTGAGAGATTTTGTTAGTCAAGTAAAACAACAGATAGGAGCATTAAAAAATCTCACCCAACCCGTTGACAGTTGGGATACATTATTAGTTTGTATTCTTTCTAGAAAATTAGATCAATACATGAATAGGTCATATCAAATTGACAGGGATAGTTCAAAATTACCTTGGTTAAAAGAATTCTTAAATTATTTAGAAAACAGGGCAACAGCTTTAGAAGCCACCACCCATGTTCAAGAAAAAAGTAAGGTTAGTAAACAATTTTCTCACTTAATAACGAATCCAAAAGGTTATTTAAAATGTCCTTGCTGTTCATTTGATAAACATAATTTATTCTATTGCAAAAAATTTAAAACGCTGTCTGTAAATGACAGAATTTCATTTGTAGATAAAAACAAACTGTGTAAACTGTGCTTAAAAGGCCACATTGATAAATGCAAAGTAAACTTTAGGTGCACAATATGTAAAAAAGGTCATAATTCTCTTCTTCATTTAGAAAAAAGCTTGACCTCACCAAATCACTCACAAATTTTGTCAGATTCAAGGTATGAACCGCCCTGCAGCAATGCAATAGTTAATTTTAATTCAGTCAGGAAACAATTTAGTGTGCTTTTGCCTACAGTTAAGGTAAAAATTAAAACCCGAGCAGGTAAATATATTATAGGTAGGGGTTTAATAGATACAGGTTCCCAGATTTCATTAGTGACTAATGATTTAGTAAAAAGTTTAAATATAAAGCCTTATGACAATTATTTAAATGTTGTAGGAATTGCAAACAACCCCACAAAAGTTCAAAAGGCAGTGGATTTAAAAATTGAATCTTGCACAAACAAATTTAATCTAAATATTAAGTGTAGTGTTGTAGATATTATTACAAATAACCTCCCTCCTTGTAGTTTTAGTTATTCCAAATATTCAATACCTAATCATGTACAATTAGCTGATGATGAATTCAATCAAACTAACAAAATTGACATTTTATTAGGTGCTGACATTGCATTTAAAATATTTTTATCAGAGAAGCTGATCTTTGAAAATATAATTCTACAAAATACTTTGTTAGGATTTATTGTCAGTGGATCTGTGCCATCAGACCAGTTTTGCAATTTAAACTTAATCACATTGCATGCTACTTATGATGAGCTTGAAAAAACTATCTCTCAGTTTTGGGAAACCGAAAAGGTCCCTGAAGTCTTTTCAGAGTATAACAGTGAACAAGAAGCTTGTGAAGAGAGTTTTGAAAATTCATTAAAAGTAGTAAACAGTCAGTATCAAGTAGATTTACCTCTTAAATGCAATCTTAATGACTTAACCCTTGGAGATTCATTTTCGGTAGCTTTAAAACGGTTTGAAAATTTAGAAAAGCGTTTTAAAACTAATCCAGATCTTTTTTTGCAGTATAAACACTTTATTGACGAATATTTGCAACTTAAACATGCTAAGATTGTCAATTTAAATGACTACAATTTAAATAATAAACCTATCTATTTTATGGCACATCACCCGGTTATTCGTGAAGACAAAAAAAGTACCAAACTTCGTGTGGTTTTTGATGGAGGGATGAAGTCTAAAAACAAAAGGTGTATAAACGATTTTTTATATAGTGGTCCTGTAGTTCAAAAAGAACTTTTTGACATTTTAATAACATTCCGAACTTTTAACTATGTTATTTTAACAGACATTAGACAAATGTATAGAATGATCTTAATCAGTCCAGAGCATCGCTCACTTCAAAACATCTTATGGAGGAATCCTAATGGTTCCTTGCAAATTTTGCAGTTGCAAACTGTCACATATGGATTAAAAAGTTCATCTTTCCTAGCTACCAGGTGCTTAGTTCAACTAGCCAACAGTGATGGAAAAAATTTTCCCAGGGCAGCTAATGCCTTACTAAATCATTCATATGTGGATGATATTTTGTCTGGTGCTGATACTATAGAAGAGGCTATATTATTAAAAAATGAATTAATCTCTCTATTAAGCTTGCGTTCCTTCTCACTGCACAAATGGTGCACCAATGAGCCTAAAATTCTGGAAGGCATACCTAAAAGTAAGCAAAGTTTTGATGAAATTGACATAAGTCAAAATAATTTTGTGGTGAAAACTTTAGGCATTTCATATGATACAAAATCTGATAATTTCAAAATATCATCTCCAAAAATTGATATTGATGAGTGCATAACTAAACGTCAGGTCCTCAGTTTTATTGCAAAGTTTTATGACCCATTAGGTCTTGTCGGCCCAATTTTAGTAAGAGCCAAAGTAATAATGCAACAGCTTTGGATTTGTAAAATTAAATGGGACGAAATATTACCTACTGATTTATTAGAAATTTGGAAAAAATTCATCAATGAACTAATAAACATGCCAATTTTAAAGATTCCTCGCAATCTATTTTTTACCAATGCCTATGCTATTGAATTGATAGAATTTTGTGACGCATCGCTCATAGCTTATGGAGCCGTGATATATGCAAGAACAATTTTTCATGATAAAGCATATGTAAACATAATAAGTTCAAAATCTCGAATTGTACCTATTAACAAACAATTAACAGTGCCTAGACTAGAGTTAAATGCAGCTCTCCTTTTAGGAATCCTAGCAGATAGAATATATAACTTACTAAAACCAAGAGTTAACAAATGTTTTTTATACTCAGATTCAAACATAGTCTTGTCATGGATAAAATCAGAACCCTTAAGATTAACTCCGTACGTTGCCAACAGAGTATTGAAAATTCAATCATTAACTACCAATTTTAAATGGTTATACATAAACACGAAAGAAAACCCAGCCGACTGTTTGTCAAGAGGTTTAGAACCTTTTGAAATTGAAAATCATCAGTTATGGTTTCACGGACCCATTAGTCTTTCAGATAAAGATTTCAGTCATAATGAAGTACCCATAACCATTCCTGACCCTCTACCTGAAGAAAAGGTTATAGTCAATTTAGTAGCAATCCCAAGAAATGATATTTTTAATAAATTTTCAAACATAACCAAACTTCAAAAAATTGTAGCATATATGCTTCGTTTTAAACACAATTCTCTAAGTAAACTCAAAGGTTACACAAGAATTTCTGGAAAATTATCATTGTTTGAATTAAATAATTCATTGAAGACAATTATAAAATGTGAACAGCAATATTCCTTTCAAAATGAAATAAATTGTTTAACAAAAAATCAATTAATTGCAACTAATTTAAATTCACTAAACCCATTCTTAGATGGAGAGGGCATCCTTCGTGTAGGAGGTAGATTGCATAACGCAAACATTCCTTATTCACAAAAACACCCAATTATCTTGCCCAAAAATAATTTTATCACCGATTTAATAATAATAAAAGAACATTTAAGACTTTTACATGCAGGACAAAAACAAGTACTAAGCAGTCTCAATCTGACTTACTGGATTGTGGGCAGCACTCGAGAAGTTAAGAAAATTCTTCATAAATGTGTAACTTGTTTTAAACAAAAAGCAAAGTGCTCACAGCAGTTAATGGGTTCTCTACCTGACAAAAGAGTAACACCTTCAATGCCTTTCGAGCATGTAGGCGTTGATTTTTGTGGACCTTTCCTCATAAAACAATCCAGGTTAAAAAAAGCAATTATAACTAAAGGTTATGTTGCTCTATTTGTATGTTTTGCTGTAAAAGCAATTCATATCGAACTGCTTTCAGATATGACCACAGAATGTTTCTTGACTTCTCTCAAGAGATTTATTGGCAGAAGAGCCAAACCATCCCACATATACTGTGACAACGGTGGAACCTTCAAGGGGGCAAACAATGTTTTAAATGAAATTCATAGTAAATTAGGTAAAGATAAAATATTTAGCTTTGCATTGGAAGAAAAAATTACTTTTAATTTTATTCCTAGCTACTCCCCGGTCTTTGGCGGACTCTGGGAAGCAGGAGTCAAAAGCACAAAATTTCACATTAAAAGAGTAGCTTCTAATTGTAACCTTACCTATGAAGAATTTAATACAATCTTGATACAAATAGAAGGTATATTGAATTCTCGCTCAATAACCCCAATGTCTCAAGATCCAACAGACCTTTCTTATTTAACCCCAGGTCACTTCTTAACAGGAGCTCCCATTTCCAGTTTCCCGGAGCCTGACCTAACACAAATCCCCGAAAATAGGCTAAAACATTGGCAAAAAATTACTCAAACCCAACAGCAGTTTTGGAAAAGGTGGCACAAGGACTACCTAACACAATTGCAAAACAGACCTAAATGGAAATATGAAATACCCAATTTAAAAGAAGGCATGTTAGTTTTATTAAGGGAAGACAACACTCCATCATTTAAATGGCCTATAGCGCGCATAATCAGAACTATTCCTGGCAAAGATAAAAGGGTTCGAGTAGTTGAAGTAAAAACTATCAATGGAACATATCTAAGGTCTGTTACAAAGATAGCAGTCCTACCAATTCATGATTAAAAATTAAATTTAATCTACTCTCAAAAATGTATGTTGTACATATCTAGTGTATATAATTTGTATAGTTAGTTGTATATTGCACATATTATGTATTGTACATAGTTAGCAATATTCATTGTAATATAAAATAATTACCTTTTTTTGCTCTTTTAAGATAAATCATACACATGTGGTAAAGCATTTAGTCATGTTTCATTATTACATCTATTTTTAGTATGAACAATTCTGAAAGTATGCATTAGTAGATACCGATTATCTACCTTTTAATGACTTTCGCAGTCTACCTTTTAATGACTTTCGCAGTCTATATTTAATGTTTTTTATAAATTGGATTTAATGAGTATAGTCTATTTATAAATTATTGGTTTGTATTTTTTACAGCCTGTAATTTAGAGTATATTTAACAAGTTTGCATGTATTCAAACAAAATGTTCTATTTTTAATTAACCAAATTTGTTAAAATATTGTTTTTTCTTTTTGTACTATTTTTCTGTATCCTAACACTTGTAAGATTTCATGTGAAATCGTTAGGCTGCCAGCATGTTGGAAACAATATCCAACAAATGTAAATATAGATTTAAATTCGTAATACGCGGGTTAACTTCGGGAGTGTTCGTGAAGTGGCGCGGCGTTATAACGTACTACCGATTTCCGGTTAAGAGACAGAAATCGTACGTGGCAGTGTTGTAAGGTGGCCGAACCCACACGCTCTTATCTTTACAAAATAAAAACTAAAAACTTTTAATAAGCTCTGCCCAAGAAGGCATCTTAAACAGCCCTGGCCTTAAGCCATCTGTTGTGTATTGTAAATTAAAGTGTAAATAGTGTAAACAAATGTATATAGCTATCGAAGTCTTTATGTTATCAAACAGCCTTATTAGCTGAAGTAAATAAATGGGAGAGGACAGACGCAATGTGTATGTTTACACTAACAACAGCTTTGGATCTGCAACAAATAACTCTGATCTAAAACTGCAACACAGCCAAAGAAGTCTTAGACAGGCTCGATTCAATTTATTTGCAGAAATCGGAGACGAACAAAATGATGGCCCACGAAAAATTCCATCAGTATAAAATGGATCCCCACGACAGCATTGCACTGCATATTTCTAAAGTAGAAAACCTTGCCAAACAAATAAAGGAAACTGGCGAAATGGTAAGCGATAATGCAGTAATGACAAAAATTTTAAGCTCGTTGCCTCAAAAATACCGTAGTCTAAGACAAGCTTGGCTATCGATGGAAGAAGAGAGGCAAACAACAAACTTGACTGCTAGACTTCTGGATGAAGAAGCCAATCTCACATCACAAGAAAGTGAAACAGCTACGGCTCTGGCCACAATGTCATTAAGTGATAAAAAGGAAGGTAGTGTCAAGAGAAAAACAAAATACACCAACGTGTACTGTTTTAATTGTAGAAAGAAAGGACACATTTCTAAAAACTGCCGGCTACCACAAAGGAAAGTACAAAAAAAATGAAAGAAGAGAAACAAGTACGAGTAGTAGTAGATCAAATGAAACAGCCTTCATTAATACCACAGAATTTTCAGACGAGTGTGATGTGTGGATTTTGGATAGTGGTGCGTCAGCACACATGACACATAAAAGTGAATATTTTATGTCCCTGGATACAACCTATACTACAAATGTATTTCTTGGTAACAATCAGTGCCTACAAGTACAAGGCAAAGGTACCATAAAAATAAATAAACTAGTGAATGGTGAATGGTCTACAGGAACCTTGAACAATGTGCTGTACATTCCACAATTAAGAAAAAACTTGTTTTCTGAAGGAGTAGTTACTAATCGTGGTATGAAAATTATCAAGGATGGAAATGAAGCCAAAATATATGAAAACAATAAAATAGTTGCATGTGCCGTGCGTGAAGACAATAACTTATATAGACTCCTTTTTCGTACAACTGTTAGTAGTGCAAATGTAGCAAGACTTGATGACCTAAAAACATGGCATGAACGGTTAGGCCATGTCAACACTAACTCTTTGAAACAATTGGTACGTGAAAACCTTGTGGAAGATATTAATTTTACAAATGAGAATGATTTTTTCTGTGAGCCATGTAAATATGGAAAACAAAATAAAATTCCTTTCAAACAAAATTCCGAAAAGAGTACTTCTCATCCAGGAGAAAGGATTTTTAGTGATGTCTGTGGTCTAATAGACACTCCTTCAGTAAAGGGTTCAAAATATTTCATATCTTTTAAGGATGAACATTCTGGTTTTCGAGTAGTGTATTTTATTAAACACAAATCTGATGTTATTGAGTGTCTAATCACTTATAATAATGTGCTGAAAAATAAATTCAATAAATCAATGAAGTTCCTTCATATTGACAACGGGACAGAGTACTGTAATGAGGCTGTCAAAAACTATTTACGAACAAATGGTTTAGAGTTGGAAACTACTGCTCCTTATACACCAGAACAAAATGGTCGAGTAGAACGGGATAACCGCACAATAATTGAAAGTGCTCGTTCTATGATATATGGAGCTGACGTACCTAAATACCTGTGGGCTGAAGCAGTAAGTACAGCTGTTTACATTTTAAATCGTACGCCCACAAGTCAAACACCCCACTCCACATCATTTGAAGTATGGTAATCTGTGGTATGGTACAATAAAAAACCAACGTTAAAGCACATTAGAATTTTTGGCTGTGAAGCTTTCTGTCATGTTCCTGATGCCAAAAGAAATAAACTAGATCCTAAAAGTAAAAAGCTTATACTGGTTGGCTATGATCAAAACTCTAACAACTATAGATTATTTGACAAACAAAATAAACAAATTACAATATCACGAAATGTCATATTTAATGAGAAAGTCAAAGGTTTCAAAGATGTCACTACAAACGTACCTATAGCAGTTCCTGGTGGGGATGATGTAACTGTGGTTCCACATCTGTATGCAGAAAGCATTCTTGATGAAAGAGATGATTTGGTAAATGTCAATGACCCAGTGGTTGATGAAAATGACCAAAATATAAACACTGAACGTCCAACGAGAAATGTAAGAATGCCAAATCACTTTGACGACTACGAAGTATATTATGTAGAAACTAACACCCCTCAAACATATGAAGAAGCTATGGCAAGTCGTGAAGCACCAATGTGGAAAGAAGCAATAAAGTGTGAAGTGAGTGCTCTTGCAAAGAATGATACGTGGAAAATTCTGAGTGAATCAAAAATTAGTGAGGTGATTGAAACAAAATGGGTCTTTAAGAATAAGAAAAGTGAAACTGATATTGTAATTAAGTATAAGGCTAGGCTAGTTGCGAGAGGCTTTCAGCAAAAGAATTCAATTTGTCTTGATATTTATAGCCCAGTAGCTAAGATGCCTTCGGTAAGAATTTTTTTGGCTTTATGTAATCATTTAAAAATTTTAATCCACCAATTGGATGTTTGTAATGCCTTTTTAAATGGTGACATAAATGAAGATGTTTACATTTCTCTACCTCAAGGTTTTAAAGAAAAAGCAGGAACAATTTGTAAATTAAAGAAATCACTGTATGGGCTGAAAGCATCTCCAAAAAATTGGAATCAAAAATTTCATAATAGTATTACATCTCAAGGTTTTAATAGATCTGAATTTGAATATTGTATATATGTCAAAGCAACAAAAACGAGTAAACTCTATGTGCTAATTTATGTTGATGACTTGCTCTTAGCAGGTACAAATGATAAAGAAGTTGATCAAGTTAAAAGTTTTTTAAATAAAGAATTCAGTATGAAAGATTTAGGACCAATTAAATATTTTTTAGGTATGACTATATCCCAAGATTTAATGAGTGGTCAAATATCACTTAATCAGACTAATTATTTAAAAAATATTTCACTGAAATTTAATATGCAAGATTGCAAACCTGTATCAACCCCAATGGAGGTAAACTTTCAACATAACTTTTTAAGAAGAGATGTATCAGAGAGTCCAGAGCTTGAGCACAACTGTAGAGCTTTAATAGGCTCTTTAATGTATGCTATGCTGTGTTCAAGACCTGACTTATGTGTATCTATTAACATCTTGAGTAGGTATCAGTCCTGTGCAAGTTCAGATCTATGGGTATGCTTAAAAAGAATTTTAAGATACATTCAGGGTACTATAAAATTAAGTTTAGTATTTAAATTTGACAGATCATCCGACTATATTGTAGGATATGCAGACTCCGATTGGGCTGGGGACAAAACTGACCGAAAGTCCACAGCAGGATATATATTTAAATTTCTAAACTGCACTATTACATGGGCTTCTAGGAAACAGTCAGTTGTTGCTTTGTCCTCAACCGAAGCAGAGTATATAGCAGTTAGTTTGTCAGCTATAAAAGTTACATAAAATCCAGAGTGTCACAGTAAGATGAAACATATCGATATTAAAATACATTTTATTCGTGATAAAGTTAAGGAAAATGTAATCACTGTTGAATATGTGAGTACAAATGAGCAACTGGCTGATATCTTCACTAAACCTTTAAGTGGCAGTGTCTTATCAAAGTTTCGCAGTAGGTTAGGTTTAGAATAAAACAATTATGTACTATCTTTTATGTTTATTTTAAAGAGACAAGTCTTTTGTTAAATAATGTTATCATTAAGGGGGAGTGTTAGTATTAATGATAAACTTCGTATTGGTAAGCCTGTGAGCTTGACATTTTATGTAAGTTGACTTCTCCCAGTTTTAGTTGACAGACACAAGTTGTTAGATTAAAAATATTAAAACGAACAAGGTTAATGTTGAAACCTTTTTACACGCCCTGTAACTTCCTTTTAACAATAAACTGCTTTGTTCAAATACAAACCAAATGTTGATTTATTACTCAGAAGAAACCAAACATATCCTGACGCAATAATCAACAAAATATGCGTGTTCCTGGGTTAAGAGTGAATTTATTATCTATTTCCACTATAGAAAAAGCAGGTTTTCAAATTGTATGTAGTAATAGTAAAATTATAATTCAAAAAGATAGGAACATATTTGTTCAAGGTAATCTTATTAACAATTTATATAAAACAATTTTGGAACACAGTGAGTATGCAAATTTAGCAGCAAATAGTAAAGACAAAGAATTATGGCATCTTAGGTATGGACATTTGAATTATGAATCATTATTAAAAATAAAAAATTTGAATCTAGTTAATGGCCTGGAATTTGCAAACTCAAAGTCTGATAAAAAAGTTTGTGATGTATGTGTAAAAAGCAAACAAAAATGTTTACCGTATCGGTCTAAAACATCTAGAACTAACAGGGTTTTAGAACTGATACACACTGATGTATGTGGACCAATTACTCCTAGTTCTCGAAATGATAATTCATATTTTGTTACCTTTGTAGATGATTACTCTAGATTTGTGATGGTATTTGTAATTAAACATAAGTACCTATGAAGTATTAAAGTGTATAAAAGAGTACGAAGCTAGGGTAACATCTCTGTTTTGTGGAAAGAAAATTTCAAAAATAAAATGTGACAATGGACGTGAATATTGCTCAAAAGTGTTGTGTATTCTATAGTGAAACAACTCACTTTTATGCAAACTTTATTATACTTTAACGACAGCATGGATAATATACATAACGACAATAAGAACAAGTTAACACGAGCGTCTCGCGACAGTAAGAATTTGGCTGTCCCGCACTTGCGCACTTTGAGATCTTTAAATTCACATGTTCCTATCGTGCGACGTTGCCGGTTCCATTGTAGACAGGAAACCTTGGGGAGGGCATTCTTTCAAGATTTTTGTTATTTTTTGGATAGGTAACTAAAAGTCTATGACGATCTCGTACATAAATACTCACCTTCACTTTGGAAATGCTACAGGAAATAACGCTTGATGTCTTACGTCATCTTTCCTGATTTCGATTCTATTAGGTATAGATAGGTTTAGTAGGTACAATGTATTATTTTTAGGCTTTCAATTTTGGAAAAATTACACATTTTAACCTTCTCGTAAAATATCAGTCATCTCAAAGTGATGACGAAGATATTCACCTGAAATGAATTAAACGATACGAGGAATTTGAAAAGTATGTATAATTTTTTCTGAGCTTCAAAGTTGTTTGAAATATCCTTCACATTTCTCGACACTATTAAGGCATTTTTAAAATGTACCTATTTTTAATGCATTAGAAATCATGTACCTATTTTTAGCTTCCACAATATCAGGTCAGTTTAAATGTTCCTAACATAAGTTAGAGTTTTACCATGTAAAATCCTAGTCATCGTTACAGAAAACACACTGTATAATACTTACCTAGTTATTTAAAACTGGGGTCAGTTTGCAATAACAAATTTTTATTAAAGATTTTCAATTATGTTTGTTGAAACATTGAAAGAACACAAATTGTTAATGCAATATTTTATTAATAATACTATATTACATTCAGATTCATCCTCAGCATATAACTAGGTGTACCTATAATAGTTAAAAAAATGCTTCTCGTCGGCAAGAAACACCACGACAACACAACTTGAACAAGTGAAAATGTACAACGTCGCACGATAGGAACTTGTAAATTTATAAATCTCAAAGTGCGCAAGTGCGTGAAAGCCAAATTCTTACTGTCGTGAGACGTTCGTCAAGTTAACTACCAAAAAACTATCATAGACAATGCTTATTTTCTGTCACGTGTTTTTATCCAACTTAACCTAACCTCCCTTATTATCTAGTTACCAACTGACATTCAAGTGCGTTCGTTTGTATCAAATATGTTACTCCTTACAACATTTCTTCATTCTTAAATAAAAAACTATACTTAAAACTAAAACTCACAAATTTAACCTGCAGGGTGGCTTTACAATCCTTGAAGATCGTCGCAAGGTAGGTCCAGGAGTAGAAGGGATTACAAGAGAGGGGATTTCACAAGGCTGAGGGTTTTCCATTTCCTTGGAAGCATTTCCTTCATCAATTGGAGTATTCTGATCTCCCTGAAGTTCTGTACTAATCGGAATTTCAATGCATCTTTCTCGACTAGGGGATGATGTATTAACCACAGGGGTAATATGTGAATCAATTGTCAGGTCTTTCTTCATATTGTCAGAATGGACGAACTTTACTTTGTTTTGGCACCATACTAGGTAAGTACATCTACTTAAAGTCTTTAAGACTTTAGCCTTAACCCATCTCTTTTCTTTTTCTACATATATCATGACTAGGTGTCCCTCTATAAAATAAGGTATTTCTCTCCTGTGTTTATTTTCTTTCTCCAATAAACTTCGCTCATAATTTTCAGTTACTTCTTGCTTTAAATTTGATGGTTTCAGCATCAGCAGTTTGGTTCTAGGACTTTGTTTAAAAATAAGATCTGCAGGGCTTTTTTGTGTGACAGAGCTAGGGGTATTTCGGAAATTAAATAAAAAATTATCAAGCCTATGCTGAAGTGTTAATTTAGCTTTTGTTTCGAATAAGGTTTTTCTTAAATTTTGTTTAATAGTGCTGACCATTTTCTCAACTAATCCGTTAGAACGAGGGTGATAAGGTGGTGAATGAATTAACTGGATTCCGTTTAGACCTACAGAATTTTTGAAATTCTTCGCTATTATACGGAGGACCATTATCAGATACCAGTGTCGAGGGAAGACCAAAAATAGCAAAAGAGTGTCTCAGTTTTTCAATAGTTTTTGTTGCATTTGTTCCTGAATTCATAATGTAGGCATCTACCCACTTAGTAGTAGAATCCACATTCAAGAGAATATCTACATTTTCTATTTTTAGAAAATCTATATGTATTCTATTCCTGTTTTTATTTGACTTCGGCCAAGGCATTAATTTTATTTCTTTTTGCTGGCTTGCGAATATTTGACAAGGCTCACAAGAACACACAATGTGTTCTATACTATTATCCATGCCAGGCCACCAAATATCTGACCTAGCTCTAAGTTTCATCCTAGTAATTCCAGGATGCTGATCATGTAATAGATCTAATACTGATGTTCTTAGAGAAGAAGGGATGATAATTCGGTTTCCCCAAGTCAGGATACCATTATCAAGACTCAACTCATTCCTACGATGAAAGTATGGCTTTAATGACTCATCATCAGTATGGTTTGGCCAGCCTAATCTGGTAAATTCGGTTGCTTTTATGAGTATCGGGTCTTTCTTCGTTTCTAATAAAATGTCGTTAGCTGTGAGAGGAAGGACAGATTCAACTGAAAATGAAAATACTTCCTCCACATCTGAAGGTACTTCTAAAGGTAGTCGACTGAGGCAATCAGCGTTGGCTAACTCAACCCCCTTTTTATAAACAACTTGGTAATTATATGCGGACAATATGATAGCCCAACGTTGTAGTCTGGCATGAGCTAAAGTTGGTATACTATTCCTATGGCCAAATATTGTTTTTAATGGCAAATGGTCGGTAACTAATACAAATTTTGTTCCATAATAAATTTGTGAAATGTTTTCACTGCAAACACCAAAGCCAGAGCCTCCTTTTCAACTTGAGCATAATTTCTTTCTGCAGCACTTAATGTACATGAGGCATACATGACAGGACGAGTTTCATTGTTTTTAACACAACTAAGCACCGCACCCAGTCCATATTTGCTAGCATCAGCTGCCACAACAATTTGACTCCTAGGATCATAATGATCCAGAGTAACACAATTAAGTATAGCATGCTTAGCTTCATCAAATGCTTTTTGACAATTATCATTCCAAATAAAAGGTTCTTCCTTTCTTAACAATTTATAAAGTGGGGCATTAATAGTGGATAACATCGGGATAAATTTAGCATAAAAATTAAGTAAACCAAGAAAAGACCTCAACTGGGTTATATCTGTAGGAATAGGAGCTTTAATGATAGCTTCTACTTTGACTTTTTGTGGACGAATACCTCTTTTAGAAATTTCATACCTCAGAAAACAAACAGATTCTTTAAAAAATATACATTTATCCTCGTTAACTTTAATATTATGATTGTTTAATCTCTCTAAGACTTGGTAAACTTTATTTAAACACTCAGCATAATTTTTCCCAGGAACTATTATATCATCTAAGTATATTCCCACTTCAAGATTATTTAAAACTTTTTCTATAGTAGATTGAAAAATAGCTACAGCACTAGACACGCCATATGGTAATCTAGTGTATTGCATTAATCCCAAATGACTATTAATAGTTAATAACTCTTGAGATTTTTTTTCTACTCTTAACTGTAAGTAAGCATTACTTAAATCCAAAATAGTAAAAATACTCGCACCTCTGAGTTTGTTAAACAGCTCATCCAACGTAGGTAGTGGGTAGTAATCTGTTCTCAAATTTGGATTAAGAGTTTTCTTGAAGTCTCCACATATGCGGATTCCTCCATTTTTCTTAGGCACACATACTATAGGACTAACCATTTCTGCTCTCTGCTTTCTCTATTGTTGTACGTTGATGATATATTAATTGCATGTAGTGATTCAGATTTCCTTTATTATTTAAAACAAAAACTGTATGAAACCTTTAAAATTGAAAAATGTATATCTGATAAGCTTGATTTTTTAGGCATTAAAATTGAAGATGATAAAAATAAGGTCATAACATTAGATCAAAGTTTAGCAATAAATAATCTAGTTAAGAAATATAAAGTTGAAAACTGTAAAAACACAAAAACGCCTATGGAAAGTAAGCTAAACTTAAAAGGAATATCTGACATTAATGATAAAACAAATTTGCCGTTTAAGAAACTTCTTGGAAGTCTCATGTATATTATGCTTGGAACAAGGCCGGATATATGTTTTAGCATTAGCTATTTTGGCCAGTTTCAGGACTATGCTTCTGACGAGCACTTTAAACATCTATTGAGAGTTTTGAAATATTTAAAATGTACCAACCATTACAAGTTACATTTTAATTCTGCTAATGAGATTAGTTTGGTTGGATACAGTGATGCCGATTGGGCAAATAATATCTCTGATCGTAAGTCAATCAGTGGCTATTGTTTTAAACTTAATAATAATCTTATATCTTGGTGTTCAAAGAAACAACCGTTTGTTGCGCTTTCGAGTACAGAATCCGAGTTTGTGCCTCTTCATGTGAATTAGTGTTTATAAAAAACCTACTATTAAGTATGGAATTTGATTTGCCGTTGCCAGTTGTAATCCATGAAGATAATCAAAGTGCTATGAAGCTACTTGATAATTTTGAAAACAACAAGCGCTGTAAACACATTGATGTGAAATTTAATTTTGTGTTGGACTTGATTAATGATGGAGTCTTGCATATTGAATACATAAGAAACTAAAGATCAAATAGCTGATGTGTTTACAATAGCTTTGGGAAATGAAAAATTCACAAAATTTGTAAAATTGTTGAATTTATTTTGATTGTCAATTTTGCAATTTTGAGAGGGGGTGTTAATATTGTCACTGATATCTCTAATGTCAATGTAGTTTTGTGAGTCTCTTCTTCTTTTTCTACGAGTGATGTAATGAGGTTAAGTTTAGTGTAAAATGTAAAAGCACATGTTCTAAAAACTATTTCATATATTAAAAGCCCATAATCTCGCCTATCTTTTATTTTAAATCTAACATTCTGAGTATTCAGTTGTCTTTTATAATTTTCAGTTAACAGTTTCGATTTTACGGTTTCATATTTAAGCCCTGGGATATTTTCTAATATAGTAACTACGGTTTCGAACGATGGTGGCAAACTTAGTAACAAACTGCATATAATATCATCTCCTTTTACTTCTACTCCAGCATCTTTTGATTGTCTCAATATTTTTTAAAATTCTTCTATAAATGTTACAAGATTTTCACTTTCTTTTAGCTTCATTGATACCAACAGTTTTTGCAGGAACAATTGTCCAGGTAATCTTTTTTTCTTATACTTTTCTTTCAAGACCTTTCACATTTTCAAAGCATTTTTACAATTTCGTAAACTCTCAATTTTGGAGTCAACACATTGAACAATCAGACATTTAGCTTTATTGTCCTTTTTTACCTTGCATTCTTCTTTCAGATCAATAGCAGCTAGCACACAATCTTTCACGTTATTCTCTACTAATATCAATTCCATCCGGAATTTCCAATTATGATAATTCAAGCCATTTAGCAGCTCGATAAGGTAACCTTTTCCAATTACTTCTTATAGGTATATTCTCATACGTAACCTCAATCTTAAAAAATTTAAGCCTTTCAAATTAACTTCTCCGACAAAATATTATTTCATTCTCTTCGCTGGCCCCATAACCTTTTGTATTTATTAAAACTCGATGTTGGATTTAACTTATTTATTATATATTTTTGTTGATTTCTTCGACATGTAACTTTATTAACCTTTCTGTCACCTATCTATTACTATGACATCTGACAATAGTAAAACAGTGGTAGGTGAAGGAATTGAGTGCACTTAAGGCTTATTCACAATAAGGATTTCAACAAAAGCTGCTGAGTTCTTGATAATAATAGGATGGTGATCACTGCCATATGTGTACTGAAGGGCTTCCCAAAAAGGCAGGGAGTAAGTTGGGGGTTACAAAAACTTGAATGAATTACTAATGAGTCCCAGTGTTGACGTTGTCTTGTTGGAAAGCCATCGTTAAGAAAGTTAAGCTGAAGGTCCGATATGATCTTTTATACAATATTCCCTCTAGCATCAGTATGAAACGAGCCCCAGATAATCTCGTGACTATATTAAAATCTCCCACTATAATGCGAGGAGCCGGTATCTGACTGAACAAATCTTTTAGTTTGTAATAAGTTGTAGGAGAGCTTGACGGTAGATGAATATTACATATAAAATAAACATTGTCTGACTTAATTTGAACAACTATATGTCTTCTAAGTAAGTTGTTACGGGAAATAAACTTGCTTCTAATGTATCCTTATCTAACTAATGTTGCTACGCCTCAACTCGATATACTGTTGGTTGCAGCTCTACCTTTTCGAAATCATTTGAATGATATGGAGTAGTAAATTTTTTGAGGATTTATATTGGTTTCTTGCAGACATATTGTGACCGGAGATTCTTCAGCAATAAGAGGTTGATGCATAGCAGCGCATTGGAAAAATCCATCAATATTCCACTGCAGTATTAATGTGAATTATATAGGGAATTAATTTGAACCATGTTAGTTCTGGTTTAACTGAGAGGCGTCGCTTTCGTCATCTGAGAAACTATTACCGAGCTGAGCGAAAGTTTTCTTTTTAAGTAAAGTTAGTTTGCGCTTCATTGATTTGTCTTTTACGAGGGTGGGGATATATTAGACGTAGCATGCTTGTAAGTGCTAAAATATCGGTTGTGGTCTCTTTTATAGCACTAATGGGATCTGAAGATCCGCTAAGACTGCTTAGAAAAAGAATTAGTTTATCGAAATTGAGCACAAATAGAGGAGGCTGGTTGTCGATAGAGGTTTTATAAAGGTTTTGGTCGGTTCTAGTGATTGCACCAAGTTTAAATTGCTATTTACATTTTTTGAATTCGAGTTATTTTTGACTTACCTTCTGGTACGAGGAATTCATTGTACTGTATGATAGGTGGAATCGCTTCAGGTATATCAAAATTTCGTTTTCGTTGTCTTGTACGGACAGTTGCTTGAGAAGTTTTCATAGTAGTAGATATTTGTGGGTTATCATCAGAGAGTTTTTTTATCTGTTGGTTACGTTGCCATATTTGTTTGAGAAGGTTCTGATGGGATTTCATTTCATACATGTGGAATGTGGAAGTACTGTATGTGGCCTTGTTTATTGTAACTGTAACAAACCATATTATATTGAGAAATGTGTATATTCTGTAGGAATAAGTGTTGTCGAGCTAAAGTATATAAATGAATATGGAAGCTGTAGGTTGTATGGACGAATACTTGTCTTCTAAAACTCAATATGTGAGTATATTCCCGTAGAGATGCACCAATTCTCAAGAATGTCATGGGTGCAACAGGGGCTAAACCAATTTTTTGTAATTCATTAATCAGTATATTATGAGGTATAGATGGTCAAACATTTGATAGAACGATTCTTTCTGCTGGTCATATTAGTTTTCTAGTACTGACTACCTACTATTTCATTAACTTTTATTGGTCCATAGTAATTCATGAAAGTTTATACTAATTGTTTATTGGATAAGTACATGCATATTCTGAGGAGGACGAAACAGCCACCCATATAATTTTCGAATCTGAGGCTCTACGTTGGTGGAGGTATAGACAGATAGGGCCGGATGACCCTATATCCAACCTCATCAAAAGAGATACTGTGAAGAGACTTCTAGATCTCATCAAGGTCTCAAATCTTCTCACGGACTAGCAGACAGACAGGACAATACAATAAGCCAACGGCTGCAGTGTTGGGGCCCACTAACCCGGCCTGTTTCGTCTGTTTACCAACCAACCAACATGCATATCCGGTTGTTTGATAACCGGGATGAAAAGATTATGTTTTTTGGCTAAATTATACTACCCAGAGGAATGAGGTAATCTTGAAGAAGAGTGTTTTCTAATGCACTAAAGACGGTTGCTTGTTCTTTTGAAGGGAAAATGGGGCTTGAAAGTGCTGACGAATAGGTTCGGGAAACATCTGATCTGGACTGAGATTGTGGAATAGTCGAATAGTATTGCACAGAATGAAAGGTTTCAGGTTTGTTATTAAATATTTTATCCACTGGTAATAAAGTCAGGCTAGAAGCTAGTCAGCTCTATTAATTGGGAAGAGTACCTCTTGGTCTTCTCATTTATTTTTCTTAATCCATTTTCTGGAAAATAAAATGATATTAGTATCACGTATTATGACAGGGAAAAATATTAAATATAACCTTGGAGTAGTTTCCTCTTCTGCCAGCAAATGTGTGACAAAGTGACAGACGAGCTTGACCCTCAGTATATTACCATTTGCAAATGTTAAATTGGTACTAGATTTACCCGGCAAAACGCGGTATTTTTGGGCATAAAAAAAATGACCTTTGGATTACCTTTCTTTTGCTAAGCCAAGAAAGCTTGCTGAACGACGCATTTCGCGGATTTAGTACCAAAAGTGGTTAAATTATATAAAAATTCATTCTAATTGTGGAATCATTAACAATTAGCACCTTGGTGGATATTGGATTTAATTAAACTTCGGTCGAAGCCACTTTTAGGCCCCCTACCCTGTGGCCTTTTATTTTATTTTCTTTTTCTTTATTTGTTTCACTGCATACAAATATCTAATCATCTTGAGGAGAGTATACGTTGGTTAGTACTTACCTTGGAAGCTATCTCTCCTTTCAACGACCTCCATATTCACTGTGTTATGGTAGATAGTGTATCTTTGGGTATATTGTTCGAATTTATAAGTGGAACCTCGATAGCGAATAACTGGTGTTTTGTGGTGAAGATTATCCTGCTTTTTTTCTAAACGTGTCCATTGGAAGTCGGAAAACCACCACCCTGTTGACAGTCTCCTGGAATAAAACAGATAAGATTAGAATAGTAACCTTTATTCACCTACTGTGACTTATACGTTTTAATATACTTTTCTGATTACAATTAATATCATACTTACCGTTTATTGATTAGTATGAACTAATAATTAGTTCATCCAGTAGTTAGATACTGGTCTAGCCTTCTGTAAATATAAATACGTATTTATATCCTTCATTAGGTCATTCTCGTAGTTTGAAGAATACCATCCTTTTAAGTAGTTTGAGTATTGATTTATTTAATTTTAAAGATCTCCTGCACGTGCTTTTTATTGTATTTATTAATCTATCCTACTTGGTTCGTAATACCTATTAGAGACAGCATTTAAGACTGTTAAATATGCCGATATCCTATAAAGGGAACTTGTGCATATTTTCAACCCATCCCTATGATCTATATTTGAGTTAGCTTGTGGTTTACTTTTGCTGCTATTATAGTTTGAAGCTAACCGAATCTTTAATATGGACGAGACAGGCGTAACTACCGTCCAGAAGAAATGCCCAAAAGTTTAGTCAAAAGGGAGCAAAAAGAGTAGGAGCTGCTACATCAGGCGAACGAGGTAGGACGATAACAAGTGTCTTCTGCTTGAGTGCTTCGGGGAACTACATTCCAGCCATGCTAATATATCCCAGAAAAAGGATGACTGCTACATTACAAAAGAATGGTCCAGTCGGTGCCATCTACAGATTGGTTACAACATTTTGCAAAACATGTTAAACCCACCGCCCACCGGTGACGATCCAGTTTTACTTGTGTTGGATAATCACTCCAGCCACATATCGATACAAACGTATGATTTCTGCAAGACAAATCATATTCATCTAGTGTCTCTGCCACCTTATACTTCGCATCGGCTACAACCCTTCGATCTTACGTTTTTTGGCCCATTAATGAACGCACTTTATAGAGAATATGTCTAACATCCACTTGTCACGAAAAAATTACTGAGTACGGTATTGCAGAGCTGTTGAATAAAGCATTTGTGAAAGTGGCCGCCATGGATAAAGCAGCATCCGGATTTCGTTCCTCAGGAATATTTCCGTTGAACCCCAACAAATTTAGTTCAGAGGATTTTGCTCATGTTCAAGAATTAAAATCACTTGTTGTAGAGGCGGGCGACGAAGCAAAAAAAGACTCCGCATTATCTGATTTAAATCAAGAAATGAATAATCTTTCTGATTCCCCATCTTCTGAGCTCCAAAAAAATCTAGACTGTCAAGTTAACCAATGTGCTACAATAATTTTAAAAAGGCAATCAATAAAGGAAAATATACCGTCGACTTCTAACTTCGATCAAGATTCTTTCCCGTCTACGCCCAAATTAAATAACTTTTTTTTTAAGTTCGCTCCAATTTCCCAAAAGATAGGATCTAAGCAAACTGTAAAAAAAGTTTCTCGTTCTAAACACAAATTCTAACGAGTACTCCTATGAAAAGAAGCTGAAGAAGAGAGGGAGAGAAACAAACAGAAAAAAACTGTCCCTGAAGCAAATAAAAGAAATGGAAAGTCTAAGAAAAGTAACTCGAAAACAAAAGTTGAAGATTCAAAAGTCGAAACACCGGAATTAGTAACACAAACTGGTGCCAATAATAATGATGAACTGGAAAAAGCTTATTTTACCATTCCAACTACCAGTTTCTACAAAAAAGATAAATGTCAGGAGCCAGAGAAAGTTAACGCAGCAAAGAGAGTAAGAACCTGAAATTAAAAAAGGAAAAGAGAAAAAAATGGAATCCTCTGATTCTTCCAAAATAACTGATGACATGGGTGACAGTGACATATGCGATGATGATGAGTTAGATGATATCGAGCTATGTTCTAGCTATGTTCCATCATCGCAGGAACAACCATTAAATGTTGCATGCGGAATATGTGGGGAACAAGGGAAAACCGAGTTATGGTATTCTCACTTGTGGCTTATGGAATCATGCAGCGTGTACCGGTGAAGACTCTCCTAACCAGTAGGTATATTTGCGACTTTTGCAAATAGATTTAATAAATTCGTTGTAATAATAAATATTTTCCACTCTTTCTTGTTTCAATCTACGCGCATGATTCCCCACCCAAAGCGCACCATTACCCCATAGGATGGGGAATTGTGCGCAAATGCACTTTTGTACTGTAATTTTTTTGGGATTAAGGTAACAACTATAGTGTTTCTGATAATATTACTTGATAGTAAAATAACATCGGTTTCTATTGCCATTTACACATTTTCTCTAATATTCATCCAGTGGCAATAGGATCAAACCTCGCTTAGGTGCGCACCATTCCCCCACTTTCCCCTACAGTCTAGTTTTTGAATAAGATGACCTTCTGGTAACCATTTCAAAATTTGTTTACCACTGGAGGAGTTTGCCTAGGGTATAGGTTGATATTAGTTAAGACACGACCTCATCTAGTCTTACCGCTTAGGGCAATAGTCCACCATCTTCCCGAAGGGTTCATTGCAGACGTCAATTCATTCGATTCACTTCTCTGCAAACCTTCGATTTTATACGGATATTTTGGGAGTGCGTTAAAAATATCTAGTCCCCAATCTAGGGCAGTTCGCCATATAGGGCTTCAAGTAATGTCATTTTATTTTCGAATTCTTCTCAAGAAATCCTTTCGTTTGATACCCACATATTGGAGTGGGTGAAAAATAACTAGTCCGTCAGCTTGAGCGGTCCGTTATATTGGATTTAGAATGAAACCATTCCATTTTGCGAATTCGTAATTTGATACCCATATTATGGAAGTACACAAAAGATTTCATTCTAATCGGTTGAGGATAACGGCTTAAAAAAATTAGTTGCAATGTTTGACCCGAACATACATACATACAACCATTTTTTGTTCAATAAAAGCATATAAACATAAAAATAGAGATCACCATTATAATATCGTTTTTGAATAAAAATAACCATATCTTTTCTAGAGGCATCGTAAGTTACTACCTTTGATTTGTTACGCTGGAACATTGAGTGAAGACACCGTGAGTGGTTTTTAAAAAAGCACAAAAAGTGTGAACAAGGGTCACAACCTTATTGCTTTATTCACATTAGTTGTTTGCATTGAACGTGCAGCTTTACGTTCAAGTTTTTTAAAATATAATTTTTAAATATTTATATACATTCAAACGATGCCCGAATTATGAATTTTTTTGCAATCAGTTACGAGATTGAGCCATACGTTTAAGTAAAGATATATTTTTGATTAACGAGTTTTTAGACATTTTTGGAGTATCCTATATATTACAACAAAATAATGACCTAAATTGCCTAATTTTCTAGGATAGTTTCTTATTTAGAAGGAAATATAATGATCTTGTTTGCTCTCATTCTCGATGATTATATTCATAAAATTTTAGGTTTTTCATCAATCTGTACATGTACCTATATGCGACTGCGATTCCAATTTCCGGTTATTTAGCTAAATATCTTGTGCGTTTTTGTGTAAATGTTTATCTACTTCGATTCCAACCACCATAACATACTTTGTGTGAAATGAAACACAACAATAATACAACTGTCGATATTTATAAATTTATTTTTTAGAAACAGTAAAAAAAATTAACAACATCACGTACCACACCTGTTAACTTTCTCCATAAAACAAAGGGTGATAAAAAGAATCCTGTTCAGGATCACCATCCGCGCTGTATTTTGAGGATTTACCTCCGCCTCCTCCAGTTCCACCACCTGATTTCTTTCCTCCGCCTCCACCATTTCCTCCTTTGCCACCGCCGTTACCCCCGCCTTGATCTGGTTTTGGCAGTGGTGGAGGTAAGGGATAAGGATTTTTTCCGGCATTTTTAGCCAACCCTGCGGCAGCTGCTGCTGCCGCAGCGGCAGCATTTGCTGCGGCAAGCTGGGCAGCAGCCTGTGCTTTTTGAGCTGCAGCTTGTGTAGCTTGAAAGTCTATCCTTACAGCTGCTAATTGTTTCCCTAGATTCTCCAATCTGTCCTTTGCAGACCCAACCATGGCTTGCTGAGCAGCTAACTCCCCAGCAGCTTCGTTAGCCGCCTGGGTAACGTGATCTGCCGCAGCTTGGGCAGCGTTTAATGTATTTTGAAGGACCTGAACGTGTGTTCTTGCTTCTTGTGCTGCTCGGTTTGTTTGATCAGCTGCTCTCTGTGCCTAGTGGAAAAAATAGTCATATATATGTATATATATAATGTCTATTGAAAATAGGGAAGTAGAGGCTTAACAAATAGTATTCAATTATTGTTATACTTAAAACTCAAGAAATAATAGAAAAACTCGGTAGATCATCCAAAAACTCATTTTGTTTCATTGCAAGACGCAATTTCGAAACAAACTAATAAGTTAGTTTTTTTGAGTTTTGTCAATAAGCAGAAGAAAGTAGACAATTGATCTAATCAATATTCAATGGAGTAGCTGTAGAGTAATTTTTTCATTACTGAGGTCCAAGATAAGTTACATACATTAGCATAAAAATACAAATAAAATAATCTAATATAATTATAATATCTTCAAAATCTGAAAAGTCTAAGTGGAATCAGTGAAGGAAGAAGAAATTATTCTGCTAGACTGGTTCAGACTATGTGAATAATGGCAAATATTACCTGCATTAACTGTTGTTTTTCTCCCATAAGAGCAGTTTGAGCATCTCTATGCTGTTGCTCGAGTCCCTGAAGAAGAATTTGTTTTCCTGCTAGTGCAGCCTGGGCTGTAGCTGAAGCCTAGAACATTAAAATACCATAATATCATTTGTTGATATAATGAACCATGATCTGCAGATAATAAAATACATATAATTATACATCTGGAAAAGACAATTTGAGCTGATTTGCAACATCCAACCGATTTTACAAACCATTCAATAACATGAGTCGAATTGGATAAAAATGGATTAGTTTTATAAATATTTTAATCTCAGTCCAATTGTCTTTTTGAAGCAAATTCGTATTTACAGAAAAGTGGATATTAATGTTTATTTTAAGCAACTAAGTATAAAAAGAAGTGACACGGAAAGCACTACCTAACTAAATAAATAACGTAAATTAAATTAAAAATAATACTTACTGCGGCTGCCGATTGTGCTAGAGTATTTTTGGCAACGTAAGCTGCTTGGTGTCCAGCAGTATCTTGATTGTTTACTGCATCGTCAGCAGCATTTGACGATCCTTCCGCTATACTCCTCAAACTGCTACCAGCACTGAAACCCTGCTTTGTCTTTGGGGCTTGATTTGCTAATTGTAAATTGGTGAATTGGACATCATAGTTGGTAAGTATATCTATATCATTGTACTGCAGAGACTGTTGAATTGGTACTGAAAATATGCTCAAGCTAGTTTAAAATAAGTTTTCACTATTTGTTATAGATTATATTTTATATTTGTATCAGTAAACATCTGAACAAAATAGTGTTTATTTTCCATAGTATTTTTCGATGATTGAAATATTTTCAGATATTAAAATATTTGGACCAGTCAGAATTTCGTCTTTGATGACTATCAACGCTCACATTATTGAAAGTAATCAATGAGGTTATGTAAGTATGCATGTACATTGGTATGACATTCACTATGACCTAAAAGATCTACTGTTTCGCCTTACTTTTACTTAGTTCCTGACGATAGTCCGTAAATATGTAAATCCACAGAATCTACATGCTTCTTCCTCCATTATTTCATTTCAGGTGCCCATTCAGGCGACGGTGTCCTGTTAGGGTACCTGCTGAAATTCTTAGTACAGTTTTTCTCTGACCTAGGCATTCATTTATTATCAACTGGTTGTAGTCACCCAGAAGCATCTTTGATTGTCTAAATCCTACTGAATCTTTGCAATAGTTAGATCTTCTCATTGTTTGGCTTTGCCTATTTATTTTAATATTACATTGTAGCTCATACCGCAAAAGGGTTCCGGCCCCCCAAAGAGGTGTTTCAACCCCCATATTTTCTAGTTAATTTGTTATTTTATTTCCTTTTATTCCAGAGTGGTCTGGAGTCCACAGTTAGGTGACAATGTTGTTCTAGCCTAGTTCATCGAGTTTACCTAGTTTTTTATCGTACCATCTTATTGTGGCATGTCCCAGGTTTTGTGATTTCTAAGTAGCGAGGAGGAAGTTCTTTGAAATGATTCCCATTCAATGAGGTAAACACTATTTTCTGTTTAATAGGTAAATACAAATGTTTCAAGGTAACAAATTTTTTAATACTGTCTGCTAATCTTTTATTCGTATATACCTATAATTTTCAGATTTTGTTTTTGATAACACAGCAAATAAATTGTTAAACAATATAAAAATGTTCACAGATGTCTTCTTCAGATACTTCTGAAAAATATTTAATGCACTACTATGTTTAGAAATAAGTTTTATAAGATGGATAATGTACAGGGTAGACTAATTCAAATTTTCCACCCAACATCTAAATATCAGTAAAATAATAAAATCGCGTCAATATTTTGTTGCATGTTTCATAATTGAAATTTGAATTTTTGTGTAATCGTCCTCATATTTAAGAATAATTTAAATTACTATAATCATATTTCTTTACATAGTCAAGCATGGTTATACAATCTTATATTGTTTAATGTACTTTTGATAGATAGTTATACTTCGTAACTTATAAATATCAACCCACGTGATCAAAGTGCCAAAAAAGAGACGTTCGCTTGTATTATGTCATTCTTTTGCTCCTGTCAATCAGTATGTTTTACAGCCTTAATCCTAATAAATATTGAAATTTATAGGTCGCATGTTATCAAAAAATATGAATATATGCTTAAAGAAAGGTTTCGTAATTGATTTCATATGTAACACAACTCGTGGGTTACTTAATTATTAAACTCAAACTAACATTAGTCGTACTAAAAACTTTATATGTTGGCAAAAATGCGCGCTATTGCCGCGATTAAAATGGTTTATCTGGTACATTTGACGTCTTGACATTTTTAAGGTTATGTTGTGACAGTTTAATATTGATCATTCAACTTTTCGATTATTTCATCTCCTTGTTATAAAAAACTTCGAATAACTGAGTAAATTTTCACAAGCAGTGATGAGTTGTCAAAGTTAACGTATAAATGAAACTTAATAACACTGCAATAGTTGATGTATTCACTATTCATCTATTCCTGACTATTTACAGCATGTATGAAGCAAGTAAGTATGAGTTTAATATTATACTCAATCAACTGTATTTATTGTATTCTGTTACACTATTCATAATACTTAGCAATTATATTTGCACAATTTATTTACAGAAGAACTATTATTGAATGTAGAATGTTCCTAATCATAGTTTCCTAAAATATGACACACATCCACACAGTGGATTTCCAAGAAAAATAAACCATAATATGAATTTGTTTTTATTAAAATGAATCTTGAATTTTCCAACTATTTCATACATACCTTTTTAGGCTCAATAGGTTTTAAAATAATAATTTCTTACTTAGTGCTGTACTTTTAACATACAAATAAAAGTTTTATACAGAAATAGGTTCAAGTTTGTTTATATACAGTAACTATCAAAAACTAAACCTAACCTATAGCCAAATAAAAAGAAGAATATTTGATAACATTTGACATTTACTAGATTCTCATACTATTTCAAGAGCTTGGCAACATAGTCCAGTTATGACAGAAGTCACGTGGGTTGATATTTATAAGTTACAAACTATAGATGTGTATTGTATTAGAGAAGAATATCTCATCACAAGAGATTTCCCTAAAGAAATATAAAATGTTAACGTAACTAAAAGCTTACGACGTAGCAAAATAATTGACAGGATATAGTACCTACTTAAAAAAATAAGTGCGAAAGTCAGCTAAATAATCATTTACTATTCTTTTTGTCAATTATTTGGGGAAATTAAACAACAATCTTTTTCATATTTTTCAATTCAAGGTTTTCATGAACAATTAATTATTGGGTGTCTAGTTGTCGAATTTTTTCATTAGTGTCGGATAGGGACCAAAATTTTTAAAAACACTTAATTGTTCTTGATAACGGTAGCTGGAATGCTACCGAAACGTTGAGTCAAAAAATATAAAAAACATTGTGATATAATTTTCCAAAATAATTAACAAAAAGAATAAAGAAAACACCAAAAAGAACATACAGAAGATACTCATATTACTATTCTAGTGTTCAGGTGTCAAGTGTATTGTCAGGAAAAATAAATTTCAACTTTCAAGATTATTCGCTTTTTGGTTCAAACAACTACAATAATGATACACCATATATTTTGATTCATTATAAACTAATGAAAAATTTCTACTCAATTAGTTTTTATACATTCCAAATTATATAGAAAATTATAGAAAGAGTCAATGGAGCAATTCTTTTAAGATAATTTTGAAGTGGTTAGTGATTTGTTACACTTTTTAGATCTGAAGTGAAGTGTAACATTGGAAATTATGTCACGACAAGAGTTCTTTTCTTTGCGTTTCAATTGAAATGCTATTATACTAAGAATGCTTACAATTAAACACTGAATTTTTTTTTTGCTAGTTGTATGTGTTACATCAGCCCATGAGATTTGATTCAGTTTTTATTAAGTAGATATATATGTAATAATATTTTTAAAACCAATTTCATCTTATAAAACATTGAAAGCAAATGCAAGTAACAAAGAATTTAGCTTTTCCGTAATCTGACCAATTTAATTATTCTTTGATCTTCAACAGAAATAAAATAATTTAAAATAAAAAATTAATTCATATGCATAGGCTGACAAAAAAATTGACCAACAAGATGGATCTTCAGAGAAGGTTTTTGGGATATTTCAAACACAAAAATTCGCAATATAATGTAGAAGGTAATTCACATATGTGGACCCCCCTTATCATCGTAGTTATTTGAGATACGAAAAAAAATATTTCACAAAGGTTGAAGATCTCAACTGCAGCAAAAATTACACAAAGTATTGTAGAAATGTGTGACAAAACAGCAACCTAACTTTTAAAATAGAACACCCCTTATATCATTACATTTTGAAATAGTCCTCAATGTGCATTTTCCAAAAATATGAGGCTTATTATAACGTAAACTAAATCATTTTTATAATATTAATTTTTTTCGTACAAGTATCTCTAATATCTACTGAAATAAATAGTCCAAGATGAAAGTGGGAAGATCACAATTTGAAGCAAAAATAGGCAAAGTAAAAATTAAACATTCAATTTGGTCTGACTATGTAGTTTAAATAAAATGGATTAGTCACATATCAATCGAAATGTCCCAAGTGAAACAAAGCTAGAAACATGGTAAAGAATGGAGTATGGAAATATGTTAGCAGCTAAGTTGAGAACCGAGGGCGATATTTGATACTGAAGCAAGTTACACTACCACTACACCAACACTTTACACTATAAGACACGCATTACAACCAAGTTATTGACACCAAAGAGTTCCAATCTTGTTTAAATTTGAAAATATGCAAACTGTTTCCATTCTATCACCGAAGACATGTATATGTATATTTCTCTCACGTAAACTTTAATATTCAAATGATAAATATAACTTTTTTCTTACTTACTTAAGGCAGCAGTTAAAAACAGCACCCATATCATGTCCTTGGCTGAAAAAACAAGAATATTCAATAATATTGTAATTGAAAATTACGAAAATGGTTTTTTTATATTAACTCATCATCATTGTTGAAATCAAGAAAACTGAATAGTATCTCTTTCTAAACAAAACAAATATAAATCATTGTTTCATTATACTTCATTTCTATTTTCACATATTCTGTTATCCTGGTACCGTCCCAACAGTAAATTGGAAACTTTTGCTGAGCCTTACGAGTTCATCAGTTTGTTCATTTCCAAGACCCGACTTAAGAGCAGTCTGACAAGCTCTTCTTGGCATTCTTCCAGCAATCTGGATGCCATCTTGCACTTGGAGCATATTTACTCTATCCGTACCTATGTATGTATGTACTAGGTCTTGCCTAGGGAAATTGTCAGTATCTTCATGTCTGGCTATTCCTCTAAGACAGGAATCTTGGCCAAATGCTTAGAACCAAGAGTTAGTCCTGGGGCCATATAGTTTGTTTTCACATCTAAGAAGGCTGCACTCAGTGTATATATGTATTAATCTGCTCTGACTTGATTACCCAATTATTGCTATTAGTGGTTACATTCCTCTTTCTATAATCGTGGAGAGAAACAGAAAACTACAGGAGAACGTACACAACAGATCTGAAACATCCAGTTAACTTCTGAGTATATTTCACTTGTTTAGATAACTAGTTTACTAGTTAATGCCTCTGTCGTTTTCAATATAAACTATTTAAGAATTCACAGTTTATGGCAAAAAAAATCATCAACTTCAAGAATTTTAATTCAAGTTTTTTGAGTAGATAAAAGCTGCACTCAGTATGTGTTATCATATTATGATCTTAATAATTTTAGACCGAAATCAATATATGAAGTAATCGCTATACAAACGAATTACTAAATTGAAACATTTATTAATACATGAAATGAGTGGATTGAAAATAATGACCCTCACACAATGTAGAGACAAATGTCGAAAATATTCTTCTTATTTGTTTGAATGTAATATACCTACTAAAGATTAATTCATTTTATCAGTATGGTAGGTACTACACGTTTCTTAAAAAAATAAAGGTTTCCATCTGATGAAGTGATGAGTTGAAACCAATATCTTCAGAAAACGAAGTTCATTGCTACTGAACCAATTTCGATTTTAAATTACAATCATTTAAACTGTCTGTAACATGAAATGCTGAAGCTTAATCCGATTTATTTTTGTAATATATACATATAGTTTCTATTGTTGTCCACAAAAAATATTGATTTGCAACGTTATTGCTTTTATTCAAAATAATTATAATTGCAGAATTTAATACATATATTGTTGTACAAAACCAAATTGAATTGTGTACATTTTCTGAAATCAAGTTATGTTTTGTGAAATCAATTGAGATTGATTGGTTTTGGTATAAATTTAAATCTAGTAAGGTGAGGTTTCTAGTAACTCCATAACTTGAATATCTTGTCACATGTCACTTTAGCACATTTTATGTAGATGATTTCACAAAACACTTTTATGTAATTCCAGAGGTGTCACCTACCCGTTAAAAAATACAACTACTCTAAAAGAAACTGATCACAAGTACAGACTGCACTTACAATATACATACTCAAAGTTATATACCGAGATAGCCAGTAAAATTTGAGGGGGGCAATTATAAATAAAATAAGATCAGATATACAAAAGCAATCTCTACAAAATTAAAATCTACTTTAGTGTATTTTTTGCTTAAACCACAAACTGAAACAATTTATGTATCGAATCGATTGCTTTCAATTTTTGTTTTATACAGTTACGGTAAGTAACGATAACTAGAGATTTCTCTTGAAAAATAATTTCACTAATTCTTGCCGCTTTGGCTATGATCCGACTATGTATTTTCATCAAGAAGTGATGATGTGAAGATCTGCTCTCAAAAGATAACTGGACATGTACTTATTGAAAATAAATTAGATAATTGTTGGGACGTTACACCTGTCAATGATAAGGAAGTAGGTACCACTTATAGAAGCTACTATGCCTTTTACTTTTTACAAGATAATTTCAGAGCAAGTGATTTCTATTCTTGCATAAGTTATCGTTTAAAATAAACTAACCAAGGATAAATTAGTCAATAACAACAATAATGATTATTTAAAAAATCGAACCACCATTCAGTTAAAACTACAACTTCCGAATATCGCACCTTTTATTAAAATCGGCCATAAAAAACAAGAAAATGAAATATATTTTTCATACTGTCAGTATATGGTCGTATATCATAACAAAAAAAGCACCAAAGTTCATGTTGCAAGTGTGGGTAACCGTTTGATATTGCATTTACAATTCTACTGTCCAAAGATAACTTTGTGAAATAAATTAAAGTTATTAAATAAATTGCAATATCAAACGGTTACACTTGCAACATGATTGACAAAATGTTAGCTAGGAAAATTACGGAAACTAACTACCAACCTTTAACCTATGTTGACAACATTTCAAATAAAATTTCAAAAATAATTTCTAACATTAACAAGTCTACAATTGCCTTTCGATCAATGTTGGTTTGATTTTGTTGAATGCCAAAGATAAAACAAATTTTCTACAAAGTTCCGGTGTCTATAAACTCAACTGCTCTCATTGTAATGCTATTTACATAGGTCACACTCAGAGAAATTTAGAAATAAGATATAGTGAACACCTCAGTTGCTACATGAATAAACATCCAGACAAGTCAAACTATGCAAAACACTTACTTGAAGAAAATCATACTCCAACATTGAATAACCACATTGAACTTTTACATAACTGTCAAAATTATTTGAAGTTATATTTCCTAGAAGCATTAGAAATTAAAAAACTAAAGTGACTAATAGCATCACTTATGGACGATGAACTACTACTACTCAAATGAACATATTCTATATCACTGTCTGTCACTATCTTGCCTTCATTTTCTGAGCTAGAAACATTGGGGTTAATGTTTGTTATCGTTTCTTCATGTTGTGAGGTTTCAACTACAGTTTGTTCAATTTCAGAAAGACTTAAATAATCATCCGATGAATCTGCCTCAGAAAATGTTTCACTATGAGCATGTTGCTCTATTACAGAAGTGTTATTTACAACGTTATTTACATTTGCAGGTTCAGTGTTGAAATCAAATAAATCATACAATAAATCATCAAATAAATTATTATCATTGATTTGTACGGGTAAATTAGTCTTGCTAATTAACTTTCTGTTCCTTCTGAATTCTTTCCCATCAGTATCTTTGATGAAATAGGATCTATCATTGTATTTTCCTATAATTTTACCTTTATTCCAAGAATTATTCTTCTGAAATAAAACATTATCATCTCTTTGCAAAGGTGGTAAATCTTTTGCTGTTTTATTATAATTCTTTTGAACAGTCTGAGTTTTTGTGTAATTTTGATGAAACTTCTTTTTGATCAATAAATCGTGGGATAAGATTTTCTGAAGTAATAGGAAGTTTTGTTTTTACGAGCCGGTTTAAAAGCAGTTGGGCAGGAGCATACCCTATACTAGGAAGAGGAGTATTTCGATATTCAAGCAAATAATATGGAAGTTCATCTGAATGTTTCATCTTTTTAGGCATTGTTTTGGTTATATCGACATACTTCTCTGCAAAACCGTTAGATCTATGATGATGAGGACTAGAAAATTCAACATCAAAATTCCACGATTTGGCAAAATTTTTAAACATGCTATTATATGGTACATTGTCCGAATAAAAAATGTCTGGGACACCAAATTTAGAAAACAAGTCTTTACAATGCATAATCACAGTTTTTGCTGTTTTATCATGAGTAGGAAAAACTTCTAGCCAATGAGAAAAACTGTCGGCAACTACTAAGTAGCTCTTAGATCGATATTCAAAAAAGTCAGAAAATAGTATTTGCCAAGGTCTTTCTGGTATTTTATGAGCTACAAGAGTTTCCTTTTGGTTAGCTGGACTATTAAGCTGACAAATTTCACAATTGCTTATAAAATTTTCAATCTCTTTAGACATTTTTGGCCATATCATAATTTCACGAGCACGTAATTTACATTTTTGTGTACCAAAATGAGCGCAATGAATTAATTTGAGCATATCATTCCTGAGTTCAGAAGGAATAATAATTTTATGGTTAAAGAAAAGCAAATTATCAGAAAGATGAATGCTTTCTTTCAAATTATAATAATATTTTAATTCTGAAGTCAATTTTTTATCAGAATGTGGCCATTCTGTTAAACAAAAAGTTTTAACTTGTGATAAAATAATGTCATTGTCAATAGCTTTTTGGAATATCACTTTTTTCTCTCTGGTCATAGGAACAGACAAAGATAAAGTATGAACTGTGTATTCTAATTCTATATCAAAAGGAGTATCAGTTTTTATATAGGATCTATACTTAATGTGTCAGCAACATACATCTGTGATCCATCCCACATAGCATTGAAAGAAGATTCATATGCCAAGTATATGCCTCCAAAGTCCTGTAAAAGATGTTCGTTTCGGTACATGATTAGCATATGCTGACCACATACTGTTTGAGCACATCCCTGTACATACATCCATAGCAAGTGCTAAGAATTTTAGATTTTAACTTGTTCTTTTCCGTAGATCTTTCGCATATGAGTCGCACATCCATAAAAGGCCACCCAAAGTTTGTTTTTTTAATTATATATTTAGCATATAATAATCATTTACCATTAACTAAAGTCCTTTTTAGTACATTCAGCGCATATGCTAAGTATAAACCTTGAAGAATATCAGAAGTATTTTATTTTACAGATATCCTAAGCATATGATAAGGATTATCAATAAGGTCAGGTAATTTTACATCAGATCTTTAGCACGTTTTACATACATATATGAATAAATATTTACTATTTTTGTTTAATACATTCAAAGCCATCATTGGTGTTGTACCCTTTTATTTTAAATATTCAGCATCTGCCGATATCAGAATTTACTCAAAAGCCCATCCTTAGCATGTGCAAAATATAAAACATGGAATATTATTTGGTACATTTAACGCAAATTCTACGCATATATAAGTACCATAAAATAAAGTCAAAGGCGAATATATACCTTTAACATGCGAACCAAAATACATACGCTCAATCGTTTGGTGGTCGTTTTGTAGTTACTTAGTTTTGTTTGGTAGTATCTAGTTTGTTTATTAAGAAGTAATAAGAGAATTTTGGATTCAAAATTTCAAAGTTAGGGTGCCAACTTCAAGCAGGTTCCTTTATATATGAAGAACTACTAATACTGCACGATGAGGACGATTCATCTCCGGAAGACGAGGCTTGTCCTTCCCTGCGCCATACTTCGACCGACTCTTTAATCTGAACGCATCCGAGTTCTGAACACACCCGTCACTTGTCATTGTTAGGGTAGACCCATGGGTAGACCGTATTTCCCGTATTCATTTTTGTTGCTGTGGAATTTTGGGTAGGGTTGCTTGGCCTCTGGAGTTTTTTTACATTTTTTGATTAGTTTTTATGTGTCTTTTGTTGTATAATCATTGAAGATTAACATAGTAGACTTGATAAAAACCTTTTTGGTTGAAGCCAAGGAAAGGATAAATTTGGGGGACAGAAAGAAGACTAAAGCTTTAGCCGATGAAATAGAGAAAAGCTTGATCACCCCTACATATTTAGTACCTAAAAATATTAATTATTTCACATCTTTTAATGTAGATACAATCTTTAAAAATATATGATAATAGAGCTATGTTGTAAAGTGGTGTTTACATACCAAATGTCTATAGTTATAGTTTTTTACCTGGACGCCACAAAAAAATATCCGAACGGCATGCGTAAGTGCGACTTTTCGCACGCTTTCCACATGCCCATGGGAAAGTTATGTTGCAGCTTTATTCATGCAAGGGATGAGAACAAGATATCCTTAACACTTACTACAAGAAAGTCTTTAATAACATGCTATGAAGTTAACTAGGATTTGAAAAGAACCTGCCATAACACTTATTGGCAACACGGTATTCGTGCTGGGTGCATGCTCAGTATTTGACAAGAGTATCTTTGGTACATTCTATGAATCTGAATCGCATGTGATAAGGGCGGCACAGTACCTATTTTTAGCAGGTGGCGTTGTATCCTTTTAGTGCACATGCTAAGGATGGGAATAGATTGTACCTACCCACTAAACAAGGATATCCTATGGATATCCATATAATATCCACGATATGGACATGGAGACAGATAGGACATCCAATGGATGTCCATTTACCATTAGTACAATGGATATCCGTTTAGAGACATTCACTGGACCTTCAGTTGTCGTTCATCACTGGACGTGAAGATTTATTTGAATGATGGTCGGCCATTGGACATCCATTGTTCATCCTTCGGTCGAATCGAGATATACACTCATTAAAAATGTACTAGGTCCGCTATATTTTATACTTATACCTTCCATCTGCTACTCGAATAATTTTTTACACTCGTAATGGGAACCTATTATATTTTTAGTTTCATGTAATGAAAAAAAAACTAATTGAAGGTAGCAAAAGCTTAGACCAGTGCGGCTAAAGGAAGTGGCATTACATAAAATGTCTATTTGTATCTGATTTGGAAGGAGGAAGAGTGAATAAGGCTGAACATCTGTGGTTTCATGAAAATAAATGATAATTTAATGTTAGACTGTGTAGACAGCTCTTGTACAAAATATATCCAGTTCATGTCCTCAATGTATGCAGCTCATGTCCTAAATGTCTCCAGTTCATGTCCTATAGTATATTATTCACGATTCAATTATAATGATGGCTATTATTCACCATGGTGCGAGTGAATAATAGCCATTATATGCGAGTAGAACACTATATTTTGTCCACGACTGTGAATTACCTGTTTGTATACATTTTTTTGTCAAACTAAAACACTATTATTACCAAAAACTACTAATTACTAATATTTACTTCTTATGTTATTCAACAGATTATATATTTAATAAGTATTTCATTATTTAAAACGTCTCTTTTACTTTTGATATACATCATACACACTAGATAAAAAACTGCATGTAAAACGATCTATTCGTATATATACAACAGCTTGATAAGCTATCACATGTATCTTCATAGCATGGTGGTTTACGGCTCTGACTCGGTGAAGTGAGGAATTTTAGACATAGGATCGAATCCCCGTCGCGGTGAAAATTTTAAAATAATAAATTGTGGCATTTGTAAAAATATGAAATATCTGCAATACATGGGAAGTGAAGTATCTAGTACTTGTAAAATGTTAGAATAATTATCAAATAGTCCATATTTTTACAAGGAATATCCATTTTTAGTACGAAACGGATATTCAATGGATGTTCCTTATGTCCAATGTGGATATCCATTGGACATCCATTGTATTTTCATATGTTATCTGGGTAATAACATCTTTATCACATGCTTGTTGGCACTTTAAGTTTTTTAGTGCTGGGTACATACTCAGCATCTTATAAGAACATCTTTGATTACATTTCTAATAACCTGACCAGCATGTGACCAGGGCGCAACACAATCTATTTATAGCACTTGTTTTGGTATTATTTGAGAACACGCTATGCACATCCATGTTCTTTTGAAAATATTCCACGCATATGCTAAGGATGTCAAATTGCTATGTGCGTATTCAATTTTCAGGTCATATTTTTGTAATTTAAGCAACATTCTTTGAAGTCTTGCAGTAACATTATCAAGATTCTTTTTAAAAATTGATATAAGAGGTTTATGATCCGTTTTTATCACGACCTCTCTACCATAAATCCAATAATGAAATTTCTCACATGAAAATACAATAGCAAGAAGCTCTTTTTCAATCTGAGCATATCTCACCTCAGTTTTGTTAAGAGATCTGGATGCAAATGACACTGGATGTCCATTTTGCATCAAACAAGTTCCTATTCCTTTGCTAGACGAATCTGTCTGAATTTCAATATTTTTATTTTCATCGAATGTTTTCAAGATCGGTTTATTAGTTACTAAAGTTTTAAGAAAATCTAGTTCTTGTTGATGTATATCTAGCCATTCAAATTCAACATCATTACGAGTTAGATTTCGCACGTTAAAAGTTAATTGAGAAAGGTTTGGGATAAATTTTGAAAAAATTTTAAAAAGTCCAAGAATTCTTAGTAAATCTTTTTTATTTGAAGGATTTTCTATAGCTAAAACAGCTTCAATGTTTTTTAGAGATGGTTTTATGCCATCTTTTGATATGACTTGGCCTAAAAAATTAACTTCATCTAATTTGTATTGTAATTTTTCGAAATTGAATTTTATGTTATGTTTGAAAGCTTTTTCTATAACACTTTTTAATGCCTTATCATGCTCTGTCTCATCAGATCCTGATACAATTATATCGTCAAAATAAATACTCACATTCGGAATGTCACCAAAAATTTCCATGTTCTTTTTTTGAAAAATCTCAGGTATACTACTTAAACCAAACGGTACTCTAATAAATTTGTAACGTCCAAATGGAGTATTAAAAGTACATAAATCTGAACCTTTTTCTGATAATTGTACTTGCCAGAATCCATCTTTCATGTCTATTACTGTAAAAATTGTTTTTGGAATAATGTAATGTTCTCGATTAATATATTCATTTAGTGGTTTGGGATCTAAACACAAACGAAGGGAACCATTAGGTTTTTCCACTATCATCAAAGAATTTACCCAATCAGTTGGATAATCAACTTTTGTAATAATGTTTTTACTTTCAAGATCTTTTAAAGTTGACTTTAACCTGTCATGCAAAGCTAGTGGTACTTTCCTTTGTGTTTGAATAACTGGTTTAGCATTATCTTTTAGTTTAATATCAACTTCACCTGGCATACAACCTAATCCTACAAAAATATCTTTAAATTTTTTGTATAACTCATCTCTAGTTTTAGGTAATGGCTCATTTTCAAGTAAAATTTTATTTTGAACAGAATTTATTCTACAAATCATTTCAAAATTAACGCAATCTCTCAAACCAAGTAAAGGTACTGAGTTTTCCAAATCCACTATCAAAAAGTTAACATTTTTTTTTATATCTTTATACTTACAAGGTAATGTTATTTGACCAAGAGGCTTAGACTTGAAATTGCCATATGAAATTATTGTTATTGAAGTTGGATTGACTTGACTTTTATCTATATTTAAAGTATTAAAAAATTTTTTTGGCAAAATGCTTGACTCAGCCCCTGTATCAAGCTTAAACTGAATACAAACATCATTAATTTTTAGTTTCTCATACCAACAAGATTTACCTGGATGAAAAGCTTGTTTATGCTCATAAATAAATATTGAATCTTCTTGATTTATGTCTTTTTCACTACTTACAGTTGATTCTACTGCATCCAATACCTGTACTTCTGATGTTTTCTTCATATTCTTATTTTCCTCTGGGTTATTATTTGATCTAGAAGAACTGTTACCTTCTTTTGATGTCCTTTCTGGCTGTCTTTTGTTCTTATAAAAGCATAAATTAGAGTAGTGACACATCTGATTATATGCAGGACACTGGCGTTGTTCATGTGTACCATCACATCTTATACATTTATTTGTAGAGTTTGTGTATTTCTTCCTATATTTTATGGCATTTACTTCTTGTGTTTCTCCTGGACCATTAAGCAGTTGAACATGTTTCATGGTAACCTCTATTGTACGACAATACTCTTGCATTTTATCTAGTGTCATGGTAGGTTCTCTAAGCAAATGTCTTTGAACATTCTTATCACTTACACCTAATACCATTCTGTCTTTTATCATTCGTTCCGCATAACTAGTCTTACAATTATCTTTCTCACATACAAAAGAACAATTTGTTGCTTGCTTCTTTAACTCAGTCAAAAAAGAGTCTATATTTTGTCCTTCTTTTTGTTGTATATTATTAAATTTAAATGTTTCCATGCTAATGTTTTGCTTTGGCAAAAAGTGATCATCGAAACATGACAAAACATCTTCTAATTTTGTGGTTTTTGTAGCATCAAATGTATTGTAGATGTCTAAGCATGCTTCTCCTAATATACTTAATAATAGGGCTACTTTTACCTTCTCGTCAGCTGTATCTTTACCTGTGGCTAATGTAAATATCTCAAATCTTTGTTTCCATTTGGGCCATCCACTTGGTTCTTGTACGTTAAATGCTTCTGGTGGCTTAAAGTACTCCATTATGCTGTTTTTCTTGTGTATTAATTATCTTTTTACGGATTTTTTGCTGTTCAATTTTATTTTTAGTTTTGGAGGGAAATGGGTTTTTTTATTTTTACTAACCTCTCCTTTCCTCTCGCAGTTATCTTCAATTGGGCAACACACCTGACACCATGTTTTACTTGTTTATTATTTGATATTAAAACAACTTTGCTTTTATATGTTTTATATTAATTTTACTAGAGTGTACTGAAAATGGCGTGACTCCGCTCTACGCTTCTCAGTTGTCACTGCACTGGTACCAGTGGTACCAATATAAAAATATACAAAGACTTAAAACTAATCATAGAACAGCTCTAGAATAAATAACATTCAGATTGGTTAGTCTAGGTTCCAACCCAAGTACCTACCTAGGAATTTTGCGGTTAACTACTGTATTATTATGATCCATTTCGTTTTTTGTTTGCTATTATCTCATTATTTCAATCCAGAGATATAAGAATAGTTCAGGTTTCACCTATTAAATTTTGAAGTTGATGTGAGGATTAATTTTATGATAAAAAATACGTGCAATTGTTCCGCCTTCTATTGCTGCAGCATTTTCTTTTGCAAAAATTAATCCCAACAGTTCACGGTCTAATAATAATCAAGCAAGAATTAAAAATATAAAAAACATTTTAACTCTTCGCGAAATGCTTCTTAATACGTGTTTGTAACCACTATTTTGATTCAGAAAGACATTGATTTAACGATAAGGGGATCAAACATGATGCTGTTGTAATTTGAAATGATATGCTTTTTTCATACCAATAATAAAGTTCTCTTGTAACAGGCTTTCCAATACCGATATTATTTCAACTTAACGAATTAATTCCTTTTTTCAGTAGTTAGTGAGTTTATAAAGTATTGCTAAATGCTGATTAGCCGAAAAATATACCTACAAATTATTATTCGCAAAGTAGTTAATTCTACACCTTCCATACTTCAACAAAAAAATGACATGAGTGCGGAAAAGTGACATAAGTGGATTCTCTTCTCTTGTTTTTTTATTTGTTCCTTTCTACCATATTTTTCATAGTAAGTTCAGGTGTTTAATAACATTGCCCCTTGCAAACCGAATTTACCAAAGAGTGTTCTTCAAACTTTAAAATTCACAAGTATTTAGTATTTTTAATAATAAAACTTTTAAAATGTTCCTTGACGCAGCAGCTGCAAACATAATAACTAACCTCAAAACGTAATTATTTATAAGGCGAGATTAGTTCAAAGGCCAATGAATATTGCGTTACTTTTTCGTGTTGTTTCAAAGAACGGAAACGTAAATTCGCTTCCGGGACACTGTGGGATAGAGGACACCGAAAAAGCTGATGAACTAGCGAGGGAGGGCTTATCAACTCCATATATTATCCCAGAACCCACACTCAGGGTTACCAAATCTGCCATTCGATAATGCATTCAGAACTCGGTCAAAAGAAAACAAAGAGAAAGGTGGAATGAATCTTCTCTCATTCACCACAAGAAAACGTTTATTAATGAACCGTCAGAGGTTAGAGCTAAAGAACTACTCAAGTTGAGTAGGAATTAAATCAGAACAATATAACAGATCTTCTCACTGGTGAAAGTCCAATGAGAGAACTTTTCTTCAGACAAGGGGCAGAAACGATCAAACGGTAGGCATAAAAAGGATATTATTTTAGAGTAACGTTGACACAGATGAGTGAATCCTAATTATTTGCAATGTAATACGTTTATATTAGTCCTGCTTCTTCGATGACACACTCTTTCAGGTCTACCAGTTCCAGTTTCTTTCAAGTGTTTCGCCAAATTTTAAATAATGCTTTACCGTTAAGATGCATTCTCCGAGATTACCTTGAAGCGAATTGTCTTGATGCAGTCGCTGAATTCTCGAGGCATACGTACACTTTTATTATGTTACGAGCTTCTTAGTTTGTGAAGGCCATTATGAATAATAAATATCTCCAATTTTATTTTTACTGGAATATTTCAACAACAAAGATTTGACCTGTTAAGCTAAAATATTTGAAGGCCTACTAGGATATGTTACATAAATTATTATTTTATTATTTCAAGTTTTTTACGAGGCAAATCCCATTTAAACATATATAATAGCCTACTAGATTACGATTAGTTCTTTTCCAAATGACACTAGATTTGATGAGGTGGCTAATCGGCCTATTCCACAGCGATCTTGACCTTGTCTGATCTATTGTGGTGATGACACTAAGTTTGTTAAAGTCGGTGGAGAGGTATTAAAATTTTGATCATTTTATGAAATTGGCATTTCCACTCTCCCCTAGTAGTTGTCTTAAAATATAGATAAAACAGAAGTGTTTCAAACTTTTATAGAGTTGTTTTAGAGGTACATTTCTATTATTTTTATCATACATCATACTGGGGGCCAGAACCCTTTTGCGGTATCAGCCCCAATGTAATATTGGAAGAAATAGGCAAAGCCGAAGAAAAGAGATCTGACCATTGGGAAGTTCTAATAGGGCTTAGACAATCAAAGATTCTGATGGGTGACTACAACCCGTTGAGATAAAATGAATGAATAAGTCAAAGAAAACTGCACTCAGGGTTCCTAACGGGATGTAAGGTCCATGTAAGGTATTGGGAATTATCACTCTCGTTTCAACAAATAGGTCATTTATTATTGCCACAATCAAAACTAGTCAGTTACAAGATGTGTTTAGTAATGATTCATAGCCCACTTATTTGACCTAACCAAAACTTCTATATATTTGTTTATTTAACGCTTTTTATTTATGACTGACTCCACTGGTCCTTGACCAACATATCTTTGAATGTTTAATCAATAACGAATTACTTGATATACAGGGTGTTACATCCCCCCTTAGGGAGAATGACTTATGGTTGGCCAGCCTAAAGCCATTCATCTAAGAGTTTTTTTATTACACGGAAGAGTTTTGGTTAAGACAGATAATAATAAGTGCTACGGAAATAACTATACAAAACTTAAGGAATATACTTAACTGTAAAAATGGATATCCTTGGGGCGCCTCTACAGAGATAAGCATATCAATAAAATTATTAGGGCTAGCCATTAGCTTCCCCCTCCTTAAAAGTAAATCATGCATGTTAATTATTAGAAATTAGCAATTGTAAAAATAATATTACATAAAATAATTAATGGTTAAATGTCATAGTTTTTATTCATCACTGTTCTGGATTATACATATCCAACCAATTCTTATTTACATTGGTATGTTTTCCGTAACCCAGCGCTATTGTACAGTTTGGATCTGCAAATTCTACCACCAAGTACGGACCACTGTATCTTTCACAGAATTTTGTTGCGTTTTCTTTTTTTAGCAGAACGAGATCTCCTTTATTTAACTCAACATAATTAGCTGTTTTATGTTTTTTTTATCTAATTTAATTTTACATAAAATTTATCTAGCTCTTTTATGAGCTACTTGCAGTCTATAACGAATTTCCTGCTCATAAGCATCAATGTTATATATCGGTTCTATTGTATTACCCTGTAGTTCATCTGGCAATGTTGCAGTTTTGCCGTATACTAATTCGAAGGGTGTATAGTTATGGTAGGTGCTAGGGGTGGTATTATAACAACATGCATAATATTGACACCACGTATCCCAGTCTCTATGCGCTTCGTTTATATGACATATTCATTGTACACTCATTGTAGATTCCGTTCACAGCCACCCATAGTTTGTCTGTGGTAATCTGTTGAAATGCTGCGTTTGATTGAGAGTAATTTCGAAATGTTATTTAGAACTTCATTTTTATATTCTAGTCCCATGTGGGTTCTTATCTCCTTCATAAGACCATTATATCAAGATGAATTTCTCAAAAATAGCTTTTGCAACTGTTACAGCCTCATTACTTACATATTTGGAGAGTTGACATTGAATAGTTACCGCGTATAAATTACCGGAATTTGATTTAGTGAATGAGCCAATAGTATCGATACAAACAATATCAAATGCTTGTTGAGGAGTAGGCGTTAATACTAGTGGTTCCACGTCCTTTATTTTTGCTTTATTCATTTGACATTTATGACAAGTTTTTACGAATTCAGCTAGATCCTTTGACATATTTGCCCATTTATAATTAGACTTTAACTTCTTAATTAACCTTTTTTGACCACAGTGTCCTCCTAAGAGTGGATTATTATGGTATCTCTTAATTAAATAAAACTTTTCATCTTTGTTCACGATTCGTGACGGTACATCACATAACACAATTGATATGTGCTTCAAAATTTCATTTTCTTTACTTTTGAACTCTTGTTCAGTGCATTTTTTAAACATAAAATCATTTGTAAACAGTTTCACTTTCCTAATGTTATTTTTAACTGCCGACTTATCTAGCCGGTACAACGCTTGTCCTAGGTCAAGGTTGTTTTCTGCAGTTTGCACTATTTGCTCCTGCATCAGCAATTTACCCTTATGTTTCACGATCATTTGCCATGATGTGGAATTCCTTTCGGTAAATTGCAGAGTAGGTAATGTCAACACCTCAACATTATTATTTACTTTTATAACTTTTAAATTACTTAATTCAACCTTTTGCAATTTTACATTATTTGTGTTAATTTGTTACTTATTTCGGACCATTGATCTTGTTAATGCTAAAATTTGTAAATTTTCCAGTTGCATTTGCTTTAATTCTGATATAGTTATTCAAGAAAGAGCATCGTAGACATTATTTGTACCTTTTATGTACTCTATTTCAAAGTCATACTCTTCTAGATCTAATCTAATTCGTGTTAGTTTGGAAGAAGGACCTTTCATTGCGAATAAATGTTGTGATAGTTTCTTCCCCAATGTATGGCGGTTAATTATTTTAAAATTATAGGTTTATTGAGCTCGCTTATAGTAAAACTTGTTGATGCATATGCTATAGGTAAATCTATCCCATTGTGATTTTGACATAACATTGCGGAGCATGCAACATTAGATGCATCTGTAATCAAAACAAATTGTTTGGAAAATTCTGGATATTGCAATATTGGCGGTTTAACAAGTGATTTTTTCAACTTATTAAAAGCAGTCTCGCACTCCTCTGTCCATAGAAATGCTACAAATCGTTTCACTTCTTCCGCACTAACTGGTGTATAGTACTTTTCCACCACCATAAATTTAGCTTCGTCCGGCTCAACCCCTTTATCTGATATTTTATGACCCAAATAAGTAACTTCCTTACGAAAAAACTTAAATTTTTGCGGATTTAATTTCAAATTGTGGTACCTACACGTTTCAAAAACCTTTCTTAAATTTTGAAGATGGTGTTTTTCTGAGCAACCTATTACAATTAGGTCGTCCATATACAAAAACGCTTTTTACGGAGTGAGTTCAGTAAAGGCAATTGTCATCATTATTTGGAAACTGTTAGGACTTACATTCAGCCCGAAGGGCAGCCTCGTAAACCTAAACGCTCCCTTGTCTGTGCTGAATGATGTATAATCTCTGGATGTTACATCTAAAGAGATTTGATGAAATCCGGATATTAAATCAACCATCGAGAACCACTTTGCCCTACCTAGTTGATCCAAGATGTTATCGATTCAGGTATCAATTTTTTATTTAGTTGTCTAAAATCTATGCACATACGCCATGCTTTATTCCCATTTTGAGATTTTTTAGGTACTAATAGTATAGGGCTATTGTACTCAGATCGTGACGGCTCGACTATGCCGTGATATAATAATTTGTCAACTTGACTATTTATCTCTGAAACATGCGCGTGCGGTAGTTTTTTATATATACTGGAGTATGGTCTTTGAGCCACAATTTTTGTGAATAAAAATTGTTTGACGTTATTTTGTCGTTTTTTAAAGCAAACACATAGAAAATTCAATACATAATTTGTTTAAATCAGCCTTAATATAATTTGGCATATCCTGATCTATGGCCTCCAACAATTCTTTCTGTCTTACTTCCGAATTTCCGCTTAACGTAAATACATTGAAATTACTAAGGATTGTAGTGATTATATTAACGGTAGATACATTTAGGCTTTCCTCTGTTGTATTTAATACCCTAACATATGGACTATTGCTAGATACTATCCCTCTAGCTACATATATATGCCATGTTGTAGTTTTTGCTGCTCTACAACAGCATCCTCCTTCAACTCTTTAAAGCGGTCTACCACTCTCATAACCTCACATCTAGGTGGTATTGAGAGAGTGTTATCACTCGGGCTATTGAAAATTGGTACAGAATAGTTATTTGTATGCTTAGGCCGCGAAATACCTTTTTAACGTACCGAAAGAACAGTTATCGGCGAGGCAAGATAATCTTGAGGTCGTTAAAAAGTTTCGCGGCCATGGCATACACACTATTTTTCGTGCAATCGTTAAAATTATTAAACTAGATAATTGTAAATAAATATATCATTGCTCTAAAATCAACAGCAGTTTAATTTATTTAACAATGTGTGCTATGGAAATGATATGTTTCAATATATACAAAATATTTTGACAGTTCTTGCTTCAACTTCTGGAGTAAATATAAGTAATAATACAAACTGTACAATTAATGTTAATATTCATCCTAAATAATATAAGTACTTATGTATTTGTTGGTATTCAATAAAAAATAATCCTTATCTTTGCAGTCTTTTAGAAATGTCAAATTTGGAAGTGACGTTTGGTTTCGCAGCCGTTGCTATGGGTAACGGCCGCGAAATTGGATTTCGCGGACTGTGTTGAGAACGCGAAATACTGACTTCGCGTCCGATTGCACGAAAAAATAATTATTGAACTTATTTATAGTCATTATCCATCGAGTATAGTCAAGATTACATTTAAATTTTGAAATAAAATCTCTTCCTAAAATTGTATCAGCCGGGATAGAAAAATCTTTTGACAACCAGCAGGCTCTTTCCTCAATTAAAATGGGAATCACCTTGGGGAGCTATCCTGAGGTTAAACTCTCACCTGAGCAGGCCAAGCAGGTACAACTGGCATTAACCAGAGAAATCTGGAAATGTCCTACGGGGACTGGGCCGCAGTTCACGGGAACCTACGTCCAATCGGGTGTAGTAGTAGTGGTCTGCGCAAACCAGTCTTCAAGGACTTGGCTGAAGGAGACAATACCACAACTGAAGCCCTGGGAGGGAGCAGGTCTTAAAGTCGACGACATAAAGGACCTGCTCAAAACTGCCAGAGTTCTTTTGTTGGTTCCAACAGAACACCTGGAGGTCAAAGAACTCTCCAGATCCTCAAACTCATGGAAACCCAGAATACGGGCTTGAGAACGGAGGACTGGAGAATCCTAGGAAACCATCCTGAGCCAAAGGGAACCACCATTGTCTTAGGGATGGACGAGCAGTCTCTGAAGGCGCTGACAGACAGAGGGTTGAAGGTATACCTCGGCCTGTCGCAGCTAACCTTCAGGGTATCCCACGGAAGGGGGAAGTGTACAGAAACCGCAAATGCTGCAGGTACTTCAAGTAAACCTGCAGCATAATAAAGCGGCAACTGCTGCACTTGCCCATTACATCACCCAAGGCAAGATAGATATAGTCCTCATACAAGAACCCTACATTTATGGAGGGCATGTAAGAGGACTTGGGGAGGCTAAGGGTAAGTAGCACTATTCCTCTGCAGGAAATCCTAGAACCTGCATTTTTGTGAGGAATGAAATACTGGCACTAAGAATGCATGATTTCTGTTTTAGGGACCAAGTAGTCTTGAGACTGAAAACACAGATGGCAGGAAACTGGACGGAAATTATTAGACTCAGTATATCTGCCATTTGACTCACCTCCGTCCTATGAACTGGAGCAGCTGGTGAGCTACTGCAGGGCTGAAAACCTGCAGACGATAATTGGGATGGTCGCCAATTCGCATCACACTGCGTGGAATAGCAGCGACATCAACACAAGAGGTGAGTTTATTATTTCTAATGATTTAGTAATAGTGAATCGGAGCGGGGTTGGCTGTCTTTGACCATTGTTGCACTGCTTGAGCAACTGCTTGCTGCTTTTGCATGTATGTTAGCTTTGGTTATGGAATGGTGGGCAAATTCAGCTATCGGGTATCTGCTTCCACGTTAGCACCGCTGGTAATGGGAATAACAGGATCATTTTTGGTGCTGTTATTCTTTGACTAAATGACATCCCAGCGGTTTTTGGCTTAATCCTAAGGTGTGCGTATCCGTGCCGAGGGGATGTATGACAGTGAGCCTATCATTTGTCACTAACGGAACCTTCGAGATACTAGGCGCCCTCTCGTCGTAAGTAAGCATTGTCACGGTAATGCAGGGCTCTGCCGTGATGGACATCTTTTCCCTAGCTACTCGTGGGACTTTATGGAAGAAGAAGTAACAAAAAAAACAGGAACTACAGAGGAGATGGAAGTCGACCTATCGACTCCAACTGACCTCCCTGTAACATCTGATCAGGAACGAGAGCTCCTCAGTTCTCCAACTCCTGAAAGCAATCCTAGGAAACTAGGAGGTGCAGCCAGGAAGCGAGAATATTCCCTCTGTGGCTGGTTCAAGCAAGCGCTTACGCTCTAATGATGACTCACCCGGACAAGAGGCAAAAAAGCCCTGCTCGGCTGAATCAGTTGTAACGTCAGATAAAATTGACTTACAAAAACCCTCTTATGGGTAGGCTGTATCCGGCATCAAGGTGGGAATATTACACCTTGAACATCCGACAACCTCCATAACGACCAACCAACTGGAATCTCTTCAGTACGCTATTATGGCCGCTGTAGAGGATATTTCGGAAGGTGGTCCACAAGTGCAGTTCCAGAGCTGTACATTCAGGCCTGGATGGCTGCAGGTCACCTGTGTAGATCAGGAGAGTGTTTCGTGGTGGACTGGAGTAGTCAATACCCTTCAACCATGGGATGGTGCCTCCCTGAGATGCGTCCTGGGTGACCAACTTCCAAAGCCACACATCTGCGTGGCTTACATACCTGATGAGGGCAGTCGTAGACTAACCTCTGAACAGGTCCTCACTAGGCTGAGGAAAATGAACCATGGTCTGTTAACCTTGGAGTGGACTATTCTACACAAGGAAGTTACAGGCCCTGGCCAAACATGGACCTTCGCCATTGACGATGGATCTATGGCCGAGTTAGAGAGGGTGGGTTTTAAACCTTACCTGGGTTTTGGGCAGGTTGTTTCCGCCCTAAAACCCGGTCTTCCTCCCAACAGGCAGCAAAACCAGGTCCCTCAAAAGGATCTGAGAAAATCCATGGCCCGGGGCCGAGCTGAAAACTCCCTGCGGCATCGGCAGTGAGGAGAGCCAAAACTCCTCACAAGTCTAGGGGTAGTGTACCGCCGGCACGTAGCCAAGGCACCAGCCAACCAAAAGCTGGATTTCCCAAGATGAAGACGGCTATCGTCTCCTCTAGGAAACCGGCAAAAGAGACTGGACCTGGTGTCCTGAAATCGAAGACCGTCGTGGCCTCGACAAAGGCACCAAAAAAACTAGCTGGAGCGGCGACGAAAGGTGATCAAACCTCGTCGACTGCACCAAACACAACCTCATCATTGGCAGGAGCAGATGGTGGCGTCTTAACTGACCCACCGACTGATCCTTCCAATATTTGAGGAGATACAAGTTTGCCTGCGGCACTTAACACTCTGCCACATTCAATTGTTTACAGGCAAACTTACAGCATGCCAAGGCCGCTTCTTATATCCTTGGCAAAAGGTTCAAGGACGAATTAATCGACCTTGCCTTCCTGCAAGAACCATGGACAGGAAACACAGACCGAGTAACCGGTCTCAGCAATATTCCTGGTGAGGTAATAGTCTGCCCTGGGGTGAAACCTAGAGCATGTTTACTCATCAGGAAAAATATTAATTTTTTTTTGCTTACAGGCTTTTGCACTCCAGATGTAGTAGCCATCCAGATGTACTTACCGGAGAAGAATGGTATGACAAACATAGTCGCCTGCTCTGCATACTTCCCAGGAGACATTGATACTGTACCTCCTCTTGCTATACGGCGATTAATCGACTATAGCAAGAAGAACAGACTTCAGTTAGTCATGGGCTGTGACGCCAATTCACACCATACATCGTGGGGCAGCACGAATATAAATCGCAGAGGTGAGTTACTTTTTGATTATATACTAGGGGAAGGGCTATCTGTTATTAATAAGGGCTCAGAATCAACCTTTGTAACTAGAAACAGATCAGAGGTGTTAGATTTAACTATCAGCTCAAACTTTCTGAGCAATAAGATACAGCATTGGGCTGTATCTACTGAACCTTCGTGTTCAGATCATAGACATATTCAATTCAACATTGAAATAGTCCAGAGGCCAGTAGTGGAATATCGCGACTCAAAAGCTACTGATTGGAGTGGATATAAAAATTCCCTTCAACTTTACATTGAGGACGGTTTCACCACAATTAACAGTTGTGATGGGATAGATACTGCAGCGGAAAAACTTCGCGAAGCAGTGATCTCCTCCTATCATGAAAACTGTCCACTCAAGACTAAAAGAGATAATCGCAACTCTACTTGGTGGAACAAATGCCTAGAAAAGCGAAGAAAAGAAGTTCGACGACTATTTAATCGAGCTAAAGAGTCAGGCAACTGGGAGCTTTATAGAACTACTCTAACAAGTTATAATAAAGAAATCAGAAAGGCAAAGCGGGAGTCTTGGAAAAAGTTCTGTGAGAGTATTTCTGATATACCTCGTAGTACTAGAATTCACAAGATTCTCTCTAAAGAGTCGATTGCTGAGATTAGGTCGATGAAGCGACCTGATGGCACTTTTACGACCTCTAGAAAAGAAACGTTAGAGCTTTTGATTAAAAATCACTTTCCTGGAAGTTTGGCTCTGGATAACAATCGACCTCCACTCTTTGAGGGCGCAATGCGGCCAAAAAAGATCGATTGGGAGGCCGCCAAGGAAGTTATCACAGCACCGGCAGTTGAATGGGCAATCAAATCTTTTCAGCCGTTCAAATCTCCCGGTGAGGATGGAATATTTCCAGCTCTGCTTCAAAACGGACTGGAATTACTTTTACCCATCCTCATTAAACTGTACAGAGCTAGTCTGGCGTGGAATTACACATACCACCTAGTTGGTTGACGGCTAGGGTGGTATAAATACCGAAAGTGGGCCGCACAGACCCACACCCTAAATCGGTCAGACCAATTAGCCTAACATCTTTCCTGTTTAAAGACTTGAAAAAGCACTGGATTGCTACATCAGGCGGGTAGCTTTATATAATTCCCCCCTGAGCATCCACCAATATGCTTATCAAACTGGCAAATCAACAGATTTAGCGTTACACAACCTTGTTGAGAAAATCACACAATCCCTTAACAACAAGGAGATTGCGGTGGCCATATTTCTTGACATTGAAGGAGCATTTGACAATGCACTACCGACTTCCATTGGTTCAGCTTTGACTGAAAAGGGCATCAAACCAACCATTACCGGTTGGATATATGCCATGCTCACTAATAGGACAGCCACTACATCTCTTCAGGACGAGACCATTAGCTTTAAGGTTTCCAGGGGCTGCCCACAAGGCGGAGTACTATCTCCCCTACTATGGTCACTCTTGATGGATAACTTGCTTAGCGCTCTCGAAAGAAGAGGGGTAGAACTGCAAGCGTATGCAGACGACCTTGTCATTTTGGCAAGGACCAAGTCAGGAAGGGTAGCTTATAATATCCTCCAAAAGACGTTGGACGATGTCCACAGTTGGTGTCAGAGGGAACAGATGTCTGTTAACCCTGGTAAAACTGTAATAGTTCCCTTCACTAGGAAAAGAAAGTTGGAGGATCTTCCACCACTTTCCTACAATGGTGAGGTTATTCCATTTGCAGCGGAAGTAAAATATTTGGGGATTATCCTAGATATGAAACTTACTTGGAACGCTCACTTGGAAAAAGTTATCCATAAGGCCAGACTATCCTTGTGGACATGTCGTAGGATCTGTGGTAAATCTTAGGGCATGGGACCCAAACAAATCTATTGGATATATGTGATGATCGTTAGACCAATGATCACATATGGAGCTATTGCCTGGTGGCCAAAAGCTTTACAGCGAACGGCCCAAGCAAAGCTCTTTGGTTTACAGAGACAGGCTTGCCTGGCAATTACTGGTGCTTTCAGCTCCACACCGTCAGCAGCCATGGAAATCCTTCTGGACCTACCTCCTCTCCATATATTTTTGGAAAGAGAGGCTAGATGGACAACATACAGAATTGCGCATATTTCTAAATGCACAAATCAGGCTTATACAGAACGGAGCAGAATGCTAGTGGACACTGAAAGTCACAGTATTCTGGGAATGACCTCTGACATAATGCCTCCAACAGTAAACTACGACCTGCCTTTTCTGCTTTCATCAGGGCAATAATGCAGTTTTCTTTGGAAATTTCTTCTTGGAATTGGCAAAAATAGGTGTCCTCTAGGTCAGGACAGGGTTCTTCTGCAAATTGGTGGAATTCTGTACCAAGTACAAGGTAGGGTTTCTTAGGAATGATTATGGTATTTTGGTAAGGTAAACCAATGATATGGAAGGTCTTGAATTCATCTGTGTCTATGATAGGTAAGTGTATAGCAAATATAATTTTGGAATCTGTTAAATCTATTTGAACACTCATGAATTGGTAATATGTGTAGAGATTTTTAAATTTGAAAATACTGTTCGTACCTTACGTACCTATAGCATGTTCTAATAATACATTTTCTAAATTATCTACAAAATTAATCAAATTTTGGCAGTTTAAGATGACTTGCTCTAAAGAATTTTGAAGGGATATATAAATATATACATCGGTAATATTATCGATTTTGTCTGTTAGAAATTTTAATTTATTTTTTATTAGCATTTGATTTTCATATAAATTTGAAATTGTTTTATTATAATGATTTATTAGGTGTTTGTTTAAAGAAGCTTGAAGGTTAATTTCATGTTGTATGGAGTTTTGTTTTTCTGTTAAGATTTTTATTTTCTCCTCATATTTGATATCGTCGTTATGATCTAAAGTACCGAACAACCATTTACTCATTGTTCCGATACCATTAAATAATCCTCTTTTGTTTCGTTTAGAGGGTGTTAGATTATGTACTTTATTTTTTGTAGTTTCTATTAAATATTTGGTGTGTTCTAGCAAGTTATTTATTTCTTGTGTTTCTCTGACGATTGCTGTGTTATTTGAAATTCTTAATATTTTATTGTAAAATGTATCTATACTTCCTAATTGATTAGTTATCCAACTAGTTTCTACGTAGTGTAAAAATGTATGTTTAGTACTAATTAGCCTAGTTTTTCCTAATTCTAAGGGTAATATTGGTGAATCTAATTCTATTATATCTATGTCACTAACTACGGGATGTAGAAGGAAGGTGTATATTAGGAGGATTTGTAGTTTCGTCATTTTTGTGTTCCTGTAAAGAACGTCTTTCATTAGTAAGTGGTTTTCTAAGTTTTGATTTGTGAACAATTATTTTATTTGAAGTTTTTATCTTTTTTCCTAAGTCTTCTGCTACAGTGGATTTAATATGTCGGGGCTTTGATTTATTTCTAAGTGAGTCGCGATTTTTTATATAGATATTTTGTCCTTTTTTGTAAGTTTTAGGTTCTTCGCGGCTTAAGTTACGTTTTTCAATAATTTTCTATTTATTTGTGAGCGTTTTGTCGTAAATTTCTTTGTAAATAGTATTTAGACGGGTTTTCCTATCATTAATATAGTCGTTAACTATGTGTTCGTCAGTTAAATCAAAGGGATCTAAAGCTTTTGTATCTCCTAAAATTACGTCAAATGGTTTGCATTTTGTGACACTATGTATAGACGAGTTGTATCCTATTATAGCGGTTTGTATTATTTGTTTTATTGAAATTTGTGGGTGTTGTAGTAAAAGTATTCTAGCGTTTTCTAATAAGGATGAATGAAATCTCTCTACCGGACTGTTACTATTAGAGTTTCTGGGAGTTGTGAAATGTAATTGTATTTTGTGTAATTTACAAAATTCTTTAAATAATTCGGATTTAAATTCTGCACCATTGTCGCAAGTTATGCCACAGGGTACACTGAAATGTGTAATACATTTACTTATACCTTCTATTATATTTATGGCGTTGTTAGATTCTATCAGATATGCTTGTCCGTATTTTGAAAATGAGTCAAAAATTGTTAGAAATTTTGTTTTTCTAATTTGAAAAATGTCAATATGTATCATTTCGAATGGTTTTGAAGGGGTCAACGTTAAAGAATATTTTATTTTAGGTGGATGTCTATCGTATTTAGCTTGTTGGCAAATAGAACAGTTGTTTATATATTGTGTTATACTGTTTTTCATGTCAGGCCAGTAATATTTGTTTCTTAGGGCTTCTAGAGTTTCATTTATGCCTCTATGACACGTTTTTTTCTCATGGTGATACATTATAATGTTATCTCGTTCGTTGCTATTATCTAGATCTGTTACGAACTTCCTTGAAATTACTAGTTTATAAGAATGATTTTTAAAAGTATTTTGTAACGTTGAAATTAATACTGGTACTAGATCTAGGGTGGTACTTTTTATGTGAATACAATAAAGTTTATTGGGGTCGACATAATTTTTAAACAAGTCGGTTATTTATTTTTCGATGTTTTCGGTATTATTTGTCAAATCAGCAGAGATTCTAAATTTTGTTGTGAAATGTTTACTTTTTATTACATGAAATTTGTTTGAATTACCTTGCTTAATTATTATTTTATTATTGTATGAATTAGCACATTGTTCTGTAATTGGTATTGCAAGTATTGGATTTTCATGAGAAGTATGTACTGTTTCATTGTCTGATTCTGTATCATTTTCTACGTCAGTTATGCTTGTATTTTGATTCAGATTGTGGGGTTGTATTATTTCTGAAATTTCTTCGATATCTGTGTTTGTCAGTGTAGTGTTACTTATGATATTTTCTAAATTTTGTATAAAGACATCGACGTCGAAATTTATATCACCTGGGTTTCCTATTATTGATTCGTTTTCGGTTGCATTGATTTCTATTCGGGATAGGGCGTCTGCGTTCAAGTTCAATGATCCGGATTTGTGTATTACTCCATATTCGTATTCTTCTAATTGCAATCTCCATCTAACCAATTTTGAATTTGGTTCTTTCAAATTGAATAACCATTTTAAGGGTTTGTGGTCGGTGACAACGTAAAATTTTCGTCCGAATAGGTATGGTCTGAAATGTTTTTCTGCCCAAACTATCGCCAGTAGTGCTTTTTCAATTGTACTGTATTTAGTCTCGGCTGGATTTAGAGTACGTGATGCGTAAGCGAGGGGTAAATCGTGTCCTATAGGTCCTTGGCTGAGAACAGCGCCAATTGCAAAATTCGAGGCGTCAGTAGTCAAGTTGAATGTCTTTGTAAAGTCGGGATATTGAAGAATTGGGTCGTTTGTAAGAAGTTGTTTACATAGTTCAAAAGTTTCTGTAAATTCTGTATTATGTTCGATTTTAGCACCTTTTTTGAGACACTTAGTAAATGGTTTTGTTAATTTAGCGAAGTCTTTAATAAATCTTCTATAGTAACCTAACAAACCTAAGAAGGATTTTATTTGCTTAGCTGTTTCTGGTATTGGACATTTTTTTATCGCTTCAATTTTAACGGGGTTCGGTTTAATACCGTTGGGAGTGATTACGTGTCCCAAAAATTCTACTTCTTTCCGAAGGAATTCACACTTGTCTAATTGAATTTTTAAATTTGTATCGCGTAATCTTTGGAAAACTAACTTTAAATTTTGGATATGTTCCTCTAAGCTAGAACTAAAAATAATTAAGTCGTCCATGTAAACGAGAACAACTTTTCCTTGTAGATTTTTCAATACATTATCCATTAATCGTTGGAAAGTACTTGGTGCATTACGCAATCCATAAGGGAGACGTAAATATTCATAATGTCCGTTATCTACTGTGCGGTTTTTTGAATAGAATTTTCGGCCATCTCGATTTGGTGGAAACCGGAGTATAAGTCTAAGGTTGAAAAATAAGTACATCGACCTAATTTGTCTAAAACGTCATTAATATTTACCATAGGGTACCGATCTGCTATAGTTTTTTCATTTACTTTTCTATAATCTACAATTATACGCCATTTTTGCGTACCGCTTGCGTCAGGTTTTTTACTAACTACCCAAATGGGGCTGCTCCAGGGAGAGTCACTTGGTCTAATTATTCCGTCAGTGAGCATTTTTGAAATTTGTTTTTGTACTTCGTCTTTGTGAATGAATGGGTACCTGTAAGTCTTGGTATAAACGGGTATTTCGTCGGTTGTCTTAATTTCGTGCTTTACTTGATTGGTAAACGTTAGTTTGTCGTTTGGCATTTGGAAAATGTCATTGTATTCTTTGCAGAGTTTTGTTATAGCTTTCTTTTCTTCTATATTTAAATGGTCTAAGCGTAGTTTATTTTGAAGATCAGGAATATTATTATATGTGTCATTTTTATCAAAATTTTGTAAAATTTGTTCCATGTTAAAAAAATCAAAATTTTGTCTGTGCCACTCTGTAACATGTACAACTTTTATAGGTTCATTAAATGTTAAAGTTATTCTTTTATATGTGTCATTTCTTATCTCTGTTTTAGCAAAGCCGTGTTTTGCATGTGTTAATGTTTCGGAGAAGTAAAGATTATCAAGTTTCATTTCTGGTACTATAATCTCACCGTTATCGTGATTCACTGGAACTTGTGTAGCTATGGTCTCATGGGAATCAACGGAAATTATATATTTTGATCTATTAATTTCATAAAACAAAGGGATTTGAGCTATTTCGTTTTTTAGAACATTATTGGGAAAATCTATAGAAAAATTTAGTCGGCGAATGTCGTTTAACCCAATCAGTCCATCGAACTGATTGTGAAATTGATATAAGATGAAATTAATTTTTTTTCGGAATTGAATTCAGGAAAAGCGGGTATTTCTGCCATGAATTTAGATTTTTTTTCTCCTACAGCTGTTTTGATAATAGCTATGTTGTGATAAATGGTTTGTGGAAAAAAATTTTCTGCTATATCGGGACTTAAAAGAGAATTCATTGAACCTGTATCTTCTAACAATTTAATCGGCGGGTATTTTATTTTTATATAGGGTAAGTCAGTGGAAAAGGAGTCGGAAAATATTTCGTTTATGTATTCCAGTCTTTTTGACGAGTTATCCAAAAATTTTGATTATTGTCACCTTCTAGGTGATAGTTTTGGTTATCAGTATAACCGCACGCATTTTCTTCGTTATGTACGTCATTTATTGTATTATGATTTGTCTGAATATCGGAAGAATTATCGTAACGATTCGGGGTGTCAGATTTGACATGATCGATTTGGTATAATTCTTCGGAAGTGAAGTTTCTTGACGGCTGTCTAGGTTTGAATGTATTTCGGGATGTGGTTGACATTGGTTCGACTGGGTTCTCAGGTTTTTTACCTGTTGGCTTAAAAACATTTTTCGGAGGACCGAAAACTTGTCTATTGGTAGGGTAGTGATTGTTGATTTGTCTAGGTTGAATATTTATATGTTGGCTTGGGAAGTTATTATTTTGGGGGGGGAATGGTATTTGATGATTAGGTGTACTATATTGACGTTGAAAATTTGGTATTTGATAATTGGGTGGGGAATTTGGTTGATAGTTTTGACGTGGAGGATTATAATGCGGATTGTTGGAAAAATTATTAGGACGTTGATTATTATTTACAAAATATCGATTAGTTGATTGAGGTGATTGATTATATGACGATTTATTAAATGTAATTTGATTATTATTATTTTGTATAGGTGAATAATTTCTTAAATAATTTTGAGAATACAAAAAGTTTTCTTCCTCTATTAAATAAGAAATGGCTGTTTCGATATCATTAGGATTTTTTAAACGTATAGTTAATTGTAATTGACCTTTAAGATTTCGTAATAAGGTTCTTAAAGTCATTTGCCCGTATTGGCGTCTATGAATTTCTTTGGTTGGGGCATTCATTTGCCCACCACTAAAACTATTGATTTTATGAATTAAATGACTATTTAATACTTGTAATCTTTCTGCGAATTCTAACGCGGTTTCGTTCCTTTGAGGACGAGCCATCAAAAGATCTTGTTCTAAACACTCTAAACTTCTTTTATCACCAAAGCATTGATTCAGTGCATTTTTAATTAATTGCCAAGTATTTAATTCGATTCTAGACCCTACTAATAAATGTGCTTTATCTACTAATTTTGATTGAATGAGCTTTATTAAATAGTTTTGTAAAATTGGATCTTCTACTATAGAGAATGAATCTACTAAAAAGTCGCATTGTGATAAAAACTTAATTAATGTTGTAGAATCTCCGTTATAATTCGGAATCATATCGACATATAATTTTAACATAGAAACGTTTATTTCGTTTGCCATATTTTCGCCTAATCTAACTATATTATTAAAATCAATAATTAAATCTTCAATGTCAGATATAAAATATAAAGATTTATAGATCGACTATTTTAAAAAAAAATGTATTATTATTTAAATACTGATTCTCTAAGTTTCTTAATTCTACTTATCTAAAATTCTCGACCGGAGAAAAGGATGTGACAAAAAGGAAACTTACGACCTTCAGAGTTTTCTTCTTGCTTGATTCTTCTGCTGTCGTCGGGATCTCGCTGGACCAGAGGAGCTTGGCTGGGTCACTGGAGTTGCACTTGTAGGTACAAACGCGAAGAATTGAAATTCACCGTTTTTCAATAATTTCCGAAAACCGGTTGTCGATACCGTGACTTTTCGAGAAATTTCAACGTCGTTTTATCCTACTGACTGCGCCAGTTAAATTAATTGATCGAAGCTTTAGTTTTTTAAAAACAATTTATTTTACAATTTTATTGATAGTGCATAGACAACGACAGAAACAAGAATGAGAGTTACAGATAAGATTAAGTTCGACGTTGCCTCCGGGTATCTTGCAGCGTCGGCTAGTTTTTATACTGGGTGTGCCATTATGTTCATATAACTGGCATGACCTACGCTGTTTAACAGGCCTTTTAACAGGCCACTGTAATCTGAATCATCATATGCTAAAACTTGGACTGTCGGAAGATCCGACCTGCCGTCTTTGTCTGGAAGATGATGAAACAGCAGAGCATATAATTTGTGCCTGCCCCGCCGTGGCTCGAATCAGGTATCTGATGTTTGGCAGGGATGCTCTCTTGCCCTCGGACCTGAAAAATCATTCACCAAATAAGCTAATCGGCTTTGTTAAGAAGCTGAATTTGTTTGGTGAAGTCTGAATAGGTGTGAGCCACAATAGACTCTTGCGAGTCGCAGTGGAGGGCTTTATAGACCCACTCACCATAAACCTAACCTAACCTAATAGTGAATCGGGGGGCAAAACCAACTTTTGTGACAAAAACTCGTAAGGAGATCATTGACATCACCTTAGCGACTACTGATATAAGCTCTCAGCTAACTCACTGGCACGTGTCTGAGGAACCGTCTCTGTCGGATCATCGGTACATCTGTATGGAAATCTCCGATATGGAGAAAACTGTAGTGAGGTACCGTGACCCGAGAAGCACGAACTGGGAGAAATACAGGAATGATCTTGAACTCCTACTAGGGAATGTGAAAAGGGGAATAAAAAACAGCGATGATATAGAGCTTGCTTCCGAACAACTTTGTGAGGCCATCGAACTCTCTTATCACAACAACTGCTCTGAGGTAATCCGCTCCTCCAGGAATAAATTAACCTGGTGGAACAAGGAGCTTACCAAGTTCACAGCAAGAACTCGGAAACTGTTTAACAGAGCGAAAAAGACAGGAGAGTGGGAAGAATATTACTCCACTCTGACTGCTTACAACAAACAAATCAGGAAGGCAAAAAGGAAATCCTGGAGGAAATTCTGTGGTGAGAAACAGCTCGACTCCAGAAAATCCTTGCCAAAGATCCTATCAATCCCATTGGTAATATTTTAAAACCCGATGGATCTTTCACGGAAACTGGTAGCGAGACCCAACAGATTCTACTGCAGGCACATCTACCAGATTCTGAAGAGATAGGCATGGAACTATCTGTCAGACCTCCATCTCCCGTAGCTCGTGCGAGGAAGGAAGATTGGAGTGCTGCCAACAAAGTAATAACCCAGTGCAAATTGAAGTGGGCCATCAACTCGATCGAGCCATACAAAGCTTCTGGACCAGATGGCATAATCCCAGCGCATCTGCAGCAAGGGCAATCACATCTATCTCCAGTACTTACTCTTCAGAGCATCACTGGCAACTGGATACATTCCAGCTGCTTGGAAAAGAGCCCGAATTGTCTTTATTCCCAAACCAGGTAAGGATTATTCCCAGGCAAAGTCATTCAGGCCAATAACTCTGTCGTCTTTCATCCTGAAGCCAATGGAGAAACTTATTGACAGGCCTCTTCACTATAATCAACATGCCGATCAATCAGGAAAATCCTGCGAAACAGCCTTACACCAACTGGTGTCGAAAATTGATGCTGCACTAGGAAATCAAGAAATTGCTCTCGGAGCATTTCTTGACATAGAAGGAGCGTTCGACAATACATCCTTTGATTCCATGATAGCTGCTGTTGCAAGGCGTGGAGCAGACGACACCACATATCGGTGGATGAAAAACATGCTTTTCAACAGAACTGCAACAACAACCTTATTTGGAGACTCCATGGAGGTGCGGATAATGAAGGGATGCCCACAGGGAGGAGTTCTATCCCCTTTCCTGTGGGACCTCGTCATAGACGATCTTCTGGTGGAACTGAACAGGAAAGGGATATACACCCAGGGGTATGCAGACGATCTGACAATACTTGTACTGGGGAATACCAAAATGTTATATCAGTGCTGATGCAACAGGCTCTGGGAATGGTGGAGATATGGTGTAGGAGGGAATGCCTAAGGGTGAATCCTTCAAAAACTGCGCTCATTCCCTTCACTAGAAAAAGGAAGCTTGAGGGACTAAAACTGCCAAGCCTCTTTAACGTGCAGCTGTGTCAAAGTCATGAGGTTAAGTATCTGGGTTTAGTTCTGGATGCAAAACTAACCTGGAACTCACACCTTCATGATAAAACCAATAAAAGGAAAATGGCCGTAATGGCTGCCAAACGGATCGTACACTGGCTGTACACAACTGTGGTGAGACCCATGATCACCTATGGTGCCTTAGTTTGGTGGCCAAAAACAGATCAGAAGAAAGCTGAATTGGAGCTATCAAAACTTCAGAGGCTTGCCTGTCTGTGAATAACGGGTTCCATGAGAAGCAGCCCGACTACGGCAATGGAAGCAATTCTCAATCTTCCGCCTCTTGCTCTGCATTACTGGGTTCGTAACATTGCCCCCTCCTTAATAGTAAGTTCCTCCTGGAACTCCTGTGTAGCCGGGACTGGATGTTTAAATCGGCAACTGGATCCATTCCTACACTTTCCGGTCGTATGGAAATAACAGGGCACTGTCTTCGTTGGATACTGATAATGTGAAGTATAGCTGCAGATTAAAATGTGGACTCCCGTTTCTTCGAAGATCACTTCCTTCATATTCCTGATGACTCGCCAATCCAACTGGTGGCTCTCTATCTTGGGCATCGCTAGTTTCTTCACGTTGGATTCCAGCATGTGGTCTCGACGACTTCGTAGCGCTTCCCACACATTCCGGTAGGTGAATCGATCTTGAAATTCGTTCTTTGTTACCAGATAGACGATGTGTCGTGAGTTTCAGTGTCTTGCCAGGAGTTGGAATCTGTTCTGAAAGTTTTTCTAATTGACCAAACTTCTTTCGAAAGACGAATGCCAAACCTCGTGCATTTTTGGTATTAGCTGGGATGTTGTATGCCAGTGAATAATATTCTGGAAGCGTGAACAAATCTTGTCGTTGCTCTGTGATGACTCCAAATCTAGCTTTACCAGTACCTCCATATGCGCCCATAAATTCTTCGAAGACAGGGTCAGGATCTTACCGGATATGGTTCACTCCTTCCTCTTTGTTATGATCTCCTTCGAATGGCGCTAGTCGGTTTTGGTGGACTACTTTCGGCTTACCATTGGGATCTTACTTATGCGATAGATGACGTCATTGATCTTCTTCTTGATTAAGTATGGACCCTCCTAAGATTTTTGTAATTTTGGAGAAAGGCCTTTTCTCCTCGTCGGGTTGTGTAACCATACTTTGTCCCCTTTTTTTAAACTGCCTTCAGTGGCCTGCGCATCGTACCGTTTTTTCATTCAGTCGCTGGCAACTCGAAGATTCGTTCGAACCAATTCGTGTACATCGTCCATCCTTTTTCTCAACTGGATCACGTAGTCTTCTCCCGCTAGATCTTCTCCAGGTCACAAGGAAGCCTCATTTCGCGTCCAAAAAGGATTTTCGCAGGTGTTTCACCTGCGGACTCATTGATGGCAGATCGATAAGCCATTGCAAATAGGAAAAGGTACTGGTCCCAATCTCTCTGGTGGTTGGAAACTACTGTGGACAGGTATTTTCCAATGGTCCTGTTTATTCCATCCATCCATCCATTTGACTGTGGATGCAATGCCGTTGTCCTGGTTTTCTTCATTCCCAGCTTGTCACAAATTTCCTGAAATAAATGGCTTTCGAAATTCCTTCCCTGATCGCTGTGAACTTCCAAGGGCACTCCATATCGGCTGATGAATTCTTTCACCAATACATCCACGACAGTTGCGGTCTCTTGATTCGGGATCGCATTAACTTCTACCCATTTTGTGAAATAGTCCATCACAACCATAATGTATTTACCACCATATTCTGTCGGCGGAAATGGTCCAGCGATATCTAAAGCAATCCTTTCGAATCGGCTTCCGACATTATACTGTTTCATGGGTGCCTTTCTTTTGCGATGTGGTCCATTACTCGTAGCACAAGTCGTACACTTCTTACACCAGTCCTTCACATCCTCGGAGCTGTTCATCCAATAAAATCTCTCACGGACTCGCTGAAGTGTTTTCTTCACTCCCAGATGATCTCCTGATGGACTGTCGTGTAACTTCCTCAGCTACTCTCGTTCTCGGGATAACTATTTGTCGTCTATTCTCGGAACCATAATCGTTTTCAAGGACTCGTTTCAATAGGCCTTCTTCCAAGACAAGGGAGTCCCACTGAGGCCAATATGCCTTCAGTGTTGACACTTCTTGCCAGGTAGGTCGCCGATTTTCTGGTTTCCATTGCCGGATCATCTTTAGGTGTGGATCACTCTCTTAATCTTCTCTGATCCTGTTGGGTGACCATTCTTCGTTGACAACTGTAGTTCTTGAAACTGCAGCCTTGTTGCAGTGGGAAAAGTCTGCTGAACACGGTCGTCTAGACACAGGGAGTCGGCATTTCGGTGACTCACACCAGCCCGATGTTCAATGTTGAAATCGTACTCTTGAAGTCGTTCAATCCATCCACCGATCTGGCCGTCGGGATTCTTGAACTGCATCAACCACTTGATTGCTGCATGATCAGTCCATATCAAAATTTCTTACCATAGAGATATTGGTAAAAGTGTTCCACAGACTTCACTACTCCAAAAAATTTCTCTTCTCATGACGCAGTAGTTCCGTTCTGGTTTTGAGAGGACTTTACTGAAATATCCCAGCACTCTTTCCTGCCCTCCTTGCATCTGTGAGAGCACTCCTCCAATTTCTACGTTGCTTGCATCAGTGTCAAGAATAAAGTCTCCCTCTGGTAACGGATATCCTAGTATCGGCGCCGTGGTTAAATGTCTCTTCAGGGTCTCAAAAGCAGTTTGACAGTCTTCATCCCAACGAAAAGTTCTTGTTTCTTCTGTGAGTCGTGCTAGTGGCTTGGCAATATTTCCAAACTTCCTTATGAACTTTCGATAGTATGTGCAAAGTCCAAGAAAACTTCTTACTTGCGGCCATTGCTTGATGGGAGCAATTTTCTCTGGATCCACTGCCACTCCTTCATTACTCACAATATGACCTAGATAGTTGACTCGGTTTTGGAATAGCTGACATTTCTTCGGGTTTAACATAAGCTGGGCAGCTTGAAGTCGGTTGAATACGTCTTCCAAATTCTTCAGGTGTTCCTCAAATGTCTTCCCCAATACTGCGATGTCGTCCAAGTAGACCAGGCATGTTTTCCAAGATAACTCTCTCAAGACATTTTCCATGAGTCTTTCAAATGTCGCGGGCGCATTACAGAACCCGAAGGGCATGACGTTGAACTGCCATAATCCGGATCCGGTAGTGAAAACAGTTTTCTCTTTGTCTCTGGGTCCATTTCTACTTGCCAATAGCCAGACTTCAGGTCCAAGGTGAAAAACAGTTGACTGTCTGCCGGCCAAAGTGTCTAGCGTATCGTCGATTCGAGGCAGAGGATACCTGTCTTTCTTCGTCACGTTATTCAGCTGGCAATAGTCCACGCAGATTCTGGTAGTTCCATCCTTTTTGACGAGCACTACTGGAGACACCCATGGACTAGTAGATGGTTCTATTACTTTTTCTTTCTCCATCTCTTGAATTATTATTTCAGCTTGTGGTAGCCTTCGAGCTGATTGTTTAATTGGCTTGGCATTACCAGTATCGATTTTGTGTTTGACGGCTGATGTTCTACCAGTCTTCCCTCCTTTTGGTACGAATAGGTCTCGATACTGCAAGAGGAATTCTCTTATTTTTCTTTTCTCAGCTCGATTCAAGGATTGGCCAGCTATTGACAACATATGTTCAAATCTGTCATTGGAATTGTCGGTTGTCGTTGTTTGACGAACGATAGACGTCACCGGTATGCAGGATCCAATTCTGGTTTCCTTCTTGATGGTAATTGGGTAATCGTTCACGTTCATGACACGTACTGGGATATCCTTCGCTGACGTAACCAATCCTTTTCCAATTAGTACTCCTTAACAAACTTCTTCGTCGTTGTTCCATGGCTCTATCATGACCGGTGTTATCTCCTCCATGATTCCCTGTAGCCGCGCTACTATCATCGTTTCGCTTCGTGCAGGGAGAACGGTATCTTCCTGTACAGCTGCCAACACCGTGCTGCCCTCGTATGGATGAAGAAATACCTATTCGGAACCTACCTTGATGGTTCTGTTTCTAAAGTCTAACTGGAAACCATGTAAGTTCATTACGTCCATTCCCAGAATCACGTCTTCTTCGATGTCAGCTACGATTACCGTATGCGTGAATTTTTCTGCACCAATTCCCAATTGGATTTGTGTCTCTTCGTGAACATTGGCACTTTCCCCTGTTGCGGTCCGGAGTCACAGCCTCGTTGGCAGCAGCTTCTTAGATTTTATTATCTCTGGCCGGATAATGGTTCTAGTTGCTCGAGTGTCCAACAGCAGAGTCTATTTCTTGCCATTCACTTCGCCATCCACATATACACTATCGTTACGGCATCTGAGAGAGGCTATCAGTATGAGAGGGTCTTTGGAACATTCCTGGGTCGGTGCTGCCCCCTCGTGGCCGACCCGTTCTAGTTTTCCTGGGACTGGGGTTCTTGGTTTGCTGGAATCCTAGGGCGATTACACGAGCTGCGTACATGCCCTAGCTCGCCACAATTCCAGCATCTAATCTTCTTCGGCTTTCGGTAACCATGCTTTTTATCAAGTTGACGATCTGGTCAAGTCTATCTTCGTCACCCTCATCTTGAATGGTCCTAACTTTGTTGTACCCTGAATCCTTCGTGGCTGCTTCATATTCAAGAGCAGCAGTCAATGCATCGACCAATGTTTTTGGATGAGCTAAACGAAGCGTCCTCTGCATATCAGCGTCACGTAATCCATCAATAAAGGCCTGAATGCCCAGACCTTCCATCATGCTCCCTTGTGCTTATGGATAAGCAAATCGAACTAGTCGGGCGATATCCACTTCACACTCTTAAAGAGTTTCGTCACGTTTTTGCCTTCGGCACTTCAACTGGGATTGGTACAAGTGTTCCAGATGTTCGTGCCCATATCGCATGTCCAGCCTCTTCTTCAGCTGCTCGAAGTCACCCGTTTCTTCAAGAGGTATCGTCTGAAGTACATCTAAGGCATCTCCCCGAAGCGCGATGGTCAAGTTCACTGCCTTCTCCCTGTCGGACCAATTATTCGCTCTAGCGGCTGCTTCAAACTGTTTAACATAGTTGGTCCACGACATCTTTCCGTCGAACGTTGGGGCCTTGACTCGAGCAAAACTGCCAATGTCTTCTATCCTGGGGAGTGTTTCTGGCTTGCAGGGTTTTATTTGTTCGATCTTTTTTCTCCTGCTGGCATGTGTTGTGTTCTTGAATCTGCCATTTTTCTCTCAAACTCCTTGATTTTCTCCATTGTTGTTATTTTATTCTCAATATCTGATTTTAGGGAGGAAATTTTATTTTCTACTTTAGCGGCAATGTCATTTTTTATTGATAAGATATGGGCAGAAATATCGTTCTTCATAGTAGAAGTCTTCTCGTCCATATTAGCAGAAATTGACATGATTAAGGTGGAAGCCTCGTCGTTAAATATAAATGTCTCCTGATCCAAGCCATCACTTTCCAGTGCTATTTTCAATCTTTCAACTAATTCACTCCTCTTTCCGGACGTTTCCAACTCGCGATTCTCCAATTCTGCTTTTAGTTCCGTCACTTTCAGGTCACTTAGTCTTTAAGCCATTTTTACGTAACTATTTATTTATATTCCCCACACCTGACACGAATGTAATGTTTTTCTTATTTATTTTTACGGTGGGATAAAATTCTACACACACTATGGCTAATTACTACTGATTTATTGAAGGAACACTTACACACTATAATAAACTTAATTTATATACACACTATAGTCCATATAATAGCCTTTTTGTTGTGCGTCATTGATTGTTTATGTCCTTCTAACAGATTACGTTGGAAGAAATAGAAAAAAAGGGAGGTCTGTGATTAATCCTAATAAAAATATCACAAAAATGAACCGTTTAAATGTATTACAAACGTTAACCTTAATATTTGACTTACAAAAATTTGATTGGTTGATGTTTAGATTACGCGCAAGCACGACCTATTAATCGGGCGAAATTACATCGTTCAATTTACGATGCAGACGTACCTTTCGTAGCGGCAATATCCCACTAACAGTTCTCGTCAGGTCTGTACTTTGTTGTTTACGGTCAATTGTTATTTATGAAAAGTGAATATTAATCTTATTGTTAGCATTTTATTTATTTAGATAATACAAAAATATGCCTAGATATAGGGAAAAAGAGCAGCATCGTATTTTGAAAGATCTCAAGTATTTTCAGTTAAAAAAAGAAGCTTGTGAACCATTGATACCCTTAACTTCAGTGCACCAAGTTTGTATTTTTTATATGACAATGAGTGAAATTAATATAAAATAAGTTAATCCTATGTACCTATTTCATTGGGATTGCTTGAATATTTCATTTTTATCTATTATGTTTAAAGTTATGAACATCAAATACATGGGGTCAGCAAAAACATAAATGAGACCGGGACCGATGAGTTGCATCCCATTTGAGCAGGCCAAACTTTTGACCGCTGAATTTTGCGTCCGTCCAACCGCTGAGTGGCATCCCATTAACAAATTTAATATGGTGTCCAAAACTGGTAGATAATTAAATAAAAGCGGGCATTGTCGTTATGTTTATTCTGATATCGTAATTATTGATACTAAATTTTATTTCCGAAACCGCGACTAATACAGTTTTATAACAATATAGAGAATAATGTATTAATTTAATTTAAATAATTCCATTTTTCGATTGGGTTAGGGTAGGGTAGTTAAGAGAATATCTTATGTTTTTTTTTAAATAAAATATAGCGTAAGAAAATATGATGACATTTTTCAAACCTCATACAGATATACCTATGTTCCAATTTTTATAACAATTTTTCGATTCAAATAATATATCGGCAACATTGCTGTAAAATTTGACCAGCCTTCGACCATGATAGGCTATTATCAATGAACATACCTTTTTGGATTACGGATGCAATTCGACGGTTGCCTTTTTTCGTGCAGGTAAAATTTTACTTTCTGGGATGCAACTCGCCGGTGGAGACAGTGGCCTCATTTAAACAAATACAACAATAAAATTCACTAAGAATAAGAATAACTTAAGAATAAAATAGGGTCTTATACGGGCAGACTTAATTGAACACGCTGTATAATTCTTTTCCAGGAATATATTTACTAATGTAAAATTATTTTAATATGTAAATTGAATATACAATTTGCTTTATTTTGCAGTGTTTAGATATCACGAGTATTATTAATTTCATAGTCTTTTCGAATTTGGCTGAATACGATCCTGATGATTTTACTTATCAAATTAAACGTTAGCTATATATCAAAATAAGAAATAAAATCTCGACATACCCAAAACCCGGATATACGTCACAAACGATGACGCACACCAAGAAGGCTCTATGAACTCTACTTAATGTAAACTAATTTATCGACACTCGGTATAATTATTGTCCTAATTTATCTTTAACACTATTTATATTTCACTATTCGATTCCCTGTAGTTCACCGATTCACTGTTCACTGAAACTTGTCTATTAAGAACTGTCCGACTAACTCAAATACTCGCGTATATATAGTCTTTCTCAATTCTCGAACGTTCTCGAATTTACCACGCTATTCATATTTGTGTATAGATAACGTTCCAGAAAGTTCTGGGGTAAACCATCGCATTCGCCAAAATTCGTAGTTCACGACTGAATTCCTGGGTTCGTAACAATAATATACAGTATAAACAAATAAACCCATCAAAATATATTCAGTAATAAATAACACAAAAAAAATTATATAGAAAATAAAAATAATATATGTATAAATATTCAGCAACGGAAAAATATGTGAATCGGTTAGGAAAATATATAATCTTACCACATTTACACTACACTGGTTCTGTACTGCGTCAAATTCCTCCTGATGTTCCTTTTCATATTCCGTCTGTATATCGCCCATATGGAAATCGCCAACTTTATCAGTACTGATAATTTACCAGTTTAATTAATTTAATTACCATCCAGTTCCAGTCCCAACGATCGTCATGTAAGGTATTGGGAATAATCACACTCGTTTCAATAAATAGGTCATTTATTATTGTCACAATCAAAACTAGTCAGTTGTATGTATGTATTTTGGGGTACCATTCACTGTCCCTCTTCTATCTAGTAGTCTCCCAGGTGCTGTACCCTAGGATTCTGAATTGCTGTGCAGTTCGCAAGTATGTGGATTGAGGTTTTTCTTCCATTCCACAAAATCTACAATCTTCTTCCTCCACTATTTTGAGCTTTTTGAGGTGCCCATTCAGGCGACAATGTACCGTTAGGATTCCTGTTAAAACTCTCAGTGCAGTTTTACTTTGACTTATGCATTCATTTATTTTGATCTGAACAGGCTGTAGTCACCCAGAAGAATATTAGATTGCCTAAGCCCTACTAGGACCAGGACACACTGGAATAGAAGGAAACGAAATAGCAGATGAACTAGCAAAGAGGGGGAGTGAAATACCCTTTTGGGGGCCGGAACCTTTTTGCGGAATCAGCTCCAATGTAATATTGGAAGAAATAGGTAAAGCCGAAGAAAAGAGAAGATCTGACAATTGGAAAGATCTAGTAGGGCTTAGGCAATCAAAGATTCTTCTGGGTGACTACAACCTGTTGAGATCAAATGAATGCATAAGTCAAAGCAAAACTGCACTAAGAGTTTTAACAGGAATCCTAACGGGACATTGTCGCCTGAATGGACACCTTAAAAAGCTCAAAATAGTGGAGGAAGAAGATTGTAGATTTTGTGGAATGGAAGAAGAAACCTCCATCCACATACTTGCGAACTGCACAGTATTTCAGAATCCTAGGGCACAGTACCTGGGAGACTACTGGATAGAAGAGGGACAGTTACCTAAGTTGAGGCCTGCAGATATCCTAAAATTCCTCCGGGAAATAGGACTAAAGGAGCTACTAGTATTTGAGACTCTCCTTGAAACTAAGTAGAAGTAAGGGGGCACAATAGATCTTTTAGGTCTCAGTGAATGTTACCCCAAAATACATACATACATACAAGCCCTACTAGATTTTTCCAATGGTCAGATCTTCTCTTTTCTTCGGCTTTACCTATTTCTTCCAATATTATATTGGAGCTGATTCCGCAAAAGGGTTCCGGCCCCCAAAAGGGTATTTCAGTCCCCCTTTTCGCTAGTTCATCTGCTATTTCATTTCCTTCTATTCCAGTGTGTCCTGGAATCCACAGTAAGGTGACTATATTGTTCTCGCCTACTTCATTAAATTTGCCTAGGCATTCCCACACCATTTTGGAACTGATTACACAAGAACTCAGCGCTTTAATGGCTGCTTGACTATCAGACCTTATGATAATCCTTTGTCAATATTGAACTGGACACACTTTCTTATTGCGTGAATTTCCGCTTAGTAAAATTAAAGAGCTAAGAATAATATCCAGCTAATTCTCTTTGCCGATTTTGTTGTTAAGTTTCTGGAAGTTGTATGGTATAGATACCTTCTGAAATGCATCTGTTCACCTCTCTTAATCAAACACTCGATACACCTTATGCTGAACATTATTATGCAGATATTGTATTACCCTCGCATTATTGCAGACCATTTAATATTTCAATTTAATTTAGTATACAACGGTGTAACAACTACAAGTCTTCAAAGTTAGGTACTGAAGAAAATATAAGGATATACTAGTTCTTCTGCTCTGTTACTCAAAACAGCAGCTATAAAAAGGAATGTTACCTTGACTGAAGGTGCCCCCTAAGCAAATCATTGTGACAATGAGTACCTACGTGTGTGTTTGATCATGAGCACAGCGTTATCTTTCAACTACAACAATTTTGACAAATCTCTAATTCTCGGGCTACAAAATTGATCAACAAACTTTGAGAGAGAACCTCTTACAAATTTTTGGTAATCGTCAATGAACACATAATAATCACGGTCCCTTTTATTGTACTCTGCCGCATAATATTTTTAAAAAAGCTTATATAGTGAATCTTGGTGTCAATCTAAAAAACTGACATCTATATAAAGGCCAGTGTGTCTTTTCAGACTATAGAGAGCTTCAATTAAGTTTTTGGCAATTGTAATTGAAATAAAAATCCAACTGAGTGGATGTAGTTGAATATAATATAATATAAACTTTACCCACGAGTCTACTACCACGCAACCAGCAACGCTAATTTGCAGAGGGCGAGTGGCCTTCTCGCTACTGCTGACTTGTAATTTAAGTGCTAAAAAAGTGTTTTTAATAAGAAAATCAGAGGGTACTTGTGATGTCTGCTGTTCAGTTCCTTAAACAACTATTGTAATATATACTAAAAGATCACTATATATAAGGAGGACTTGATAGATATGAGAATGTCATGTCTGTCATTCTTTCTAATTCTGACAAGACTTGAATAAATATATTTTGTAGTTATTCAATTCATTATTTATATTTGAATACATTACAATGGCGACGAGGAAAAACGTATTTTGAATATTAGTTGAAAATGCAAGATCAACAGGAAGCTGCTGCTTCAGCAGTTTTTCGGAGTACAATTGGGTCTATTGCAGAATACAAAATTGGTGATGATTGGAACATGTGGGAAGAAAGGATAGATCAGTATTTTTCCGCAAATTATGTCGAAGATATGAAAAAGGTGCCGGTACTTCTAACTCTTATTGGTGAACAAGTATATAAAGTACTGAGAGATATATGTGACCCCATTTTACCAAAGAATAAAGGTTATCAAGAGATTTGTGATATTCTTAGAAGCCAGTTCTCACGAAGAATATCAGTTTTTAAAGAAAGAATTGAATTTTATGACCTGAAACAAGGGGAGCACGAGTCAGTCCGTCAATGGTATGTGAGAATAAAAATTTAAGCTAGTGACTGCAAGTTTGGTAATTTGCTAAATGAGTTCCTGAAAGACCGTTTGTGTCGGGGCTACTTAGAGGTCCTGTGTTAGACCGTGTGTGTGAAGAAGAGCATACACGAACATTTGAAGAATTGCTTGAAGTAGCGTTAAAAAAGGAAGCTGCACTACGGCCTTCTTGCGTTCCTATTCCAATCTCAGTAAATAGATTACAAGCTGGTCCAAGTCAAATTAAAACCCAGAAATTAAGGTATTCCGATGAAAATGGTCAAGGAAATAGGAAGGTAAAGGATAGTAAGCATTTTTCAGGAGCAGTGACTGTAAAGCTGTGTAGAAGTTGTTGAAAAGGTAATAATAATTTTGCCAGATGTCAGTATAAACAATATACTTGTAAATTATGTAGAGAAGTGGGCCATTTAGTTAAGGTTTTCCCCGTTAAAACAAATGTTATTGAGTTTTCGGAGGGTAGCGCAGAGGCTGAAAATATAGATTTTATTGACATGTTTTATGTTAATAACAAAGATTATGTTAATCCAGTTAAATTGAATGTTATTATCAATAATAAACCCATTTCTATGGAATTGGATTCTGGTGCAGCTTTATCTGTGCTGCCTGAAGAACTGTTTGAAAAACATTTTTTTAATTGTATGTTAAAGCCTACCTCCGTCAGATTTAAATGTTATGACGGTAGTATTATAATTCCTAAAGGTGAAATATTTGTAAAAATTGGTTTTAATAACAAAGTCAAAGAAAACTGTAAATTAATAATTGTTAAGAATGGCTCAACTCCATTGTTTGGTCGAGATTTATTTGAACTTTTTGGGCTCAAATTCAATTTACAGAAATAGGTCAGTGACATTCAGCTCAACATGATTTCCGGTGAAGTCAAAGTTGATGAAGACTTGCATATTTTATTAGACAAGTACAGAGATTTGTTTAAAAATGAATTGGGGTGTTATAAATTTGAAAACATTGGGCTTAAATTAGTTCCGGGGACAAAACCAATATTCTGTAAACCCCGTCCAATTCCATTTGCTTTTAAGAAAACAATAAATTCTGAACTAGACGAGTTGGAAAAAAAGGGTGTCATTTCTTTGATAGAAAACTCAGATTGGGGTACTCCATTGGTGCCGGTGGTCAAGGAAAATGGTAAAATTCGACTGTGTGCAGATTATAAAACAACGGTTAATAAATTTTTAGAGGATAATAAACACCCTCTTCCTAAAATAGATGAGTTATTTGCCGCACTCCAAGGTGGAGAGCATTATACTAAACTTGATTTTTCAGTAGCATACAACCAATTGGTGCTTACAGAGGAAACCAAGAAGTTATTAGCATGGAGTACACACCGTGGTATTTATTTGGTCCATCGTTTGCCATATGGAACCAAGCTCGATATTTCAAAAAGTAGTGGAAAAAGTGTTGCAAGGTGCAGCAGGTACTATCAACTTTCTGGATGATATTGTAGTTACGGGAAGAAGCCGAAACGAACATCTAAAAAATTTAGCTGAGGTTTTCGATCGTTTAAGTAGGGCAGGATTTCGTTTGAATTTAAAAAAGTGTAATTTTTTTCAATCCAAAATAAAATATTTAGGACATATAATTGACACGGAAGATCTTCATAAAGATCCAGAGAAAGTTAGGGCTATAACAGAGGTCCCTAGACCATGTAGTATAACGGAGCTAAAAGGATTCTTAGGCTTGATAAATTATTATGGTAAATTTGTTCCCGATTTATCCACGATACTGAATCCACTTTATAGGTTGTTGTGGGATGGTGTAGAATTTATAAGGTCTTCTGAGTGTGAGAGAGCTTTTGTGAAGGTTAAGCAGGCCATTTCTTCAGAGCAAAGTTTAGCTTATTTCGACCCTAAAATGCCGTTAAAACTTGTTTGTGATGCTTCCGGTGTGGGTATAGGAGCTGTTTTACTTCATATATATCCTGATGGTATTGAAAAGCCAATTAGTTTTGCATCCCGTGTTTTGAACAAAGCAGAGAAGAATTATTCAGTTATACATTAGGAAGCACTCGCAATTTATTGGGGGATAAACAAATATTATTTAATGGGAAATAAATTTGTGTTATACTCAGACCACAAGCCACTACTGGCGTTGCTTGGGGAACAAAAGGGAATTCCACAGATGGCTGCAGGAAGGCTTCAGAGATGGGCATTTTTTTTAAGCGGGTTTGATTATAAGTTTCAATATATTAATGGAAAACATAATGGGGCTGATGGACTATCTCGATTTCCACTTAACATTATTGAGACAAATAGTATTGTAGATGTTGATTACTTTCATTTCTTAGTAGATCAGTTGCCAATTAATTCTGATGATCTTAGAAAAGAAACCAGAAGAGATCTGGTGTTAAGTAAGGTTTATTCGTTTGTGCGTGACGGATGGCCTGATGTGGTAGCAGAAGAGCTTAAGCCATTTCACCGTAGGCATTTAAAAACGAAATTTATTTATTAATTGTAGATTCTTACTCTAAATGGCCAGAAGTTAATAAAATGAATAAAACGGACACTCCAAGTACTTTGGAAAAATTGAGGGAATGTTTTGCTCGCTTTGGATACTCTTGTTTCAGATAATGGTCCTCAACTGGTTAGTGTTAAATATGAGGAATTTTGTGTGAAAAACGGCATTAATCATGTTAAATCACCTCCCTATCATCCAGCAACTAATAGTGCTGCTGAGAACGGGGTAAAGTCTTTTAAAAGTGCTCTAAGTAAATTGTTAGCAGATAATAAAAATAAAGGACAGACTCTGGAAACTCTTGTTAATAAATATTTGTTTTCATATAGGAATACACCACATTGTTTAACAGGAGAAGCTCCTTCCAAATTAATGTTTTCGCGTAAAATTAGAACACGACTTGACTTTTTAACACGAGTTATTTAATTCATTATTTATATTTGAATACATTACAGTACTTTTCTTTAACTGTGGCGCCAGTTTAAGAATGTAACTTTTTTGGTTAATAAACGTCAAAGAAGGTACTTGGTTTTCTTTTCGTCTCCTTATTTGAATTATGGGGAATTCATACAGGGCTGGTAAATATTAATCCAGCTTTGTACAGGTAATCATTGTCAAACATATGAGAGATGAGTTTTTTTTTAACTATTTTTACAATAAATTTGAATAGAGAATCTAGTCTTCTTATTGGGGAGAGGGAAATTTCGTAATGAATTATGGAAGTGATGTGATCTGTGGTAAAATTTACAAGAATGATACTGTTGAGTTATTCAGTCTTGACAACTTCCGTATGAGAAATACCTTTGAAACAATAAAGATAAAGACTTTACCATTCTTCTGCAGTAAACCTCTTTGCGGAGAATTATATTCTTCTATTCATGTTGGTTATTAAACATATCAATTAGTATTTCAGTATAGTCAGATGTTAGAAATTAAACACAGTATTAAATGGAATGTTATTTAATAAAAACAATCAAAAAATTTACAATTACTAAAAGAATACTGAGATTTCCATAACAATAATAAATTAAGAAAAGGAACACCTGTTTTCGAACTTATTGAAAAAAACAAGTACTATAATATTCCAAAAAACAATTAGCATTGTCATTTGTATTTGGTTGAAAAAAAGATTATCGAGACATAAACCAAAAATATTCCGTTATATTGAAATATAAACATTACCTACTTTTTCCTAAGTCTTTTTATTGCAGAACATTCACTGTATAAATGTACTGCAGTCGAAACCACATAAATTAGAGCCAAAGCCCCACCTTCCTCCTACGTCCCTAAACTCGTCCCTGAGTAGTGCAGGTCGACAAAAATAAACAACTAAACTCGTCCCCAAAAAATATTTTATTAAGAATAATTGCAAAATTGGTTATTTTAACATTTTTAAAAGAATGAAATCATCAGTGAAATCCAGACTGACACTTCCACAGAACAGAAAAGACCAGGTTGTTTTAAACAGGTTGAGAATAGGACATTCAGCCATCACAAACCAGCATTTATTTAAAAAAGAACCACCAACGCAGTGTTTAATAATTGCGATGTGCCTCTAACCATAAAGCATATACTGTTAGATTGTCCAAATTTTAGTGTCAGAGGAACAGTTTACAATATCCCACCTAGTTTGAAACGCGCATTGAGTGAAAATTGTGAAAAAGTGCTGAAATTTCTGAAAGACTCCAACCTCTATTTCAAAATATAAGAACTATTGTATGTTTTTTTTTATGTAATCACTCTGTCCCTAGAGGTTGATGCGGTAAAGTAAATAAAAAGATTCAACTAAATAGTCTGCAAATCGTGATATGCGATCGCGATCGTCTTCAGGTTGTATTTCTGAAAAATCGAAAGCAAAACAATCACCTACTTCAGATGGATTCAAAAATGGTAAACCAAATATATAGCGCAGCCATTTTCCTATTGTACTGTTTTCGTCCTTATAATCAGGAACAACACCAAGATTTTGAATTTTACGAAACCAGGCCTGTGCCAAATGAAACCTGCAGCCTATCAGTCGGGAATTTGGAAACACCGTTCTTATAGCATTGTGAAATGCTACTTCAAAATCTGCCACAATGACTTTTGGGTTCAGATTTAAACCGAAACTCTTACATTTGTTCCGTAAAATGCCAAAAAGATGTTTGTACAAAACGCTAGAGGAATGTAATAACTATTTTCTAATACTTGCAACATAAACAAAGCTAAAGTGATCCGCACAGTAATTAAATGTACCGTCGACAGATAATTTTTCACATTTACACAGAACAGTAATGTTGGTAAAACACGAAAATCCAACAATTTCTTTAACATCGTCAATAATGAACAGAAAGTTTTCTTCTTTTATTGTCTTAATAGTAATTATTTCTAGAGTTTCAATAACAGCTGCTCTATTTTTGTGTGAGGGTGCCAGAATTTTTCATGTTATTATAGAGATTGTTGCGAATATTATGAATGTCGTTCACTGAGATAGTATTTAATTGGCTGGTATGTTCTTTTAAGGCTGAATGTATTATTTTAGAAGGCTTCTCACAAATGTCAACTGCTGCCTTACGTTTAACACTATCATTTATTTTGTGTCTGTTTAACTTTTTAACATTTTCTTCGTGATTATGTTGTGTTTCACTTCGCATAATTAGATTTTCTGGGCCCACAGTATAAAGTTTCGCCTCATAAGAACGATCTGTATATCGCCAATATATTTCTCCACTTGTTAATACTTTGTGTTTTTTAAATTACACAGAATCCACTACTAATCCTTCTTCACTTAAACTGATAAACTTTTCCATAATTCTTATTTCGTATAGGCACCCACCACAAGTAATATATTGATATGATGTTCAGAGAGAAACTAATTTGAAATTTAGAAAAAGTAAAACATGATAACACTTTGCCACTGTTACTACAAGGTAATTTATAAGAATATATAATCCTTTGCTCCGGGACCGCCGAGTTGTACCACGGGACACCAGGTAGATGTAATCCTACCATCGAATTTCTAGAGAGGATTAACGGTTTAATTATAAAATTTTATAACAATCTAAATAGTTTTATTACAAATTCCATATAATACAAAGAACATATTTCTTTAAAATTTGTTTTGAAATATACAGACAAATTAACATCAATTTTACAATTTAAGATCTCTTGTACTACTGCAGCAAATAATAATAGCTTCAAGATATTACAAAATCAAATTTGGTGATCTTACTTTCTTTTATTTCAGAAGTTATATACTCATGTTTCTTTCTAGTAACAGATATACATTTTTTTATAATTGTTGATTCATTAATTTTTGCAAATGTTTCGTTTTGTATATTTATTATCATGTCCACAAAAATAAATATATTTGGATGAGAAGAATAAAAACGGTTTTTTTAACAAAGGATGAAATGATTCACAAGCGTTACATGCCCAAACATTTGGAGGAAATTTAGCTTCTTCTGATATATAATTTTCAACTATTTAATCACTCTCTCATCATCGAGTAATTTGTCAAATATTTCAAGAGAAAAAAGTCACCTACTTCGGTAGGTTCTAGAAAATGTAGGCCGAAGCACTGGCGCACCCATGGGGGTGAGTATATGCTGTGGATTGATGATGATAAAATGATTATTCACAATACTGGCAGTGATAAGAAATATCAAAGTACAATCGAGTTACTAGCATTTATTAACAAACAAATATATCCGAATATTTATTTGTTAGTTAAAATATTTTGTACTATACCTGTGACAACAGCAACAATGGAGAGGAGTTTCTCTGCCCTGAGACGTTTAAAAACGTATCTAAAAAATTCCATGTCGGAAAATAGATTAACAGGTTTAGCTTATTTAGTTTATTATGAAATGGATGTTGATCCCGAAAAAATTATTGAAAGGCTCGCTAAAGAAAAACGTCTTTTGGACATAAATGTTACAAATTTGAATATGGCCAAAATCTATACATAGCACTATGAATTGGTTGTTCAAAGTCGACTACTATATTTTTTGGGTTAAAGGATAAGTTAAGTGCATTACATTTATTGGGAACAATTTAAAATATTTTAGACTACCTGATTTCAATTTCGTGGTACAACTCGGTGGTCAAAAAAAGGCAACCTTTTACGCTGCCCGATGTGAGGTAAGCGTGGTACAACTAGGTAGTCTCCCTTTGCTTGGGTAGACTTTAGTTATGTAATTAATGAACGTTACTCGGAACGGGGTGAATTTAAGGGTAGGATTATCGGTTGCTACTTGCTCAGGGACGAATTTAGGGCCGGTCTCCTGAATTATCTAAACAACCAAGAGTATAAAAATTCATTACTATTATATTTAAACCTCTTCTTAGCTTAAGGTGAGTAATTTTTTAAAATCAGGTCGTATAATTTTGGCGTTTATATACAATTTTTTCCATGATCAATATGTCGTGTGGCACTAAACTAACGAAACTGTGTACCTTTGGAGCAGCATAATCGGATGTAATTGGGATATTGTTTTGTTTGTTTTTTAGTATTGGTTGTAGATTACACTGTTGTGTAGTAGAGCAGTGATCAAAGCAGTTAATTAATCTGAAATTTGAATGATACCTGATATTAACGATTTATTTAATAAGTAAGCTGATTGTAGGTATACTTACATGTGACAGCAATAATCTAAGGAATCGTTCAGAGGATTATTAAAGTATATGGAAAAATTGTCCAAGTGGTAAAGATTACAAAAGAGACAGGAACTACATACCCGGGTGGAAAGAGTTGTTTTTCTGTGGAGAGCACAAAAAATATACTTTTCAGCGAGGTTTGTATATCTTATTCACAACCATAATTGATTTTTAATAAATAAATGAATGTAGTAAACGTAAGAATTTTGAATATTAAGAGTCAATGAGCTGCGTATTGAAACTTGATAGGTATTAGCTCAATACATAAAATTGTATAAATACAGGGTTTTAATGAACCATTACAGCGAAGAGGGGATGCATGTTATTTAAAAAATAATTCCATGCTGTGAGATAGTTGATATATATATATATATATATATATATGATCTAAACCTATCTACCCGAAGGTGCAAGGTGAATAGAGATAGTTGATAAATTTTGTAAATATTTTATTAATGCAATTATAAATATGCATCGTCTCCGAAACTATTCACTAGTAATACAGTCTCAAAATTTGAAATCATTAAGTTAGTCAGTTAAGGAGAAAAATGTCATGGAAGGTGCAAGTAAATTTGAATTAAAAAGGGGCTGCCAAAAGCGACCTCTTAGGCAATTAATAATCCATCCTCTGGAGTGGCTAATGAGGCAACAAAAAAACTGCCATTTCTGGGTGTTGAAAATAAATGTCGTTCGATCAACGAATAAAGAAATTGAAAGAGTTATCCTCATCGCGGAGAAGTAATTTCCTTCTGATGGGTGTGCCGATTATTCTTGGGAGACAATTAGAAACCAATATTCTGAAATTTGAGGTGGCATTGGAGAAATCGGCTGAATTCATTAGCAAACAAAGTATGTCTTTTTTAGCAGAAATGGAAGGATTCGAGAAGAAAATACTGATAACTTTAAATCACAGTTTTGGTGAGCACATTTTTTTGTAGAGAAAACCACGTCTATTGAAATTTAAAATGTTGCAGGTTTGTAAGCTCATATTGTTGTTAATGATTTTATCAGAAAGAAAAGTTTATAGAGAACAGATATCGCATAGACAAACATTCGGACCAAATGAAGACTATGGAGCTGTAGAAGAAGCGCACACTAGAAAGCACAAAATGGAAACAATCTTGAAAAAAAAAGAAATTTATTGAGTACCTAAACTACTAGGGAAGAAACCAGAATTAGAATTTTTAATTTAGGTTATTACAATAATGTTTACAATACTTTTATATACCAAAATATGGTAAACAATTTTATAATAAAAAAATCACTTCAGCCTCCGTTCTACTGCAACGAACTAGCAACGCTTACATACTAATTGCAAAATAGAAAAATATCAATATCACATTATTTTTGAAAAGAAGCAAATGTTATCGTGTACTCGTATATCCCTTCGAATAAGTTTAGTTGAAGCTAATTTCGACAAAGAATAAAATATTACAGCTGCCTAACTGCTGTACAAAAATTCGTACTTAAAGCTTTCGTTTTACTCAGCGTTTTACTCAGCGATTGACTCGCACCTTGTTTAACGGTTGGATTTTTATCCTCCTCACAATTTCCAAGCTTACAATCCTTCTAGGGTAAATGTGAGCGCATTGACTCTTAATTATATTCAGTTGACACAGAATACATACATGTTTTTCAACTTCCGCAGCATTTAACTGTTGACCTTATTGTTTCAAAATGTCAACCAGAGACGAATCAATAGATTTTGAATTTATTTGTACACTTCCCGTGTTACCAGAAAGTGCAGCAAAGCGGAACAAAGCTTATTATTGGAGAAAAGTGAAGTAAGATACAGCAAGCGCCAGACGTGATTGCGAGCGATCGCGCAGGTATAGACTCTCCCAACTAAATTACTATTGGATTACGATAAGCCCCTTGCCAGTCAGTGTCGTACCTATAATTATGATTTATTTGTAATTTCTTTTCATATTTTATTCAGTATTATAGGTAGTAGTACTGTTCATTAAAATGTTATATAATGGTACAATTATTAAAAAATAAACTTTAATCAGTAACAATTCCCAAAACGTCATTATTTTTGTGTTGTAACTTTTTTACCGTAAGACGACACCCTTCCGTCTTATGAAAGTCGTAAATAATCCGCCTAATATTGGAACACTCATACTCGGAAATATCAGTTATTGGTGTTCTTCTAGGCTGCTTCTTTCTTGCGGTGGAAAATTTTACTTGCACGTTATTTGCAGAAATTAATTGCTCCCCTTCTTTAACCACTCTTTCAATGGTTCTTATCGAAATACCCAATACAAAATAAATATTTGTGTTGAAATTGTTTTTTTTGAGATTTATTCAATGTTACCTGTAGCGAGAGATGTTCTATTTTTCACATTTGATAACGTATCCAACTCACATTTGAGACTTTGAAAATAATTGAACACAAATTATTTCACGTGCCTGACTCTTAATAACTGGGTTTTTGTTAGGCGATGATATTTTTCAGAAACAACACAAAAATTATTCAGACAATGCAACGCCAACAGAATTGGAGGACAACTAATGATACGCCTCTGTACAGAGCATTTATATGTCTTGCAAGAGCCTTAGTGGGAGGTAACATTGAAAATGAGTTTTTGCGCATGGGGCTCGCTATCACGTTTGGCGCTTGCAGTGGATACTGTGCGTCGTAAAAATGTCACGCGCAATTATCGACTGACCATTGTTATTGCCAGACCGAAAGTAACATTTTTCTATCCGGATTGAAAGTAAACGTCAACAATTGAATATTTTTCAATTTTGGGAACAGTTAAAAATAACGTCTTCTATATGGTTGCAAATAAAACATATCTTGTATTCATCTGAAAAAATATTTTGTACAAAAATTACGTCGAAAAATCTAATACAAGCAATACATTAAGATTAACATTTGCGCTATTATGGATTTTCTGACAGATTTGCTAACAAAAATTTCCAAGGCAATCGTAACAGGAAAAAATATGAAAATGATCAAATGTTGCACCAGGATAGCTCAGTTTTGAGGAATTCCTTCCATGAAAAACGTATTTTAATAATTAAGACATTTATGTGGAGGCTGACAACTGATGGGCTACTGGATAGATGAATGTGTAAACAGAACAGGAGAGATTGTTACTGGGAATAAAAATTAAATGTATTTGCAAAAAAATCACAGTCTCGTTATTTAATTAACACTCTTCATATCTACTTGGGTTAAGAGTTTAATGTATCACAAACAAATCAGGGGTAATAATACCCTCCATAAACTAAATATAGTAAAATTTAATTGTTTCAAAGTGAAACTGCATTTGATTAGGTGAAAAAACCAAATATAATTAAAAATTCTACAATACTATATTATATTTATTTTGGTCCTTGACCGGTTTCACGAACATAAGTTCGCATCATCAGAAGGATAACAGTGATGGAATATCAATATGTAAAAATGAAAAAATATATACAACAGTAATTAGGATAAAATTATTTTAACAGCTATCAAAGGCATGGAATCGATTATATATGACGTCATGGTGTTTTGACCTATTGCTTGAGGATTTGATGTTTGCTTGATGTATTTCTATAAAGCTCAATGAAAAAACAAAGATAACTTTGTGAAAGAAATTAAAATTATTTAAGAAACCGCAATATCAAACGGTGGACAACATGATCGACAAAATGTTAGCTAGGAAAAAATACAAAAAAGCAATTTAATCAATTTTTCTTAAACAAATTAAGGAAACCAACTACCAACCTTTAACCTATTTTGACAACATTTCAAATAGAATTTCAAAAATAATTTCAAACAATGACCAGTCTAATTGCCTTTCGATCTGATAACAATGTTGGTTCGATTTTATTGAATGCAAAACATAAAACAAACTTTTTACAAAAGTCTGGTGTCTATTAACTTAACTGCTCTCACTGTAATGCCATTTACATAGGTCAGACTCAAAGAAATTTAGAAATAAGATATAGTGAACACATCAGTTGCTATAGGAACCAGTCAAACTTAGCAAAACACTTTCTTGTAGAAAATCATGCTCCAACATTAAATAGCCGCATCGAACTTTTACATAACTGTCAAAATTATTTAAAGTTGAATTTTCTAGAAATATTATAAACTAAGAAGTACATCCTTGATCTTGACTATAACTTCATGAATGAACAACAAGATATAATTTATTCTCCACTTTTAAATTGTTTATTGGATACCTAATATTGTTTTGATTAGTTTTAAGAATATTTCAATTGGGTATATAGAAATACAGCAAGACAACATCAAGTCCTCAAGCAATATGTTAAGACACAATGACGTCATATATAATCGATTCTATGCGTTTGATAGCTGTTAAAATGATTTTATCCTAGTTACTGTTGTATATATTTTTTCATTTTTACATATTGACATTCCATCACTGTCATCGTTCTGATAACGCGAACTTATGTTCCTGAAACCGGTCAAGGACCAAAATAAATATAATATAGTATTGTGGAATTTTTAATTATATTTGGTTTTACTTACTTAATTAAATATAATTTGCTAAGTTGAATTTCAGCAATTCAGTCCAACCCACATTTTACACCTAATGTGTGGAATTTGCCCTTAAGCACACTAATAGTAAGTCTCCATACTAAAAGTACAACGTTGTCATTTTATTGCTGAAATGATGATGTATTCATACTAAAAAATATTTTTGCTTTTCCATGGTTTCTAGCTTTTACTCAATGTTTTCGTGTTTTGTTTTATTTTTAAAAATATCAAGCATTAGTAAACGATTAGGTACTTTGAAAGGGTAGGAAGAGGCAGCATCGTTTTCGGTTGAGAGACATTGTTGAAGATTAAAGAAGATAATATAAACTATATAAGTATTTTTTAAAATCACTTCTATACTGCTGACAAAAACGTTGAAACGTCGTGAAGTTGATGTTTAATGGATGGTGCAGTTAGCAGCCGAAACTTTGGTATAGAGACTTATCATTAGGTATAGGTACAGAGAACGTTTTTCAATTAGTCTATAAGTAAACATATTATAATTAACTCAAAAAATGATGATTACTTAAGATAAATATAATATTTTATATTCGTTGTCTATGATTCATCTATACTTATAAATTCGATACGTAAATATGTCGCAAAATAATCCTCAGTCGATATTCTGTGTTTGAGTTATAATTTGGAGATTATGCTTACATACAGACAATACTAATATATTCATCATTCAATTCATTTTTGGTTTACATTATTAAACTATCATTCGAAACCAAATATTGCATACAATATGGTTAAAAACTAGAACTAATTGCACTGGATTTCAATATTTAGATTACTTATAAAGGCACCATTTAACCCTAACAAAATTAATACAAACGACAATTTCTTCACAACTAGTTGAAATATCGGATTATACTTTATAAATAGCTAGGTGTACAAGGCTTTTGATAAGCCATGACATTAAAATTACCGCGCAGTAACTTCAAACACCATCAATTGATAGACTATTGAGCAAGCTGCGTGATTTAGTTTGAGTTTAACAGCCATTCAACAGTCCCATGAATTTTAACGAAAAATGAATGAAGCTAATTTCGTATCTTGATTAAGCATAATTTTTTGCGTAAATCAAACCATCACCGTAACCAAGGTGATGCTATTGGAAATTTGCACTATCAATTTGAATAGTTAAGTGGTTTACTAGGTTCCGTTATGGACCTACAACGCCGAACGTTCAAGTCTCCTAAAAGAACTCGTCACCTCAGAAATCGTCGCTGAAATCCATGAAATGATATTGGTCGATCGAAGTATGAAAGACCGTGAGGTGACTGAGCCTTTGAATATTTCAACTAACCGGATACATCACATTTTACATCAATATGTGGTTATGAAAAGTTATCCAAACGATGGATCCATTGCTCACCCCAGACCATAAACATAACTGTGTAACCACTTCAAAGGAGTGTTTCGCGATGTTTAACCGCAATTCGAAAGAGTTTTTGCATAGTTTAGTTACCATGGACGAAATAAGGATCAATCACAACACACCAGAGTTCAAGGAGCAATCAAGACAGTAGGTTTCGTTGGGTGAACGTGCCCCGAATAAGGCCAAGACCAAGTGAGTTTGCCGGCCAATAGGGTCATGGTTATAGTTTTTTGGGATGCACGGGGTGTCATTTACATTGATTACTTTATAAAGTGTTGCTTGTTCAGAATTTGACAGTAGTCTATCAATGAATAGCAGTTGACGGGGACGATGTTACATTTCAAGTTACTGCACGGGAAATTTAAGAAGTCCTTAATATACATAAAATATAAAACTGCCCTTATATGGTTAAACTAAATGAACATTTTCGAAGTGGAGATTTTCTTGAATTTATTGCTTCATTATTATAATGATATATTTCATAATAGGTAGAATGGAAAATTGAAATTCCACAATTTTTTTTAAGAATTACCACATAGATCAAACATATATAAATTATCACCAATAAATTAGATAATCACTGAATAGTCCTCGGTCGAGTCAAATTTAGATATTTCCTGCACAACTGTTTCACAGTTATCCATTAGTTATTCATTCAATTAAAAAGGAATCAGTTAGGAAAAAGCAATATTTTCACTAAAAACGATTTGATTTGTAAATTTCACTTTGGAGTATCAACAGTATTTTCACAACTAATAACTTTTGATTTACAAATAGTAGTACAAACATGATTCATTAATTTCCTATGGTTTACTTACGAATATCTTTTGCCAGCGATTTCGTCCGCGTAGAACTCGAAAATGGTTCTAATAGGATTTTTAATTAGTTTTTTACGTTATTATGAATGTCAGTATTGCATTGCAGCAAACTTTTAAGTGAGTTCAACGTTTTTTGAATAGAATAGGACTGAGTTTTGAAACGTGTCAAAATAAAATGTAATTTAAATCAAAAGCACTAAGGAGTATTGATATCAATTTCGATGCAAATCAATCATTTTACATGTATAGAAAAAAGACGATGACGTCAATTTTTAGTTACTTTCCTGTGTATTAGAATAAATATGAATTTACCAGCCGTAAATACAATTTATACTTAATGGCCAGGGCAATTTTCAGTTTACGTGTTGGAAAAACTTCAAGATATTGTCAGATCAATTGCAAAAGTTAAGCAGTTTTGACACAATTGAGGTTAGGTTTAGTATGTCATTTATTGTTTATTGACATCGATCATCGTCTTTACATGTTTTTGAAAAAATAGTTATTTTCCTTAATAATTAATTAGACAAATCTGCTTTGTGTAGTTGAACGCATCAAAATGCCCAAGAAGTGGAACAGTAAATGCCGAGAGATGGTTATATCTTTGATAAGTTAATTTTGATGAGAATTCCACAATAGGTCCTGATTACTGCTGCAAGAGACGTGAATAAAACCATTTACTTTAACAACTTAAACAAATTATATATTATATTTGAATTTATAAAGTTGAATATTTCCAATGATAGGTTAAATTATTAAAAATGGGATATTGTTTTATAAATTGAATTATATTTATATTTCAATTTCCTCAAGATGATTGATGCTTTGATTTATTTCTTCCAGTGTTCTTGAAGATGGTTCTAGAGTTTGTCATTTAATACTCTAAGTAAAATAATTAATTATCAAATGTGAATTGAAACATAGATTGATTGGTTATTGTTTCTTGTATTTTATCCACACTTTTCAATTAAATATAACAATTTTCAATTAAATATCACACAAGTATTTTATTTCTAAATAAACACCTTCAATATATACCTTACGAGGTACATGCAAATAAAAAAGAGCTGTCACATTGACTTTTCCAGCTTTCTTTAAACAAAGAAAAAATCGACATGCTGACATCACGAAATTTTGTTTTGCAACGTCATCATCTTTTGATCGTAAATAAACCATATAATTTGTGCGTTACTATAAGAGCTCACTTTCATCTCACTAAACTTTTCAGACACCGTGTTAGTTCAGTCCATATGGATTAAAAATATACCTATTTGGTGATATTGACCATTCCTAAAGAATTATTTATTACCATATTATATTATATTTTCATTTCTCCCTTTCATGAAATATTATTAGAATATTATACATCGTCAAAAAGTATACTCATACCTAAAAATTTTACCGTTCAGGTAATCTAGTAAAAATATCAGCTATTCAATCGATACAAGGCTGTAAAATTAGATAATTACGGTGAAAACAAGTGTACCTTAAAAACAATCAACCAATAATATACTATAAATCAAATTAGTGTATCATCTTGTGAATTTTCAATATTTTACCTAATCGCTGTTTAACAGTTTTCATACCCTTTCGAGGTTTAGGTGGAGTTGTACCACTACTGGATGGTGTGACAGGAATCGCCGTTGACGTACCTGGTATAGCGGTGGCACTGGAGGAAGCGTTGCGTATATCTATTTTAGGTTTAATTTTTCTACGACGGTACTGCCTTTTGGGAATCTGAAAATAATCAAATACAGATATAATCACAAACCACATATCTCTAGATATATCACATAGGTTACTTTACCTTGAACCTCATTTTTAGTACCGATGCGAATCTTACCAGGTCTCTGATTTGTCATGTCATGTGTCAAAAGTCAAAACTGTCAAATTTCCTTGACCAATATAACGACATTGTCTTATCAAGTGTTGTTGAATGTTCTGTTGTGATTGACAAAGCTGTTATTGTAAAACTGTTGTGTTTGTATTTTCACGGTTTTAAATTTAATTTGATATTTCGAACAATAGTGACAGACAATTTTAATTTTAAGACTATAGTGATTATATACTCTCACGATCTCACAATGGTTTACCACAACAAATGTTGTGTCCCCAATTGCAAAAGCATCTCTAAAATAAGGCACGCATTCCCAAATCCAAATAAAGATAGAGATACAGATTGCGAAAAGTCTATTCGGGACATACGATTTACACAAGTACGACAAGGAAAATATGAGCAAAACAACTTGAAAAAAAGAGAAGAATTATTCTGCGCAGTCAGCGATGGCCGTGTTTAGTTCCAGCTACCAAAAGAGGTTGGGCGTGTGTTCGGTGCCCCCATATTTTAACCGCAGTTGCCAGAAGCGCAGATTAATTTGTATAAATGATATTTTTGTCTCGTTATAAATGTTTAAAAATACTCATTATTTTTGTTTCTTTTTTTCGAGCACATGCACTATTAGGTAAAACTAAACACTTTCATCCGGCAACAATGTCCTTTACAGAGATAATTCACATTTAAACTTTTATTCCTTTATCTTTTCGCTACAAACGTTGATCACGTTGGTAGCGCATGTCATTGTATTTTAAAATCAAATGTTTGCAATGCCTTCAATAGCATACTTAACCTGCGAAAAGTGCAAATTTTAAAATGGTTTTTTGGAGGTCATTCGGCTGATGCAATAGTTAATTTGTTTATTGTGGCATTTGAAAATCGCCCAATTTCTTCAAGGTCAACAATTTTGAAAATAGTTAATAATTTCGAGTAGTATGGATGTGTTTCATACTGTAGAAAATTCCAAGCGTCGGAAGATCCAATCGAACGTCCAATAAACGACGAAAGGCAAACTAGAGAATTAAATGTTTGTTTAGCGGTTGAAACAGGACAACAATCTCCTTCAAGACAAATTGCTGAAGAGGTCAACATGGATAAGAGAACTGTACAGATTATTTTAAAACGGAACGGGTATCATTGTTACAAGGTTCAGACAACACAGGCAATTTTTTCCGAGGACAATATCAGACGAATGGATTTCTGTGAGGAAATGATGGAACGTCATAATGCTGACGAGAACTTTCAATAAATTGATAGTTTCAACCCTTACACTGTGAAATTCATACATATCAATGTTTAAAAATACTCATTATTTGCATCAGTTTCTCAACCACTGTTTTTTGTATGGTAATAAGGTAGGTATATGAAAGAAAAACAGCTTCATTGCACAGTTATTTTATTTAACATCAAACAGACTGATTGACTACATGTTTTGATTGTTTAGTATTCTTTTTTTTTAATTCTGTTTAAACGGATTTTATTTGCTTTGAACCTGTATATAATTTTGATTTGCCTGTATAATTTGATTCACACGTTTGCACCAGTTATACTAAATTTTGAGATAAATTTAACAATGCTCATTTTATGGTCATCTTTGTTACAAGATAAAAATTCAAAAGAAACCTTTCTACTTATTATTCTCAATTTCATACTTTAAATATTTATAATATGACTGTGAATTCAAATGAGCGTTTATTATTTTGTAAATGCCATAAAAAGTAGTTACAGTCTTCTAGTGACACTTCCACCATATTCTCTCGATAAAATTAACAAAATTTGATCTGAATCATACTTATCAGAAAACATACATTCTCTACAAACTGAACATGTTACAAGTTTTTTAATCTTTTTCAGTATGTAACCAGCTACATAATTTTTGGCCAATACATGTAACTTATGTGAAAAGTATTAGAAACACTACTGTCATTTGTAGAACTATAATTTTGGTTAACAAGTTTTTTTATTGAAATTATCATACTGTCACATTTATTATCCTCACAATTGAATGAATTTTTGTAAAATGACAGGACAGTGTTGAAAAGAAGTATTTTAAAATTTCCTACAAATTGGTTTGATGTGGGATGTGTGTTTTGAACACCAAAGCTCCTCAACTGACCAAAAGCATTTTCCAATGGATCTTGATTCAACCTTCTCCTTAGTAAATAAGAAAAACCTTCAGATTTCAAAACACTCCTAATTGATTTTATGTTTTTAATTGTAAAAGACCAGTTTTTCAAACTTGGAGGTTGCTTGCTCCCTAGATGACCTTCTTTGAAACTGCATTGTATCAAGAATGGTCAAAGCTTCTTTGTTCCAAAAGTCAAGGTGATCAGATAGATCTGTTAAACCAGCACACAAACATTTTCCATAATCAGGAAATTTATTTGAACCATTTAGTGAATCAAATAAACGGTCAAAGAAATACAACAATCCAGCAGTCTCCTCTACATTCTCCCCACATCTTCCTTCTGTATCTGCAAATTCAGATATCATATCAGATTGACTATCCCCACTCTACTCATAAAAAACTAAAGATCCCTTCCATTAATAAATTGATTTGAAAAAATAAAATAAGTAGGTACACCTAGTCTAAACATAAAATATAAACTTCTTGAAAAAATTAAAATAAAAATCCGTTCTACAGGTAAACATAGTTTTAATGAATTAAGTGCTCAAATAAACCACCTTGCTGTGTAAGACAATAACCAAATCTGTGATAAAGATTTGATCTCATATCTCTAAGATTATTTGGCGTAATGCACACACACATGCTGTATTTTCAGCCACAATTCATTTAAATTATTAGCTCTTTCAAATACATGTTGGTAAATGCTACTTTTTAAAAGAAAAGAAAAAAATAAAAAAATCATTTGGAGCTAGTTCAGGTGATCTTGGAGGCCGTTTAATTGTACCATTAGTACTAATAATTCTGTCGAGGAATGTAAACCTTAAAAATGCCATTACTATCCTTGAATTATGGACTGGACAACCATCTCGTTGAAACCAAATTCTGTTGACATCAACATCGGGTATAAGGAGAACTGCAGGAATCACATGATTTTGTAAATATTTGGCGGAATTTAAGTTCCCCTCAATAAAAGAAGGACCTATAATGTGATCACCTAAAATACCCGTCCAAACATTTAGCTTCTGAGGATACTGTGTTCGGATTGGAATGCTTAGATGTTTATTTTCCAGAGACCAATATCTTGAGACGGATGGATTGTGTTTTTGATGCAATGAAAAAGTTGACTCATCCGTAAATAAAATATTTTTTAAAAAGTTCTCGTCAATGTTTAAAAATACTCATTATTTTTATTTCACAATATTTTTTATAAGTTTTACAAAAAACTTGTGATGTTTATACATCATTTTCAAGGGGTGGAATGAAAACATTGTTTATTATGTAACTAAGAAAATGGAAGGAATACTTTTAGGGTGGGATAGTAATAGGTATCATATAGATAGTGTATATAGCTAAGTTAAAAGGTGTATATATGTACATATTTTCGCGATGAGCAGAATAAATTTATAAAAGATAGGTGGAAACACATTAAAATATATCGGTCAAACAGTCTAACAAAGGAGATTGTAAAGTATCTATTTGCTCATTTACAATAGTATACTGAGGATCATTGGAGTACCTTCTTATTTCTAAAGACTCTAAATAGTTAAGTTTACTATAATTCTGACAGTCATGTAGTAACTGTATTTGATTGTTCAAATTTGGTTTGTGGTTATGTTCTAACAAATGTTTTGCGTAATTTGATCTGTCAGGGTGCTTGTTTCTGTAGGCTCCAAGATGCTCACTATACCTTATATTAAGATTTCTTCTTGTTTGACCAATATATACTGCATCACATTCAGAGCAGTTGATTTTAGACACCAGATTTCTCAAGTGAGGACGTCTTCTCTTTAACATAACTTAAAATTGAACCAACGTTTTATATGTTTTAAAGGATGCATTAGATGTTGGAATAGCATTTGAAATAATTTCTGAAATTTTATTTGAAATTTCTCCTAAATAACTTAAACGGAAATAATTTGAATTGTCTGCGAGTTGTTTTGGATAGATCAAATCTACTGCCATTTTGTAACGTTTTCTTTTTATTATTGAGTCCTTTTTTTATTGAGGGGAACTTAAATTCCGCCAAATATTTACAAAATCATGTAATTCTTGCAGTTCTTCTTATACCCGATGTTGATCTCAACAGAATTTGGTTTCAACAAGATGGTTGTCCAGTCCATAATTCAAGGATAGTAATGGCATTTTTAAGGTTTACATTCCTCGACAGAATTATTAGTACGAAATGGTACAATTAAATGGCCTCCAAGATCACCTGAACTAGCTCCAAATGATTTTTTTCTTTGGGGATTTTTAAAAAGTAGCATTTACCAACATGTATTTGAAAGAGCTAATAATTTAAATGAATTGTGGCTGAAAATACAGCACGTTTGTGCCAGCATTACGCCAAATAATCTTAGAGATATGAGATCAAATCTTTATCACAGATTTGGTTATTGTCTGACACAGCAAGGTGGTTTATTTGAGCACTTAATTCATTAAAACTATGTTTACCTGTAGAACGGATTTTTATTTTAATTTTTTCAAGAAGTTTATATTTTATGTTTAGACTAGGTGTACCTACTTATTTTATTTTTTCAAATCAATTTATTAATGGAAGGGATCTTTAGTTTTTTATGAGTAGAGTGGGGATAGTCAATCTGATATGATATCTGAATTTGCAGATACAGAAGGAAGATGTGGGGAGAATGTAGAGGAGACTGCTGGATTGTTGTATTTCTTTGACCGTTTATTTGATTCACTAAATGGTTCAAATAAATTTCCTGATTATGGAAAATGTTTGTGTGCTGGTTTAACAGATCTATCTGATCACCTTGACTTTTGGAACAAAGAAGCTTTGACCATTCTTGATACAATGCAGTTTCAAAGAAGGTCATCTAGGGAGCAAGCAACCTCCAAGTTTGAAAAACTGGTCTTTTACAATTAAAAACATAAAATCAATTAGGAGTGTTTTGAAATCTGAAGGTTTTTCTTATTTACTAAGGAGAATGTTGAATCAAGATCCATTGGAAAATGCTTTTGGTCAGTTGAGGAGCTTTGGTGTTCAAAACACACATTCCACATCAAACCAATTTGTAGGAAATTTAAAAATACTCCTTTTCAACACTGCCCTGTCATTTTACAAAAATTCATTCAATTGTGAGGATAATAAATGTGACAGTATAATAATAATAATAATAATAAATGATTTTATTGGTAATCTACTATACAAAATTAAGATTGTGTAACATTATTCTATTTAAATATCAATACCATGCTCTTCCACTCAATTTCAATAAAAAAACTTGTTAATAAAAATAATAGTTCTACAAATGACAGTAGTGTTTCTAATACTTTGGAATGTGCAGAATTAACTGAATCACATGAATTAACTTTTTCACATAAGTTACATGTATTGGCCAAAAATTATGTAGCTGGTTACATACTGAAAAAGATTAAAAAACTTGTAACATGTTCAGTTTGTAGAGAATGTATGTTTTCTGATAAGTATGATTCAGATCAAATTTTGTTAATTTTATCGAGAGAATATGGTGGAAGTGTCACTAGAAGACTGTAACTACTTTTTATGGCATTTACAAAATAATAAACGCTCATTTGAATTCACAGTCATATTATAAATATTTAAAGTATGAAATTGAGAACAATAAGTAGAAAGGTTTCTTTTGAATTTTTATCTTGTAACAAAGATGACCATAAAATGAGCATTGTTAAATTTATCTCAAAATTTAGTATAACTGGTGCAAACGTGTGAATCAAATTATACAGGGCAAATCAAAATTATATACAGGTTCAAAGCAAATAAAATCCGTTTAAACAGAATTAGAAAAAAAGAATACTAAACAATCAAAACATGTGGTCAATCAGTCTGTTTGATGTTAAATAAAATAACTGTGCAATGAAGCTGTTTTTCTTTTATATACCTACCTTATTACCATACAAAAAACAGTGGTTGAGAAACTGATGCAAATGTTATTTCTAGCATTTCATTTGTGTTGTTTTTGAAAACTTTATAGTCATGACTATATCGAGTGTTGTTTTAGGTCCACTAACCACAGATGATATGTGGTTTGTGTTTGGGTTACAAACAACAATAGGAAACTTCTTTTTGTAAATATTTTGGGAAATTAAACCACAATCTATTTTATGTTTTTGATTTCAACGTTTCGGTAGCTTTGCAGCTAACGCTATCAAGAAAAATTAAGTTTTTCATATTTCTGGTCCCTATCTGACACTACGCAAAATTCAACAACAATATAAAAAACTTGATTATTCTTGGTAACGTTCAATTAAAAATTAAAAAATACTGTAGTTTAATTTCTCAAAAAATTAACAAAAAGAATAGGAACTTTCTTAAAAACATTTGAATAAACTGAATATCCCGTCTAAATTCAAGATTTAAATTTCCCGCATTATGCTAGTACTTATACGAATCTTCAGATGGCACTTATTTTCATCTTTACTAGTTAGCATTGTCGTGAACCGTCTAGAGGTATGTGGTTTGTGGATATAATGCATTTTCTGTTTTAAAGTAGTATGAACTGATTTTTGTAGGTTTTAACATTAAAAATCAAAGGAATTATTCATATCCAAATCACCATCAAAATTAATGAAATATTTTTCTAGTTTTCCTAGAGAAACATTTTTAAAGAAGACTAGAGAATATGCTACCTCCTTTTCCTCTTTGTCACTCTAACTAATTTGGAAGATAGCAAAACTAAGTAAAATTAACAAGATAACTATATAAAAAGTATTTCTTCCCGGAATTCTCGGTTGCGGTGAGTGGGTGGGTAAAACTGTATAGTAGAAGAAACCTCTAGCGGTGATATCTAGGGTACGGTAGAAATATTCTGTGATCCCTACACCACAGACAACAAGGTGCGACGGATTCACTCTATGAGGGTGGAAGGGTAATTGATATGATCACGTTTGGTTTAAGGATCTATTTATCTGTAATGTTCTGTGGTCTTACAATTGACACTATTGACAGCGCTTGGCTTGCCTTCAAATAAAAAACAGTAATTAAAATGGTGATTATCACAGGAAAATGGTTAAGTTATATGGAAAGGTTCCTCAAAAGTATACTTCTGGGATTACACGCGTTTCCTTGTATGTATTATTTTATAAAACTATACTATGGTTACTTAGCTAACTTGATACTAATTACATTAGGATCTAATTACATTAAAATCTAATTTATATCAGTAAATTGATAATGTCCTTGTTTTAGCTACCAACATATTACTTAAGTTTACAAGTATGGGAAGAGCTGTACAAGATATACTATGAATACCCTCATATGAACCTATCTCAGTTAATGGAAAAGCATATCAAATGTCTGAGTGGAGTTCAATGCAAAATCTGAGGTAAACTACACTTCCAAAATTTTAATTGGTATGACTGTCACTATTAATCAGGTAAAAGGATGAACTCTTCACACACACATCACTAAATTACAATATGGAAAGGTCTTACTTGTCTCTTTACATCTCCAAAATCCTTGTGAGGCTTTACCTACTGATGGTTCTCTGCTCTGCAGTTGAAGTAGTAATTTGGTATAAACTTGAATTGGATAAGAGGTCCGAACGTAGTAGTAGCTGTTGAAGGTATAGGACTACATAAAGTTGTACAGCAATCTCCAAGAAATGGAACCAAAGAAGTAAGAAGAAGAAAGTTGAAAAAGAACCAAAGGATTAAAAATAAAGAATAAGGTCTGAAAAGAAAATATAAATAAGAAACAGTGTTGGTAATTGAATCCCTATAGATACCGGATAGATTACTTACCCTCGATGGTGTGTGACCTTTAAGTGGTTTGTTTTTGTTGAATCAGGAATCAATTTCCATGTGATCATGCACCTTTACAACTATTTGCATAGGAGGATCCCTGATCGTTAATTTTCCAAATTCTCAAAACCGTAACAAAACGAAAGTTCAACAACCATGTGAACTTGGGAAAAGTACAAAACAAAATGGTGGAGTCTTACAACCAGTGTCAATGGCCTTGAAGGGTCAGGCGAGGTCTTCTACCTTTCCAGTTGGGGGTCAAGGTCAAGAAGCTAACTGAATGATTAAAGGATCCAGACACCTTTGGGATTTGTAAATGTATTAAAGTGAACCTATGAACCAGTTTTCGAAATGTAAACAATCAACTGAATTGTTTCTTCCAATTAAATAGACTATTTGCAATATACCCTACTATTAGTTCAACCTAAGTATATAATATGTAATGTGGTTTTTTTAAGGTAATAATAAATAAATGAATACATCTTTTATGCATCCAAACCATAGTTATTAATACAGTATTTGTATTTTAGAACGAACCGTAACAACTCTCCCCCACCTTGGGAAAGGGTTTTCATGGAAAAACCCGTAATGGAATTCGGTTAGTATGGTTTGAAGATACATATACAGGGTGTTTTCAAATGACACTTACAACGTTTGCATGTAGATACCTCTCATAAAACTGAACAAAATGATATAAGGAATGGGGGGTCCAGCTCATTTACTTTTCGAGATACGGGGTGTTGAAGTTATGAAAAATTAAATGTTTTTATTTGATAACTTTAAAATGGATGGACAAATTGATTTGACATTTGGCAGGTTGTTTAAAAGTGTAAAAGGACATATTTTGATGGAAAAACAATTTTAAATTCTTGATCCAGTGGTGAACATTTAGAGAAATATGTCACCTTTCCCCTCCCATTTTTTACACCACTGGCATTTGAAGCAATTTTTATTCAAATTTGTATTCCTCAATGGTTTTCACGTGAAAAACGCATAACCTTTACATATCAAAAGATGTATAGTTTTCAAGATATTTATTGTTTTCTTGAAGTCTGCAAGATCACTTTTTAATAATAAATTGAAAAACTATTTTTCTTGTATTTTTTTTAATTACTACCAAACTAGTTATGCGTTCCGAAGAGGAAAGATCAAGACAAATTTACTGAATAAGTCATTTACAGTTAATATGTACGAAAATCCTGAGGTTGATCTAGGCAATGGGCCTACCAGATCCATACTAAGTACTTGGAATGGTCTTGTGGTCGTTGGGGCAACACTAAGCATCAATCCTCTGGGAGCCTTTTGCTCAGGTTTCGATTGAAGGCAAACTACACATCGACGAACAAATCGAGCTACATCGGCTTCCATTTTTGGCCAGTAAAAGGCTTGAGTCAGGCGTCCTAAAGTTTTGAAAACTCCTAAGTGTCCGCAGGTTGGAGGGCCGTGATGTTCTCTTATGATAGTATTTCGATTCTCCTTTGGTACAACCTTCAACCAATCAGAGGTGGATAATTTGGGGTAAGTTGGTTTTGCCAGTTTAAAAAGCTCTTGATGTTCAAGTCGCCAGTCGGGATACTTATCTGGGTCTTTCCGAATCTTCTCCACTTGCCAAAGGTACCACGGGTCTTTGACGGGTTCGGTGGTGGTGTGTATGACTTCAATGCAGGGAACTGTCCGAGATAAGGCATCTGACGTGATGTGATCGGTTCCCTTTATGTGAATTATCTCGAAGTCATACTGTTGTAGTCGTACTGCCCATCTGGCAACTCGACCAACTTGATCTTTAAAGTTGTACAGCCACTTCAAGCTATAGTGGTCGGTCACTACGGTAAATCGGGAACCTTCAACGTAAGGGCGAAACTTCTCTACAGCGTGTAGTACCGCCAGACATTCCTTCTCGGTTGTAGTATAGTTTCGTTCCGCTTTAGTGAGGGACCTACTAAAATACGCGATGACTTTTTCCCCATCGTCAAAGGTTTGCGACAAGGTGGCACCTATACCATAGTCACTCGCATCTGCTTGTATCACAAATGGCAAATCAAAATTTGGGCAAGTGAGGATTGGGGCGGAGACTAAGTGCTCTTTAATTTTCCTCATTGACTCGGAGCATGAATCATCCCATGAAAACATTACATTTTTACGCAGCAGAGCAGTGAGTGGTGCGATTAAACTGGAGAAATTGGGTACAAATCGCCTGTACCACGAGGCTAGTCCAATTACTCTGCGTATTTCGGTGGTGTTTTTGGGATAAGGAATATTCAAAATCGATTCTATCTTTTCAGGGTCCACCATCAATCCCGTTGAATTCACCACATACCCAAGGTATTTCAGCTCAGGTTTGCAGAAGTGACACTTATCTTTATTCAAGGTCAGACCGGCGTCGAGATAAACAAAAACATGCTGCTCTAGTTCAACTCCTACGACTCGATCTATAAAACGCTGCCACGTTGCCGGAGCATTGTGCAGTCCAAAAGGTAGGCGCTTAAACTGGAATAACCCTCGAGTAGGTACGACGAAAGCTGTAAGTGGTTGTGAGGCTTTGGCAACCTTAATCTGCCAATACGCCGATTTTATATCGAGAGTTGTGAGGTATTTAGCATCTCGAAGTTTGTCCAACAAATGGTAGAGGGTACGCATCTCGCTCGCTGACTTCATTGAGTTTTTTATAATTAACACAGAAGCGATATGATCCATCTGACTTTTTCACGAGAACAATCGGAGATGCCCAAGGCGAATTAGATGGTTCTATGATATCATCCGCCAGCATTTTGTCTAATTCCATATTTACATAACGTTGTAAAGTAGGAGAAATTGGGTAGTGCCTTTGTTTTATGGGTGGAGCAGTTGTTTTAATTTCGTGCTCAACTAGGTGAGTACAACCTAATTTCGTCCCCATAGCTTTAAAAGTAGAATCCACCAAGGTATCCAGCTGGGCCTTCTGCTCTATATTGAGATGCTCTAACGAATGAATGGCTGTTATATGGTTACTATCTGACTCCTTGTCAGTCCTAAAAACCCATTGACCAGAATATAAATCAGGTACAATACCCATTGACAACCAAAAATCAATTCCTAGGATAACGGAGTGTGGCAGGCCTGGTACTACAAGTACTTCCAAAATTTTCACCTTGTCCTGCAGTTGAATAGGAACAGTTATCGTACCTAGAACGTCACATGTAGCACCGTTGGCAACAACACAATTAGAAATAGAGGATGGACAATTGAGTTTGTAAATATTTTTAAGTTGAGTCCAACCTAAATCACCTAAAACCGTTCGCTGACATCCGCTGTCTAAGAGTGCGAGAAACCTTTTCCCTGAAATATTAATTGACAAATAAGGACGATTATCATTTTTGGTGTGCGCCAGAACAAAATCTAATAGTACCATCATGGACGGTGAAGAGTTATGGGAGTTCGAATTTACAACACAGGGGGGTCCGGACCGATTTAGTTCGGACCCGACTTCCGGTTTTTTGAACAGAAAGGACAGTTACTTGCCATGACATTATCACGACCGCATTTAAAGCAAAACTTCCGCTTTGGATCGGGACAGGAACGAAACTTGTGGGAATCTTTTCCGCAATTCCAACACTATGGGGCTTCCGATGCGGATGTATGAGGAGCATTCTTTGTGGGAAGGATAGGGGTAGTTGCATGTTGTCTATTTGCATTGACGGATGATACGTAGGACGTCTGAGGACGGCGATACGCCAACTCAGGTTCCAGCAAGTTCCTGTATGACGTCGGTGTTTTTAATCTCTCTTCCGTTTCTTCAACGGCCCTACTTAAGCGTAACAACTCTCTTACTGATGTTATAGGGTGAAAAGATAATCGCGTCTGGATATAAGGGAGTAGGTTTCTTCTTATAGTGTTGACTCTACTCTCTTCCGTCGGTGGTTGATCTAGTCGCTGGAACAAATTCTACATGGCGGTGACAAAGGTTAGAACCTTTTCTTGAGAACCCTGTGTTCTTCTTTTAATCTCCTCCCATAGACTATACTCATAGTCATAAGGGCGGAAAGCCTCCTTAAGCTGCGCCACCAAGTCATCCCATGTGGAAAAGCTACCTGTGCGATACCAGTATAGTTCATCTTGGGTAAATAGTTCGGGTGCAGAACAAAGAAGCTGTTCCTTGTTGATGCCACGTGAAATTCTCAATTCCTCTACGCGCAACAGGAAATCGTTGACACTGGTCCTGCCATTGAATTTAACATTCCATCTGTGGATATCCGGGTAAGGTTTATTGATAGTAAAGTCTCGCTGATGGTATGATGGTGGTATGGGGGATATATTTAAGTTACCAAGATGATAGGGCAAGTTATAGCCTTGATCTAAATCTGGGTGAGTTCTTCTAGAATCGTTGTAAGTTGCGATGTGTGAGTTTCCTGTCAACGTTGCTCTAGGCTCGAAGGTTTTGTCAGCCTGCGTATAAGCTTGTTGAACAAACGGCATTGGGTTTACATTCGTGGTCATGGGAGCTAACGGTCCTGAGAGTCCTTGGTGAACTGGACTTCCTTGAGGAATGTCGATGATGTCACCCATAATCGGTAGGCTTCTGGATTGTTGCGGGATTCTCGGGTTTTCAGTGTCCAATATGGATAAGTGTGGTTGAGTTTCTCTGGGCTGTTCAGCATTAACTACAGGTAGAGAGTGCTTTGGCTCATAATGCACCTTGTTAATTATAGTAGTTGCCTGCCATCCTGAACAGTGTCTGGAGGATCATTTCTTCCACTCCTCGGAACCTTGCTGGTTTCCGTAGATGCTTCATAAACCAGATTAAGCTGTCCAAATAATTCACGGCATCTCCAAGACAAGCAGCTCCTCTTCTTTTCTTCTTCCACCGTTGGACCATTTATTCTGTCTATCCTGTTGGATAAGTGAGCCAAACGAGAATATATTCTCCTGAAATCATTCTCTCCGTTATCGGGATCGAAAGCTTCAATCTCCTGAGTTAACTCTGTAGCCTTAGATTTGCATATTTGATATTCTTCTGAAAAATCAAGATGAACCTTGAACGTTCCCGTGTGACCAGACTCTCGCTCTGATCTTAGTGCCTGGCGTAATATCATTCTTTTCCTATCCACAGTAGAACCTATTGGTAACCCTCTAATGTGTAATTCGTAACTTAGCTCGTCACTTTTCAGTCTGTTGACTTCCATGGCCAATCCAAAAATTAAAAACTAATCTATAAAATATTATATACCAGTAGGTCCTAAGAAGTCGAAGATCAACCTCCCCCTTTCCAAATAAAAGGAAAAAAAACAAGCGAAAATGTACAAGATTTTTTCTCTAGGCTATTTTTAGGTTATGGTTGGTTATTTGTAGGTTAAGCTGTATATATGTTACGTAGTTATAAGTTTGTACATAACCCAGAATTTGTTTTTATTTTCAGAATTTACTTTATTTTCTTTTTTTTATATATATTTTATTTAGAATTCCCCTTTTTATTTTCCACTTAAGAATTAGTTTGATTTAACAACCTAATTTGTTTAACTTGCACTTTATAAAATGAAAAATGTAACAACTAAAACCTCAGAAATGTTACCTAATAAAATCATGTTACTGTTTTCAATTGAATAATTTTCCCCAAATAACTAGCTTAATAATAAATAAAGTCACCTATTGTTACCTACTTAATAACATATGTCATATAATGTAACCCAAAACTATTTTGCTTTAAGCCAATTGCGCTTAAACCCAAAATCAACACCAGTTATATACAGTAAATATTTATCAACCAATTGATAGATATATATAAATATTTATTTCAAGTACCTGCACTAACTTAATTGTTCAAGTACTGGCCTAATAAAATTACCAGAATGCGACTTCGTACTTCTAAGAAAAAGACCACACAATAATCACACTTACTAAAATAAATTGGACTGTTTCTTCTGACAGCCAAGACAACAAAAATTTAAATTCATAAGCAAAAACTAAATAATCAATTTCAATATACAGATTGGATGCATAAGAGATGTAAGATTTTGTGTATTGACAAGAATTTAATGCGTGCAAATTGCAATAAACTTGTGTTCTGAATAAGGAGAATCCTTCACCTTAAACAACTCAAAAATTTCAAACAAAAGGAACACCTACACACACGTTTGGGCGCCAATTTTTGCTACCTCCTTTTCCTCTTTGTCACTCTAACTAATTTGGAAGATAGCAAAACTAAGTAAAATTAACAAGATAACTATATAAAAAGTATTTCTTCCCGGAATTCTCGGTTGCGGTGAGTGGGTGGGTAAAACTGTATAGTAGAAGAAACCTCTAGCGGTGATATCTAGGGTACGGTAGAAATATTCTGTGATCCCTACACCACAGACAACAAGGTGCGACGGATTCACTCTATGAGGGTGGAAGGGTAATTGATATGATCACGTTTGGTTTAAGGATCTATTTATCTGTAATGTTCTGTGGTCTTACAATTGACACTATTGACAGCGCTTGGCTTGCCTTCAAATAAAAAACAGTAATTAAAATGGTGATTATCACAGGAAAATGGTTAAGTTATATGGAAAGGTTCCTCAAAAGTATACTTCTGGGATTACACGCGTTTCCTTGTATGTATTATTTTATAAAACTATACTATGGTTACTTAGCTAACTTGATACTAATTACATTAGGATCTAATTACATTAAAATCTAATTTATATCAGTAAATTGATAATGTCCTTGTTTTAGCTACCAACATATTACTTAAGTTTACAAGTATGGGAAGAGCTGTACAAGATATACTATGAATACCCTCATATGAACCTATCTCAGTTAATGGAAAAGCATATCAAATGTCTGAGTGGAGTTCAATGCAAAATCTGAGGTAAACTACACTTCCAAAATTTTAATTGGTATGACTGTCACTATTAATCAGGTAAAAGGATGAACTCTTCACACACACATCACTAAATTACAATATGGAAAGGTCTTACTTGTCTCTTTACATCTCCAAAATCCTTGTGAGGCTTTACCTACTGATGGTTCTCTGCTCTGCAGTTGAAGTAGTAATTTGGTATAAACTTGAATTGGATAAGAGGTCAGAACGTAGTAGTAGCTGTTGAAGGTATAGGACTACATAAAGTTGTACAGCAATCTCCAAGAAATGGAACCAAAGAAGTAAGAAGAAGAAAGTTGAAAAAGAACCAAAGGATTAAAAAGAAAGAATAAGAAGGTCTGAAAAGAAAATATAAATAAGAAACAGTGTTGGTAATTGAATCCCTATAGATACCGGATAGATTACTTACCCTCGATGGTGTGTGACCTTTAAGTGGTTTGTTTTTGTTGAATCAGGAATCAATATCCATGTGATCATGCACCTTTACAACTATTTGCATAGGACGATCCCTGATCGTTAATTTTCCAAATTCTCAAAACCGTAACAAAACGAAAGTTCAACAACCATGTGAACTTGGGAAAAGTACAAAACAAAATGGTGGAGTCTTACAACCAGTGTCAATGGCCTTGAAAGAGCAGGCGAGGTCTTCTACCTTTCCAGTTGGGGGGTCAAGGTCAAGAAGCTAACTGAATGATTAAAGGATCCAGACACCTTTGGGATTTGTAAATGTATTAAAGTGAACATATGAACCAGTTTTCGAAATGTAAACAATCAACTGAATTGTTTCTTCCAATTAAATAGACTATTTGCAATATACCCGACTATTAGTTCAACCGAAGTATATAATACGTAATGTGGTTTTTTTTTGAAGATAATAACAAATAAATAAATACATCTTTTATGCATCCAAACCATAGTTATTAATACAGTAGTTGTATTTTAGAACGAACCGTAACAAATAAATTGTTCTAAAACCTTCTATTTAACGAACACCTACATTAATTCAATTCAAGACATTGCTTTTAAAACTAGTAAACACATTTAAATTTCCAAATATTAAAAAAAAACTAAATATTTCACCTTAATTTTTTCAGGTACTTCATGTAACCTTCTGGCTGCTGCAGCTTCAAGAACCTTCTCTACAGATTGCTTCTTAGTACCTTCTCTTGCAGGTCGATTCATTTTCGGTAACAATGGACCAACTCTCGCTTTTGGATTCCAAGCTTCGTCGATTTTTGACCTACCTCGGGACTTAAAGATATGTACATCATCGTCATCCGAATTGTCTAAAGATGGATATACTAAAATAGAAAGTAATTTTAGGATAACAAATGTCCAAAAATGTCTCATATGTATTAGCATTTTTGATATAATGTAACAAGATTATAATATTTAAAGCGAATTACAACGATAATTATAATTTATTCTGTGGAATAATCTGATATTTAACTATGTAACGCAGAGACGTCAAGAGTAAAAATCAATAGAAGCGTATGTTATGAGAAAATCACTACAAATTTCAAAAACAGACCAACTACATAAACAGATGATAATATAAGAACACTTTATTATACAGTGCTATTCAAAAGTCCCCCCCTCTTATCTTTGGAACTATTATACATAAACTATTGAAATTTGGAAACTGAATTTTAAGGGTTGTAAAGTTCCCTACTAGGGATAATAGATGACGTATTCGTCAAAGATGACGTCACAAGGTCATGGTGACCAACAATTTTAAATGGAACCCTATGGCAAATGTATCGAAAAAATATACTAATCTTGTATGTGTTTATGGCAGTTCTGGCAGCTGTCTCTAAAAAAACCAAAGCTGTGATGAATTAAGTCAGTTAATACTAAAATTCAAGCTTCGCCTCTGGATAGTTGTCAAATAAATCTAACGTTGATCGAACGTTCAAGTCTTTCAGTAGCTTTTGGTAATTTTAAAATGTTTGCACATTTAATCATTTGTTAAACTAATAGTTGGTAAAACTAGCCAAAATATTCATGTAGCAGAACGCATTTGAAAGAACGGGTAGTATTAATGATGCAAAACGATCTGGCAGGCCACACATTTTTGTGGAGAGGAAAAAATTGACATACTGGCAGAAGTAGTAGTAAATCCTACTTCTTCAATAACTCAAATTGAAAATTTCACCCATACAAATTAAAAATGATTCATCAACTCTCAGACGACGACCATGACCGAAGACTGGAATTTTGTAAAAATATGGACACTAAAAATAACCAACAGCCAGACTATGTCAAAACAATTTATTTTAGTGACGAAAGTACTTTCTATCTAAATGGAAATGTAAATACACAGAATGTGAGGTATTGGCGAGTTCGTGAAACACATAATCAGTTTCCTCAGAAGATGAATGTTTGGGCAGGTATCCTGGCAAACTACATCGTTGGACCTGTTTTTGAAATACTAATTAAAATGTTGAGGTTTATCTGGAGATATTGCGAAATGCAATAGAACCGTTAATCCTTGAAATTTTGGATAAATATAATCCAAATTAGTTTGGCAATTTGGAAATCACAATCCAGCAGGATGGTGCTATTATGGTGCAGTAAGACGGTATTTGACGGTTTAAAACAACGAATTGTTGCAGAATGAAGGGCTTTTTCGGCAGACAAGAGTTTCAAAATAGTATACTCTACTGTCAGGGAGTAAATGGAGCTTACTTTGAACAATTATTAAAGTACATTTTTTCAATCTGTAATTAACTGATACACCCTAAGCTATTGAGAAAAAGTAAAGTCAGAACATGTTAACTTTTAAATTTGATTTTTATAATTTTCGAACGCATATATTTAAACAAATACGTCTCTATATGATCCAATTGTCTTATAAGAAATACTTAAATAAAACTTACTATAATCATCGTCTTGATGAACATTATTAACATTTTCTTCGATAGGACTTTGTACATATCTTTTTCTTTGGGTTTTGTTTGGTGTCCAATTTTGACTAATAGAGAGCATACCGGCAATGGCTTCTTGCGTTGAAGGCGACGTTCCCCCATCAGGCGTTATACTAAATGATCAAATAATTTTAAACATGTAAGGTATAGGACATATAAATATTTAAAACTACATAAAAAGAAGAAACGATCCCTATAAATTGGGTAGTAAAAGTGATATTTCATGATAGTTCATGAATCAATGCCCTAGAAAATGCAATAATTAGTTACTATGTGGTAAATGAAATGTACAAAACAAAAACATGTTCAGCTTTTATCGACGTAGAAATAGCATTTGATAGAGAATAGCAAAACGATGTGAAATAGTTTGAGAGGAAGAATAAACAAAAAATTAACTGCAGAGTTTTAAATACTAAATTTACATTTACAATGGATGTGTATTCTCACGCATTGCGTCAAAAGAGACCTTGATAACAACCAGGGGAATACTCGTATTGAAAATAAATATGTTGTTATTATTATAAATGGAACTTACTGTTTCTAATTAATTCCACTATTTAATGAAAAAATTATGACAATTCTTATTGATAATTATGTCTATTGACATATCATCGTCAGAATGACAGAAGTTACATTTGATGTGATGCCTACCTGATGTTTAAAATTTTGGCTAAACCAAATATAGTAACCTTTCTTGAGATTGAATTAATATGTATGATAAGAAAAAAGGGGAATATATGATATTACAAATATTGAAGTTTAGGTATTATTAGCCTTATAGGGATATTCTGGATATCTTTTTCCCATTTAAGATCAGTATAACTGTGCAATGATATAGGAAACCAATGAAAACTATATCTGCTGATCTTTAGAATTGTTACTTAAGAAGACAGTTTAACAGTGGAGAGCTCCCTAGATGTATGTGTTCATTGACGACTTCCTATTGTGGGTTTCTCAAGTGTCTTCTAATTTCTAATTCTTCAAGAAAAAGTTCTTGTGCCTTATCACAAATATGTAGTAGTTCTAGTTCTGTGTTAATTAATGTTTGGTGTCAAAGTAAATGTTTTGTGTAATGTGATTTATCTGGCTGTTTTAATCTGTATACTCGTAAGTGTTCATTGTGTCGAATTTTTAAATTTCGACTGGTTTGAAAAGTAGACAGCATTACATTCAGGACATTTAAGTTTATATATCAGGTAGGCATCACATCAAATGTAACTTTTGTCATTCTGACGAAATAATTGTCAATAAGTGTCTTAGCATTTTCATAATTTTTTCATTAAATACTGGAATTAATTTGAAACTGATAGTTTCATTTATAAGAGTAATAATATTAGTAGATTCAAACAGTGAATTCAAATGTTTTCCTGATAAATGTACTATTGTTTGTGCTAAGTGTAAAAAACGTGGGCATCATGTACCTGATTGTTTTTAAAAACTGCGTGAACGACTACAGCATAAAATGCTGCTTCTACTACTTCTCGTATTAATTATTTTTGTAGTTTTCAACATCATTTATGATTCAAAATGTGGCTGTTAACTGTTTGACAGACATAGTAGGGGAATGTAGTTTAGTATCCGAGTGTAAAACAAAAAAAATTGTTCTGTTATATTGACCCAGCTTTAATAACTTAAAAAGGGATGGCAAAAAATATAATTTCTCCTATTAGCTAGACTATTTTACAAATTGAAATTAATAGCACTGCTTTCAATATTTGTTTTAAGGTAGTCCATGATTATAAAATGCATGGTTATAGACACAATATTAGGAGAGAATCAGGTTGAACATAAATGTATCTACATTTACACCGATTTCAGAGTTACAGTAAAACCTCCTAATAGCGGACAGCTAAGGGGAATTTTTTTGTACGTTCTTAAGAGGTTTAACAATTTCAATATAAAGGAAGTTCGATTAATTCCTTGTAAATTTAAGTTATCCAAAATTCCTGAAACCGGTTTGGTAATATAAACCTGAAAAGTGTTTGATTTTTGAGATACACGGTGTCAAAATTGAAAAATAAAAATATTTTCTGCAGTGAATTGAAAAATGTAAAATTAATAAAAATGATCGGAAGTTTTATTCATCTTTTCTGTACTTACAAATTTTTAGCAATAAACATTTTCACTGCCACTTACTGTAACATTTATTAAAAAAATTATAAAATACAATTATGTACATATGTGATGTGAATTATCCTCTAAGAAAATCTAATATTGTCATCTGCTTCATATTCCTTAGTTTGTTTTCGAAAAATTCGTGTTGATAATTTATCAAAATCTCTGATATTTTTGTGTAAGCGTTTACATTGTAATTTACAAAACATAATTTTTCTATATCCCTTAAATGATCACATGCTTCACTAAGGCTAGACATTTTAGAAGCTTGTTTGTCGCTTATTTCTTCAATATCAGATTGTTCATCACTGTTCGCCACGAAGTCCTCAACACATTTAGAAAAGTAGGAATTGGAATCTTCAGTGGTTGGCGCTTCATCTATAGAAGAATATCCGTTGAAAAAACCCAGAGCTTGGTGCCTCATTTATACAGTGTGGAAACCACTTATGGAATAAAATTCTTCATGTCATTATTTTAGAAAATTATAAAAAATACCGAGACATATCAACTTTTGAATTGAGTTGTGCGTTATGTAAACATACATTTAAATGTACAGGGTGATTCACGCAAGTATGCCATAGTCGGTGTTGTTTTTTTTTTTAATGAAACACCCTGTATATTTGCATATTTTTGAAATCCTCTTAATCAACCGATTCCAACAAACTGAATAATGTATGGTCAATTATGAGTTATACAGGGTGAAATTTCTTATTAATAATTTATTACACTTGAAATATTGGTACTTTTTTAAATTAGCTAAATATGGATTTGGGTGAATATACAGAAGTTGGGTAACTTTTTGGGATATTTTGTTTATGATAGTTTTTAAATCAAATTCCTACAAATTCGGGTTATGAGATAGCTAATCAAATGAATATATTGCTTATGATAGGGACAGTCACTTTTTGAAGTAGATGCGGAGATATTTCGATTTTTCCGAATTTGACTGCCAGGGGACTGACGGGGGTGACAAAGTTCTGATAAAACTCACAACTTCATAATATATGAAAGAAATTTATTAAGATTCACAAGAAATCGCTTGGAAACTAATAGTATCACTCTCGTTTTTCTCACTTTTAATCTTAAGCAGCCTTTAATCAACTTTATTTCACTTAACTTTACTACATTGAGGTAGTTTAACTTAACAATACATTTTATAAGTAATCAAAAAACAATTCAAACAAAAATATTTATTTTATATTCCCTGAATTTACATAATAACAGTCACCAAGTAATACTATCACAATATTCAAAACAGCCTTCTGACATGTCTAATATACCTTATAGGCAATAAATAATGAAAATGAGATCTCAACAAAAAATAAAAATTATGCTACTAAATAACCGAATAACCGCTAACTCCTGGTGTTGATAGATTGCTATCCAATTGGGAATGGTGATCCATGTCTCTCACGTGAGTGGATAGTGGTATATCATCATCTTCAGAGTCTGTAAATACGGTAGAAACATTTATACGTTTACCATGTTTAGCCACCATCTTCGTCTGATAATGAATAGATCCTAGATTGAAATGATTGCATGCGTCAGCGTCGCAGAAACAACTTAGTGACTTCATTGTAAGATGATTGGGAATATAAGCTGAGCCGGTCACCTGATGCACCAAGAGCGTCCCCTTAAATGCGATCATTTGAGACGAATTGTCGTTAATCAAGGTGTTCATCTGCTCGATATCATAGCCTTTAATCACCGTCACTTTTATACTTGGACATTTCTCGCGGATAACAGAAGGAAACTCCGTCAAGTTAGTTATATCACCTCCTAAAGCAATCACTTGATCAGCTGTTCCCTTACATGTGGCCCCTACACCATCGGGTGCCCCCTTCCCGTGTCCGGCTTCATGAAAGTTCCAGGATAATCCCATAATATTGGGGTACATGTCTTGCAGTTTACAACCTAATACATAAAACATAGATTTGTTCCTATACTGTGTTACAGGACCATCGCTGAGAAAGTGAATATTTTGAATGTTTGATGGCAGTGATGTCAGCACAGGTTTTAGGTGGGCCCAAATTGCTCCGGCGTTATGAGACAAATTAGAAGATATAGTGCAGTGTGAAGTCGTAGAGTCTCTCAAGTAAACAACCACAGTATGTAATGAAATTTGGGTCCGCGAACCGCCAAAATGAAAGCTTTGTATTTCCTGATTGTATTTGGTACAAAAGTTTTCGGAAAAATCCATATGCTTCGTATTTAGACAAAGATTCTTTCAGTTGCTTAATTACATTATACTGGTGTACTATGTTGAAAGAATGCCGGAAAATTTTTGCCATGTCATTCTCAAGTTTGTTTATGAGAATTGCAGGTGAGATTTCTTGTGTTTCTTTTTTACACTTCATTACAAATCTTTCTTTCTTTGTTTTCAGATCATATATGGACTCTTTTTTACTCACCCACTGTTGCATTAAGATCGGTTTTGAGTTATCGAATTCTGTATAAGTCAAAGTTTTAAAGGAACACTCTTCACATGTTCTCTCAAGACATTTTTCAGAATATCGATCGCAACAAAGCGTTTTTAACATACTTTGATGATTATTTACCGTTGTCAGAATATGTGCCTTTTTTAGAGCAGCAAGTTGAAGATCCATGTTTTCGTGGACCATGCAAGCACAAGTTTCACGGTTTGATAGTTTAGGGGGAACCACCCAAAATGGTCGGAGTCGGGTAAATAGGCAATAACCCACTTTAAATGGAATGGTTTTCAAGAACTTCTCATGCAGATTTTTCATAGTGTCCAGTAGATATCTTTTCTGTTTTTTAATTTGTTTGCGAGTCACAAATTCTTTCTTACCTGCTGCTTGGCGGCTGTTAGAATCATCTTCAAAAAATTGCTCAACTAGACTTTGCACTTTAACTTTGACGTTATTTTTTTTTTTGGCTGGTTTGTCCTGTTTTTTTAAAAGTCACTGCCTTGTTTGGTATTCTCCATAATTTGTGTTTGTCTACCACATTTCCGGATATAGCTTGTTTGAACTTTCTTTTATCTTCATGACTCTTTATTTTAGTGTAGTTTTCCTCTAATTGAATTTTAATAAATTCTCCGAAAAGGGCCTTCTTCACTAATTCCTTCTTTTTAGTTATATCTTCGCTCATTTCTTCAATTCTGGTTTTCGGAGTTTTTTCCACCGATTTTACAACTTGCTTCAACTGCCTTTTGACTCTTCTATATTTTTGACGCTGATTGCTCAATTTAGTTTTTAGTTTCGAAACCACTGCTTTCATCTCTTTTAATTGCTTATTTCTGAACTTTCTCTGTCTTTCACTTCTTCTTTTTGCTTCATTTGCTCTTCGATCTTGGTTCACAATGGGCCTTATTAGTTCACCAACTATTGGTTGTGCTTCATCGTCAGTCTGTCAGTCTGGCAAAAATTATGAGTAGCATTTTTCAAAAGTTGTTGCTTTTGCCTATACTTTGATGAATATTTTTTCCAATCTTTTCTAGTTAATCGCTGCTCCCGAGGCGTCATGTCTTTAATATTTTTTCTTTGTCCCTTTTCTTTCTTTTTTAAGTATTGCAACCTTTGTTTCTCTTTTCGGCTTCTCTTTTTTTTTCAATATATCTTCTCTATCCTTAGCCATGTTTTGTTTTTTCTTGGAGCCATAATGTTGTAAACTGAAACAAGTAAATAAAAATCCTTAGAGACGCTCAAAAAGTCAGTACCCTGGAAACACGTCAGTCCTTTGGCGCAATATCAGACAACGGACTGACGCCAACGGATTGATGAAACAAACATGAATTTGAGGTTATCTTCAGAACCAAAGTTTTTTTTTATACTTTCGAATATCAAGAAGCTACATTTTAACAAATCAAATTTAACTATGATTAAAAATAAATATAACACAGATTTACAAGGAAATAGCAACTCACCATAGGACTGAAAATTTGTCTGGATCGGCACGTAGTCACACGACGAACACAACTCTAGCACCGGCACAGTAATGGCGGCCGAACAATGACGCGGGCTGCAGCTTACTTCGGTACCAACCTTGAAATTTAACGTGGATTTGAATTTGAGTCGCCAGTATTCAGCGGGAAATTCAAATTCGAACAACGCACAACGGACTGACGATTAAAACTGAACACAAAGTTTCTTATTATTTTCACAACAACGATGAGAATGTTGTATTATGAAAGTTGTGATTATATATTATTAAATACATCACAGATTATAGGGAAATAGTAAGTTTTACTATACAGGGTGTCCCACGACGAGTGAAAACTATCTGTATATGGCAAAATACTCATAGTAAAATCACGAAAATTTCTACGTTTGGGTTTTCGGATACGATCTTTTCAACTAAAATATTTTCAAAGATGGCCGACTTCCGTTTCTACCAGAAGTCGACTGTAACTTTTGTTATTTTAAATGGAACACCCTGTATATTAATACATTTTTGAAATCTACGTAATATTTTAGTATACTTTTGTCTAAAAACTTTTTTCGAAAAATGCACACTTTTTGAGTTATTAATTTTTTTGTAGAAAATTTGACCGTTGAAGACCCTTATAAATTATTTTTTTACGAGAGGACCCTTGAAGATATGAAAATGGTTTCTCTTCGGTTGCCTTAAGCAAGGTCAAACGTATTCGAATCTATGTTGAGAAATTTTTCATTTTATACAGGGTGTGTATAAAAAGTGTTCAAAGTTTAACTTCATAAATATCAAATTTCTTTATTTTTTTAAATAGAACCACCCTGTTTTTTCTATTTTAATGCATTCAGGAGAAAAAAATAAGGCAAGTTCATGTATACTTTCCTATACCTAAACCTTACCGTTATCCAGATATTAAATATTTTCTGTAAATTTTTAGAGATGCAGGTGTAGTCTAAATAATAAAAAGAATTATGTAAATTTGCTTTTAATACATGGTAAATATGACAAAGTTGTTACAAGAACATGTGCTTTATTTGCAGTAAGATATCCAGATTGACCGCGATCGAAATCGCACATTGTTAAAAGAATACTTAACAATTTGAAGGTATTCGGTTAATTTTAAGCAAAAGTTAATCGAATTAAACCATTTGTGACAATAATAAGATATGCCACCAAATTTTATGGAAAATTAAAAGTCAAAGAAAAATAGTCTTATGTTTCAAAGTAAATGTTCAAAATTGCTACCTTGAACTTCAATGCATTTTTCAACCCTTCTCAGTATGCCTTCATTCGTCGCACGGCTGATCATCATCTCAGAAAGAGAATTGAAGGAATTTCGAACTCTTAGCTCACAATCTTCTTTAGATGTTAAGGCTTGTGAGTAAACCTCTTGTTTTATGTGACCCCATATAAAAAAATCTAAAGGCGTCATGTCGGGAGAACGAGGGGGCCACCGAAAAGGACCATTATTTGCTAACCACCTGTCTTCAAATTGCTCTTCTAAAAATGTATTTATGACAATTGAACTGTGAGCAGGAGCACCGTCATGAATAAAAAAAAGTTTGCTCAATTCGTCTGGTGGCAAGCGGTCTAAATAATTTTGTTTCAAATATCTTAAAATATCAAGATATCTTTCACCTAAAAATACAACAAAAAACATTAAAAAATACAAAAACAGTGTTTTTCACATAATTAATTAGGAATAAATTAATTGATTGTGTTTCCTAACCATTCAAATTCCCATCGTAAAAATGAAGTGCTATTATTTGATTATTTCTAATAGCACAAAAGACATTGAACTGCCACCGATCTTGAAGAGCACGTTCTTTGGTTAAATGAAAATTATCTTGACTCCAATAATGGGAATTGTGTCTATTAAATAATCCATTTTTCGTGAATTTCGAATCGTCGCACCAAATTATGTTTTTTAAAAAATCGTCGTCTTCCTGGCATTTTGTTAGTAAAAACTCAGCAAAGTCTATTCGTTTAGTAAAATCGGTTGGTTTTAAATTTTGACACAAATTGTACGAATAGGGATACATTTTATGTTTTCGTAAAATACGGTGAATCGACGATTTGCTTACTCCAAGATCTCTTACGGCAACGCGTATTGATGCTTCTGGATAAGCAGTAAAATAAGCAACAACATTAATTTCGGCATTATTATTGTCAATAACTGGTTTAATTCGATTTACTTTTGCTTCAAATGAACCGTATAGCTTTAAATTGTTGAGGATTCTTTTAACAGTATGCGAGTTTGGTCGTGGTCTATCTGGATATCTTGCAGCAAATAAAGTACATGTTCTTGTAACAACTTTTTCACATTCACCATGTATTAAAAGCAAATTTACATAATCTTCGTTATTAAATTGGGAACGAGCCATTTTAACGATTTTCGAAAGTATCAACAATTAACTAATGTCAGTTAAATAAGTGTCATTTATTACAAAGCCTACTAAAAGTATACATGAAAAATTTAGACCACACCTCCATCTCTAAATTTACAGAAAACATTTAATATCTGGATAACGGTAAGGTTTAGGTATAAGAAAGAATACATGAACTTGCCTTATTTTTTTCTCCTGAATGCATTAAAATAGAAAAAACAGGGTGGTTCTATTTTAAAAAATGAAGAAATTTGATATTTATGAAGTTAAACTTTGAACACTTTTTATACACACCCTGTATAAAAAATTTTTCAACATAGATTCGAATACGGTTGGTTAAGGCAACCGAAGAAAAACCATTTTCATATCTTCAAGGGTCCTCTCGTAAAAAAATAATTTATAAGGGTCTTCAACGGTCAAATTTTCTACAAAAAAATTAATAACTCAAAAAGTGTGCATTTTTCGAAAAAAGTTTTTAGACAAAAGTATACTAAAATATTACGTAGATTTCAAAAATGTATTAATATACAGGGTGTTCCATTTAAAATAACAAAGTTACAGTCGACTTCCGGTAGAAACGGAAGTCGGCCATCTTTGAAAATATTTTAGTTGACAAGATCGTATCCGAAAACCCAAACGTAGAAATTTTCGTGATTTTACTATGAGTATTTTGCCATATACAGATAGTTTTCACTCGTCGTGGGACACCCTGTATTGATGGTAATATTTAATACACAGCTTTTTGATTGCGGGATTTTGAAGTTGTGACACGCCAAAGTACTGACGTTTTGAGAATATAATTATGAAGTTTCACAAATTTCTATTTAAAATGAATAGCTGAAATTGGGTGACCAAATAAAAGGCTTTTAATTGTTTTGAAATTAATTATGAAATATGAACAAAATGTAATAATACATCGTTTTATTGACTGATGACATCGAGTTACCCATTTTTTGTACAAATACCCATTTATCAAAAATCTAAACTAACTAATTATTAGACCTATTTGTATATTAAACAAAACCTGCTACGCCCATGAATTTTATCATAAATACCTAAAAATTGCCTAAAAACGCCAATAATTAGACAAAATCGGTAAATAATGTGGATTGTTTTCGATTCTGTCAGTTGTTGATGTGTTGACAGTTTATACTGAAAAAGTGAAATCTTTGTTAAACACTCTTTCCTTGTCGACATAACAATGAAATATTTAACTGAGACTCACCGAATTGAGATTTTAATGATGATAGGGGATAACTGCAGAAGTCAAGTTGAAGTGGCAAACTTATTTAATCACAGGTATCCCAAATTGCCTAATATTTCACAAAGTACTGTGTCTAAAATTCATGCACAATTCAGAGAACTTGGACATGTCAAAGCATTGAAAAGAAAACCACACTTCGTTGAAGATGATGTGAAAGTGGATATTTTGTTAAGTGTCGAAGAGAATCCAACTTCAAGTACACGTCAAATTGCCCGTGACAATAATGTTAGTCATACAACTGTTCTAAGATTTCTTCATAAAGAAAAACTTCATCCCTACAAATTAACTTTTGTGCAGGAGTTAACAGAAGGCGATCCAGATCGTAGAATGGATTTCTGCGAAAGATTGATGAATGAGCTGAACAGAAATGAGATAGCTCTTGGTACCATTCTTTTTTCTGACGAATCAACATTCACATTGAATGGAGAGGTAAACCGACAGAACTGTAGATATTGGTCAGCGTGAGACACATACTCAGTACCCTCAAAAGGTGAACGTTTGGGCCGGTATCATAGGCGACCATATTATTGGTCCTATATTTATAGATGGAAATTTGACAGCTGAAAAATATTTAAATATACTTAGAAATGAAGTTATTGCTGCGTTGGCAAACTTATATCCCAAAGCAATAGATCCTAGCTTACCGAATGAAAATGTTTGGTTCCAGCAAGACAGGGCAACACCCCATTATTCTTTAATGGTGAGAACTTATTTAGATGAAATCTTCCCCAATAAATGGATTGGACGAAGATTACTATTGAGTGGACAGCTAGATCGCCAGACCTTACACCGTTAGATTTTTTTTCTGTGGGGTTATCTCAAGAACAAATTATATGCAACACAACCAACTAGCATTGTAGACCTCAAAGACAGGATAACTACAGAAATACGGAATATTTCACCTCAAACTTTAAACAAAGTTAAGGAGGAGTTCTATAGGAGACTGTGTGTTCAGGCCTAGCTCCCCTAGAGCACGCCTATGGTCGGCCCCCACTAACCACTCCAACACGAACGAGACCGACCCGACGATAAGAAACGAAAACGGCAGAAGAGAGAAGAGTCAAGTTCTAGCAACACATTTTTTATTTTACTTTTGTATAAACTGGCAATAAAGTTTATCTAATTGTGTTAACTCTTCTTCACTCATTGCAGTCAACAAGTACAATCATACCAAAAATATACACTGTGCTATTGCCAACAACTAGGTGGAGAACATTTTAAGCATTTATTTTAATGTATTAAAATCAAATACATCAGGTATTTTATGTATGTGTTTAATAACTGTAAAAATAAAAATTTCACCCTGTATAATTCATAATTGACCATACATTATTTAGTTTGTTGAAATCGGTTCATTAAGGGGATTTCAAAAATATGCAAATATACAGGGTGTTTCATTAAAAAAAACAACACCGACTATGGCATACTTGCGTGAATCACCCTGTACATTTAAATTTATGTTTACATAGCGCACAATTCAATTCAAAAGTTGACGTGTCTCGGCATTTTGTATAATTTTCTAAAATAATGACATAAAGAATTATATTCCATAAGTGGTTTCCACACTGTATAAGAATATCTGTTAAAAAAACCCAAAGGTATTAAAGTGGATAGGTCGGTAACATTATTGTCAAATTATTCTTGGTCATCGTCGGTTGTGTCTCAGCTTATTTTAATCCAGTCTTAGAAAAATAGTTTACTATTGTTTTTGCCGTAATTTTTCTACCAGCTACCACTATCCATACAAGCATTTGCAACTGTTATGCTTTTTTCTATTTTCTCTAGAGATGACTCGGAGACCATAAGCCTAAGTAATCTTTTGACTAAGAATCTTTGATATATATATATATAATTTTAAAATTGTGTATACCTCTCTGTAGTATTCGTCGGTAAAAAAATCAGTTTAATATTTTTAGGGACTGTATCATTAGGATGTGAAGTTGCATATGTAAAAACAACAGTATTTTTCAATTTTCTTGTCAAACTTATGTAACCATGAACTTATTATGATTTTGTTCATCCAAGCTTTTCTACTAGACGTCCATTCCAAAGATAACTTATTTGTATGTTCTCCTTTGAAACATCTCGGATTTTTTGCTTGACCTATTACCAAAGGTTACCAGCCACATTCGTACAAAATAAAATGTTAATTGGTCTTCAACAGCTTTTCCTCCAACACAGTTGTAATTTGTAGGTAATGCTCTATAAAATACCCCTGTTTCGTCAGTATTGTGAACATCTTCTGCAGAATAGTCTTCCAAGATTTTATTTAATTTGATTTTCCAGTTTTCAACCTCTTGTACATTGACGTGTGCAGACTCATCACAAACAGGCGTACACGTGATATTATTTTGTCTCTTGCAAAATGAAAGTGTCACATTTTAATTATTTTGCAGCTTCTAGAGTATTTTCGTCAATTAATGGCCCAGACAAAGGAATCTTATTTCATACTTTGGGAAATCACTAAAAAAATGATCCACAGCAGGGGTTTTAGGGAATTTCGTTTAACTTCGTCACCACTAGAGCCATCAACAAAAGACTTTAAAAGTTCATTTTTCCAACACCATGTTTTTCGGCACGAATGTTAGCATACATTTACGACGAAAACCTCGATAATGAACGTCCTTGTTTTATTAAGTGGGCTATCAAGAGATACTTGCCTGGTTGTTGTTAATTTTATGTTTTACTATATTACCACCCTTTTTATGATTATATATGGAGATTGTTGACAGGCTAGACTAAATAGTATTATAATTGTATAGAATATTAGATTTCAGAATTGTTACAAGACGTTTTTACTTTTTCATTCACCCTGTATCTATCAAATACGACTATGTATTGAATTCAAATGAAATATCATCTTTAATTTAATAAGTTAAACAGAGATAACAGTATAAATGGTCATTCAGAAAATAGTAGATCATAAATCCACATGAATTGAATTGTAACTTACGGTACCGACAAGGCAGACGCTTGTATCAGAGATTCTATTCCATTTGATCCTTCTCCTGTGAGAGTTTTTACTTTCTTAGCTGCAAAATAAAAACAGCAATTACCTAAATTATATTAAAACAATTAGGATACAGAGGTTCGGTCCTGACCGTTATTGGGTTACTACCTGAAGGCGATCAGCTCCTAAGTGCATAGCGAATTGTGCGAGTATAAAATCGAATAAATTCAATCCAAAGTCATAATCTACCTCAGTTAATTACAACAAATATAATACGTAAGTACTATTTACAACTGAATAAGAATAGTATATAGAAGTAATAAGACGAAATTTCATCAACAAACCAGCCGCTTATCAAAAGGAATTCCATTATCCACTTTTTACTTCCGACTCGGGTCGGACCTGCACATGATAGTGCAGAAGCAGAAAACAGTTTTAAAAGTTACTTAAATTCAAAATTATATCATGAATAACAACTCCAAAAGCAATTCACAACAACCCGGAATGTCATATTCAAGTGTACTGGGACAAAGTCAACAACCAAAGTACCCGCCAAAAGAACAAGCTATTATTTTTCCGTCAATAACAGGAACCAAATGCCAAGAATACTTGTATCAAGTCGGTCCACTTATCACACCTAAAAATATACTATATGCTTCACGCATGGCTAATGACAGAATATGTATATATTTATCATCGAAACAGATTGTAGACAAATTTTTGAAAGAGCATGGAGGAGAAATTACTATTAATGGCCAACAAATCAAAGCAGATTACTCCAGCAGAAAGACTTGTAATTTCAAATGTTTGCCCTTCAATCCCTAACGAAATTATCCAAGAAGCCTTAGAAGATATTGGACTAAAACTAATGTCAAATATAACATTTCTAAGAATTGGTGTAACAGATCCCGCGTACAGCCATATACTCAGTTTCCGACGTCAAGCATATATTGATCCACCAAATAACCTTACAGTACCAGACAGTCTCCTTATACAATTCGAAACAACCAGTTATCGTATTTTTCTCAACATGGATGGGCAAGGTTGTTTTAAATGCAAACAACCAGGTCACACTGCATACAACTGTACCTCTTCCAGCCAAGTTAATAATACTCCTAACATGCCACTACACTCCCAATCAAATATAAGCGGCAGCAACACCACTACGTCTACACCCCAAGTTCAAGATAACGTTACTACTCCTACACCACCAGAGAAAATCAATATTACCCCTTCTACACTCCAGCCTAAATCCATCAACAACTCACCCGAACTTGAAACAAACCAAATAGACATAATAAATAATGATCACACAGAAACCAACAAAAGAAAAATAAACGAAATTGAAAGTCCCCCAATACCACATAACACCACTGAAGAGGAAACAACTTTCAAAACACCGTAAAGAAAAAAAACCTAAGAAAGTTGGGCTTGACGAAATAATGAAAATGATGGAACCCGCCAAAAATTACATTGAGGAACACGCAGACGAACTAATATTAAATTATGATCAACTGACAGATTTGATGACCAATATTCATGGGTCTAGTGATCCAATCAGTACCATAAGAAATTACACCTCAGATTTTGAGTCTCTCATCAATATGCTGGAAAAAGTGTACCCCCAAATCACGAACAAATCCCTAAAAATCCGCTTAACCAAGACAAGAAAACGATTACAACGATACATATCAGAAGGCCCCATTGACTCTGGAAGTGAGTCATCGACACAATAATCATATTAGAAATGGACATACTTCAATGGAATTTAAATGGTTATTACGTACACTATGAAATGTTGAAACAACTATTGTCTAAGTACAAACCAAATTCTATTTGTTTACAGGAAACACATTTTAAAGACAGTAATGTACATAACTTGAAGAACTATAACATATACTATAAAAATAGACCCACTGGAGAAAGGAGCTGGGGGGGGGGGGTGTTGCCACATACGTTAAAAATAATATCCAATCAAATAAAATTGACATAATCTCAGATCTAGAAGTTGTTACGGTTACTGTTTTCTATTCATCTAAAATAAATATTTGTAATACAGTACAGTCTCTATAATCCGGCCGTGCGCCACTCCGGCACTCGGCGTCGGAGGAGGGGTCAGTCAGTCGCATTACACCTGCCGTGAATGACTATTAGTGTCTGTGCCTTTTTCCTGTAGTGCCTACGGATTTGGTATTTTGAAAATACGCCATGTCGGACAAACGAAAACATGCCACCTTAACTTTAGATAAAAAGTACGATTTATACATATGTAATATTATGTAATGATTTTTATACTGTATGTACTTGTTTTGTAGTAATTATACGATGTTTTTATGGTCTATTTAGCTTTTTTTACCATATCTCCTCTAATCCGGCAATTTCGGCAATCCGGCACTATCGATCTCAATATATAGGGCCGGATTAGCGAGATCCTACTGTATTTACATTCCTTCCAATACTATTGTCAATAAAAATGATTTGGTGAACTTGATTGAACAAATACCTCAACCTCGTATAATTGTCGGAGACTTCAACGGTCACAATTTATTGTGGGGATCAGAGAAACAAGACGATAGAGGTAATCTTATTGAGGAAATTATGAATGACTACAACCTCACTTTGCTTAATAATGGATCTAGCACAAGATTCAACTCATACAATGGGACATCATCTGCTATAGACTTGGCAATATGCGATGTCGCTATTACTCATCTCTTAAACTGGGAGGTAATGCCATATCTATATGACAGCGATCACCTCCCAATAATAATCTCTGACATTAGAACCGGCGCAGAAAATAGCAAACCTTCTCAAAAATGGCGTCTTAACAATGCAAACTGGAATCAATTTTCCCAAAATATTGAAACATTACTTTCTCAATACAAAATAACAGAGGATATCGACGAAACAGTTAACGAATTTACCAAAATAATTGAACAAGCCGGCAAAGACAGTATTGGGATGACAGAAACCATCAGAAGCCACAATCCGGTACCATGGTGGAATGACGAATGTCGTCAGGCAATAAAAGCAAGTAAAGCAGCATTTAATCGTTACAAAAAATACAAGACTCCTGAAAATCTAGCAAGTTTTAAGAACCTTAGAGCTAAGACAAGATATACGCTAAAAAAAGTAGAAAAGAGTGTAGTGAGTAGTTCAACTAATATTAGCACTATCTGGAAAAAAATTAGGCAAATATCGGGACACAAATCATATCAGAAAATTGCTGCCTTAGAAGATAACGGACAAATCATTAGCAATCCAAAACAAATTGCTGATTTACTAGCCACCAATTACGAGAAACAATCTAGCGATGCTGCTTTCGAAGAAAATTTCCTGGAAAATAATGAAACCAGTATACGCAACTTTCACATAAACAATATAGACACGGACATCAACAAGCCCCTCCTAAAGAACGAGTTTGACGAAGCACTTACTTCTTTTGATGATTGCAGCCCAGGGCCAGACAACGTGCCTATTAGCTTTCTGCAACACTTCCCAGAAACAGCTAAAGCAACACTGCTAAAAATATATAATCAAATATGGACAAAACATACGTTCCCAAAAAAATGGTCAAAAGGAATAATTATACCCATTCAGAAGACAGGGAAAAATAAATTATCAGTCGATTCTTATAGACCCATATCCCTAACTTGCACCATGTGCAAATTACTGGAAAAAATAATCAATAACAGACTTGTTTGGGAGTTAGAACGAAGAAAATTGATAATACCAGAACAGAGTGGATTTAGAAAACACAAAAGCACAATCGATAACATCATCGACTTAGAAAGCGACATACATGAGGCTTTAGGAAACAATCAGAAATGTATAGCGGTATTTTTTGACATAAACAAAGCATTCGATACGGCATGGAGGCCTAACATAGTAAAAAACTTGCAAGAATGGAATATAGACGGAAACATGCTGGCTTTTATTTACAATTTTCTAAATAATAGAAGTTTCCAAGTTAGGATAAACGGCTCGATCTCCGATCTAAAAACACAACAACATGGAACACCACAGGGATCAGTAATCAGCCCAACTTTATTCCTTATAGCTATAAATAACATCACCACTAATATACAGAAACCAATCAAAGTCCGACTGTATGCGGATGATCTGGTAATGTACATTAAAAGTAAAAATCTAACAACAATGAAATCGATTCTACAATCACACATAAACATACTTGAAAAATGGTCTAAGGACTCCGGTTTTCAGTTCTCTGCAGAGAAAACCAAATGTGTAATGTTCTCCAGGAGAGAAGTAGGCCAAAAGCCACTACTTGAACTAAATGGTAGTCCCCTCGGGTATGTATCAAAAATCACATTTCTGGGAATAATCTTCGACTCGCAATTAAATTGGGATGAACATATCAAGAATCTAGTCGTTAGATGTCAGAATGGACTAAATCCTCGCAAACAGAGAGTGGGGATCTGATCGAGAAACTTTACTCCTAATCTACAGACATCTTATTAGATCCAAGATCGATTATGGATCCATCGCCTACGCCTCCGCTAAAAAACGCATATTAAAACGTTTAGATGTCATAGCAAACCAAGCATTGCGCATCATTTCTGGAGCTTATAGAACATCCCCTATCGAAAGCTTACAAGTAGAGCTAGGAGAGCAATCACTAGATAAAAGAAGGCAATACTTGACACTGTCATATGCCAGTACTATAATGGGCAACCAAGAACATCCAAACTACAATAACACAGCTGCAAATAGATATCAAAACACCTACGAATTCAGGAAAAGAGTCGACTACCCCTTCTATCAGAGAGTTTCCAAATATATCATACAACTAGACATACAGATACCTCCCATACTAGAAGCAAATGTTGATATACCACCGCCATGGCTTATTAAAACTCCGAGCACAGACACCAGCTTAACCAACTTTAACAAGGCCTCCATAGTATATCAGAAGTTTCACACGAAACTTTCCATGTATTCTAACTTTCATAAAGTATATACTGATGCATCCAAAACCCCAAATGGAGTGGGACCTGCTGTTATCACTTCCTATAAACCACCTTTGAAATATAAATTACCCGACGTAAGCTCTGTGTATACAGGAGAAATATATGCTATCCCACAAGCTTTAATCGAAATTCAATCGTCAAACCTGCAAAAACTGTAATAATAACAGACTCCTTAAGTGTCCTAAGTTCCTTGAAAAATATTTACACTAACAAGCCTCTTGAACTACAAATCAAGACTCAATTGCATATACTACAAAGCAACAACTTGGATGTCAGATTCTTATGGGTGCCCTCTCATCAAGGAATACAAGGAAACGAAGATGCCGACAAACATGCAAAAGACGCTACAGTATGCAGAGATGTACATATAGTGAACAGTGCGGTTTACAGTGACGTGAAAACCCACATCAAAATGAAAATTAATTCTCGGTGGCAATCGGAGTGGCAAGAATCACTCCAAAAATTAAGACAAATAAAGGAAAGTGTCAAACAGTGGCCGCGAATGTGCAGTAACCGCTTAAAACAGGTCGTAATAACCAGACTAAGAATAGGTCACACTAAACTTACACATAAATATTTAATACGTAAATCTGATAAACCTATGTGTATAATTTGTAACCGTGAACTTGTGAACTTAATGTGAAACATATACTGTTAGAATGTACATTATACACATTGCAAAGACAACAATGTAATTTCCCAAATGACATGAATACCTTGCTAGGAAAGGATTGCGATGTGGATAATATTTATAAATATCTGTCAAATACCTCTCTACTCTATGAGCTGTGATTATACTATTAAAGCCGTCGCTAATAACCAACTTGGTTGATGCGACAAAAAAAAAAAAAAAAAAATTTGGATACAATATGTATATTTGGTATAATACATTGCTTTAAAATTATGTATTGTGTTTTTTTTTTAGAGAAATGCGTATCTTAAAAGTACAAGCTTCATTTTGTCAAGCTTTCGTTGCACTTCGTCAACTTCACAGGAACAAAATTTGTGATTAAAAGGTAATATCATCATATCATCATAAAAAATACAGAACAATTTTATAAAAAACACATTTAAATTTTGATTATTTTATCTATTTATAATGTTAGACTGACGTTATCAATTTAAAGTGACAAATAAAATGTTTATAAAATCGTGTTGGTAAATAGCCATTTTCAAGGTGGTATCTTGTATTTAATCGTCCGTTAGTTTATTGATTGATGTTTTCAAGTTTTTGTGTCAATGTTTTGACTGGTATTACTTACGGATTGATTATTATGATGTTTTTTCTTTATTAGTTTCAAGTCTATAAGGTTTGAGCAAATTAAATCATAGTCTGTCTGTTTTGGTACTCATGGAATGGTCTTCTTGGCACACAAACTTGAAAACATCAATCATTAACTAAACCACAGGCTATGCTTAATTTACTCAAACCTTATGGACTTGGACTTAAAACTAAAAAAGGAAAGACATACTAATAATCAATCCGTAGGTAATACCAATCAAAACATTTTTACACAAACATAAAAACATCAATCAATAAACTAACAGACGATTAAAGTACCACCAGAAATTTAAAAAGGTCAAAAATCATCAACCACTTGAGTTATCAGCAATTGGTCGATTGTACGCAGAGTTGTACCTGCCCTAGCCATAAGTTTTATAGGTGGGTATAATGATATTGGGTTAAGATAATTATTAAGAAAAATCGCTTGTATATAACTCAGTATTGTTTATAGTATATGATATACAAGGACAGGAATATTGGGGAACCGGCAAAAATTGTAAAAAGAGTACTCTTTACACTATTTTCCAAGCTTTCGGAATATCTTTATTTCCATTTTCAAGTATAGCATTCGAGATAGTATTACAATAAGTGGTTTTAAATGGTAAATATATCTAACAATAATTTTGATTTGAATTTAAAAAAAAAAAAAAAATGTCTAAATGATGTCAAAAAAATCGTATGCAACGACAAGATTTGTTCACGCTTCCAGAATATTATTCACTGGCATACAACATCCCAGCTAATACCAAAAATGCACGAGGTTTTTCATTCGTCTTTCGAAAGAAGTTTGGTCAATTAGAAAAACTTTCAGAACAGATTCCAACTCCTGGCAAGACACTGAAACTCACGACACATCGTCTATCTGGTAAAGTTCTTCTAAAGTTAATGTGATGACCCATATTTTTAATCCCTTTGAAGGAAAAAGCCGCCCAATGGCGTGCATATAAATTTTTTATAAATTCGAATGCTGTGAAATAATATTAATTTACTATATCAATTTGAATGAAAAAAATTAACCTGCATACAAAATTCATAAAATTTGTAATACAATAATAAAGCGCTTTCCTCTAGAACACGGAGTATCTAAAGAATAGTTTTTTGTATCGTCAACCCAACGATATTTTAAAGGTGGGTGTATATCCTCATACAGTTTTAATTATAATATAATTAGGTACCATTACTACTATTTTCTTACGTATTAAGTTAAAATGTTTTTTATTTTATATATTTATTCATGTAATAAAATCGTAAGGATTGTTTGAATAACAAATAAATGAATAAACACTTGACAACATCATGTGTGTATCAAACCAAGTTTCGTCTAAATAAATTTTAGTTCTATTTGAATCACGGTACCCTTTTATTTTGCGCAAATACTCCTGTCTAAGTTCAGCGATACGCCGAGACTCCATTATTACCATTAGATTATCTAACTTCTTATATTTAAATCCACAATTCAATAATCCCGCGCATCATCTTGGACTGTTGTTTCAAATGGTCTCCAAAATGCCATTCTAATTAATTATATTATAAAACTTACCCTAACGTCTACGAACAAATGAATATTATATTAATATCAATTCACTGACGCGACCTAACCACTACACCATCAAAAAGGTTTTATATTAATGATACCTTTCTACACTAGATCACCTACACTTTCCTATAAATACCTATAACAATTCACTAAACTCACTCAACCAAGAAATAGATATTATATTAAATATTTCTTTAAAACAGAATTCACACCCGACACTGAATGATACTAATGGATTATAAGCCGAACCACAACACAACCCCCCCGAACACCCTCAAGACCGTATAATTTTTTCTGCAAAAACGTCCAACGGCTTATACTTCGGTTATTTCGTTATATTACGATGAATACTGCAGTTGATGACTGGTTGTTTCGAAGTATTTACAGCACGTTGCCAACTCTTCAAAATTTTCTTAAATATTGTAACATATAAAAAGTGGTTTTAATTAACTTTTTTTTCAGTAATTTCAAGCAGCTTATTTTAATGTTTACTAATAAATTTACATTATGTATTTTTTTAAAAATATTTCCAACCTAGCTTTCTTATAACATCACGAACTAACAGTTTACTGAAGTAAGACGAACATTTGTGTAGCGAGCCTAACAATTTTAGAAAATATATCTGACAACATTGCTTTATTTTATGGTCATCACACTGACTTTGGAAGCACTTTAACAAAGAACGAATTTCAAGATCGATCCACCTACCGGAATGTGTGGGAAGCGCTACGAAGTCTTTGAGATCACATGCTGGAATCCAACGTGAAGAAACTAGCGATGCCCAAGATAGAGAGCCACCAGTTGGATTGGCGAGTCATCAGGAATATGATGGAAGTGATCTTCGAAGATACGGGAGTCCACATTTTAATCGGCAGCTATACCCTATATTATCAGTATCCGACGAAGACAGTGCCCTGTTATTTCCATACGACCGGAAAGTGTAGGAATGGATCCAGTTGTCGATTTAAACTTCCAGTCCCGGCTACACAGGAGTTCCAGGAGGAACTTACTATTAAGGAGGGGGCAATGTTACGAACCCAGTAATTCAGAAGCCGGTCCTGTCGTGAACTACGAATTTTGGCGAATGCGATGGTTTACCCCAGAACTTTCTGGAACGTTATCTATTCACAAATATGAATAGCGTGGTAAGTTCGAGAACGTTCGAGAATTGAGAAAGACTATACAGTGCTATTCAAAAGTCCCCTCCCCCCCTCGTATCTTTTGAACGGCTACACTTACATTAATAAAATTTGGACCGTGAAAATAAAGTGTTGTAAACTTCTCTACGAATGGTAACAGGTGACGTAATAGTAATAGATGACGTCACAGAGCCACTCTGGCCAACAATTTTAAATAGGACCTTATGGCAAGTAATATCTCGTTTTAAAGGCATTGACATTGGCTACATAGTCATATTAATTTTGTTTGGGTTTCAACTAATTTTGACGGATAAATTTACAAAAATTTTGCATAATATAATATGGCATCCCTTGTGAGTGTGGGTTGGTATACATAGGACAAAAATTATCAAAAAGATTAGCATTACATAAAAGTGATTACAAACATAAACCACAGGCTACTAGTCTTATGCCCGGTTGCGAGAACGCTTATTAAAAATGATGAATGATTAACGGCTAATCAATGAAATAATAACTCGTTAATTCTTCAAATCAACCATCATTTACACAATCAAAATGCAACGGATAGGTACCTGCAATGATGAACAATTAATCGACCATTATTTTTTTCGTGAAATCGGGTTCCCATTGATGGTTCATAATTTTTTAATCAACCATCATATGATGAGAGATTTGATTAGCGTTCTTGCAACCGGGCATTAGTATATATGTGAATTAAAAATATCACAGGTCGCAATATGAAAATACAGTTATCCCCGACATGGAAAAAAATCTTTACAAAAGAAATTTTTTAGAAATGTGTTACATTAGCGAGTGTAAAAATTGTCTCAATCACAAGAAAGATGTAGATAGCTTAAGTTCAATTTATACATATCTATTGAGCCAACAGATTACTAAACAAAAAAAATGGCCAGATATATTTAACCATTGATCTGATCATTCCATAGAATTTTGTTAAGAAAAATTGTTAAGTATGTATTAGTTTGTAGAATTAATTCAATCACTTCATATTGGATTGACTTAAGTCAAATGTCATATTAAGTTCTGTTGTTCTCCTTGTTTGTTTTTTGGTAGTACCTTAATGTTTTAATCTTAATCTTGATTCATCCAGTAAGGAAAATGTTATTTTAAATTTTTATAATATATATTTTACAATTTTAATAATTTTTTAACAAATTATGTTCCTAAATTTGATCTAAATATGTATAATACAAAAGTTGAGGTTATGGTTGTACCTAACTTGTGTTACGATGTGGTCGCTAGATGTTTAGAGCTTAATTGCTGATTCTGGTGAGTTTCAATAATAATTGACTCAAACATACTTGTAATAGATTGTTTTCAATATATTTTATAGTTATCCTGATGAAGTTTGTAATCAAAAACGAAAGCTTGAACTTGGAATAAAGGCAATAACTTAGAAGCAACCTTAGAACTTTTATTGCTTCCTCTTCAGTTCCTTTGGGGTCATTATCATATTACTTATATATATATATATATATATATATAAACATGACGATAATGAATGCGATTATAGTTCAGAAAGTTTCTAATATTCAAGATGTATAGTCTACACACACTTCTGAAGCTGCTGTTTTTTGCATATAAGTATATATATATATATATATATATATAATGTCGCTTATTTGATGATAAAAAGTTACCAGAAATGTTCTTTCAACAGGACAATAGTAAAAAGCAGTAGTTACTAAAAAGTAAAAGTTTATTAATATAAATTCTCATAGTATGGAAATCTTTGAAGCATTCTTTTGGGTGCAATGGTGTATTGCATTTTTCACACAAAAACTGAACCTTTTTCTTGCAATAGCCACAACGAGATTGTTTTTCTTGATAAACAATTAAATGGTTTGTACCGTCATATCTTGAATGTAAGACTGTATTCCGGTTTCGTCTTGTTGGGCCGTGTTTGGCATCTTTTTTCTATGTTTCTAGAAGATTGCAAGCTGCATGCCTTATTAATTCAAGCTGATCAAGGCTTCCTCCATCTTTTCAGTCCAATTGCCATGCGTCTTGAATCGCCATATCAATACCACGAACTAAGGGAGAGAGATTCGATAGAGACATGTTCTGACCACTGCGGTCAACGCCACTATTGTTATGCCAGCGACAAACTACAATTCCGTGTTTTTGTCTAGTCTGTAGTCGTATGTTCCTCTTTCCATCTTTTTCATAAATGTTACAGAGAATAGGGGGCATTTCAGTGTTCTGTTGTCGGTGTACCGAGAAGACCTCTAATTTTTAATTCACCGAGTAGGTGCATGGAAAAAAATCTTGTAAAAAAAAGTGAAATCTTGTGATTGGCAAAAGTGATTGCAGCACATCTGCATAGAATAAAACAATAGTCGAACAAGTTTATGTATAAAGCTGGTATCTGCGATGATACGTGTAACGAGTTATTTTTGGTGTCACTCATTTAAGGTTTAATTTGATTTCTCTTTTTTTTTCCGTAACTATATAACTCGTTACGTATTTTCCGAATAGATTTTTTTTATATTACCGTTATATTTTTAAGTAGTAGTCCGGAGGTACACAATTTCAAATTCTATCAAATTTAGTAGTTTCAACAATTTAAAATTTTCTAACCGAAAAGGACGTCTGGTATATATACCTTTGAATTAATTCCGAAAGACATTCAGTATATGGCAAACTTTTTGTTAAACATAAATAAAGTTTAACACCCATAATGAGAATATAAAAAGGAAGATTTTGAAATTTTCGAGAGAGTGATCGGGAGTAATTAGTTGAGAGTAGAAAGAAGAGATCGAAACCGAAACGAGCTTCCGCGTGTTTTTTTCCGTAAAGATAGTGTCCGGAGTATTGGAAAGTGTGAACTCCGGGATACAGTGTGTGATTTTGAAAGGTAAAAATATGTTATTAATACACTTAAAAATTCGAAATTGTCGTACCGCCGTTGAGATAGTTTACGCAGTGTAAATTTTTATCTGGAAAATTTTCCTTTCCGTTTTTTTCGAAGAAGTTTATTTATTGATTGTTAAAATAGTTTTAAGAATAAAAATTTATAGTTGAAGGAGATTTGCCGTAGAATTTTATTTTATTACCACCGTGAATATTTTCTTGTTCTCCGGTTCTATATTGAGTTTCCAATTTTTTCTTCACTGGTCGTTAATATACACTTAAGATTTATGTGAATTGGGACATTTTCATTTTATTCCGGTTTATTTTGTTTCTACTCTGTGTGTCAAAATTCGGGTACAAATCTTTTATACATTTTTTTTGTGAAATAATAGTTTGCCGGTTTATTTTAGATTCAAGGGTTAATCAGACTTGGAAGTGGCCTAGCCATAATTTGTTTGATTACCTGGCAGATTTAAATCGTTTCTTTCCATTTCCGTGGTACAATTCTTTTACATTTTTTTTTTTGAAATAATAGTTTACCGGTTTATTTTAGATTCAAGGGATAATCAGACTTGGAAGTGGCCTAGCCATAATTTGTTTGATTACCCGGCAGATTTAAATCGTTTCTTTCCATTACCGTGGTACAATTCTTTTACATTTTCTTTTGAAATAATAGTTTGCCGATTGATTTTAGATTCAAGGGATAATCAGACTTGGAAGTGGCCTAGCCATAATTTGTTTGATTACCTGGCAGATTTAAATCGTTTCTTTCCATTACCGTGGTACAATTCTTTTACATTTTTTTTGAAATAATAGTTTGCCGGTTTATTTTAGATTCAAGGGATAATCAGACTTGGAAGTGGCCTAGCCATAATTTGTTTGATTACCTGGCAGATTTAAATCGTTTCTTTCCATTACCGTGGTACAATTCTTTTACATTTTTTTTGAAATAATAGTTTGCCGGTTTATTTTAGATTCAAGGGATAATCAGACTTGGAAGTGGCCTAGCCATAATTTGTTTGATTACCTGGCAGATTTAAATCGTTTCTTTCCATTACCGTGGTACAATTCTTTTACATTTTTTTTTTGAAATAATAGTTTGCCGGTTTATTTTAGATTCAAGGGATAATCAGACTTGGAAGTGGCCTAGCCATAATTTGTTTGATTACCCGGCAGATTTAACTCGTTTTTATCAGCTCCGTGATACAATCCTTTCATAATTTTTTTTTAACTCGTTGGAATAATAGTTTGCCGGTTTTCTTTAAATTCAAGGGCTAATCAGACTTGGAAGTGGCCTAGCTATAATTTGTTTGATTACCCGGCAGATTTAAACCATTTTCGACTCGTGTAACAATAGTAGTTTTCCGTTGTGTTGATAACCTTGCCGGCTCTGACCGTTACGTCCGCTACGTTCTTTTCCCCGTTTTCTTTTGCTCGTACCTAGAGAAGTAGCCATAAAATCGACCACAGAGTAGTAATAGCAATTTGGTAGTTAGTAGTTAAAATAGCTCAACAAGACCCCTGGAATTCGCCGTAACCTCCATCTGAGGCTATCTGGAACTCTTGACGATAAGTGTCAAGGGGCCGTGGAGCAAACCACGATAAAAATCTGGCGCCCGAGCATTCCGATTAATTATTTAACATCAAGGGTGTCCATAGTGACGTGTAGAGGTAGTAAACGCGTTACATACGGTGTAAACCATACAATGTAACCTAGCCGGAGAGTACTCACCCAAAGCTTATACCCCCAGCGAATGGGTTTGCTTCGTATAAACTGTTTCGTTCGGCGCCTTCCAAAATATGGCACTATGGCCTTATCTACCCTATGTTCATGCTCAAAAGAAGCAGATTTTGAAAAATTTAAATTCACAGCATCACAGAGGCCGTATTTCAAACTTGTCTGTTTTGTTCAGATTAATCTTTTCACATACGTGAAGAATTTTCATTATATGTGAGAATCTATCCCGCGAAATAGCCTCGGCGACTTTGGCATTATGACTGCTGGATGGAATAAGGTGGAAACAAAAGAGCAGTGGATGTATGTATAGCGTGGCTGTTGCGTAGATGTAAAGCGTCCCTTATTCTTCCATTGCGCTTCGACAGTAGCGGGTAACCCGAGAATGAAATAAGGAACACAGATTTATGTTAACGAGATTGATAATCAGATATTTATTTATTAGGAAAGGCACAGATACACAGGTTCCCGGTTACAAATAAATATATTCATCAAGCTCTCTGACAAGCTGAACCACTTGGCAACATCTAGTGTTCACTTTTCTCACTGATATGGCGGTTGGTTAATTCACTTTACTCCCGGCACAGTTTTACAATAATACAACAGAGCACAAGTAAACTCAGCTTCCTTCCTACTTACAGGAGTTACCTGTATTTAGATTACTGCAAAAAGACCGGTGGCAATAATCAAATAATTTAAGCGTTTTGCGGGGTGCGATAGTTCCCGAACACGGTCTGGGTACTTCGGAGTATCGATTTATACTGACTTTGGAGGGGTCGTTAAAATTGGGGTAAAGTATAGAGTGCGGCGTGGCGCATAATATTAAAAGCTAGAGGTGGGAACTGAATCACCTGAAGAAATTAAGTTTTATGAATTTCTCCAACTGCCATCACGATTTTCACAATACATATATCTTTTTGGTACCATAACGTAGCTCCTCATAATAAGCACTCCCATAAAACACCTTATTTCGTAAGTTGTAACATTACTAATCAAGTTTTTTTTATGCCGCGTACCTATTAGTATAATGTATTGTCATATTGATTAGGTCGTCATCAAAAAATAGGCTAAAGATTTGTAAAGGAGTATGATTTTGCTAAGGTCCGATTTGTGGCTTCCAGTATACATCTTTAGGGTGTTGGTAAATATCCCCTACAAGCCATTTTGCAGATAGGAGTTTTTCACTTATCTATATTTCGAGCAATAGGTAATAATGAGGGTCGTCGGCTAATATTGATTTACTACCATCTTAGATTTCTAGTTTTACTTTAAATACAAGATACCATCTTTAAAATTGCTATTTACCAACATGGTACTTTCAAGATCGTTTTTCTCTAAAAAAAAAAACAGAATATATAATAAGAGTTATATATATATATATGTATACAAAAGGAGAAATACTATTGAGGTAAGCAGCAAAAAGGAAAAGTGTACTCTTTAAATTTCCAAGCTTTCGTAAATCTTTATTCACATCTTTCCCAAACCAAAAGAGCATCCCGATCAGTTATACCTGCTTGAATTACATATTGTTCCCACTACTTCAATTGTCTCTTTGCCATTTATTAGGGAAGTTACTCCCAGACTTACTAAGATTTTTCCTAAATACTTACTGTAGGAGAAATGGGGGCTGTTGTTTTTATTTCAACGTCAGCTCCAGCTCTGTTCACTCCTAGTTCACCTAATATTTGAGAAATACAATAATCTCGTTCAAAATAAAAACTCGTAGGCTAATAATCTCAACTTTTAATACAATAGTAGTCAAACAACTAATTACAGCTACCGATTATACAATCAATCCTGGCGGTATACAATTGTCAATATTAAACCTATGATTCTTAAAGATCTACCAGTACCTCTCAGGAAACTAAATTAATTCGAGTACAATCTGGCAACTTGGTACACTATTATTTTAATTCGGCATCACCGATCACCGTCAATGGATGTTCAATAATTTTATTTAATTAATAAATTAAGATGTTACCAGTTTTCCTTTTCTCTTTTCACGTTTTTGCACTGATATTAATTGAATAGTTAATTTTATACTTGCAATAAATTACAGAAATCAAGATAGCAATCTAGAATACTTAGAAGACACAAATACTCCTTTCACATCAAGCTTTTAAATCGTACTGTCGTTCTGCCGGTACGTCCTAGAGCTCGATCGTACGCCAACCAATATGTTTGGATTGCGAAAGCAAAGCGGTTGGAAATGAATTTTCAACACTTACTTAATGTTAAATTCGCTTGTAGAAGTGCCTTAGTAATTAATTCTGTTTATAATTATCTAAAAGATAAAACTCCTACATTGGACAAGAGTAATGTAGTCTATAAACTCTGTTGTAATAGTTGTGATCTTACATATATTGGTCAAACTTATCAAAAATTTCCAAGTCGTGTATCTCTCCATAAAAGTGATATAAGATTACACCCGGAAAGATGTTCTCTTGCTAATCATGTTCACTCTTTAGATCATATAATTGATTTTGAAGGGATTAAAATCCTATCACGAGAAAAGAATTATAATAAAAGATTATTTTTGGAAATGACTTACATTTTTCAGGAAGATGACCATATAAATAAGAAAACTGACATTCAGGATTTAAGTAATCTTTACTCTCTCCTATTAACTCTGGGCAAATATAATTTTCATAAACCAATCAATTCAGAGCTGGGTAATTCCTAGTTAAAAAGTAATTAATAATTACAATCACTTTTTTTTTCATGTAATTTGTAATTGTATTTAAGTACATTTTTTTCTTAAAGTAATTTGGAATTGTAATTACAGCAAAATCTGTGGAGGAATTGTACTTTGTAATTATATTATTTAAATTATCTAAATACAATTACTTCCCATAAGTACAATTACTTTTCCAATTACAATTACTTTTTCCAATTACAAGTACATTCATAAGTACAATTACATTTTTTAATTAAAATTACTTTTAAATGCATGTTTCAGTTTCAAATCCAAATCCTACAAAGAAAATTAATACAAATAAAAACTTTTTTGACTTCAATGAAGACGTAACATATTCGATTGTAAAAAAATGAGATACAGTTAGAAGTATTACAATATCTCAATGATTTAAGAAAAAATATTACGATGCTAGATAGACCCATTGATGAGAAAAGTGTTTTTTTAAATATAATACGGCACTTCCCTCTTCTGGACCCGTTGAGAGATTATTCTCATTCGCAACAATTGTCAACGCTCCCAGAAGGCATACGCTGTCTGACAGCAATTTTGAAAAACGTGTTATGAAAAGTAACAATATAAACATTTTGTAAATTATAACTATATCTTGCAAATCAGGCATCATTACTTTATGTCCGCTTGATGGGAAGTAAAAAATATTAATAATTTTACAACAAATATTTTTTTACATTAGTAATCCACCCTTTTCAAAAAAAGTATTTCAAGATATGATTTTAAAAATTGGATATAAGCATTTGTGAACTATCCGTAGCTTAAACAATTGATTCCATGACAAAAAAGTATCAGATACTTTTTGACGAGAGTTGATTTATGTACCTGGACCCTAGACCTAGATACGTACACGAATTTTTGTATTTTTGTTTCGTTCTAATCAATAAAACTTTTAAAAGTTCACATTTTATTATTAACTTCCCTGCTTTCTAGGATTTTATCTTTTTTCCTTCAGTTAATAAACGCTTTATCCAACCCTCCCTTAAGATATCTTTAACTTTAAGGAATCCTTCAGAGAGTCGCTGCAATCGGCTGTTAATTTAACAGTTTGAATTATACGTATTTCAAAATTTTATTCGTACCGGTTGGTTCCTCCATTTTATCATAATTTGTTGTTTTATCCGCAAAGTAATTATAAAAGTAATTGATAATTCCTTTTTTAATGTAATTGTAATTAAATCAATATAATTCCTATTTTTATGACATGTACTTTGTAATTGTGATTAATTCCTTTTTTGGAAAAGTACTTTGTAATTGTAATTATTTTTAAAGTACATGTAATTGCCCAGCACTGCCAATCATTAACAATTCAGATATTTCTTCATAACATTCATCATATTATTATACCTACCTCGCACATAAATTTCATATTTCTTTTATATTGGTTAATGTCATTAGTAATTCTTCTTCTCTACTTCATAGAACAGAAGAACTTGTCCCTAACCTATTTCCATAAAATTGTTAAACGAGTTTATATCCACGTGTTTGTGTGATTCTCGCATTTTTAACATTTTAACTTTTATTTTACAATATTTTAATATGTGACTGTTAACTTGTGTTTGTATTTCAAACTGAACTTGTTTCTTTCTTTTTAAATATTAACTGCTTATCACTTCTCCTGATAAGATCAAGGAAACATTCTCGATTAGCGTAAGTTATAAAATTGTAGTAGAGAGACTGTTTTATAAATTATGTTTTTGTCACTTTGTAGTTCCCTGAAGATGTATATAAAGATTCACCAAAGCTTGGAAATTTAAAAGGTGTACACTGTTCCTTTTTGCTGCTTACCTCAATAGAGTTTCTCCTTTTGTGTCCTAATTGATCAGCAACGATTACATGCGTTTGTAGTATATATAATATATATGTTACGTCCCAAGCCCGATCTTGTACGGAGTCGAGCTTCGTACAATGAATTTGTACGAAGTCCGATCTGTACAAGCCATTTTGTACGAAGCCGAGATTGGCGGACTTCGGACAGAGATGATTGTACGAAGTCGACTCTGTACAACGCTGGTTGTACGGAGTCGGAGCATCGATACTCACTCGGTAATGAGCGCGCTATTAAGACTCTCGTCTGTAGCCCGTGTGATGTGGTGCCGACCTCGGGCGCCACCGAGTATCTCCGGTGGCGCTCGGCTTTCATGCGGGGCGCGCACGGTTCAAACACCCCGTGTCGCTCTCGTCGACGACTCGAAGGCGCGGAGGAGGGTAGGGTAGGGTAGGTTGGGTTGGATTTCCTTCGCTTCTAATGCACTTTACAACATTTTGGAAAATATCCATTAAAAAAGTGTACGGAAAGCAAGCTTTTCTATGAATTATACAATTCCATTTTTCGATTTGGGTTAGGGTTGGGTAGGTTGGGTGAGATTTCCTTCGCTTTCAATGCACTTCACAAAAATTTATGAAATTTCCCTTAAAAAAGTGTATAGAAAGCTAGGATATCTATGAAAAGAACATCTCCTCGCTTTCCATACACTTTTTTGAATATATCGTTTGAAAAAGTGTATAGAAAGCAAGTCAATTCCTAACCTAAACCACCCTACCCTACCTTAATCCGAATCGAAAAATTGAATTGTGTAATTGACAGATTCGTCTTAAGTCTGCGCTAAATGTGAAGGGGGATATTTTTTTTTTAAAGAAGACCTGATGGGCCGATAATATCAATTAAAAACCCATAAACACCCACTAATTATCTTTGACAGCGTAATTCTACCCTCCTCCGCGCCTTCGAGTCAGATAATGTTCAAATTATAATAATTTTCAATAATAACCCAACCAAACCTACCCCTACCAAACCACCTTCGTATTTTTAGTCAATTTTTGAAGAATAAATTATAATAATTTTCAATAATAACCCAACCAAACCTACCCCTACCAAACCACCTTCGTATTTTTAGTCAATTTTTGAAGAATAAATTATAATAATTTTCAATAATAACCCAACCAAACCTACCCCTACCAAACTACCTTCGTATTTTTAGTCAATTTTTGTAGAATAAATTATAATAATTTTCAATAATAACCCAACCAAACCTACCCCTACCAAACCACATCCCTCGCGCGCCTTGCACCAGACGACCAGCCCCGCGAGAAAGCCGAGCGCCACCGGAGATACTCGGTCGCGCCCGAAGTCGGCACCACATCACACGGGCTATAGAAAAGAGTGCTATTAAGATGTTAGTAAACACAAACGTAGTTATTGTGATTGAAAGTATGTTCTCCGGCTAGCTAATTGTGCTCACAAAATGCAATAAAACTTGGAGTTAAATTATAATGTATACCAAATACAATGCTTATAAGATTTGATTTGTTATATATGCGTGTACTACTTCGGAATAACGCGCTCATTACCGAGTGAGTATCGATGCTCCGACTCCGTACAACCAGCGTTGTACAGAGTCGACTTCGTACAATCATCTCTGTCCGAAGTCCGCCAATCTCGGCTTCGTACAAAATGGCTTGTACAGATCGGACTTCGTACAAATTCATTGTACGAAGCTCGACTCCGTACAAGATCGGGCTTGGGACGTAACATTATACTAAAAAGCGAGAAACGCATGTGATCGTTGCTGATCAATTAGGACACAAACGGGTAAATACTATTGAGGTAAGCAGCAATAAGGAAAAGTGTACTCTATTTAAATTTCCAAGATTTCGTAAATCTTTATTTACATCTTCAGGGTACTACAAAGTGAGAAAAAACATAATTTATAAAACAGTTCCGCTACAACAATTTTATAACTTACGTTAATCGAGATTGATTCCTAGATCTTAACATCGGGAGAAGTAATAAGCAGTTAATATTTAAAAGAAAGGAACAAGTCCAGTAAGAATTACAACACAAGTCAATAGTCACATATTAAAATATTATAAAATAAAATAAAAGTTAAAATACGAGAATCACACAAACACGTGGATATAAACTCGTTTAACAATTTTATGAAAATAGGTTAAGGACAAGTTCTTCTGTTCTATGAAGTAGAAAAGAAGAATTATTAATGACATTAACCAATATAATGGAGATAAGAAAGTTAAATACGAGGGAGGTATAATAATATGATGAAAAATTTGTATGAAGAATTAGTTGAATTGTTAATAAATTGTTTATGCAAATTATGTTTGTCCAGAGTTAATAGGAGAGAGTAAAGGTTACTTAAATTTTGAATGTCAGTTTTCTTATTTATATGGTCATCCTCCTGAAAAATGTAAGCCATTTCTAAAAATAATCTTTTATTATAATTCTTTTCTCTTGATAGGATTTTAATTCCTTCAAAGTCTATTATATGATCTAGAGAGGAAGCATGATTAGCAAGAGAACATCTTTCAGGATGTAATCTTATATCACTTTTATGGAGAGATATACGACTTGAAAGTTTTTGAGAAGTTTGACCAATATATTTAAAATCACAGCTATTGCAACAGAGTTTATAGACTACATTACTATTATCTAATATAGGAGTTTCATCTTTTAGGGAATTATAAATAGAACTGATAACTAAGGCACTTTTACTAGAAAATTTAACATTAGGTAAGTAATGAGAGAAAATTTTAGTAAGTCTGGGGGTAACTTCCCTAATATAAGGTAAAGAGACAATTGAAGTGATCGGAGCGTTTTCTGAAACAAAAGGAGCATCCTGATCAGTTATACTTGTTTCAACTACAGAATGTGAAGGAGTTTGTGTTAAAACAGATGATGAATTGAAGATAATCTTTCTGAGTAACGGTTTGGGATAGGAATTATCAAGGAATAAATTAAAGAGTATATCACGGTTCTTATTCTTGAAAATGGGATCAGTGAGATTCATAACCCTAGCTGTCATTTGTTTGACTAAGTTCACCTTTATGCTAAATTTATGGTAAGAATTATAGTTGAGATATCTCCCAGAGCTACTTGGTTTTCTATACCAATCAATTATAATCACATTTTCAGGTGTCCTAGTAAAGAGAGTATCGAGAAAGAGCACAGCCATATTAGGGTTTTCCATTTCTAGAGTGAACTGGATATATGGATCATAACTATTGAAAGTAAAAAGGAGATCATCTGTGGAGTCTTTAGGACAAGCTAAGATAATATCATCAACATATTTCTTGATGAAAGGGATATCAAAAGGAAGTACTGGAAGGACTACATCCAATAGGTCATCCATTACATAACAAGCCAATATAGGAGAAATGCTAGCTCCCATAGTTGTACCAAAAGTTTGTTTGTAATATTTATTATTAAATGAAAAACATGTAGAACTGAAAAGGAAATCAATCCGTTCAATGAAAGTATCTTTGTCAATATTGCACACTTCATTGATTGAAGACCAATGTTTGTGTATTGACCGTATGACTGATTCTAAGTAAACATTACTAAAAAGTGAAACCACATCCAAACTGACCAAAACATAGTTGTGAGGGAGAACCTTTCTATTGAATAGCTCAAAAGCCTGAAAAGAGTCTTTAATAAAATATTCATTATCAGCATTATATGCCTTTGTCAAAATATCAGTGAGAAAAGTAGCAATAAACTCAGTTGGAGAATTAATAGATGGGCCTCATAGTTAAGGTTGGTTTATGAATTTTAGGAAGAGTGTAAAATTTTGCTATAACAGAATTATATGATGTCAACTTTTTCCTCGTGATATCATCAATATTTCTCTTATTATATAGTTTCTTAACTAGAGCATTTGATTTAGTTTGAATAGATCTACTTGGATCTTTTGGAAGAGAGACATAGGAAGAGTCATTGTCAATAATATCTTGGGATAACTTCATATAATCCTCTTTTAACATAACTACAGTTACATTCCCCTTATCTGATCTTGTAACGATTAACTCTGGATGCAATTTAAGAAATTTCTTTGTTTCTGTTATCAATTTTTTAAATATAGATGGATGACTATCATTGTTATAAGCATAATTAGTGACTACATTAATGGATTTTGCAACTGCTAAATTCCTATTTTCAACATTAGAAATTAATGAGGAAATATAATCTATATCAGAAAGGATGGATTTAATTGGAATATCAAATCCTAATTGAGTTTCTACACTAAACTTTGGACCTAATGATAGAAACTTTTCAACGTTATTAGGGATATGAACATTAGAAAGATTTTTTAACCAAGAAGATTTAGTTTTAAGAAAAGTGCTATACCACTCGGTTTTCAAATTATTGAATTTGTTAATGTTATTATATTTAATTCTATGGAAAGATCTATTGTAATGTCTCAACTGTTTATAAATGAAGTTATTACAAATGTATTCATTAGTACTATTGATTATATCTGTTTTCAGATTCGAAAGATTGTTTTCAAGAGTAACAATTAGATTGTGATTAATATTAATTTCAATATTTAACAATTTGTATTCTAACCTGTTAATAAAACGTCTTGTAATGTGTGTGTGTGAATCTTGCCTATATATCAAATTTTCTACAGGAATTGTGGAATTCATAATATGGCTGGTGTTCTACCAAGTCTCTTTACCTTATATTAGGGAAGTTACCCCCAGGCTTACTAAAATTTTCTCTCATTACTTACCTAATGTTAAATTTGCTAGTAAAAGTGCCTTAGTTATCAGTTCTATTTATAATTCCCTAAAAGATAAAACTCCTATATTAGATAATAGTAATGTAGTCTTAAACTCTGTTGCAATAGCTGTGATCTTAAATATATTGGTCAAACTTCTCAAAAACTTTCAAGTCGTATATCTCTCCATAAAAGTGATATAAGATTACATCCTGAAAGATGTTCTCTTGCTAATCATGCTTCCTCTCTAGATCATATAATAGACTTTGAAGGAATTAAAATCCTATCAAGAGAAAAGAATTATAATAAAAGATTATTTTTAGAAATGGCTTACATTTTTCAGGAGGATGACCATATAAATAAGAAAACTGACATTCAAAATTTAAGTAACCTTTACTCTCTCCTATTAACTCTGGACAAACATAATTTGCATAGACAATTTATTAACAATTCAACTAATTCTTCATACAAATTTTTCATCATATTATTATACCTCCCTCGTATTTAACTTTCTTATCTCCATTATATTGGTTAATGTCATTAATAATTCTTCTTTTCTACTTCATAGAACAGAAGAACTTGTCCTTAACCTATTTTCATAAAATTGTTAAACGAGTTTAAATCCACGTGTTTGTGTGATTCTCGCATTTTAACTTTTATTTTATTTTATAATATTTTAATATGTGACTATTGACTTGTGTTGTAATTCTTACTGGACTTGTTCCTTTCTTTTAAATATTAACTGCTTATTACTTCTCCCGATGTTAAGATCTAGGAATCAATCTCGATTAACGTAAGTTATAAAATTGTTGTAGCCGAACTGTTTTGTAAATTATGTTTTTTCTCACTTTGTAGTTCCCTGAAGATGTAAATAAAGATTTACGAAAGCTTGGACATTTAAAAAGAGTACACTTTTCTTTATTGCTGCTTACCTCAATAGTATTTACCCGTTTATATATATATATATTGTGACGATATATTTTTGCTCGTGGGTTATTTATTTATTCATCTTTCATTAGAATTTATTGTCAAAGTTTAAAAGCCACTTTTGCGTTGTTTAAAATGGTTAAAAGAATATTTGTTTTGTTAATTTAATTTAGAATGAATTTATGAGTGAATCTAGGCGCCAGTTAGATCACCCTGTATGTGGATATTGCCCGGTGTTTTTAACTTTCAGGAAATAGATTAAACATTTATAAAATACATTACCTTTTCAGAATTCAAAAGACCCTTTAACTTTATGCATGAGAACTCTTGGTACTCAAAACCTCAGGCGGGTTGTTCGCAAATTTGGAGATTACTGTGAATAACATATGACATCAACAACTAACATATTTGTATTATTTATCAATCCTTTTCCTTTACTTTACCTAAAGTGTCCTGAGAAAAGTTTGTTTGCTACGCCTATGATAGAAGCAGCTGTGTTGTCTTCTTCTTCTTTTCGCCCTCAGAGCAAAATGTTCTCGATAGAACCTTATTTAATAAAGAACTCAGTTTCGAACAAACAGAAAATTATTTTATTCAAACAGCAAATACCTATTTATTTTTCGGCAAGTTCAAATTTGCAAAGAATCAAAATACACTCAATATCTTATAATAGATTTTTGTTAACGTCTGTATTTAAGAATATTTCTGCATTACCGCTTAAGATTGTGACAGAAGGTCGAGGTCAAATACTTGCAAAATATTATAATGATGGCTATAGTCAGGGATGTTTATAAGATGAAAAATATCAAATTAACACAGACGATTAATGTATTAGTTGGTGAAACGTTTCTCCATATAAGGTAAATAAACTATTCTAATTTGTACACCTATTCTAAGCTCGTTAGTAAGTAGTGATAAATATCACTGAGATTATTATAGTCACTCTTCTTATTAATATTATTAATATTCATTTTTTCACATAATTTTGATAACTTATTAGAAAAGAAAAAATGATAATGTTTATCTGTCATAATGACAATATTTCACATAAACTTTTAAAAAAAATTTTTTAAAAAATTCAAATACCAATTTTTGCATTTAACTATATTTACCAACTTATACCAATGTTAATATCCTCAATTTACTGTTACTTGATAATGGAAATAAAAGATTCCGAAAGCTTGTAAAATTAGTAAGAAGAGTTCACTTTTATAAACTTGCCGTTTCCCCAATATTTCTGGTTTTATACCTAATTAGTCGGCAAATAGTATCCTATATATATATATATATACCTAACCACATATGGAGAACTTTTTTCTCATTAGTTTTATCAAAAAAATGTATTCTTTATAAAAAGTTCTGCATGTTCTAAAACCTAAAATTCAACTATTATTAAATTGTCGTATGCGAGGTTTGTTAAAAAATGATGGCGTAGACACACTGTCTATAGTTTTGTATTTTTCAAAAATACTGTAAATTAAAAGTAATTTGGGATGTATTTCTTCAGGACTTAAGGGTAACAAAAAAGCTGAAAATTCATAATCAAAACTAGAAATGGAAGGTTAAATTGATAAGAGTACAAATAAAGAAGAGCATCTGGAAACGGACTGGAATATCAGCATTCATCTAGAGATATAATATTCGTTTTTAGACAACTTTTTAGAAGTAAATAATATATGTATGTACTCACCAGGTACACGCGCCTTTCCACTTGATTTCTTAGGTTTCTTTTGAGGGGATTCGTCTATCATAAAATTAAAGCAGTCTTCATCTCTATCACTATCATCACGAAAATCATAAATATCTTGGGAATTGCCTCCCAAGTCATCTCTGAACACATAGCCTGTTGGTGGTGCATTAGGAATTTGTGGTGGTAGAATATCCTTTGATCTAAAAGTTACAGTGGAAATTGTTAGATACATACAAGGCATGATTACCTACATAATAACGCGAAATGTTTAAATGTATTGTTCATTTTAGTTGATAAGATTTTTTTAAAATATGAATTAGTGAAACGGAATTTCAATTTAATAATTACCCTAATTTAATTTTCATCACCGTTCCACCTCTGTGAATAGCTACAGTTTCTTGAGGTCTATCAAATTGCATATTCAACCACTGTTCAGTATCCAAGTTTCTCGTTCCATCAAGTACAGAAGGTTGTTCCTCTGCAGATGTCCCGGAACGTTCGTAAGGATACATGGCAGGTTTCGGGAGGGTGAGTTTTAAGGGCGATTGTCGCGAATATTTTACAGGGGTTGTTGGGGGTGGGGGCAGCTCGTGAAGGGGCATAAACTGCAAAATATATTACAAGTATCTTAAATTTGATGCTGCTAAAATACACTGTGTCCGTAAAGTATGGAACAAATTCATTTTTATCTAAACAGACCATTTTAAGAAATAATCCTGAAACACGTTGATTTTTGATTTTAATTTACCGTATTTTAAAATATAATCTAATATACTGGGTGAATTACTTTCGAGTAATGACGTCATCGTCATTTTTTTTAAACGCGTAACATTGGTTTTGATGAAAGTTTATGGTTTCAACAGGATAGTGCACCTCCACATTATGATGTAGATGTTAGAAGGTACCTAGATGAAATTTTTTCGAACAGGTGGATTGGTAGACGTGGACCTATTGAATGGCCAGCGAGGTCACCAGATTTCAATCCTTTGGATTATTTTATATGGGGCCTGTTGTGTTAGGTCACTACTTTTTGATGAAAAATAACTTGTGGACTGTAGTAATATTTAAAAATGCTTTTAATGGATTAAACAATAATCTTAGTACAATAACTCTACATAATAAATATATATAAAAACGAACAATAGTGCGTGCGCTCTATACGAGGCATTGTAGAGAAGTGATGACACGCCGGAACGTATGCGCAACTGCTGACGGTTGGCCGTTGACGCTTGGAACCCTCCATGGGCGTAACAGTGAGGCTTTAACAGGGCCATCTGAAGAATGTTGTGTATCAAACGAAACCAGCAAATATTCAAGAATTAAAAATGAGAATTCGGACAGCAATAAACAATATTTCTCAAAACACAATAAACAAGGTTCAACAAGAATTTGTACACCGTTTGGGTTACTGTCAAATACTGCACGGGCTGCAGTTCGAACATTTATAAAGTTATGTATTCCATCATATTCTGTCCGCTAGACAATAAGTATTTTTGATAATATTGTTAATTTAACTAATAAAAAATGTTACGCGTTACTTTATGAGCACATACAAAACTATTGTATTTCTGTCCATCCTGTACCAATTGGAATCAACATGTGATACATTTTTGGAATCAGCTCAGCTAGAGTAATCCGAAAATTGAGACAAAATGGGGGTGTTCCATTTAAAAAAAATGACGGTGACGTCATTACTCGAAAATAATCCACCCTGTATATTAGAATATTATTTTAAAATACGGTAAATTAAAATCAAAAATCCACGTGTTTCAGGATTATTTCTTAAAATGGCCTGTTTAGCTAAAAATGAATTTGTTCCATACTTTACGGACACAGTGTATAAAGTTTTGTGATTAAATATATTTTTTTCTCAATAATCTATACTGTTTAAACATGTACGTTGGGTGGTACAATGAAAATAATGTACTTGAAGGATATTACTATTTATAATAAATACATTTATGAAATAATTTTTTTCCAAGATAAACCAGTTCCAACATCAAATAAATATAGTAACATGTGAAATTCAATTTTATTAAAGAGGCTCTGACTTGGCTTTTGACAAATAACAAACGAGAAAGGATGATTTTATCCGATTCCAAATCAGATTTTTTTTACCTCGCGCAAGAGCTATGTGGTCACAATACATCTAACTGATTCGAATTTTTGTGTTAATGGACGAATTAAAATTTGTTTTTTTCTCGTTTCTCTCAATTTTGTAGATATTTGCTGGCCTTTATTATTTTAATGTTGAACTCTGAAGTTTCAATTGATTTAGTTTTTAAGAATACCGCGTTGTGGGATTAAACAAATAAAAATTAGTAAATTATCATATCACAAAGATAATGTTGCATGCATTACGATTATTCAATAATGAAATGGAAACCATTGCGATTTCAACCGAATACGTCCACACAGCCTATTATCATTGGCCCATAAATTTCGGCCGTAAATAAGAGAAATTAAGTTCGGTTGAATAAGGGCCACTCTGACCAAAGTTTTATTGATGAAAAAATGTTTTGAGACCATGTTCTGAATTCACCTCTATAGCCTGTAATTCCAAATCAGTCATGTATTCCATAAGAGATGATATGATATTAAAAACTTACTTATTAAATTAGATATAACTTTTGTATGGATAGACGGTCATAAGAAGGAATGAGAAAGAAGAACATGTAGCAAAAACGGAAGTTTAGTTTACAACATTTTGTAGTGTATCAACTGTTGAAGATTATTTCAATTCTATTCAAAACAACATCAAATATAAATGGAAAAGTATTGCTGAAACTTGATAAACTCATACTTCCTTATTTACCTATTCCCTAAATATTGGAATAAATAGACAAAGCCGAAAAAAGAAGAGAAGATCTGACAATTCTAAAGATCTAGTAGGGCTTAGACAATCAAAAATACTTCTGGGTGACTACAACCAGTTGAGAACAAACGAATGCCTAAGTGAAAGTAAAACTGCAAGAGTTTTAACAGGTGTCCTAATGGGACATTGTTGCCTGAATGGGCACCTGAAAAAAGCTCCAAATGGAGGAGGAAGAATAATGTTGATACTGTGGTATGGAAGAAGTAACCTCCCTCCACATACTTGTGGATGGCATAGCAATTCAGAATCATATTGCACAGCACCTAGGAGACTACTTACCTCTACTAAACCTTGCAGATATCCTAAAATTCCTAAAGAAAATAGGTCTAAAGGAGCTACTAGTCTCCGATACTTTCCTCAGGAATTGAGTTGAAGAAAGGGGGCGATATTTTAGGTCTCAGTGTATATCACCCCAATATACAAACATACAACCGCATGATACAAAATATTTGGACAAAAAAAAAAAACAATTGACAGATTGGCTTTAGGACCCAGATAGGGAATTGATTTAAAGTCAGTTTCAATGCTGCCCGAGATGATGTTGAAAATAAATAAATGATATTTTTTGGAAGGTATAATCTTAATGTAGTTCAGCATCTCCAAGAAACTATAATATTTGTGTAATTTTTAATGCAAATTATTTATCTCAGATATTCCATATAATATCAGCCATAATGTGTAGTGCTTCATTGGTTTGACTCTTTATTTTTATAATTTTTCATGTCTTATGAAGATTTATGTTCAAAATTAGTGAATTAGGTTTAGTACTTTGTATAATACTTACATCTTGGGACGTGGATTTGGGTAACAATGAATAGTCAACAAAGTCTTTGTTTACAGGTTTTTTTCTTTTCCTTTTGGATTCCCTTTCTGGCTTTGGTGGATTTAATTGAATTATATATCTTTCTGCATGTCGAATTTCTTTACCTATATCTTTCAGCAACTTTGGAATATTCACTGTTATTGGAATTTGTTCCCTCACAGACATGTTATACTAAAAATGTAAAAGCTCAATTATTATAACAAATGATGCAGTTATTTAATCCATACTCTTTAGAATGTATCTATTATATATGACACATTTTGACTGAAAAAATGTATTGTTAACAAATTCAATATTATCAATCTATGTATAAAATTTAGGTATAGTTGTCTTTAAAAATTAGTTTCATTCTTCAATTTCACGATACAACTCTCAAGATAGCTTTATAAGATCAAAGTACTTATTTAGAATTTAATATACAACGTCAAAAAAAATAGAAAATTTAAATCAATGTTTTGAATGTACCTATGCAATAAAACTTATAGATGTAGTTTATATAATTCAATAGCTGTGATTAACTTAGAAATTATCTTAAATAAAAAAGTATTTTCGAAATTATGACCCTTTATTTAATTCAGGAATATTCTTAAGCTTTTTACTTTATCTTACATATCTAAATTTAATCAAAACCATATTTCGATAATCGTCGTAAAAGACGGCCCTGCTTCTTTTACAAAAATTAGCAGTATTTACAAGCACAGAAGGATTAGCAACGCTGTTATTCTATATCCGTGAGTATGAAATCAAATTTAAACTAAAGCTTTTTGTCTGAGTCACCTATTATTACCCTATATCACATCAGGTACTCGTTTTAACATTGACCTGAAATTTAAAAACATACTTTGTAAATTTCAAATCTAGTAACTATGATAAAAATAATTATTTCTATACTATTTTGAGTGATGAGTCATAAGAATCCAAATATTATATCAAACATGTTTTGGAAATATCTAAGTTATTTCCATAATTGACGACAACATGTTTTAGAAAATTTTATATAACAGACAATTTTATCTTGGTACACGGGTATACTACATATCTATTATACTTCGGTACACGTATTATGGGTACTCATCATTTACGTCTTGCGAAACTGTACTAGGAGTACAGGACCAGAGCACTTGACGTACCAAAACGAAGATATCAAAGTATTCCTAATACATGCAAGAAAAATCGTCGGATATCTGTACTAAAGTTGTTTGAGCATCTTTTTTTTATTACGCACATTATATTTTTTTATACACTCATAGAGAAATAATAAGAGGGTTTTAAAACATATGGAAGGAGCTGGAACAACGTTTATGCGCATAGCTCCTCACACCAACTAACTGAACTAACAAACCCTTCCTCTTACTACGAAATTTGTTACTTTTAATATTATTTACACTTAATGTTAGTCCTTGCAATCTTATTTTTCAATTTATTCATTTTTGTTTAATTGATTCTTTTGTCCTTTCTGAAAAATGCATTGTATATTGTGTCACAAGGACGGAAAATGAGCTTTAGCAGCACAAGACTAGTAGATGCACGAGCGAAAGTAGCGAAGCGAGAGCAGCTGATAGCTAAGGGCTGCTTAAGCGTTTCCTGCATGTTTGACATACAACAATTTTTCGCCTAGTGAATGAAACCAAATATAGGAAAATATAACAAAAAACTTTGACATACACTTACGTTTAATTAAAAAATTCACGTAAAACGTCAAAGTAATTAAGTGACAGATGGTGAAAAGCCTAAAAAATCGTGGCGTTTTGAATTTTCCGCCATTGGGCTGCTAAACAATACTTTCCACCCAATTTTTGGTGTTCATATAATTGGTTTTCCGGTAAGGTAGGCAAAAAAACTATCTTTAGTATTGGTATTATTAGCACAGGTTTCATTATCATTTATCATAGGTACTACTACTACTACTAATTTAGTCAGGCGAACCTTGGACAAGACAAACTCAAGCCAAGGTTCCGGCACTAAGGCTACTGGCGGGCGTATTGTCCATTCTTGCTACTTATGCATCCATGAAGCCGAGTCCCTCGATGAATTACTCAATCCTCTTCAGTGGATGCCTGCTTATGTCCCCAGAGGCCATAACAGGAACTCCGAAGATTCGCCTGCGTAGCACAACCCAACATACGAGGAGAGCATGGTCCGACGTTTCGTCAGCCATGCCGCAACTCCTGCATAGGGGGCTTTCCTCTAAACCTAGGTTACAGAGGTGTTTCCTCAGACAGCAGTGCCATGTTAGGAGTCCTGCTATATTTTTTAACCTACTCCTTGGTAGTTCTAGAGCAGCTCTAGCATGTCCATCAGTACATCCCCTCAAAAGGAGCTTGGACTGCCGAGACCCTGTAGAGCCCTCCATTGAGCAAGGTGCTGGTTTCTCAACCAGTTGCTCGTCTCCTTACGGATTGTTTGTTTTGTGAGGCCCAACGTCGGTCCCGGGCCGTTAAAAGGAGTAGCCGCCCCTTCCACAGCCAGCGCGTCCGCACCTTCATTGCCTTCAAAACCAGAGTGAGCCGGAATCCATTCTAGCCACACTGGGCGTTCACGACATTCAGCAGCAAGCCCTGAGTTAATGGTATATCCAATCAGTGCCTTGATTGCCGCCTGACTGTCGGTGCATATGGTTATTCGTCTATCCGTATAACCTATATGTCTAGGTTTATCTGCGCGCATTCCAAGATAGCTTATACCTGATATGCAGACACACCTTACCCAATGAAACACGGACTTATGTCATTGGGTTCCTGGAGTAAATTCCAGCCCCCGCCCCATCGCTGGAGCATGAACCATGTGTGTACCAGACGGTCCCATGAGTAGCCATGAGTAGCCGCACCTTCCACAGCCAGCGCGTCCGCCCCTTCATTGCCTTCAAAACCAGAGTGGGCCGGAATCCATTCTAGCCACACTGTGTCCCGCCTTGCTACGTCAGCAAGGCGTTCACGACATTCAGCAGCAAGCCCTGAGTTGCTGGTATATCCACTCAGTGCCTTAATTGCCGCCTGACTGTCGGTGTATATGGTTATGCGTCGATCCGTTTATCTGCGCACATTCCAAGATAGTATCAAAGGTAAGTTAAAAAAAATTCGATTCTTTCATCAAATGTTTCAACTATTTTGTATTTTGAACATTGCATTTGTGTACTTGCTCTATAAGAAGATGTGTTTTTATGTACTAAATGGCAGACATGATGACTGAGGTAATTATACATACATTGGGCCGAATGGCAGCAGCGTGATCGCAGCGTAATATGGACAAACTTCAATAACAACAACCTTGTTTCAAACTTTTCGTAACTAAAAAGCTAATTTCCGATCATTTAGCCTGTATAATTATCCTAGAAATAGATATAGAGTTGTCAAAAACTAATAAAACCACAAACAGTTATACCAAGACTATAGTGAGATGGGATCCCCTAAAATCAAATTCATATAAAAACATAATATCTAATTATAACTTTAATTTACAATTAAATTCACCTGAAGAACTAGATTACCAATTAAATGAAGCAATTACATTAACAGTAAAATTTCTAGTGATGGAAAAAAGCAAACCGTTAATAATTTGGTTAGGTACTTCAAAATCTAAACCTTGGTTTGACCAATCTTGCAGGGAAGATGAATCTCATGATAACAATTCTTTATATCAATAGCAACTCCTATAAATTAGAAACCAATATAATATGCTCAATTTGCAATTGTCAAGAACCAGAAACTCTCGAGCACGTACTGCTAGTCTGTCCAATGTATAAACACCTAAGATATGACTTGATCAAACCTCGAGGCCATTCGAACGACCTGGACTCGATACTTTCATTTTTAATGTTGCAGTCACTCTTTGACTCGAACACTAAAGTAGGGTCGACCTTTTAATCGTCGAAAAAATAGACCATAAACTCATGGGTGCCGGTTAAAATTTGTATTGTTTTTATCCTTTTGTAAACAAAAAAACCTAAATGATTTTAATTAAACACATTAAACGTATTTTAATATATTCAATAACAAAATCTAACTGAAATAATTTAACAATACCTTTTCAAATTATGAATTCCAAAAAAACATAGCTGTGACTTTACTCCTATAGCCTAAAGCACACATGCATAATACCCAGGCCAGGCCTTGTCATTAAGTACAAGAAAATATATACACAATAAAAATATACAATCAAATGAAAATTAGCGAAAACTATGGAGTTTGAAACCACTTATCTTGAAATTGTTAGCACACCTGTAACAATTTTCTATACTTCAAACATAGGTACCAATTCCAATAAACTTTCCTCCAATACCCTTGGTGTGCCGGTTAAATTTATGAGAAATTTATTTATTTCATTAAACTTGTATATTCAGGTGACACTCAACCTTTTCATCAAAAGACTTCACGTAAGCTCTTTGGGGTGGGAATTATTTTATAAGACTTTTTATAAAATGAAAAATTTCATGACTTTTTTGTGTCCAATTTTTGAAGTTACATAAAATGTCAGTCTTAGTCTACTATGTTATCACGAAAAATAAACCACGTTTGGAGATCAATGTTTATCACTCATAATTTGACAGATGCCAAAACCAATATTAAAATGAGGTTAGATTATTGACTTTTCCATAAATGTCATAATGACAATTAACTATAGGATAAGGTGGTAGTATTTATACTTTAAAAGTGGAAAATGATTAATTTTTACAATCTTGGAACTACTCGTTAATGTTGGATCCACTCGTTCTCCAACATACTCCCCGCGTTGAAAGATACCATCTTTCAAAACAAACAATAAAAAAGTAAATGAGAAAAAAACACCTTAAAAATTACTACTTTACAGAAAACTATCTTAGTAGGAGGGGATGAATCTGAGATAAATTCAAAAACATGCACAAATATCAGACAATATCAGAGGAGGAGGAGGGGAATTGTCTTCTTTTAATAAGACAAGTTCATCTACTTAGAGGTTTTTGGTGAGTTTAGTCCATTTCGGTCTATTTTGCAATTGATTAAGGTAATCAACAGACCATCGTTTCCAAAACGATTGCTGCAATTGGGAAATTCGTTTCCACATGGAGAGTCTATTTTCAGGGATATCTGTAACATCTTTTTCAGGGTGAGCAGTAAGGCTTCTGCCTATTAGAAAGTGGCCTGGGGTTAGGCACTGTAAATCATTGGGGTCATTTGAATGACTACAAATACGCATCGAGTTCATGATAGCTTCTATTTGGTTCAAAATGGTGTAGAAAACTTCGAAAATGAAAGAGGTTTGACCAATGATTCTAGCAATGTGAAATTTACAACTGCGGATGGCAGCTTCATGAAGATCTCCCCAGTGCGGGGAAAGAGGTGGAATGAACTTAAATACAATTTCATTTTCTACACAATATTCTTTAATGGGGTTAGAGAGGTGAGAGTGCATAAAAAATTCGTGAAGTTCTTTTAACTGATTTCTGGGCCCCCAGAAATCGGTACCATCATCACTCAAAATGAGGGAGGGGCTTCCTATACGGGAAATAAATCTTTTCAGAGTCATTATAAAAGCTTTAGATGAGAGGGCAGTCACTAACTCTATATGTACAGCTTTTGTGACCATACATACAAAAACACAAATATATGCTTTTATCACAGGGGCTTTACGTAGATGAGATGATTTTAAATAGAAAGGGCCTCCATAATCGACTGCCACTTTCTCAAAGGGTGTAGAGACAGTTATTCTGTCACGAGGAATGTGGGACATTAACTGTTCCTGGGGCTGAGCTCTAAATCTAAAACAGGTGTGACAATTTCTAATAACTTTTTTGATTTCTTTTAAGCCATTTAAAGGCCAAAATTTCAATCTTAAATTGGAGAGTACTGTTTGGGCAACTGCATGTCCCAAACGTAAATGTTCATCTTTGAGCATGAGAGAGACAACAATATTATGGGAAGGCAACAGAATAGGGTGCTTTTGATTGTAGGGGACATCAGCATTTTCTAATCTGCCTCCTACATATTTGGGTGTAAGTGAAATTAAATTTTTAATCTGTAAGCAACCATTTTTCTTCATTTCAAGAATCTTTCGTGAGAAGTGCTTATTTTGTAGTGACTTACAATGCAATGAAGGGAATGAGTCATTTCATCGACTGTCAGAGGGCCAATCAATTTTTCTGAGAGCGTTTTTAACAAAAATTTATTATGAATAAATCTTTGACAATATAATAATAATAATATAATAATAATATTTTTATTCCAAATAGCTTACATTGATTACATTTATATTGATTAAGCACATTGATAACATTGAAATAAAAAAAAGATATCCCCAAGAAACCGTGGTTGTGCAGGGGAATTTTTTTTTTATAACTAACAGTGTATTAAGGTCGAAATAATGTAAGAAACTACAAAAAATAAAAAATAAAGTAAACACAAAAAAAAGAAGATTAATAAAATTAGGTATATTAGTGACAGCATTATTTTTGCTTTTTTTTTTTTTGTTTTTAATGAAGGTGACTTGTTTTATTCAAAAAGTTGATGGATTGCATTTCTATTTGTTTGAAATAGATATGATTTGAAATATTGTTTAAACATATTAAGACTGTTTATTCTCAAAAAATAAATTTTATATACATCAGGTAGATTGTTAAAAAATTTTGCAGCTAGGTAAGTGAAACATTTTGTTCCTATTGTCTTTTTTGCTATGTTTGTTGTTACAAAGTTGTTAGTTTTTTGTCTTGTGTTATGATGATGAGCAATGTTACGAAGCAGTGTTTTGTTTTTGTAGGAATACAGCAATACATTAAAAAAATAGAGTTGTCTAAGGTCCAAAACATGGCTTTCGTGGAAAAGTAAGTCCGATGAGTACAGTAATGGTTTTTTATGAATTATTTTTAATATTCTTTTTTGTAGCACATCTAGTCTGAGTAAATGAGTATAAGAACAGGCTCCCCAGCTTAGTATACAATACTGAAGGCGTGATTCCACTAGGGCATGATATAAGATTTTCAATTGCTTTGTATTTAGTATTTTACTTAGATATCTGAATTTATACAACATTATTCTAAGAGTTTTGGTAACTTGTTGGATATGATGGTCCCATCTCAAATGTGAATCAACCGTTATTCCTAAATACTTAATATCATTCGTACATTTAATTTCTATGTGTTTTTCCAACATATCGACGTCTAGGGAGGTGTACAATGGTAAATGATTTTCATAACTCACAAACGGGATGAAAAAAGTTTTTTCAAAATTTATGGTTAAAAGATGATGATCAAACCAATCAATTATTTTCTTTAGATCCTCCTCAGCATTTGATTTTAAATTATCCCACGAGTCTGATGAATACAGAATTGCTGTATCATCAGCAAAACTGTAAACTTTTCCAGCAAGATTTTGGGTAAGTAGACCATTTATGTATACTGAGAAGAGAAGAGGTCCTAAAACCGTTCCTTGTGGTACCCCATAGTTTAATCTCTTTTCGTAGCTTATAACTTCTCCAATTTTTACAGCTTGTGTGCGGTCTTGCAAATAATCTTTAAGAAGATCGAGTGCAATCCCGCGTATACCCGCCCTCTCCAAGGCTCCCAATAGCTGTGGGTGATCCACAGTATCAAAAGCCTTGGCAAGGTCGAGAAAAACACAAAGTGTGGGTTTTTTATTATCAATACGATTATATAACTCCGCAATTATTTGAGCAGTCGCATCATTTGTAGAAACCCCATTTTTAAACCCAAATTGCAAATCTGAAATGACGGAGTGTTTCTCAAAAAAAATGTTTAACCTGCTTTGTAATGATTTCTCAAATATTTTTGAGAATGTACTAATCAGACAAATTGGCCTATAATTTATCATTTGTGTTTTATCACCCTTTTTGTAAATGGGAACCACTATTGCTTTCTTGAACTCAGTGGGAACTATACCACTTTTGAAAATACAATTAATTAAATGCACAAGTAGGGGAGCTATCTCTTCCGAAATCAATTCAATTGTTTCACTCTTGATTTTATCTTCGCCTGGGGATTTTCCCTTTTTTAAGTTTTTTATTATTTTTAAAACTTCTTTTTTATCAACCGGTGACAAGTAAAATGATTTCTGAAGAGACAGTGTTTTTGGTTTAGGAGATAAGGGTTTTTTTATTTTTAATGCGTAGGTTTCCCCTACAGATGCAAAATAATCATTGAAATGGTTAGCAATGTATAAAGAATCTGTCAAAATTTCCCCCTCTTTTGTTATTATTTCTTTAATACGTTGTTCATTATTAATTCCAGTTACATTTTGAACAACTTTCCACAAGTTTTTCGTATTATGACTATTTTTCTCAATTTCTTGTTGGAAAAATTTTGATTTTGCATCAGCAATAACCCTATTTAGTGTATTTCTATATTGCGTGTACTTGTTTTTTTTTATCATATTATCTGGATCAGCTTTAAGGTTTTTATATAAATCAGTTTTAGTTTTTATAGAGTTTATTATTGAAGCAGTAATCCAATTTTTCCGAGGTTGTTGGTATCTTTTTAATTTTTTTCTAAGAGTGTTTTTATTAATTAATGTAGTAAGAGTATTTTTCAAATATGAGCACAGAAATATTGGATCTAAAGATAAATAATACGATTCCCATCCGAAATTTGAGAGGTCGCTTTTTAGTTTTTCGTGGTTTGTGAAGCATTTAAATTTATCGTAATTATTATTTATATTGTTATTGTTTTTATTTTCCATATTTAAGCCCCCAATAACAGCTCTATGATTGTTTAGTGAGGAATTGTAGGTTAGAGATAAGCAAGTTGTTAGCATTTCATTTTTTGTTTTAACGAAAATATGATCGATGCAACTAGTGGAATCACCCTGTACGTTTGTGGTTGCATTTACTATTGAGACAAAATTGAATTCGCCCATTATGTCTAAATAGTCGCTGATAGAATCATTTTTTTCTTCTTTTGAAATATCTAAATTTATGTCCCCAACGAAATAGTGATGTTCGACTAATTTATTTTTTGTTGTTTCTAGATAAGATCTCAACGCAGTTACAAATTCATCTTTATCCCCGGCAGGAGATCTATAAACAGATGTTATAAGTACATATTTGTCTTTTGTTGTTTTTATTTTTATTTCGATGGCTTTACAGTATGCTATATTTATTATTTTTGATACATGTTCATATTTTTTCCTGATATATACGACAACTCCATCATTTTTATTAAAGTCTCCTTCATTATAGAGAGCCTCATAGTTCTCAAGTTTATGACAATTTATGTCTTGAATTTTGAAACTCTCTGTTAAAACAATTACATCAAAGTTTAATGTTATTTGTTGCAAATGTATTTGAAATTCATCGAAATTTTTGTTCAGACTTTGTATATTTTGAAGTAAAATATTAAAATATTTTTTGTATTTATTTAAGTGAACATTAACATCTACAATATTATCACATTCTTTAGTTAGTACCGGATTGTAGTTGAAATCTCTGATAAATTGGTTCATTTTATCTAATTCTATACCTAAAATACCCAACTATTAATTATTAAATCTTCAGAATTAATTTATAAACGTTAATAAGCAACCTAAATAGTGGCGTACCTATATATTAAGACAAAAATAATACAACTAATTATTAAATGAACACCAAACCCAAAAAGAACAAATATTAAACTAGCTTAATTAGAAATTATTAGAGTTTATTATTATTAATTATGATAATATCTTTATAAAGAGAACAACTATTTTATTTACTTTTTTTCCTAGATCTGGTCATTACTCCAAATAAATCGATAGTTGAGGCGATTGCGACTGGTTTTTTTCTGTTAGCTTCTTCAGCTTCCTGGTCAGCTGGTGAATTGGTAGGACGTTTATTCGAATTGTGATTTTTGGGTGTAATCACTCCTGTTGCTTGAGCTTTAATTGTTAGTAACTCATCATACGTATATTCTTGGCTATTTACATAAAGTTTATTACGAAATATATGAGCCTTATGCTGATTTTTTTTCGCGTCTTTTAAAAATTCTACCAGCAACTTTCTTTCTTTTTTTTCCGTAGGTGTTAAGTCTTCAGTAATAGCTATTCCAGTACCTGCCAATTTCTTACAGTTTACAAGCACTAGTTTTTTTATAAGATACCTGACAAATTTAACAACAATCACTTTTTTACTTTCTTCCCCAACAGCATATATGTTTCCGATTTCAGATGAAGCTAGTTGTAAATCTAATTTATTGTTTAACAATTTAACCGTAAAATCTAACAGTTCCTCATTCTTGTATTGTGAATTATAAATTATTATATTGTTTTCTTTTATCCTTTTTTCCAATACTTCATATCTCTTTTCAGTTTCTTCTAACTTTTTTTCTAAAATATTAATTTTTGCAGAACTTTGAGACACTAGGTCTTTAACTTCTGTAATTTTCGCTACTAAATCTATTTTAAGATCCTTGTTTTGTTCCTGTATAAATAATTTTAATGATTCGAAGTCAGTCATCATTTACATCAGGCGATTGTCCACCAGACTATTTGCTTGTGCTGATATTAAGATAGGTATTTGTCACTTTAGATTTAATGTTATTTTGTAAAATAACAAGTTTCTCCACTTACTTAGTTTGTATTAGTATTTTTTTCTCGTGTATCGACTAATTGCACTTCTAGTAAACTGTACACTTAATTTCACAATTATTAAGGCCCTTTTAACTACTTTAAAGTAACATTTTCACAAGAGTACTGCAAACGTGCGTGCTAACCAAACGACCACACTTAATGAATGAATGCTACCACCCTTTGTAGTTTAGAAAATCTAGAATACTTTTTAAATAAGTCGTCCCAAAAATCATTAATTGGGGTTTCCACTGAAGATATAAGAATCGCTTTTTTCTCTTCAGGTAATTCTGGTGGTTGACTTATAGGTTTAAAAACTGGTAAATCAACGGATGGGTCCTTTAAACAGGTGGGACCTTTCCACCAAAGTGAGTTTTCAATAATTTCTTGTGGAGTTATTCCACGATAAGGGAGGTCAGCGGGATTATCTTTAGTCCCAACATGATGCCAAACACAATCTGAAGTTAACTCTTGAATCTGAGAAACCCTATTTGCAACAAATGTTGACCAGCGGAAACGGGTGTGAGTGAATCCAGTGGAGTGCAACTTCTGAGTCTGAATTTAAATGAACTTTTGTAACCGTGAATCTGTTTTCAAAAATGCTTAAAACAGTTTTCATTAATTTTGCTAACAGGAGCATAGCTGATAATTCCGAAATACAAGATGCCATGGCAAGGGAACCAGAATCAGCATAACCATGAAATTCTACATTCATAATGGGCTTGTTCAAAAACAAATATCTAGGGATTTTCAATTGAGAGAGATAGGGTAAATTATCAAATAAATTTTTCCCTTTTTGGAGGAGAAAGGTGTCTGTGATTTCTGTATCCCAATCTAATTTTAATAACCATAACTTCTGAATAAGAAGTTTGCCAACAACAATTACAGGTGAGAGAAGGCCAAGGGGATACCAACACTGTGAAATTATAGCGAGCATTTTTCTTTTGGTGAGTGTGCCTTGAGGTGCTATTTGGGGAATTGAAATACCTAAGACATCAGCAGTAGGGTTCCACTTTAGTCCTAAAACTTTGTTGGGTGAATCATCTAGATTCAAACAATATTCACTTGGGGTTTCATTAGTGATGCTGGGGAGAAATTGAGAACAGTTTGAGCACCACTTATGGAGTGTGAAACCGGATGACTTAAGGAGAATGGTGAGTTCAGAGTACAATTTTTCTAAGTCATTTAAGTCATCGCAGCCACCTAACAAATCATCAACATAGGTTTGGGTTAAAAGAATATTGGAAGCTAAAGGGAATTCAACTTTATGTTTCAGAGCAATTTCTTGCAATACACGAGTGGCGAGGTATGGAGCTGAATTTGTTCCATAGGAAACAGTTAATAACTCGATGCATTTCAAGGGAAGTGAGGGGCTAGATCTCCAAAGTATATTTGTCAAAAATGTTTGGGTGGGGTTTATCTTTATCTGTCTGTACATTTTCTCGATGTCAGAGGTGAGCACATATCTAAACGAGCGAAACCGTAACAAAATATCAAAAAGGTTAGGCTGAACTTGATATCCTTTAAGCATTATGTCGTTGAGAGAGAGGCCTGTATTAGTTTTACAGGATGCGTCAAACACAACCCTAAGTTTTGTTGTAATGCTGTCCTCACAAATGACAGCATGGTGTGGCAAAAAATAATTGGGTTCTGAATTTTGATTAGTTTCAGAAAGTGGGACATACTAACCATGGCCGAGGTCAACATATTCATCAATAAATTGCTTATACTTTAAAAAGTAGGTGCGATCTCTTTGAAAGTTCTTTTCTAAATTCAAGAATCTATTTTTAGCAGTGTAGAGGGATTGACCTGATTTGAGGTTTTCACAAGGGGTTTTTAGGGGCAAATTTACTTGATAAGAACCATCATAGAGTTGTTCAGTAGTGGACACAAAAATGTCTTCACATAATTTTTCATTAAGAGATAAATGAGTTATTTCTGGAATTTCCTCCGATTTCCAGAACCTTTCAACTAAATTTTCAAGTTTGGAGTGCTCACTTACTTGTGTGAGCAAACACATGAGAATTAGAATATTTTTGAGGGCGCAATAGAGGAGCGTTGCCAGCTATTACCCATCCGAGAAGGGTGTTTTGTAACACGGGTAAGTTTTTTCCTAATCTTAAGAAACCCTCACTTATTAAATCATAATAACAGTCAGCTCCGATGAGAAAATGGACATCTGCAGGCTGAAAATAGGCCGGATCCGCAAGCTGAGTGTTGGGGGGTAACTTTATTTTTGATCTATCCACTATGGCTTGGGGGAGCTTACATGTGATTGTCTCAAGAATAGAACAAGAAACCTCAAACTTGGAGCGATTAATAGTGGAGTGAAAAACAATATTAACTGTTTGGTGAGAGAGGGTGGCACTTAAACCAATGCCTGACATGTTCAACTTTTTATTGTAAGCGGTGTAATTCAATTTTTCTACAAAACTTTTACTCATGAAAGAATTTTGTGACCCGGGGTCAAGAATTGCTCTAGCCTTAACACGTAAATCTTGTGAACTATATAAATAGACTTGAGCAGTACCTAAAAGCACAGATGAGTCTTTCGTACTTATAGCGGAGAGAGAATGAGTTACATTGGAACAGTTTTGCTGACATTCAGCAACAACTGGTGAGTTGAGAGCACGCAAACTATTTGGGCTACTTTGAAATTCCCTATTGGGAGGTGGGTTATAAGAATTATTTCTTGGTGGGGTGTTTGTCCTATGTGACACCGAACTAGTGGAGGGTTGGTGCGAAATTGACTGTGAGGAGTGAGTATTTCTTTGGGACCGATAATCTGCATTTTGAGAGGTTTGATGTGAAGAGAATCTATTGTTACTTGAGTGGTAGGGGTATAGTGAAGGAGGGTGTGATGTTTCCTACCACAAACATTGCAACCTTTACTTTGGCAATTTATAACTGTGTGAGCAGTTCCAAAACAATTAAAGCAAACTCCCTTAGACTTTACAAAATTTTGTTTCTCGGTGTAATTTTAAACAAGAGTAAATTTGATGAGATTTATCATTACAAAATTGGTATCCATTTTGGCTCTCCTGGCCTATGTGAGAATTATTATTATTGACACTACTGAAAAGTGTTGTTTTTCATTATTCATTATTATCTACTGATTTCAAATTTTCTAAACACCTTGATCTGTCATGTAAGAATGTTAAAAATTCATTAAGTATGGGCAATTCATCTGAATTTCTATCAAACTCAAAAACTTTTCTTACTATTGAAATCTAGCTTGCGTTCTAATGAATAAACTAAAATCAAATCCAAAAGCTGAGTGTCTGTTAATTTACAATTTTTTAATGCTTCATAGTTTTTACTTATTTCGGTGTAACATTCTCGTAGTGTAGTGGATGTACCTTTCTGCACAGGTTTTATGTCTAAAATTGCAGCCAAAAGACTATTTATAGCAAGAATTTTCTTTTCATATCTATTTTGCAAAATGTTAATAGCAGTGTGAAAGTTTTCATTAGTAACTTGCAAATTCTCAATCAATTTTAAAGGTTCACCTGCTAAATAAGTCTTTAAATAATTGAAACGTTGAATATCCGTCAGATATTTATTTTCAATTATTAGAGCAGAAAAAATTTAATAAAATGGAACCCATTCTGTTCCAGTACCTGAAAACTGTTGAATTCTAATTTCCGGTAATTTTACTAATAGGGGTGAGCGACAGGAGAGAAAAGTGGGGATGAACCTGGTGGGATGGGAGTTCTAAGTCTTTAATCTTTTGCTGAATTTTAGACAAAACATCATAATATCTATTTTCAATTAAATCTCTATTTTCAGTGTTTTCCTCTAAAGTTAAATATATATCTAACAAATCTTGTGAGCGACAATATTTTTCAAATGCACTTCTTAACTGTTCTTCGCGACCTTTTAAACTGAACACATTTTCTGTGGTATCAATGTTAACATCAATCCAGTTTTCTATTCGCGTAACAGCAGCGTTTGCTATTGTCCTGTTCCCTTTAACTTCATTGACATTCATTGTTTCAAAACACTTAACTGTCACACGGGTTTAAACTTTTATGACAAAATGTGCCTGGAGCGAGTAAAAATCAAGTTTACAATATGCGAGTCATATAACATTTATAATAACAAATGCAACTAAATGGTGGGAAGCACTAGAGCAGTGTATGACTAACTTTTATCTATAAATCAAATAATACCTGCAATAATGCAGATAGTATAGTGAGAAACACTGAAGCAGGGTATGACTAACTTCTAGCCATACACACATCAAATTCAATATTAAATACAATCACAGTAGATCAAAATAATATAAAAAATTTGAGTCAAAGCCACAGCGGTGAGAATTAATAGTGAGAGATGATATAACGTTTTTAGAGAACTTTTTTCTCAGCGTACCAAATTTTAAAAACAAAATCCGGCTCGAAATACCATTTTTAATGTTGCAGTCACTCTTTGACTCGAACACTAAAGTAGGGTCGACCTTTTAATCGTCGAAAAAATAGACCATAAACTCATGGGTGCCGGTTAAAATTTGTATTGTTTTTATCCTTCTGTAAACAAAAAAAACCTAAATGATTTTAATTAAACACATTAAACTTATTTTAGTATATTCAATAACAAAATATAACTGAAATAATTTAACAATACCTTTTCAAATTATGAATTCCAAAAAAACATAGCTGTGACTTTACTCCTATAGCCTAAAGCACACATGCATAATACCCAGGCCTGTCATTCACCCTTAAGAGGAACATACTACCCAGTCTAAATTTCAAAAAATCATATCTTTCAAACGGTTAAAGATTAAGGCTTCATATTCAGGCATATCAAAATACAGGTATTTTTCTAGGACTGGCTGCATGTACATCAATTAATCTTATACCGTTTTTAAGATACGACCTTGAAAATCTTTAAAAATCAATAGTTTTTAAAATCCATGCAGACAGCCCTCAATAATGAAAAAGTGAACACATTACTTGAATTTCAGCTTTTAATTTTCAATCGTTCAGTTGTAGGAATTTTTTGAAAATTAGTAATATTACGTCCGAGATATGGCTCCTTCTGCACTACTAGAAACCAGTGTACAGTCTGAGCGAGAATCGCAGCCGCTCCGGCAAAGCAGGCACGTTTCGGATGAGCAAACATTATTTATGTGAAACAAATAAATATTAGGACCCTGTTGTTTGTCTCATATTATTAGTTTGGTTTTGGACTGTAATTGAAAAGATCAATTAATATAGTTTGTAAGAATCTTTTTTTTTGTATATGTATAAAACTTAATAATTTCAAAACTTGAACAAAAAATATAATCAGCGTTCTATAGCACGAAAGAAACGGATCTCCCTTAAAACTTTTACTGTTCACTTATTGGGTATAATTTCTGAGAAAATGAAAACAAATATGCCCCTAAATACAATTTATTATTAGTGGTAGGTACTGGGTATTCCCTCAATAAATACGGCTCATGTGTAATTTCGTAATGATCCACCTCAATGGTCAGTATAATCCCCAATAAAGGCGGAAATGGATTAACTCAGGTACTCTGTAGTTTCCGATAAGATAACCCTTGTGAAATATTAGGTATTAATAAAAATTGTTGAAAATATTTTAGTCAGTCTTAGTTTAGTTCTCAGGCAGAAAGGAAATAAAATTTTGACTATAAAAAAATGGGCAACAAACGCAACAGATCAAAAAAAACCAACTTTGTTTTATCGAGAGGCAGAAAACGACGGTAAGTTAAATATTTTTTTGGTTAGACTTTAAAAGATTTTTCAGCTAAGAAATAATTTTTGTGGCGTCTAGGTAATTGAAATATGTATGTAGGTACTATTATGGTCGTACCTTATACAGAAATGGATTATTGAAAATATTTTGATAAATTATTGTTCAATGATTTACTCTTTTCATTTTTGTAAATTAATATTGTTGACCATAAATTAGTTTTACTTGCATTTGAAATATCTATTGCTGTCAAAGTTTATGGTCATAAAATTAAAATACCTACCTTTTTTAATAATAATTTAATCGTTAATTACTGAAAAATATATTCAAGAAGCCCAAAATATTTTTAGGGCTGCAGAATCTCGTTGGCGATTGCGTCAAGAACCGCAGGGTAATGATGAGGAAGTAGTCGACGACGTTCCGGTTGAGATAAATAATTTAAATGAAGATAATTTACCAAATTTAGAAAGAAAGAAGGAAATTCCAAACAAACAATTTACCTTAGAAGGAAAAAGGATTATTGACATTGCATACTTTTTTGAACAGCTTCAAAATATTCAGCATATGCCAAGTTTTGCCTGTTCCTTATCCAATTGTCAAGTAATCAATGAAGTGAGAAATGGTCTTTCTTCAAAATTTATTGTCAAATGCAATATGTGCAATATAACAATTGCGATAAATTCCCAGCAAGCGGATGAAGTTGATGTAAACTTGGCAGCAGTGCTTGGTAAACCCAAAATTTTATTCATTTTTATAATCTTTGGCAACCGTAGCATGTCACACGGCTACTCTTTTGCCGAGGGTACATTAAAAAAATTAATAATAATTTGTTCATTGCAGGAGCTACCTCAAGCGGCTGCGGATTCTCACAGCTAGAACAAATTATTGGTTGTCTAAACATACCCCCTATACAATTGGTAAAATATAACCTCACACAAAGTAAATTAGAAACAATAATTGAAAATGTATTACTATCGCAATTACAATCAGCGGGCGAGGAAGAGTCTAAAATTGCCAGGGAACAAGGAAATGTTGATGAAGATGGGTATCCGTTTATTACTGTAATAGCAGATGGTGCTTGGTCCAAAAGATCCTATAAGACCAATTATAACGCGTTATCAGGTGTAGCGGTGATTATCGGAGAAATGACGAAAAAGGTCTTATATATTGGTATAAAAAATAAATTTTGCATGTTTTGTACTAAATACAAAGACAACATTCCCGATCATGCTTGCGCTAAAAATTGGACGGGTACATCCACTTCTATGGAAAGTGCAATCATCGTAGAAGGTTTCAAGAAAAGTGTAGAAATGCATGGGGTGAAATATTTGAAGCTGGTTGGAGATGGTGATAGTAGTGTTTCGAAGAAACTTCTATTGGAAAAGCCCTATGGTATGAAACTTGTAGAGAAAGTGGAATGTGTCAACCATCTTTTGCGGAACTTTTGTAATAAACTGAGAGTTATATGCAAATCTACTAGGAGCGCATCTTCTTTAAAAATAGTTCCCGTTAAGTTCAGGAAAAAACTGGAAAGCAGTGTCCTTAGGTTTAGAACATCAATAAGGAAATCAGCTGAGCACTGGACAAAAAGTGATATCACAGTAGCGGAAAAAATAATAAGATTCCAAAAAGACGTAAAAAATATTCTCAACCATATATTTGGAATGCATGACTACTGTGAATTATATTTTTGCGATAAAAATGTAAATGAAGAAAATTTGGTTCCACTTATCATTAGTTATGGATTAAAAACTGACGTAGACAACTGTTTAAAAAGAGTTCTGGAAAATGCCTCTTCTTTTTTATTAAGTAAAAATAATAATTGCGCCGAACAGTTTAATAGTCTGGTAAACAAATATGTAGGTGGGAAGAGAATTAATTATTGTTTTAAATCTTCCTACCAAACAAGATGTAAATTAGCTGCTGTTTCTTATAATTGCAAAGAAAAATATGTTGAAGAAATAATAAAATTCAGTGGAATGCCTTATGGGAAATACACCAAGCAGTTAATGAAGAGAAAAGAAGTTAGTAGGCTTAAACACTATTCAATGAAAAAGAAAAAGGGATATAGGACTAAGACAATAACAAGAACTGCCAATCCAGATGAAGATTATGGAGATACCAAAGAACCCATTACAGAAGAAGAAAGAAGATCCCGTCGAGAAAAATACTTTAACTTTCTCCAAAAACCTTCAGACGAGATTAAGCAAATTGAAAGGCTTACAGTAGGACAAAACAATAATCCTTTATGGCAGCAAGAACGTGTATATAGAATAACGGCATCATCTTTTGGAAGAATATGTAGAATGAAGCAATCAACAAACCCTTTAAATACGGTGAAAAATATGCTGTATGGAACATTCAAGGGAAATTCGGCAACAAGATATGGACAACAACACGAATCAATAGCCATAAGCCAATTTGAAGAATTGACCGGGCTTAAAATTACGAAATGCGGTCTATTTATTGGGAAAAATGATGAATGCTTTCTTGGAGCGAGTCCCGATGGATTGATCGATTTTGATAATTCAATTGTAGAAGTGAAATGCCCCGAAAATCTAAAAACAATGACTGTCACAGAGGGCATCAAAAGTAAAAACATTAACTACTTAAAGTTTACTGAAACAAAACCATCAGTATTTTTACCAAATTCAGGGGCAGTTACACTTAACTCAAAGGAACTCGTGTTATTTCTTGGTTTGGTCTCCACAAGGTGAACCACATATTGAAAAAATTTATCGAGATGATCAGTTTTGGGATAGCCATATGAAACCATTATTGTTCTCTTTTTTTTACAATTCTTTTTTACCAGAAGTTCTTAAAAACCCATTCTAATTATCATCACGGTGTGTCCTTCGTTAACTCAGGTTTCGTCTAAATAAAAAATATTCGCTTCCCTTCGGTAATATTGAAAAGATACATCTACTTATATCGTATTGTGGATCTAAATTACAGTGCTTCTTGCCAAAAAAATATATTTTACAAATTATACTATATAATTACCTATTATTTTGCTTTTTATCCTTTTAATTAAAATCTTATCAATAATAATATATTTGTTATAATATTGGACTGAGTGATTGAAGTTCTCAAAACTGAGTATTTTTATTTGTAAAAATTTAACAATATTTTATTGATCTTTGATAAATTGTATGTTCTATTTATTAGTAGTTTTTATTAAAGTTTTGTGCATGCGGTATACTATAGTTTTTCTTATATGCTCCTGCATCCCTCCTATGAAACCGACTCTGATACACGAACAGACACACGCACAAATATTCGTTTAGTTTGTTTAGGATTTGCCACTTTTATTTTTTTTAAACTTCAAACCCTATAAATGTAGGTACGCTAATGCGTTTGATACTTTCCAAAATAAACATTATTCCTAATTATGATTTATATTTTTTTAAATTAAATTTGATTATTTTCCATGATTTTTGGAAATACCTATTCAACCCTTTTAAAAATCGCTTTAACCAATGTGTTTAATATTTTATGTGATAAAGAAGATCCTTCTTACTTACCTTATTTTTTTTTAATCATTTATTAAATACTAAAACCAGTTATAGAATTTTGGATATTTATAAAATGCAATAGGTACGTAATGCTTATTAAAAATCGGGATTTTGCATGGTTCCCCAAAGCATAAAATATCCATTTAGTGGAGTAGCAGATAGGACTGACCTGACACTGACGCTGCCGGTCGCCGCGCTGGTAATATATGTTTACTCAGCGAAATCTATAAGCGAAATGAGAGATTTTGCGATGCATTTTGAAACTGACTGTACACGACGAATGGGTGTACAGTAAAGTGTATTCTCCATCCTCTTTTGAACTTTGCGTGTTTTTCCAACACTGAATTTCTTCCAAGGTACTATGTTCCTCTTAAATTTAAAACTAAATACAAGAAAATATTTACACAAAAAAAATATACAATCAAATGAAAATTAGCGAAGACTATGAAGTTTGAAACCACTTATTACACGCTTTTTATTAGCTTCACTTGTATGTTTGTATGTCTGTATGTAACTCTCCGCGGCTTCTGGCACCGAACGAATTCGATGTCGACATTCACTATGAATATTTATTCACTTAGAAAAAATCAATTGTAAATATCGAATATGAATTCGATGTCAACGCTTACTATGAACGATAGTATGAATATTTTTTTGATAGTCAAAAAGCTATACGTAAATGCTGGATATTCAAGTTAATTTTAAATATTTACTAAGGATAAGAATAAAATCATTTGAATTATTGTAATTAAATTTATATTTTTTTTAAATTCAACAGCAAGTGCACACGTCAAGACTGGATTGGTTATCGAAGTAATAACTGTTAATTTTCTCTTCTAGTCGGAGCTAATTTTACAACTCTCCGCCCTCTGTTAGAAAATCGATATACTATCTGCATCAACATTAAGTTTTAGAATTTCGCACCTCAAATTTTATTGCGTTGTTGAAGAAGAATTTTACGTTCATGCACCCTCTGTTGGAAATTAATAATACTATCAACGAGAACTTGAAGAAAAAATCTATAGACAATAAATCGAACTAACAAGTTAAAAATAAATATAGTTTAAAAAAACTAAAAAAACACGCTTTTAAAGAATGTTGGACTAAAAAGTTAAAAATAGTTTTAAAAATTAAATTATGACAATAGTACAGACACAATACTAGTTTAATTGAGGGAAAAGCGTGGGGCGCTTGATATACGATAAGCACAAAGCGCTCCACGCATTTCCCTCAATTAAACTAGTATTGTTTATGTACTATTGTCATAATTTAATTTTTAAAACTATTTTTAACTTTTTAGTCCAACATTCTTTAAAAGCGTGTTTTTTTAGTTTTTTTAAACTATATTTATCTTGAAATTGTTAGCACACCTGTAACAATTTTCTATACTTCAAACATAGGTACCAATTCCAATAAACTTTCCTCCATTACCCTTGGTGTGACGGTTAAATTTATGAGAAATTTATTTATTTCATTAAACTTGTATATTCAGGTGACACTGTACCTTTTTATCAAAAGACTTCACGTAAGCTCTTTGGGGTGGGAATTATTTTATAAGACTTTTTATAAAATGAAAAATTTCATGACTTTTTTGTGTTCAATTTTTGAAGTTACATAAAATGTCAGTCTTAGTCTACTATGTTATCACGAAAAATAAACCACCTTTGGAGATGAATGTTTATCATTCATAATTTGACAGATGCCAAAACCAATATTAAAATGAGGTTAGATTATTGACTTTTCCATAAATGTCATAATGACAATTAACTATAGGATAAGGTGGTAGTATTTACACATTAAAAGTGGAAAATGATTAATTTTTACAATCTTGGAACTACTCGTTAATGTTGGATCTACTCGTTCTCCAACAAATATCATGGATCTTACCAGATTATATCAATTTTTGAGTGGAGCAATGAAAATCAGAGCATTTATCAACAAAGAATAACATTAATGTATGTAATGTGATCATCCAACCTTTCATAATGTGTGTAGTTATATAGACACATTATGTTTTTTATTATGCATCTTTACTAGGTTCCCTTATTGTTTGTTTATAATAATATTTTATTTATGTTTTCTTTACATGTGTGTACTTATTTTCAGGTCACTCTCCTTGTTCATGTAGTGTATGTACGAAGGAACAATAAACCTTTTATTATTATTATTACTTGCTCTATAATTTTGGTATGTGCTTCAAGATGCCTCCAGAAAGTTTATTAATAATATTTTCTCACAAAGGGTTTTTATTTTCCTATTATAATCCCCATAATATTATATACCTAATACAATATTTGCAGCAGAATGATTTAATGTTATTTCTTCATCTTTCAAGACTTGGCTTAAAATAATAGAAAACAAAGATTTGCAAAATCATTTAATTGCAAATATTGTACAATATTACGCGTGTCCTGAAAGTTGAAAAATTCAAAAAGCCCGCACCTTAAGTGATAGTTTACGCCTATAGCCAAGGTAGGCGCTAGTGGCAACTTTGCTACACGTTCAACAGCTCTTTTATATTAATTTTTTATGCATACACTGTGTGTGTCAACCACATGAGTCATTGGCAGTTGGAGAATTTGGTAATCTTTGTTATACAGTTTAGCATTATCACTGCATTGCATTCCATTGAATTTATAATATTAAACATTTATGTTGTACCAAATACATGCTTCTGATAACTAATACTATCAAGATCCAAGAATTGAGCAATTATAAAAGTTAATTTAATGTGAAGCCTTTATTAAAAGTAATAAACTTTAATGGTGGGAAACATTTTGTTGAGAATAAAATTCAATCTAGGCTTCTGCACATTCAAATTAAACTAAAAACCATGGAAGTCATTATATTAATATTGTTGATTTGATTTATAACAAAATGAAAAACATCCAAAAATATTCCGTAAATCTATGTCGTGAGTTCAAGAAAATGTAAATTGTATGTCAAATGTTTAAAGCACTACTAATTATTTTGAACAATGAAAATCTGGTATTAACATTAGTATTGGCAAAATTGCACATTTAATTTCATCATTATTCATGACAAAAAAATTTGTTTGTTTTTAGTGACTTTTTTCCTGTATTCCCAATGTAATTTATTCTAATCAGTTTCTAGTGTTATGTAATATCTTCCGAAAAAATGTTCAAAAACCATGTATCTTCAATATCATGTGATCATAGAAAAAATCTTGCGTGTAATTAGAAAAGAAAGCTCTTTGTCTCTTTCGCCTCACGTTGCAACTACTCATCCCAAGTGATCAAGTAGCACTTTCTGGTCTTAATGCACAAATAGCTATTGTCAGTATCTATAGTAAAAAGCATCGTACTTACCTTATGGACATACAAAATGTTATAATTTTAACAATTCAGTCATATATTCATACAAATAAATTATGTTCTACCCCACTTACATCTTTTTCTGTATTCCAATGCTTAAGACTTTGTAATAATGCTTTAATTCCTGCCAAAAAGTATTCTGGACACCTACTTTCATGCATATTTATGTCAATAAGTTGTTCTAACAAATAAACAGCAGCAAACCAGTTTATCATTTCAAAATTTGGATATAGAAATTTTTGTTCTGTCTTGATTTTTTTTTCTATTTCATAAACACTGCAATCACAAAAGTACTCAAATTATACCTTCAATTTGGAAGAAAATTTTACAAAGAAAATATAAGCATAAAGAAATAAATTTTCATACACAAAGGTAGAAGTATACTCTAAGAATGTCAAATTAAATAAAATTAAACATAATAGAAAAAGCAATGTACAATTTTTTTTACCTCAGCTGCATTCCTAAATTAAGATTATGTAGGAAATTTCCTCCAAAAACTAAAGAATCAACAGGAGTATAAACTGCATGTATCCATCCTGTTGGAATGAGCATTGTTTGACCCTGTTTTATTACACATTTAATACATTGATCAACCTAAAAATAAAGAATGTTTTCTGTCGACCATTATGTTTCAATAAAAACAAAATTAAATATAATAAAGTATAATGATATGAGTTGAAATATGATTTTACTAATTTTATTCACATTTTTATACACATAGGTATAATTAAAACATTATTGTAGTTCATCTAAGATGAGATATTTCTAGTATGTTTATTTTATACATTATGATCAAGAGGACTGCTTGTTATTAAATAAAGAATAATTCTGGGATTATCAACTCATTCATCTAGTATTTTGTCAATAGCCCCAATGTAATATGAGACACAAGTTTTTCATATATTTAAGTTTGTTGTATTTACCTGATCTCCAAAGAATGTCTCACTTTGGCTTGTTGATGTCATCCACTGAGAATAAAGTGTTAAATTTGCAGGAGTGGGCTTTACAAAATAAAATATTTTTTCTCCTTTTAATACATGATACCACACACTGGTTCCGCCAAAGTCTATATGGAAATCAGTATATGAATCTTTTACGCTCATCAAGCAGTATTTTTGAACTTGTGGCTTTCCTGGGTAATTTATAGGCCACACAAAGTTTGCCCAATCTAGAGTTCGAGCTATACAGGGAGCCTCAATTAATTGTGAGAGCCTACAAATGATTAATATGTAACTGAGTATGTAACATAATATTTACATAACAATCAGTATGCAAAAAAACCTCAAATTCTTGAAATGCTTTTTACATTCCCTAGAACATAAAATTATAAATAAAATAACATAAGTATTATATTGTAGATTCTACTCTACATATGTTTGCCAATTATTCTTACTAAAAGCAATACTTCTCAACCACTGTTAGCCTAAATCTGAAATATTGTTTGTCAGAATGAGTGAAGCTAAAATGTTTCCTTCATTTAGAATATGCATAGATATTAAATTTAGTTTTTATGAAAATGTATACCTAATTATACTCACCCAGTGCCTGAAAATTCCAAACTAACAACATTGAACACCCTGGTACGATTTAAACTATTGAAATACTCAACAAATTCCCTAAGCTTCATTTTAATATTATTTTGGCGACAAACATCAATAACGTCAAGCTCCATATCACCCCCAATGAATGATTCCACATCATAAACACTAAAATTTTCTGGTGGTACTGTCAAATCTAATTCATCTTTTGTATCTACATATATAGGTCTATTAAATCCATGAGTTTTTAAAAATGTGTCTGTGAGCTGGTGTCCTGGCATATGCAATACAACATCTGTATCTGGTGAAAAATGCCTGGCACACAGTTCCTTTATAAACACTGGAGTGCCAGTTTGGACAGATTTTGTTGAAGCATTGTCATCCCAGTAATCATGTCTATGCCAATTACAGATAGGTTTATCTAAAATATATTTTATTAGTTTAAAATTTGAATCTGTTATTGTCCAATTAATTAATCCATAATCCAATTAAAAACATATATACCCAGGCACACTGATAATATATAAATTGTAGATGTATTGTTAAACCATACTTGGTATTATTTTGAAGACATTCAACACAGCACACAACAGCAAAAATGTACACACTAAAAACTGAATTGTTATTGAATATTTTTGTAGTGAAGTTATATGACCATGATTAACCAATTAATACAATGTATTAATAGATTTTAAAAAGGATACATTTCAATGAAAGTAACAATACATTAGTTCTCACTAAAAAAAGAGCCGACAACTTATTTATTGGTTAAGTAGGGGCCATTAACCAATTTATATTACTTTATAAATCTGGGAACTTAAGCCAGATGTATACAAATATAAAGGTTTGTTTAAAAAATACTTCTTACTTATTGATGGCCCAAAGGTTGGGACACACCTTGGGCAATGATATTTGTCTATTTCGATAGCTGTGTATTCCGGGAAATTGCAGCAACTGAAATATGTAAGATTAGCTGTATTTGAGAGATAATACAAGAAAACTTACATGCTATGAAACCAATCTTTACAAGCATCACATTGAATCATGAAAATGTTTGGATCATATGGTTGACCACAAAGGCAATAAGAATTTTCCATAGTGTAACTATTTGTGGAATAAAGTTCTGGTTGTTCGGAAAATGAATGTTGTGCTTTAAACATTTTTGACGTTGTTTTGTTTGTCACTCACTGCCATACCAACTATGATTTGAATGTGATTTGAATGTATATAGCTTCTTCTACTTTTTCTTTATCGAAAGGATACCCAAGAAGGTCTCAGCTATTCAGATCTATCCAGTTAGCTGATTCAAAAGTCTAATCCAAGTCGTTAATGATACTCAAATTAGTGCATTTTTTATATCATAATTCAGATATGATCATTACATTTGAATAATTTTTTCAAATCCATTAACATTTGAAGTTATTTTTTAAAAACGAATAAACGGAAACACAACCATAGATAAAATAACACCACTCACTGCACAGAGTACCTAACCATAGATAACCTACTTATAGTAGGAATGCGCGATATGATCAGATATTCCAGTGTCTCGATACTTTTACTTCCAATATTGGCAATATTTTGTATCGATACTTTGTTTTTCGACTCACTCCAAGTATCGATATACTGCTACTGCATTAATAGGTACCCGCCTTTAAAAATTAGTTCCGACAACCCTTCCTGGTGCGCTGCGATTAACGTGATGCAAACCTATGTTGTTGACATTTGAGGTTGTGTTTAAAACAATCATTTACTGTCGATTATTTCTTTCGTCTATTAAATATCATTCAACAACCAATGATACGTTTGTTTCCTGTTTGACAGGACCAATCAACACGCTCTATTAGCGACTATTTACATGGTGCAAAATAGTCACCGACTATTCAGCATGATACCTATATATCAATGAACCTGTGCATCTGACAGCACTCTAAATAAATACATCTTAAACGTCAAATTATCAATCGTGTTGAAGCCATAGAGAAATAATATATAATGAGAGTTGTCGATCCTGTATTAACAGTTGGCATCACGTTGATCGAAGCGCACCAGGAAGGGCTGTCGGAACTAATTTTTAAAGGCGGGATATTTAAACTTGTTAGTTTGGATTATTGGTAGTAGAATTTTACAATCTGTCTAAAAATTGTTTATTATATAATTATTTCATTAGAAAAAATTAAATTATATTCCATTTTTTCTAATGAAATGATTATAATTAAACAATTTCAAGACACAATTTAGATAAATAAGAAATCAACACACTTTTAAAAATTTTATTAAACTGCACTACTAAAATTACATTATTTATTAAGAAAGTTAATCCAATATCATATCAAATTGCACATTATTTTAAAATAATTGACAAAAAAAAACAAATATTATCCATTTCCACGAGGCCAGGAACAGGTCTGAAACCAAAAAAATTAAATGCAGTACATTAAGTTACAAAGACAAAATAATTATTTTTGTTTTCTACACCTCTTACTACCATTATTGTCAGAATAAAATATTCGTCTTACAGGCAAAATACAGTATTTTCAAAAGCTTGGGTATTATTATGTTCAACTAGGTACTAGTAATGAACTTGTAAATGCATTATTATCGAAATGATCTTCACACATTGGGTATTATTATTATTATGTTCAACTAGGTACTTGTACTTGTAATGAACTTTTAAATGCATTATTATCGAAATGATCTTCACACAACCTTTGATCTTTGAATGTATAAGGAAGTTCTAAAATTTTGTACTACTGTTCCCTTTGATTAATATCAGATGGAGATTTGAAAAATATTTTATTCTAAATTGCGAAGTGGCCAAAAATATTTGCTATTACAATTTTTTGCAATACAACTATGACGAATTATACCTGGTGATGACATTTTAAAGGTTCACTTACATTTATTTCCTTTATTAGAACTAAAATCGAATGAATTTAAAACTAAACTAATATTAAATCCAACTCACCTCATCACAAAAATAATATATACAATCCTCATCATCCATTACTAATTTTTGACACTTTCACTTTCACTTTGACAAACAGAAGTCAGATTCACACCAACCAATATATGATTGATTTTGTATATTTTCATTTTTAATGACTTGGAAGTTAATAAACAATGATATTTTATAATATTTATCAACATTAAAGGCGAAACGTTGAAGTGTAATGTAATTTATGTTATTTTAAACGATTTTATTCTATTCTGCTTGTGTAAGAAGTCTTGTAGTTCGCGTGACCGCAGCGACTCGATGCGCGGGTCAGTTGAGCAGAAACGCTATGCCTTATATTGCCTATGCCTATACTTCAATCCGTCTCTTTTATTTTGTCTATGGTTGAAGCTGTATAAGTATTTGAAAATGAATCGATTTGGAGAAACTGATATAGAGAAGTGGATTCAAGAAATAATCTTCACAAATATAACAAGACCTTGATAAATAGTCGACTATTTATCAAGGTCTTGTTATATTACCCTTGAATATTTTTCATTTTTGAATATTTTAAGACGTTCTGCTAGTTTATTTGTGAGTGCTGTGTGTTTTATTTGATCTAAAACCATGCCTCCAGTGAAGGCCGACAGATTCTTGAAAACGTTGCAACTTTTATGGAGTCTGAAGCTGAACATGGAATCCAAATTCCTTTAAAAAATCATGGGTAAGTCAAATAAGAAAGTATAATAATCCAATATATTACTCATGGCATTCAGATTGTTGTAAAATATATGGAAGAGTATACATTACTTCAAAAATAATTGAATTCTGCTAATAATTCATATAGTCTGCTGCACTTAGCAGTTATTTATATGGTTCTGATACTTAATGCCTATAATTATCTCATACACAAAAAAAACAATATGACTGTATATTTACAACATTACTAAATTTTATATAATATACATTTCTTTGATTTGTAAAATATATATCTTGATATGGTATTCATTTGTTGGAAAGTCAAATGAAAACATCTAGTTTTTATTTTTACATGAAAATAATTATGTATTGATTATTTTTAATAATTATATTTCTAAATTGCAGAGAGCGAACTTTAAAAGCTACTGGGGTGAGTAGAAGTACTTAAATGAATCCTCAGCTACTGAAACAGGAGCATCTACATCCTTTAGATCTCATCAAAAAAGATCTAGGCAGAAAAGGGTACTGGAAGCACTAAAGTTTGGAGAATTGCAAAGGATTCGGGATATCATTTATAACTTTTACATCCTGGAGAAAAGAGCTCCTACTTCAACATGTAAGTTTGATTAAAGTGTAATAAATATAACAAAGTTAGTTACAAGCACTTTTTGTCAGTTTACTTTCAGTATAGGTTTTTTACTTTTTATAGTTTAATAAATAAATAATTTTATGTTGAAATATATTTTTGTTTTTTCTAGACATTCTGCAGAAAGTACACTCTGTTTTACCTGAGCTTACTATTAGTAAAACTTCTTGGTGGCAGCTGTTAAAAAGTATGGGCTTTAGGCGAGTAGTTTTAATTAGTCATTGAAGTGTTAAAACGGAACAAAAATTAAAATAAATCTACAATAGACATTGTGAAATGAAAAATATTGAAAGGTAGAATGCATAACTATTTATTTGAAAATATGGTTTCTATTGTAGATGGCAGCGCATAAAAGATAGCAGGAAGGTGATTATGGAATCGCATGATATTTGGCATAAGAGAATTACTTTCTTGGAAAATATCATTAAATATAGAACCGAAGGATGGAATATTGTGTTTACTGATGAAACATACATTCACAGCTTCCATGTGCAATCCAAGGCATGGTATGATACATCAGAGAAAAGACCAATCTCAAAAGAAAGGAGACTTGTGATTGTGCATGCAGGTGGAGAAAATGGATTTATTCCTAATGCCCTATTAATATTTCGTTCAGGTTTGTATTAATTGTGTATACTTATAGAATAGTGTTGTCCTTTTTATTTGCAAAGACTTAACTTATATCAGATATAACCTGTTCCAACTAATTAAGAGAAATACAATTTTTAAATGTGGGGATCTTAATTCTATAATAGGGAAGTGTATCATTGGGTTTGAAAACAATATCTAGCGAAAGATAATTCCAACAGTCAAATAAGGCGAACATAATCAACAATGTCTCATATGACATATTGTTACTGTGGGCCTCAATAAAATTTATTATTTTTTTAGGTTCTAAAAGTGGAGATTACCATGATGATATGAACCATTCAAACTTCATGAAATGAGTTCAGGAACAACTATTACCCAATATGCCTCAGAAATCACTTCTGGTTGTGTATATTTCTTACCATAATGTGAAAACTGAAAAAAATATTACATCAGCATCTAGCAAAGCAGAAATGTTAGAATGGCTTAGGGTCCACAATGTTGTCTAGGATGGTAGTAAAACAAAACCCTCTTTATATGAAGCAATAAAAACATTTCGTTTAGGTATTCCTGTTTCCTATAAATTGGACTGTATATTGGAGGAACATGGGCATAAAGTTTTGCGGTTGCCACCTTATCATCCGGAATTCAATCCAATAGAAAAAATCTGGGCTCTGGTTAAGAACTGCTAGCTCTATCTCCTGGGTGGTGTGGAAATGGGTGTATTCGAATACAATATTTTTTTGATTTACATAGTATATTATTCTATATTTATTTAAATATAAGTATCTATTTGAGTTTCAGCACTTCGATGATGTTTGTCACTGTACGAAGCAATGATATAGTAAAATGCAGTATAGTTATTTGAATCAACCGCATAACCAAGATGTCACCACTATTTTTCATTAATAAACTTTTTTTCATGTACCTATTTTGTGTTTTTTTTACCTTTTTTAATAGTATAGGAATGTGATTGAGTCTTAATTTTTGACCAATTCCATAGTTAATTGAAAGTATAAATATTCTAACGATACCAAGTATTTTCATATACCAGTGTCTACGGTATGTGACAATATCTTGAAAAGCTTCAAAGAATTCCCAAATATGTTTTATTTGAAATATTATCATGAATACATTTTCAATATTCTAATTTTGTGTTAACCTACAAAATGTGGAAACGTTACGCTACTGATTTACATTAAAATATCAATTTTTAAATATGGCGCTGGTTTTGACATCAAGGTCGCGCATCGACTGCAACTTCAGGTGGCTTCTTCCTTATTGAAACGGACTCTAGAAGGAAACGAGTAGAATACTATCTAACTTGAAAACATTTTCAGATTTTTATATTCTGTGATGCTTTTGACATTTAGTTGCCAGTAATATCAATTATTGTTGCCATTTCTGAGTTTTGTTTTGATGTCTTTTCATCCTGCCATTCTATACAGAATGTTTAATCTTTTACCAAGCTTTAAAAACCAAGAGGATACGTTTGTTTCATAACTGTATTATTGAACACTACGAATGTCGTACTACTTGGTTGTTATGGGTAATCACTTGGTTTGCAAAGCGAGGGTCGTTGGTTCAATTCCTACCAAAATCGTTTTACTTTTAATTTTTGTTTTTATGTTTTTACACTAATTATCATAGTTTGGCAGAATAATAAAATAAAAGTTATATGTAAGTCAACCAGAAGGTAGTCTCAAAAATGCGAAGTAGATAAAAAATACCACCCATTTATTTAAAAAAAATTACCTATTTATGTTTAATTAAAAATAAACAATATTCAGAACCTAATCATAATCAATAATCAACATAAACAATGGCAAAACGGGATAAGTATGTATATAAAAACAGATAGAAAGACCTTTGTAGCCATTTCTATTTGCCGAATATTCACACGGAATTACTCGAAAGTCTCCGAATAGACATAAGGAGTAACCTTACAAGAAATTACTTAACATAGAAAGAGATTTCCTCTCTATTCTGTTACAGAGTGCCACGCCGCGCTTTCTTTGTGTTAAATTATTTTAATGAAAAATGATTACTGTGTAGTTAAATAAAATCTTTGTATTTAAAAAAAAAATATCAATAATAATAGATGATCCCTAAATTATTTAAAGCAGAGGTCTTGCGACGAACAAATGAAACCACAGAGTAGAACTCTAAATTCGATCTATTTAAATAAATGGAAATCTATATGCTTACAGAGTGGTTAGTAAAAAAAAATATATATATATAAAGATATAAACAGAGACAATAATGACAGGAAAATATCACCAATATCCAGCTGTTGCCGATGGTCAAAATCGCTGTGAACTGGTGAAGTGATGTGTCGACAAACGGAGTACCTAGCCGCTACCCGGGATAATCTCTCTGGCCTGTATAAAACTTGTAGCCAGTACTCCGAGCCCCAACATCCAGCCTTAGCCGAGCAGTTAAACTCGTAGAGTGATATGGTCGAATGGAGTATTGAAAATAGAGTGACTAGCTGCTACCTGGTATAGGCTCTCTGGCCTTTACAAAACTTGTAGCCCGTACTCAAAACCCTACAATACAATCAGTACTAATTAGGCTACCAATCATGATAATAAAATGTTATAGGGAGGTTCCAAAAATAATAAAATAATTTGACATGCTAGAAGTTGATTCAGTAATAACAAAATAGTCTTAATATTGTCTATGTACAGAGTCCCAAATTTTCAACAAAAATTCTAAATCTATTATTTATAAATAAGTATCCATTTAAAATATAATGGCTTAAAAAAACATTTTATATAATTCAGATACATGGAGCTTGTAAACTCAGCCAATATGTATAATCCAAAAAATATATATATATATATATATGTGTCTAGGAAAATCGAACAACTGAATCAACAATAAAGGGGTAACACAAAGAATTAGTAATAAATTAAATGTATCTTAAATTAAACAGTATATAAAATCAATAAAAAGAATATTTTTGTCCAACAAACCCCAAAATGACTTACACTGACTTAAATTATGTCACCTGATGTTACTCAACACCATGTAATAAATAATGAATTAATAGACATACATCAGAGTAACAACTAAAAACAAATAAATAAATATCTAGTGGGTATATGATCATTCATTATTAATTGATGCGAATAATACATAAAATATTAAAGGGAAGATACAGTTTTTTTCGAATAGAGCCTAAAAAAAAATTTTTGATAATCATAATAAAAAATTGTACCGCCATTGTCTGTTCGAGTGCACACAGATTCCTGTTCTCAATGAATTATATGAAATGAGAAAACCGTGTCCCAATAGAAAATGAGATTTAGCACATGGTAAAACAAAATTAAACACTATATTTTCCACAAATTATGAAAATATGTTCAATAATCCTGGCCAGTAATAAATAACAGAAAATAAATTTTGGTTCATTCAAATTAAAAATGTAAAATAATAGGGAAAACGCACTCTACCCCTAATCAGACTAATCGCCACGTGTCAAAGCTAACCCAAAAATTGATTATGCAGAAAATTAATTAGATCTGGTGTGAAATAAAACAAACCGGAATTAAAATATATACTAATGAACACAAGTTAACAGAATAAGTAAAAAGAAAAGTAATAGCTTACCCTGAGATGGTTTATATAGGGGTTACTTTCAAAGAAATGTGCTATCGGTGGCCTCAAATCCTGATATTCAGGTGAATCTTCTGGCATCCAACGATACAACAATACCAATACCAATAATAGCCGTGAAGATTACTTCTGGAGAATAAACCCGAAATCCACAACCAAGTGACCAAAAAGAGGGGTTTCAAATCTCCAAAACCAGCCGAACACAATTTCATTAGTGAAGTCCACGTAAAATTCCAATATTCTATTCTACTTGCCAGTGATAAAAATCAAACCAAGAAAGAAACATTAGATAGCAAAAACTAATTCGCTTGAATACTATCGAAGGTGTATGAAAGTATGTGAAGGCCTGTACACACGCATGGATTCAAAATAATGGAATAGCAATAAGAGATTATAATTTTTAATACAAAACCCTTCGTTTTACCGAACTATTTCATGGAGATGTTGCTTTCAGCCAAACACAATACCATTTCCCTATATGCAACCACCATAAAACGGAGCAATAAAAGGTATACAAATTGGAAAAAAAAATTAAATAACTACTTAGTTGAGGTAAAATGTGAACTGGGCATAATAGGTAGTCAGCAGTGGATATATTAATAAGAAATTTCACTCAAATATACCAAAATGATCTTAAAATACTGAAAGTTATAATTCATGTATACGAGGTGGCTCAAAAATATTTAATGCTCAAATCAAACCGTGACAAGAGTTCACGCGCAGAAGGAGTAATAAAACTTCAGAAGCATGGATACTATGTCTCCATGTTCAGAAGCATCACCCACACCACAAGAAGTTACTGGATTAGTAGTAAGGAGTGTGTTCCGAAATAGTCGTGTTCCAAATCTATTAAATATGCCTAGATTCACTTGGCGCGACAACACAGGAATCCAATCGAACGCGGCATCGACCAATAAGAGAACAGTACCATTGTCTCCCAGCAAGCACAAAAACATTACCTGTCTGTAACATAACGATACACAGAGACATTGAATGTCCCATGTAATGTACTTTAAATGTTCGTGGGAGCTCCATGCAACCGCCAAATTTCCGCAACACAGAACGTTCACACTACATACCAGTAATCAGAGCTGGGTAATTCCTAGTTAAAAAGTAATTAATAATTACAATTAGGTACTTTTCTTTCATGTAATTTGTAATTGTATTTAAGTACATTTTTTTCTTAAAGTAATTTGGAATTGTAATTACAGCAAAATCTGTGGAGGAGTTGTACTTTGTAATTATATTATTTAAATTATCTAAATACAATTACTTCCCATGAGTACAATTACTTTTCCAATTACAATTACTTTTTCCAATTACAAGTACATTCATAAGTACAATTACATTTTTTAATTAAAATTACTTTTAAATGCATGTTTCAGTTTCAAATCCAAATCCTACAAAGAAAATTAATACAAATAAAAACTTTTTTGATTTCAATGAAGACGTAACATATTCGATTGTAAAAAAATGAGATACAGTTAGAAGTATTACAATATCTCAATGATTTAAGAAAAAATATTACGATGCTAGATAGACCCATTGATGAGAAAAGTGTTTTTTAAATATAATACGGCACTTCCCTCTTCTGGACCCGTTGAGAGATTATTCTCATTCGCAACAATTGTCAACGCTCCCAGAAGGCATACGCTGTCTGACAGCAATTTTGAAAAACTTGTTATGAAAAGTAACAATATAAACATTTTGTAAATTATAACTATATCTTGCAAATCAGGCGTCATTACTTTCTGTCCGCTTGATGGAAAGTAAAAAATATTAATAATTTTACAACAAATATTTTTTTACATTAGTAATCCACTGCCAGTAATATCACCTCATAACTTTTTTGTGATGTAACAATGAGAAGTTAGTTGCTTTTCATGGATCGGTGCAATGTAGGTACTATACGTTATCAAGTGAAACGAGTAATCCTTACTAATCCTCTCAATGTTACTTTGCAATATTGATGTAATATTTATATTATACCCTTTTGTTTCGTTACGATCCAGTATTTAAAAAATAGTGACGCACAAGATTAATTTTTGAGATATAGTGAGATGTTTTTTTTGTAAGACTATTTTTCTTTTTTCTAGATTTTCAAAACAAACAAAAAAATCAACTTTCAGGAAAACGAGTCATAAAAAACGAACAAAAAATCTCATCACACTACATCTCAAAAATGGCTCCTATGCGCATCATTTCTATTTTTCATATCATATATATATTATATGTAATATCAGCTGGAAGTCATACCAATAAAACACCACGTGATTTATTTAGAGATTTATTCTATATGAGTAGGTATATATATTAGGTATTTTTTTCTTCTCTCTTTCGCCGCTGCTTTGAGTGACGAAGCCACTCACTCAACACCTCCTCAAACTCTTTTCTGGTGCATTTTGATTTTTATGCACTACACCTATACAGAAAAAAAAATTTTTCTCAATTCACTTTTATCACACATCTTTGTTTTTCTTAAAGATAAAAATATATAATTCAGTTTTTGTATGATAATCAAAAAAGATTTCGAATATTTTTTACCCAACATTAAGATATTTTTTCCTACAACCACTATGCAAAACACGCTTTTCTACACAAATTTTTATATGCAAAGCAGGCCTTTTCTTAATTCTTTTGATAACTGTTGGAAAAGTAATGTGAAAAGTACACGCTATGGCACTTTTCCGCACCGAAATGTCAAACCTGTCAACTTTTTTTTACAATTCAACATATTTATTATATTTAGTGAATTTCTGGATGTAAAAATTTTAAATTTAAACCAAAAATAAGTAAACTATTTATTCGATTATTTATTTATTCATTGTTCACTATTAAACATACACTCAACTGATTTTTCTATATTAAATTTTTATTATGTATTTTCTTTCTGTTCAAAGTTTTAATAAAATACCTATATAAATTTCTGTTTTTATTTCATTAATAAATGTGGTTGTAGAAAAAATATTGTGTACAACTTGTACGCGAATCACTTTTCGCACTAGCTGTACAAACTACTATTGAAGGGGCAAGATCAAATGTTTAATCTAGAGTTTCCCAATCACGAGGCCACCCTCGACCACTGTTGGAAACTACTTGAAGAATAATGGTCACTATATACATAATTTTATGTCTGAGGTTACGTTTTTGTCTCTGGGACAAATGTTTAATTGGTTTATACATACCTTAAAAGTATATTGTTGAAATTCACTGTCGATCACTTCCCACCTTATCTGCTGCTATTTTCTTGTTTGCTGTTAGTCAAGTGTTTGTACCATAGACTCTATGGTTTGTACACAATTTCTGCCGAAAATTAACAACTACTTTGTTATGCCCGTTTGTAATTATCAATGATTTACTACAAGTTTAAGTCAATTTTTTAGGATCCTAAACTTAGGATACTAAAAAATTGACAAGAAAAAAATGTGTTTGCAACACACCATGTTTTAGTCACTTATTTAGGCTGTGATTATGCGCGCTGAGCAGTATGATTTTGTTAGTAGCCTGTCACTTTTCAGATTTAAGCAAATAATTTAAATTTTTTAATTTAAATAGGTATCAGACAACAATGGACACAGAATTTTTATTGTTAGCAGCAGCAACTCTAATTAATATAGTGGTAGTTAGGAATTATATAAGAAAGAGAAGCGTGTCAAAAAAGAGAATAATAAGAAAGTCATGGTTGAAAAGAAGGGCGTAGGAATATAAAAAATGCTTAATGAAGAACTGGCAACAGAAGACACAGACTCTTATAAAAATTTTCTACGCGTATCGGAAGAACAATTTAATCATTTGCTTTTCTTAGTGAAAAATTATATTGAGAAAGAGCCCTCCGTAATACAGGAAACTATTTCAGCAATTAGTAGGCTGGTTTTTAGTAATCGTTTTTACTATGTCCCTTTTTAATTATACATGTTTTTTTATGGTAGGTTACAAATTACTTTGCGCTTCTTAGCAACTGGTGAATCCTTTCGGTCACTTATGTATGCAACAAGGGTTCATGAAAGTAGTATATCAAGATTTATTCCTGTGGTTTGTGAAGCATTATATCGTCGCCTTAAAAATGACCACCTCAAAGTAAGTATTTCAATGATATCATGAGACCACGACATTTTTGATATTTAAAATAGCTTCTCACCCCTCAATAAACGATATAATATATATAATCCAATATAACTGAATAAACAATAAACTATGGTTATGTAGCAGAACGAGTGTCACCACAATGATGAAAAATAAAAAAATCAATAACCTTAAAATAAAGTTTACCCTATATGTTTGCCCCAAGTAGAAAATAGGACTGGTTCTATAAATATTTTCTATCAATTAAAATTGAACAAAAATAGGACAGTTTTCGTCAATTTCAAAATTGACTGAAAAATTGATGATAAATGTGTATGTATCTATCATTTATTTAGGATCCTAAAAAATTGACTAAAACTTGTACTAAATCATTGATAATTACAAACGGGCATTACCCGCAAAAAAATGACATATCTATGAAATTTCATTAACTATCAACATTACAATAAATGCGTTCTCTGTGTGGAAGAAGCTGGAAATATCTTGAAGGTACTTTCAAGCACGGTTCCCGGCGTACGTTCGGCGCACATCTCTTGGAAACTTCTCAGTTACATCATTGTGTAACAAACATACGAAAAAGGCATCATTGTCTTTTAAAAGCACATCAATACAACATATTTTGTTTCTGTTGTAGAGACTTCACGAAAATACATTGTGTGTAGGTACATCATGTTAGAATGTTAAACAAAATATAACGTTTCCACATGTTCTGTATAACACAGGTATATTACAAATAAATGTTAAATAATGACATACATGTGACATTCAATGTACTGCAGTTACGTGCAACTGATATTAAAGATGCATAACAAATGAATGTTTCTTTATTATCAAAATATAGAAAATCGCAAATGGGAGGAGTAGAATTCAATGAGACCTCTGGCGGAAAAAATTGTAATTGTCGCAACGAGTAAAATAATTCGTTTTGCATTGTTTTTGTATTGTATTTAAGTCAACATAATAACCGTACACTCGTACTTTATCTGTTTAATTTTGTGTCAGTGATAAGCTTAAAACTGTGTTTTTCTATTCAACTCAACTGTCATCTTTTCTGAGGTAATATTCTTATAATAATCAGAGATATTATGGAAGAGGTTATGTTATTCTATTTTTTGTTTTCATTGCAGATCAAGTTTGATTGCAATATTTTGTACCTTTTTTTAAAGTTTTATACTTTGAATTATGTCGTTGCATAATCCAAACTGTTGTGGATTTGGTTGCACTAGCCGTAAAGGGAAAAATCCCGATTTATCTTTTCATAAATTTCCTCCCATGTGAAGAATGGTAAATATTGAAAAAACGTTTGGAGTTATCGAAAATATATCTCAAAGAAAGGCTTGGGCAACGAAAGTAAAAATGGGGAAACCAGTTACAGATAGTATGTCCGTGTGTTCTTTACATTTTAAAAGGGAAGACTACTATAGTCAAGGTTAGTACCAAGTGTGTAATAGTTAATAGTGGATGGTATAGTTTATATTTGTAAAGGTGAACAGTATATAAATAAGTAACATATATTCTTCAGGTCTTGGTAAGAAAAAGTATCTTCTTTTAAATGCAGTATCTTCCTTAAAACTACCACAGTCAAGCCACGACGTTCATAAATTTTGCATTACGTTTGTACAAAAATAATTAAACTCAATTTCAAAAATAATAAGTGTTTTTATTTATTCAATACATACAGTATTCACAATGAAGAAATCCAAAAGGTAAGTCACAATAAAATATACAAACATAAACATAATTAACACTCCCGGTAACACTTAAAAAGTTGAACATGCCTATTACTCCAAAAATAAAAATATTAGGATTCAAAATTTAGTTTAACATCAGAAAATACTAAAGCACAATCAAAGAAAAAGCGAAAGTTTTACAAAACACACACTGAAAATAACTAAAACAGCAAAATAAAACCACTTAAATATCAAGGGGCTTATACGGTATCTGATTTGTTTTACTCGTTGCTAAGATGACATTGACATTTCAGAGCGCCATCTATCGAATTCGACTTTTCCCAAAACTGCCCAGTTGTGTTATGTGCTTGCTGGGCTGTGGTTGGTTGCATAGCTTTGCGGGTATTGTGTGTGGTTAGTTGCATAGCTTTGCGGGTATTTAATATGGAAATTCACTGACTTCGAAATTTCAGAACAATGGACTGCCTAAGCTCTGACGTCACAGCAGAAGGCTCCTCCTCTAAACTTTTCCAAACAATTTTAATGCGCGTGCTCAACACAAACCACGTGTATCCATGTGTCCAAACAACATAAGAGATTTTAAAGTTACCGTTTGCTATATAGTTATTTATATAGGTATTTTCTTATAAAAACGTCTTTAATTCATCACCTTTTACTTGTCTCTAATACCGATCACTCTCATTTAAAACGAAATCAACAGCAGAGATATATCAACAATTGTTGATATTAATACCAACACCAAACAGAAAACTTGCGAAAAACTAAAAATCTCACATGGCAATTCACACTCGCACAGTCGCACTCGGTTTGTTTGGAAAAGTGATGTCAGACTTAGGCAGTCCATTACAAATGCAGTTTCATTTCGTAAATTCATTTTTATAAGGTTTTTAGTATGAATATATAAGTTGGAGTTAAACTGGCAAAATATTATTTAGATAGAAGCTATCCAGTAATAATATGATCACATAACAGCGCTAAATTTAATTAAAATACCAAATACCAAATATGAACTATGATAGATGTAGGTAAATATTGCATTGGATAATTTCTATAAAAAAATTTCCAATAACTCCGGAGATCAAAATGCTGTTAAAAGAAAAAAATAACCACCGAAAATTAAAATGTGTTTCGCATTATTATAACGAAAAGTACACAGAATCGAGAAGTCATTAATAAGACTGAGTATAGAAAGTATTTGCGTCAAGTTGAAGACAGTTTAAGTAATAACATAAATTTATTTTGGACGTATGTTAATAAAAATAACGGGTAGGCGCTTTTAGATTTATAAGGATGAAGAAATTGTTGAAGGGGAAGTAGCAGAAAAATTTGCTGAGGATTTTGCGTCGGTACATTGTTCCGAAAACTCTAATTATAATATTGAGTTTAATAATTTAATTAATAATAATAATAATAATAATAATAATAATAATAATGATAATAATAATAATAATAATAATAATAATAATAATAATAATAATAATAATAATAATAATAATAATAATAATAATAATAATAATAATAATAATAATAATAATAATAATAATAGCCCCCCATCGAGGACTGAGCTTTGACGTAGCGATGGGGCCTAGTACCAGGCTTGCCTGGGAAGCCAATACAGTCCAACCTGACCTGGCTGTCGTTTCGTGGCTAAAGGTCTACACCAGGTACAACGAAGCCAGAGTGTCCATCTCTGTCATACCGTGCTTACAGTTGTCGTGGTCATGTCTCGCGGACTGTGAGTGTGGGGGTCCTGGCTTAATCGCCCGAACCAAGAGGAAATAACCTCAATAAAAAATTCCCAATCTCAAGGTATGATGCGCGCCGATGAGATGCATGGCTGGTGGGTGGACCGGTCCTTAGCGATCGCCCTCGTGGCACCTGGCGAACCGCGTTGTATAAATGCCTTGCTGCAGTACGGAAGCTCTGCTGCAGTCGACCATTATATTCTTACCATACTCGTGGGACCAAGATGAATGTTGATCAACAAAATCGAAAACCCTTGGAGGCGTCTTCCTCCGTAATTAAAGACAAAGCCTTGGAGCAGCTCAATGCATCCATTGGGAGCCAGGTGACGGCAAATTGTCGGTTCCTGGTCCTGAAAAGAAAAGATGGAGAGAATTTTGATAAAGTCAACCCATTCCAAATTCAGAAATGTTTATATGGTCTTTTTGGCGAATTGAAGATGATTAAAAAAACCAGAGAAGGGTTATTACTAGAAACGATAAGTGCTAAGCAGTCTGAAAAAATTAAAAAAACTGAGAAAATATTGAGTTGGTACGTCGATGTGGTTCCGCATCGAACAATGAATTTTTCACGTGGTGTTGTGTTTTGTCCTGATTTATTGAATTGTACAGAAGAGGATATTTTAGAAGAATTAGCGTCGCAAAATGTTATTGGAGTGAAACGTATGAAAACTAAGAGAGATGGCGAATTAAAAGATACACCGAATCATATTCTGACTTTTAATACACCAATCCTCCCTAAAAAGATTAAAGTTGCCTTTTACAGTTTAGACATTCGTTTGTATGTTCCTTCTCCCTTACGATGTTTTAACTGTCAAAAATTTGGTCACATATCAGATAAATGCACCTCATCGAAAGTGTGTGTTTGTGGCAAATCTCTACATATAGGTAGTCCCTGTGAACAGCCCCTTGTATGCGTAAATTGCTCTGGTGAACATTCCGCAAGATCAAGAGAATGTCCTGTGTTTAAAATGGAAATGGCTATACAAGAGCTTAAAACAAAGGACAACATAACTTATATGGAAGCAAAAAATAAAATTAAAATACAAACCCCCAGAGCTGGAATTTCGTATGCTAAAGTAACGAGTAGTCAAGATGCACTTATCAAGGCCCTTGTACCGCAGCTTGTTGAAGCTCTACAGCAAATTACTCCTTCGTCTCTCTCAAAACCGGAATCTGAGCCGCCAGTCATCGTGACTGAAAAAAGGAAGCGATGTGAGAAGTCGGAGTCGGGAGGGAGCACGGAGCTATCTGATAGTGAGTCACACCAGACCTAAATGTATGGGAGTCAAGCCTCTTTAGCATCAGAAAGCTCTCATTCCAAGAAAAAGACCAAAGGGTGGCCAAAAGGCAAACCCCGTAAGCCACCTGCAAAAAATGCTCAAAAGACACCAGGTAGAAATGTCTGTGAGCCACCTTCTGAAATTATGTGATTTGTTAAACTTTAACTTGTTTTTTATATATTTTTGAACATTTTCACATATTTTTTACATATTTTTACATATTTTTACATATTTTTACGTATTTTTTACATATTTTTACATATTTTTACATACTTTTACTTACATATTTTCACATATTTTTACACTTTTTTACATATTTTTCACATACTTTAACTTATTTTTACATATTTTCACAAACTTTCACATATTTTTAAATAATTTTTACTTTTAATGGCTAACCACAAAATTTTACAATGGAACTGCAATGGTATCATCAGGCAGTATTGTGAATTGAGATGCCTCTTGAAAGACTATGATCCCTTTTGTATGTGTCTGCAGGAGACTCACTTGATCCCAAATTATCCATATCAATTTAGAGGTTATAGTGTTGTTAGAAAAGACGTTGTTGATGGCCTTCGAGCGCATGGGGGTGTTGCTATTTTACTGCGTAATGGAGTGGAATATGAACAGATACATCTTCAGTGTTGTCTTCAGGCTGTAGCTGTGCGTGTTAGTTTTCCAATGGCTCTCACTGTTTGTTGTTTGTATTTACCAGATCGTCGATGGCGGTTATTAGACATAATACAACTCATTGAACAACTTCCTTCGCCGTTTATAATTATGGGAGACTTCAACTGCCACAGTCCTCTCTGGGGATCTGAAATAACCGACACCAGAGGAGCTGATCTCGAGGATCTATTGTCTACAGAAGAAGTCACCTTTCTTAATGATGGTTCACCTACACATCTGGCTGCTCGATCTAGTAACTTCACCACGGTTGATCTGACTTTGACAACGCCTCTGCTAGCCGGCAAATACTCATGAAATGTTTTGGATGACCTCCACAATTCAGATCATTTTCCAATTGTTGTATCCACGGGTATTGCTCGCCAAGTTTCAATCATGCCGTCTCGGTGGATCTATTCAAAAGCCAATTGGAAAAAGTTCGAATTGCTTTTATGCAATCAGAACAAAGATAATAATTTTACAGTGAAATCTGTTACTCGCGACATTCAAGAAGCATGCCATATGTCTATCCCAGTCACTCAAGAAAGGCAAGTAACTACGGAATGAGGAAATTGCCAAGGCTGTAAAACAAAAAAAGACTGCCTTTAATCATTTTCGCCGAAGACCCACACAAGAAAACCTTATCGAATTTAAAAGGTTGAGAGCAAAAGCTCGACGCCTGATGATAGCAAGTAAAAAGTTATCATGGGAAAATTATGTCTCTTCTATAAACTCAAACACCTTACCCACAGAGGTCTGGAGGAAAGTGAGATCAATTATGGGTAGAAGGACTTTTAACACTATTAGCTACCTAAAATCTGAATCCGACGATGAAATTGTAGATGATTCTGATATTGCTGAACTTTTGGGTGAACAATTTAGTAAAGTTAGTGACACGAACAACTATTGTATGCATTTTCGAGAAAGAAAATCAGAAATGGAAATTGCGCTAAACTTTGAGTCTTTCTCTAGTGATCCGTACAACTCATTAATATCTTTGGAAGAGCTCGACAAAGCGTTAAGCAAAACAAAAAAGTCTGCGCCAGGACCAGATAGGATAAGCTACGAAATATTGAAACATCTTCCTCAAACACAAAAACTTAGAATATTAGAAATGTACAATCGACTATGGATGACAGGTACATACCCGAGGGAGTGGAAAGAGGTGCTTATTGTTCCTATACTAAAGTCGGGAAAAGACTCGTCGCTGGTCTCCAGCTACCGTCCTATCAGTCTTTCTAATTGCTTGGGGAAGCTTTTAGAGAGTATTATCAGTGAGCGGTTGATATGGATCTTGGAACAAAAACATTTATTAGTGGAAGAGCAGATGGGATACAGAAAACACAAGTCAGCCATTGACCAGCTTGCATTTCTTGAAAATAGTATCCAGGACGGCTTCCGAAACAATCAACACACAGTGGCTGTGTTTTTTGATATTGAAAAGGCTTTTGACCTGACTTGGAGGTATGGCATACTACGTTCTCTCCATCACTGGGGGCTGAGAGGAAACTTGCCAAAGTTTATCCAATCTTTTTTATGTGAACGTTCATTTCGGGTCCGTGTTGGTGCAAGTATTTCAAACCTGTTTTCCTTAGAAAATGGAGTTCCTCAAGGATCTACATTAAGTTGCGTTCTTTTCGCTATAGCAATAAATTCTATTTTTAACGATGTTTCCAAGGAGATCAAGATTTCTATGTATGTAGACGATTTGTGTATATTTTATACGGGAAGCACAATTGGAGAAATCACTCGTAAATTGCAGCCGGCTATCAATAAAATTGACAGTAATGCAATGCAGCTTGGTTTTACTCTATCCAGAAGCAAAACTGGATGTATACACTTCTGCAGAAAGAGGCGACCACACTATGATCCTGTACTATTTTTAGGTGGTGTAGGTTTGCCGTGCTGGAGCTCCTACAAGTTCTTAGGCTTACATTTCGACTCTCAACTGCGATGGAAAGTACATATAGAAAATATTGTTCTGAAATGCAGGTCCATTTTGAATCTCTTCAAATGTCTGGCTTCAACCAATTGGGGTTCAGATACCAATGTTCTCCTCAATGTGTACCAAAGTCTTGTACTGGCAAAAATTTATTATGGCTGTATTGTATACTCTTCAGCAAGAAAATCTATGTTGAAGAAACTGGATGCTGTTCATACCATAGGACTCCGTTTGTGCCTGGGCGCCTTTCGCACGACACCATCGTCCAGTTTGTATAGTGAAAGTGGATTGGCCCCTCTCTTCTTGAGAAGAGATAAAGCGATACTGACATATAAAATGTCATTAATGGCCAAATATTCTCATAGAAATCATATTTTCATCAATTTCCATGAAAACGATTATGCAAGCAGGCCCACAATTACTAGACCCCTAAGAATCAGAGCTCTTGAAATTATTAGTGAACTGAATCTTCAGCCCCCTGAAACACTTATCATTGACCTACCTGAAGTTCCACCATGGAGAGATATTAAAAAGATAATGCTCACGGATCTGTTGCATCTTGCTCCGAAAGCAGATGTGGCTCCAGTTATTTTTCGTCAACACTTCCATAAGGTTGTCTCAGATCTAAATCCTGACAAAATCATATACACTGATGGATCAAAAACGGAAAACGGTGTTGGGTGTGCAATAGTGATAAATCAAATTTCCCATAATTGGTCGATCTTGCAGCATGCTTCGGTGTACATGGCCGAGCAGTATGCCATCTGGCAAGCCCTTCTATTTTGCATCCATGAATCTTTCTCTAAAAGATTTTTAATTGTGTCCGATTCTCTCTCCGTGATTCAGGCAATTCAAAATTGTCAATCTAAAGATGCATTGATACAGAGATGTCGCAAATGTATATGTATGCTGGAGGATCAAGGTAAAACAATCAACATTATGTGGGTACCCAGCCATACAGGTATTACAGGAAATGATTTAGCCGATCGAGCCGCCCGAACAGCAGCAAACTGTCTGCAGATTGATGTAACAGCACTAACATTAGCAGAAACAAAAAATTGGATCAAAAAAGTTATTGACGAAGAATGGCAGGCAACGTGGGATCATAGTGCCAGTAAGCTTAAAAAGATTAAACCAACCATAGCTCCATGGATTCCCTCTTCACAACTAACAAGAACAGAAAGAGTGAAACTTCACCGACTACGACTGGGGCATACTAGGCTAACACACTCTTACCTACTTTTGGGTGAAGATCAGCCGTTATGTTCAATATGCGGATCTATACTTACGATTGAACATCTTTATGAAAGATGTGTTCACCTTCGAGATAACCGAATCCGACATGGCATTGGAAACAACTGGTGTGAATTGTTGGCGGATAACAGTGACGTTATAAAGCAGGCGTTAGAATTTCTAAAAGAAATGAATCTGTATGAAAAAATTTGAAATATTAACAGTTTAGTGGTTTAGTGGTTTTATACTCACGTTTTTTTTTTAATGTGGTTTTTTATAGGGGGCCAATAACCTCTGCTGTTGACGCCCCAATAAAAAAAAAAAAAAAAATAATAATAGCCCTCAGGGGCTCACAACTTGTGAGTACGGGAATGGCAACCCCGAGGTACCCTAGCTGAATATCCACCTTTCTTCAACTAGTCTTGGGTGATATTCCTTCTTCAATCTATCGGTCTCTCTTGACCATCCCTTGTTTTTTCCGACTCCTGGTGACTATTAGGTTAACCGAGGGTATGGGAGTCCTTTCTTTGCTATCCTTTTAACTTCTGCGAAAAACGCAAACCAAGGTGTGACTTACCGTGCTGATGGTTGAATGGCCCTGCGTAATGGGTCGCTAGCGGTAGACTCTGAGAACCAGGCGAAACTCAGTTTCAAATAGCCTTACCACGATAAGCGGGGCTCTGTCGTGGCGTACTATTTATTTCCCTAGCTACTCGTGGGATCTGAATGCAGTCTGATTAAAAAAAAAACAAGGAGCAGTCCACTCCACAAATGGGCAGTAAAACCAGTGGAAACCCAAGGGATTCCCCAAAGAATATCACTAGCAACGTGACGGAGGAGAAACAGCCCCGGTTCTTGCTTGTGAAAAAACTCGATGAGAGTAATTTCAATAAAGATAGTCCTTTTCTGATATCTAGAGTAATGTACGGTCTTATTGGAGAAACAAAAAATCTGAAAAAAGTAAAAGAAGGAATTTTAGTAGAAACAATATCGAATGCTCAATCAAAACGTCTACAAAAGGTTGAAATCTTCAATAATAGTCCAGTAGAAGTAATACCCCATGCAAGATTGAACTTCAGTAAAGGTATCATTTATTGCAAAGATCTCCTCAATTGCTCAGAACAAGAAATTTGTGACGAAATGAAAGATAATGGTGTTACAGAAGTGAAAAGAATGAAAAAAAAAGTGAACGGTAACTTAATCGATACACCCAACCACATCTTAACTTTCAATACCCCAAATCTCCCTAACAGAATCAAAGCCGCTTTTCACAGCCTTGAAGTCCGTCCCTACATTCCGGCACCACTAAGATGTTATAACTGTCAAAGATTTGGTCATACATCTACACGATGCGACAAACCACAAATTTGTATCTGCGGAAAAGAACCACATGAAGGCACGGCATGCACTGAGCCATTAAAATGCGTGAACTGCGATGGAGCTCACATATCTATATCAAAAAGTTGTCCAATATTTAAAAGAGAAATGGAAATTCAAAGGAAAAAGACATTAGACAAAATTTCATACCCGGAAGCACGTAGAATTGTAGCCAGCACTCACCCACAACCAGCGAATTCTTATGCCAGTGCAGTGAGAACCACATCTCCTATAGACATCAACAGCCTTGTCAGTCGTCTGGTACCTGAAATAAAAAAAATGGTTAATGAAATAGTTAACAAAACTAACCAAACAAAAGTATTCCTTGCACCAACAACAACGGCTCCAAGAATAATTACAAGCCAAGAAACTCAAAAATCGGACGCCACCCTATCTGAATCATCTATCCTCTCAGAGAAGAGGAAAAGAAACACAATACCTCAAATCAACCCCGAAACCACAGAATCAGAGGGTAATGAATCTGAATCTGATGGAAGAAAAGCAAAAAGAAAACCCGGATGGAAAAAGGGCGTACCGCGGAAAAACAAAACTGTACCCATAGAAGACGGTAATAAATCAACCGACCTGACTTAAAAATGGCTACGTATGAAAACATAATTCAATGGAATTGTAATGGTTGCAAACATCATTACACTGAACTCAAGACCCTTATCCTTGAAGAATTGCCATTTTGTATCTGTTTGCAGGAATCACACTTGAAACCCAATGACAATTTCACGCTCAGAGGATATAAGTCATTCAGACGAGATGTAATCCCCAATCTGAGAGCCAGAGGAGGTGTGATTACCTTCGTTAAAGAAAATCTCCAAGTGGAAGAAATTTTACTTCTCACCAATCTGCAAGCAGTTGCTGTTAAAATCAAACATCCATATAAAATGACTATCTGTAATTTATATTTACCCGATTTCAACTGGACCCGAGAAGAACTGAAAAACTGCATAGAACAACTGCCACTTCCTATGTTGATTCTAGGGGACTTCAATGCTCATAACCCCCTCTGGGGATCTGAAACAATCGACCCCAGGGGCAGAATTATTGAAGGAATTATCGATGAACTTGACCTAGTCATACTCAACACTGGTGAAGGTACTTTTATAAACTCGAGATCAAATAAACTTTCAGCAATAGATTTAACCATCTGCTCACATGAAATCGCACCCGTCTTGAAGTGGCAATGTCTGGAAGAACAAAACACAGATCACATTCCAATATCCATCGAATTTGCAGTACAAAGAGTAGACAATAGAAGGGCAAGAAAATGGATCACTGATAAGGCAAATTGGGATCTGTACCGGGAAAAGTTGAATCATATCAATATATCGGCAAATACAATAAACGAGGGGGTAACTGAATTAACCGAAGCTATTCATTACTCAGCGGATGTTGCCATACCGAAATCTAAAGGAACGGTGCCAAAGAAGAGGGTTCCCTGGTGGAACGATGAAGTTGCTGTTGCAATAAGGGAGAAAAAGAAGGCCTTCAATACATTCAAAAGATCTCACACTCAAGAAAATTTTATCAACTTCAAGAGACTAAGGGCAAAGGCAAGACAAACTTGTTTGTCGAGTCGCAAAAAATCATGGGAAACTTATGTTTCATCGATCACAATTGAAATACCAATGAAAGAAGTCTGGCAAAAAATCAGAAATATCAAGGGGAAAGATTTCCGAGAAGTATCCCCAATACTAATCGTGAACGGTCGGGAAATTACAGAAGGACATGATATTGCAGAACACTTAGCGACTCAATTCGAAACGACAAGTTCCACGAATAGCTATGAAGCAGCGTTTCAACGAACAAAACTTCAAGAAGAAAGTAATCCAATCGATTTCAGAACTGACAGAGAATTTTCATACAATAAACCCTTCATAATGGCTGAACTCAGGCACGCTCTATCTTCAGTGAGTAAGTCAGCTCCTGGAAAAGATCAAATACCATATGACCTCATAAAGCAGCTACCTGAAGATAAAAAAAATGTCATACTGCAATTATTCAACAGAATATGGCAAGAAAGTTCCTACCCAAACCAATGGAAAGAAGCAGTGATAATAGCAATACCTAAACCTGGAAAAGATCTTGAGAACCCAGTCAACTATCGTCCGATTTCGCTAACATGCTGTATCGGCAAACTCTTTGAAAAAATGGTTAGTCTAAGATTGATGTGGACCTTGGAAAACAAAAAACTACTTTCTGAATCTCAAATGGGTTTCAGGAAAAATAGATCGACAATAGATCAACTGGTTCAAATCGAAAACACCATAAAAAAGAGTTTTGCAATGAGGAATCATACTGTAGCAGTACTCTTCGACATTGAAAAGGCATTCGATACGACTTGGAGGTTTGGGATATTGAAAACACTTGATAAATGGGGATTCAAAGGAGAACTGCCTCTGTTCATCAACAATTTCCTGATTGATAGAAAATTCAAAGTTCGCTATGGTCAATTCCATCTATCTCGGGAACACGACCTGGAGAACGGTGTCCCTCAAGGCTCGACCCTGAGTGTAACATTATTTGCAATTGCAATCAATGGATTAGTGGAAGTTATACAACCAGAAGTTGGAAGAAGTCTTTATGTAGATGACTTGGCTATTTACTACTCAGCACGCGATATGACTGAAATAGAAAACACTCTCCAGGAGTCCATCAATAGAATCGTACACTATGCAGATCAGCATGGTTTCAGAATATCTTTGAATAAAACCCATTGCATCCATTTTTGTCGACTGAGAACACCCCATAATGAACCAAACCTTTCTCTTTATGGCAACAACATAGAAATAAGAGAGTCCACCAAATTCCTAGGATTGATTTTGGATAAAAAGCTCAACTGGAAAGCACATATAAAATACTTAGTTGTTGACTGCAAGAAAAGACTGAATATCATAAAGTCGGTTGTCAATATGAACTGGGGATGTGATAACAGAATACTCATCAATCTTTACAAGTCTATAGTACTATCGAAACTGGATTATGGTGCAATAGTGTATGCATCAGCGAGAATATCTTATCTGAAATTATTGGAACCAATACAAGCCTCCGGACTGAGACTGGCGCTTGGCGCCTTCAGAACGAGCCCTTACTTGTCATTATGCTGTGAAGCAGGTGTCCCACCTCTAGATTTTAGAAGAAAACAATTGATAGCTAACTACGCTATAAAGCTTTGGGCCATACTTGATCACCCGAATCATCATCACATAACTTCAGAAGAAAATCATGAAATATATGAAAACCGATCGACCATCACAAGACCCGCCACAATACGAATTGGAGAACTGATGTCTGAATTGGAAGAGGAACCTCCAGAAACGTACAATCTGGGAGTATATGAAGTTGCACCATGGGAAATGAAACCTCCTATTATACACTTCGACTGTCTGAAATATAAAAAAGATGAGGCCCCCAGACAACTCATTTACGGAGAAATACGTTCCATCTTGGACAGATATCCTAATGCAATTAGAATTTATACAGATGGGTCGAAAACTAATAGGGGTGTCGGCAGTGCCATCTGTATTGATGAAGAAACTCATAACTGGACACTGAACCCTTCCTCCAGTATCTACACCGCTGAGATGTACGCTATTTGGCAATCTCTGAAATATGTAGACACAAATCAACTAGATTTAACAGTGATATGCTCCGACTCACTCAGTTCACTACAATCAATTTCGAACACATTCAATCCAGACCCTCTCGTTGGAAATATTTTATCTACACTCCATTGGTTATCATGTAATAATCAAACAGTGATTTTCATTTGGATACCAAGTCATGTAGGAATAATCGGAAACGAGAGAGCAGATGAAGCTGCAAGAGAGGCTGCAAACTCAGATCATGCTGACAATATACCAATACGACAAGACGACATCAAAGTACACATAAAACAAAAGATACTCACCCTCTGGCAAGAAAGGTGGTCTGATCAGAATACACATTTGAGGAGGATCAAACACACAACGATACCGGAACAACTTACCAGAACCCTGAAAAGAAGAGACCAAGTAGTCATAACAAGATTAAGGATTGGGCATACCTGACATCGTCATATCTATTACTTGGTCAACATCAACCTTCATGTGATCACTGTAGAGCCCCATTGACAGTGGAACATTTACTCATGGAATGTCCAGTGCATGAGAGAGATCGTCAATCAGAACAAATCCCAAATAGTCTTCATGTATGCCTCAACAACCCATCCCATATTGACCGAATTTTAAAATACCTGAAAAAAATCAATTACTATTCAAAAATATGATAAAGATCTATACTTACCTGCGGCTAATAACCAAAGCAGTTGATGCCGCAAAGGAAAAAAAAAAATAATAATAATAATAATAATAATACCCCATCGAGGACTGAGCTTTGACGTAGCGATGGGGCCTAGTACCAGGCTTGCCTGGGAAGCCAATACAGTCCAACCTGACCTGGCTGTCGTTTCGTGGCTAAAGGTCTACACCAGGTACAACGAAGCCAGAGTGTCCAGCTCTGTCATACCGTGCTTACAGTTGTCGTGGTCATGTCTCGCGGACTGTGAGTGTGGGGGTCCTGGCTTAATCGCCCGAACCAAGAGGAAATAACCTCAATAAAAAATTCCCAATCTCAAGGTATGATGCGCGCCGATGAGCTGGTGGCTGGTGGGTGGACCGGTCCTTAGCGATCGCCCTCGTGGCACCTGGCGAACCGCGTTGTATAAATGCCTTGCTGCAGTACGGAAGCTCTGCTGCAGTCGACCATTATATTCTTACCATACTCGTGGGACCAAGATGAATGTTGATCAACAAAATCGAAAACCCTTGGAGGCGTCTTCCTCCGTAATTAAAGACAAAGCCTTGGAGCAGCTCAATGCATCCATTGGGAGCCAGGTGACGGCAAATTGTCGGTTCCTGGTCCTGAAAAGAAAAGATGGAGAGAATTTTGATAAAGTCAACCCATTCCAAATTCAGAAATGTTTATATGGTCTTTTTGGCGAATTAAAGATGATTAAAAAAACCAGAGAAGGGTTATTACTAGAAACGATAAGTGCTAAGCAGTCTGAAAAAATTAAAAAAACTGAGAAAATATTGAGTTGGTACGTCGATGTGGTTCCGCATCGAACAATGAATTTTTCACGTGGTGTTGTGTTTTGTCCTGATTTATTGAATTGTATAGAAGAGGATATTTTAGAAGAATTAGCGTCGCAAAATGTTATTGGAGTGAAACGTATGAAAACTAAGAGAGATGGCGAATTAAAAGATACACCGAATCATATTCTAACTTTTAATACACCAATCCTCCCTAAAAAGATTAAAGTTGCCTTTTACAGTTTAGACATTCGTTTGTATGTTCCTTCTCCCTTACGATGTTTCAACTGTCAAAAATTTGGTCACATATCAGATAAATGCACCTCATCGAAAGTGTGTGTTTGTGGCAAATCTCTACATATGGGTAGTCCCTGTGAACAGCCCCTTGTATGCGTAAATTGCTCTGGTGAACATTCCGCAAGATCAAGAGAATGTCCTGTGTTTCAAATGGAAATGGCTATACAAGAGCTTAAAACAAAGGACAACATAACTTATATGGAAGCAAAAAATAAAATTAAAATACAAACCCCCAGAGCTGAAATTTCGTATGCTAAAGTAACGAGTAGTCAAGATGCACTTATCAAGGCCCTCGTACCGCAGCTTGTTGAAGCTCTACAGCAAATTACTCCTTCGTCTCTCTCAAAACCGGAATCTGAGCCGCCAGTCATCGTGACTGAAAAAAGGAAGCGATGTGAGAAGTCGGAATCGGGAGGGAGCACGGAGCTATCTGATAGTGAGTCACACCAGACCTCAATGTATGGGAGTCAAGCCTCTTTAGCATCAGAAAGCTCTCATTCCAAGAAAAAGACCAAAGGGTGGCCAAAAGGCAAATCCCGTAAGCCACCTGCAAAAAATGCTCAAAAGACACCAGGTAGAAATGTCTGTGAGCCACCTTCTGAAATTATGTGATTTGTTAAACGTTAACTTGTTTTTTATATATTTTTGAACATTTTCACATATTTTTTACATATTTTTACATATTTTTACATATTTTTACATATTTTTACATATTTTTACATATTTTTACATATTTTTACGTATTTTTTACATATTTTTACATATTTTTACATACTTCTACTTACATATTTTCACATATTTTTACACTTTTTTACATATTTTTCACATACTTTAACTTATTTTTACATATTTTCACAAACTTTCACATATTTTTAAATAATTTTTACTTTTAATGGCTAACCACAAAATTTTACAATGGAACTGCAATGGTATCATCAGGCAGTATTGTGAATTGAGATGCCTCTTGAAAGACTATGATCCCTTTTGTATGTGTCTGCAGGAGACTCACTTGATCCCAAATTATCCATATCAATTTAGAGGTTATAGTGTTGTTAGAAAAGACGTTGTTGATGGCCTTCGAGCGCATGGGGGTGTTGCTATTTTACTGCGTAATGGAGTGGAATATGAACAGATACATCTTCAGTGTTGTCTTCAGGCTGTAGCTGTGCGTGTTAGTTTTCCAATGGCTCTCACTGTTTGTTGTTTGTATTTACCAGATCGTCGATGGCGGTTATTAGACATAATACAACTCATTGAACAACTTCCTTCGCCGTTTATAATTATGGGAGACTTCAACTGCCACAGTCCTCTCTGGGGATCTGAAATAACCGACACCAGAGGAGCTGATCTCGAGGATCTATTGTCTACAGAAGAAGTCACCCTTCTTAATGATGGTTCACCTACACATCTGGCTGCTCGATCTAGTAACTTCACCACGGTTGATCTGACTTTGACAACGCCTCTGCTAGCCGGCAAATACTCATGGAATGTTTTGGATGACCTCCACAATTCAGATCATTTTCCAATTGTTGTATCCACGGGTATTGCTCGCCAAGTTTCAATCATGCCGTCTCGGTGGATCTATTCAAAAGCCAATTGGAAAAAGTTCGAATTGCTTTTATGCAATCAGAACAAAGATAATAATTTTACAGTGAAATCTGTTACTCGCGACATTCAAGAAGCATGCCATATGTCTATCCCAGTCACTCAAGAAAGGCAAGTAACTACCAGCCTGCCATGGTGGAATGAGGAAATTGCCAAGGCTGTAAAACAAAAAAAGACTGCCTTTAATCATTTTCGCCGAAGACCCACACAAGAAAACCTTATCGAATTTAAAAGGTTGAGAGCAAAAGCTCGACGCCTGATGATAGCAAGTAAAAAGTTATCATGGGAAAATTATGTCTCTTCTATAAACTCAAACACCTTACCCACAGAGGTCTGGAGGAAAGTGAGATCAATTATGGGTAGAAGGACTTTTAACACTATTAGCTACCTAAAATCTGAATCCGACGATGAAATTGTAGATGATTCTGATATTGCTGAGCTTTTGGGTGAACAATTTAGTAAAGTTAGTGACACGAACAACTATTGTATGCATTTTCGAGAAAGAAAATCAGAAATGGAAATTGCGCTAAACTTTGAGTCTTTCTCTAGTGATCCGTACAACTCATTAATATCTTTGGAAGAGCTCGACAAAGCGTTAAGCAAAACAAAAAAGTCTGCGCCAGGACCAGATAGGATAAGCTACGAAATATTGAAACATCTTCCTCAAACACAAAAACTTAGAATATTAGAAATGTACAATCGACTATGGATGACAGGTACATACCCGAGGGAGTGGAAAGAGGTGCTTATTGTTCCTATACTAAAGTCGGGAAAAGACTCGTCGCTGGTCTCCAGCTACCGTCCTATCAGTCTTTCTAATTGCTTGGGGAAGCTTTTAGAGAGTATTATCAGTGAGCGGTTGATATGGATCTTGGAACAAAAACATTTATTAGTGGAAGAGCAGATGGGATACAGAAAACACAAGTCAGCCATTGACCAGCTTGCATTTCTTGAAAATAGTATCCAGGACGGCTTCCGAAACAATCAACACACAGTGGCTGTGTTTTTTGATATTGCAAACCTGACTTGGAGGTATGGCATACTACGTTCTCTCCATCACTGGGGGCTGAGAGGAAACTTGCCAAAGTTTATCCAATCTTTTTTATGTGAACGTTCATTTCGGGTCCGTGTTGGTGCAAGTATTTCAAACCTGTTTTCCTTAGAAAATGGAGTTCCTCAAGGATCTACATTAAGTTGCGTTCTTTTCGCTATAGCAATAAATTTTATTTTTAACGATGTTTCCAAAGAGATCAAGATTTCTATGTATGTAGACGATTTGTGTATATTTTATACGGGAAGCACAATTGGAGAAATCACTCGTAAATTGCAGCCGGCTATCAATAAAATTGACAGTAATGCAATGCAGCTTGGTTTTACTCTATCCAGAAGCAAAACTGGATGTATACACTTCTGCAGAAAGAAGCGACCACACTATGATCCTGTACTATTTTTAGGTGGTGTAGGTTTGCCGTGCTGGAGCTCCTACAAGTTCTTAGGCTTACATTTCGACTCTCAACTGCGATGGAAAGTACATATAGAAAATATTGTTCTGAAATGCAGGTCCATTTTGAATCTCTTCAAATGTCTGGCTTCAACCAATTGGGGTTCAGATACCAATGTTCTCCTCAATGTGTACCTACCAAAGTCTTGTACTGGCAAAAATTGATTACGGCTGTATTGTATACTCTTCAGCAAGAAAATCTCTGTTGAAGAAACTGGATGCTGTTCATACCATAGGACTCCGCTTGTGCCTGGGCGCCTTTCGCACGACACCATCGTCCAGTTTGTATAGAGAAAGTGGATTGGCCCCCCTCTTCTTGAGAAGAGATAAAGCGATACTGACATATAAAATGTCATTAATGGCCAAATATTCTCATAGGAATCACATTTTCATCAATTCCCATGAAAACGATTATGCAAGCAGACCCACAATTACTAGACCCCTAAGAATCAGAGCTCTTGAAATTATTAGTGAACTGAATCTCCAGCCCCCTGAAACACTTATCATTGACCTACCTGAAGTTCCACCATGGAGAGATATTAAAAAGATAATGCCCACGGATCTGTTGCATCTTGCTCCGAAAGCAGATGTGGCTCCAGTTATTTTTCGTCAACACTTCCATAAGGTTGTCTCAGATCTAAATCCTGACAAAATCATATACACGGATGGATCAAAAACGGAAAATGGTGTTGGGTGTGCAATAGTGATAAATCAAATTTCCCATAATTGGTCGATCTTGCAGCATGCTTCGGTGTACATGGCCGAGCAGTACGCCATCTGGCAAGCCCTTCTATTTTGCATCCATGAATCTTTCTCTGAAAGATTTTTAATTGTGTTCGATTCTCTCTCCGTGATTCAGGCAATTCAAAATTGTCAATCTAAAGATGCATTGATACAGAGATGTCGCAAATGTATATGTATGCTGGAGGATCAAGGTAAAACAATCAACATTATGTGGGTACCCAGCCATACAGGTATTACAGGGAATGATTTAGCCGATCGAGCCGCCCGAACAGCAGCAAACTGTCTGCAGGTTGATGTAACAGCACTAACATTAGCAGAAACAAAAAATTGGATCAAAAAAGTTATTGACGAAGAATGGCAGGCAACGTGGGATCATAGTGCCAGTAAGCTTAAAAAGATTAAACCAACCATAGCTCCATGGATTCCCTCTACACAACTAACAAGAACAGAAAGAGTGAAACTTCACCGACTACGACTGGGGCATACTAGGCTAACACACTCTTACCTACTTTTGGGTGAAGATCAGCCGTTATGTTCAATATGCGGATCTATACTCACGATTGAACATCTTTATGAAAGATGTGTTCACCTTCGAGACAACCGAATCCGACATGGCATTGGAAAAAACTGGTGTGAATTGTTGGCGGATAACAGTGACGTTATAAAGCAGGCGTTAGAATTTCTAATAGAAATGAATCTGTATGAAAAAATTTGAAATACTAACAGTTTAGTGTTAAGATTTTGTACTCACGTTTTTTTTTAATGTGGTTTTTTATAGGGGGCCAATAACCTCTGCTGTTGACGCCCCAATAAAAAAAAAAAAAAAAAAAAATAATAATAATTATAATAAGCTTCTCAGTTCACTACAATCAATTTCGAACACATTCAATCCAGACCCTCTCGTTGGAAATATTTTATCTACACTCCATTGGTTATCATGTAATAATCAAACAGTGATTTTCATTTGGATACCAAGTCATGTATGTAGGAATAATCGGAAACGAGAGAGCAGATGAAGCTGCAAGAGAGGCTGCAAACTCAGATCATGCTGACAATATACCAATACGACAAGACGACATCAAAGTACACATAAAACACAAGATACTCACCCTCTGGCAAGAAGGTGGTCTGATCAGAATACACATTTGAGGAGGATCAAACACACAACGATACCGGAACAACTTACCAGAACCCTGAAAAGAAGAGACCAAATAGTCATAACAAGATTAAGGATTGGGCATACTCACCTGACATCGTCATATCTATTACTTGGTCAACATCAACCTTCATGTGATCACTGTAGAGCCCCATTGACAGTGGAACACTTACTCATGGAATGTCCAGTGCATGAGAGAGATCGTCAATCAGAACAAATCCCAAATAGTCTTCATGTATGCCTCAACAACCCATCCCATATTGACCGAATTTCAAAATACCTGAAAAAAATCAATTACTATTCAAAAATATGATATGATAAAGATCTATACTTACCTGCGGCTAATAACCAAGCAGTTGATGCCGCAAAGAAGAAAAAAAAAAAAATAAGCTTCTTGCTTGCTTTTCTACATCAAACCAAATTACTAAGACAACTATAAACTGAATGCTGCAGTAAATATTTTCAACGTTATTTCAAATAGTTAATGGGCTAATGACCAGAGACGTCGATGCCCAATCTCAAAAAAAAAAAAAACGACGAGCCCACGGGACCCCAGTTCAGCGGCCCGCTGTCCTTTCCTCTCCCAATCCTTTTTCCTCCACGAATCGCTCCGAAATTCCAGAGGAGTAAACCTCAATAAAAAATCTGGAATCTTAAGGTGGAAGCTATCGTGCCAACAAGATGAATGGCTGATCCAGAATGCAGTTATTAACGATGCCCTGTGAGTGCCAGGCGACCCTCATTTGTATGCAGCCTTACTGTGGTAAGGGAGCACTGCCACGGTGGACCATGAAATTCTGCCCTACTCGTGGGAACGTAATGAATCCTGGAATTCTAAAATCCCCAAGTGTCGCAGAAGGTGGTGCTGGAACTGCGACTATGAATAAGCACCAACAAACAAAGAACACGAATCAAGAGACGAGAAATCAACCTCGGTTTTTGATCGTGAAGAGAAAAGAAGGAGATTTCGCTACAACGAATCCCTTCTTGTTACATAAATATATTTATGGAAAAGTGGGACAGGTAAAAAATATGAGGAAAATAAAGGAGGGCTTATTACTCGAAACAGTTTCTGCAGCACAATCAAGTCAAATAAAAAAGTTAACTCACGTACTGAATTACGAAGTTGAAATAGTTCCACATACCAAACTCAATCAATCTCAAGGTGTAGTTAATTGTAGAGATCTCTTAAACTGCACAGAACAAGAAATACTAGATGAACTAAAAGACCAGGGCATAATAGGAGTAAGAAGAATAAAAACAAAAAAAGGTGGTACCCTGTCGGACACCCCTATTCATATTCTCACCTTTGACACCCCAAAACTGCCAAATGAAATTAAAATAGCTTTTTATATACTTAAAGTCCGTCCATATATTCCATCACCTCTAAGATGTTTCCGCTGTCAGCTTTTTGGTCATCCTGCGGTAAGGTGCAATAAAGATCCATTATGTGAATGCGGTAAGCCGCTTCACACAGATAATCCATGTGAACTACCATTTACTTGTGTCAACTGTAGTGGGCCACACTCAGCTAGGGCCAGAGAATGCCCAGTATATAAGCAGGAAGTAGCAATACAGGAAGTTAGAGTTAAAGACAATATTTCATATTTTGAAGCGAAGAAAAAAGTAGTTGTAATTACCCCAAAGTCTAATATATCTTATTCTCGTGCAGCTGCAACTCACCCTTCATCTGCTCCTCCACAAGTAAATATCCAAGAGCTCGTCAAAGAACTAACTCCATTACTACTAAGCTCTTTACAGAGATGTAGCATGTTTCCTTTAGCCTCAAGTATTACCTCGCAAGCCTCCGATTGTCAGTCTCTTCCATCTGTATATAAGCGAAACCACCCCGGGTCGTCAGATGATGAATCAGTGTCTAGCGGAGTAAGTTATCAGAAAAAAACAGAAAGGAAAAAGAGGGTGGCCAAAAGGCAAACCAAGAAAAAAGTCCCTTGATAAAATGGATGCCACAACTTGTGAGAAAACAAGCGCATCCTCAATTAATACCTCGTCAATAGATTTCGTTCGACCGTCTCCGCATGCTTTAGATGAGATTACGTTACCGCCAGAAAGATGTTAATCTGTGATATTTTAAATTTTTTGTTATTTTTTTTTTTTTGTATTTATTAATTTTTTTTTTAGACCTATACTTCTACACTTCTTATATTAACATTTTAAATCAATAATTTTTACATTGATAATAAATTTCGAATTTAATAGATTTCACCCCGACTTCACCAAGGCTAAAGGTAAGAAAAGCTACAAAAAAAAAAAACTATAACAAACACATCTAATGGATAATACAAACAATATATTCATCCAATGGAACTGCAACGGTATTAAAAATCATATTGGTGAGATCGACCCATTGAAAAACCGTTTTTCGCCATCAGTTATTCTTATTCAAGAAACTCATCTTAAACCAGAGGAACCATTTTGCCTAAGAGGGTTTCAGTGTTTTCGTAAAGATGAACAACCATATATTAGAGCCAAGGGAGAAGTCGCTATTTTTATCCGTAATAATATTCCTGCAAAACACATAAGATTAGTAACAAATCTACAAGTCAAAGCGGTCCAAATTGACCACCCAATAAAAACCACTATATGTAATTTCTACTTACCAGATGGAAACTGGCACTCACAACAGATCCAGGATGTGATCAACCAACTTACTCCTCCTCTTTTTATTGTAGGTGACTTTAATGCTCATTCGCCTTCTTGGGGATCCTCATTTGTGGATACCAAAGGTCGCCGCCTAGAATCTGTGTTAGAAAATAATAATTTGATAATAATGAACAGTGGAAAACCCACACACTTTAGTGCCAGGAATGGTTCAACATCTGCTATTGACTTATCCTTTTGCTATCCGCAGCTTGCTACTAGATTACTTTGGGATGTAGACGACGACTTACATTCTAGCGACCATTTTCCAATAATTATCAAAATTGATAATCATGCAAAAGTGTTTCAAATGAAGAAAAGATGGTTAACAAAAAAAGCGGACTGGAACAAATATAAATAATTGGTTAATATACCCTATCTCCCTGACAATGTTGATGATGCCGTTGATATTGTTACAAAGTCATTAGTGGAAGCGGCGAAACCATGCATCTCCAGATCAATTACGACAACATCTCGCAGACCTGTTCCATGGTGGAATGAAACCGTCAAAGTAGCTATAAAACAGAGAAAGGCATGTTATAATAGATTTAAGAGGTACCCCACCTTAGAAAATTCAATTAACTTCAAAAGAGCTAGAGCTTCCTCAAGAAGATTGATTATTCAATCTAAAAAAGCATCCTGGCAAGAATACGTGGAGACAATTACCCCACAGGTAAGTCTACAGGAAATTTGGAGAAAAATAAAAATAATTACTGGCAAAAACACTTTTGAGTTCCCCCAAATACTAAAATCTGGTAATGATGTAGTCACCGACCCTCAACAAATTTGTGAAGAATTCGCCGATCACTACGAGTCCTCCAGTAAGTCATCCATATATGAAGAAGAATTCTTAGAATACAAAACTAATCAAGAGTCAATAAGACTTGATTTCACTTCCCAGAATGAGGAACCCTACAACTTCCCAAACTCATTTAATGAGTTGTACCACGCGATAGAGAATAGTGAAGAGGCTGCAGTCGGTCATGATGATATCCTCTACGGCATGATAAAAAACCTATCAAACGACGATTTACAACACATTCTTAGTTTGTTTAATTGTTTTTTGAATTCAGGATCATTCCCAAAAAGCTGGAAAATGGCCACTATTGTCCCGGTCTTAAAGCCTGATAAACTCCCGTCTGACACTAACAGCTATCGACCTATTTCTTTAACAAGCTGTTTAGGAAAACTTTTTGAAAAAATTGTTAATACAAGACTCTCCTGGTGGTTGGAATCAAACAACCTTCTATCTCAAAAACAAACTGTATGCCGTAGCAAACATTCTACAACCGACACGCTAGTGTACTTAGAGAACGAAATCCAAAATGCTTTTTTGAACCGGGAACATCTTGTTGCTGTAAGTTTCGACCTAGAAAAAGCGTATGACCGAGTCTGGAGATTTTCTATCCTCAAACAACTTAATGAGTGGGGATTGAAAGGAAAACTTCCAATTCTTCTTCAGAACTTTCTTAAAGAGAGGTTTTTTACTGTGAGTGTAGGTACTGTGCAATCTTCGATTAGAAATCTGGAAAATGGAATACCTCAAGGATCCGTCTTGAGTGTAACATTATTTGCGATTGCAATCAATTTTATATTAAAAAAAAATGATGAAACAAAAGTTGAAAAAATTTTATACGTTGACGACCTGGTCATTTTTTTACGGGATCAGTCCATGACTATCAATCGGTGTTTAAATGAGGAGATAATTCACCTGAATGAACAGGTGAAGCGAAGGGGATTTAAATTTTCGACAGAAAAAACTTCATCTATTCACTTCTGCAGATTGAGACGAATGCATGAGGATCCCAAGCTTTATATAGAAAGCCTTCGTATTAATGTCGAAAGCTGCATTACATGTTTTGGCCTAATATTTGACTCAAAACTTCTTTGGAACGAGCAGCTAATCCAACTTGAGATGAAGTGTCAAAAGGCTTTGAATGTAATTAAATGTATGTCCAACATAAAGTGGGGGGCTGACAGGGAAGTGCTTCTGAAATTTTTCCAATCCGTCATCCAGGGTAAAATAGACTATGCAGCTGTTGTATATAACTCCTGTAGGCGATCTAGACTTATACGTCTAGACAGAATCCAAGCAGCAGCTTTAAGATATGCAACAGGTGCTTTCAGAACTAGTCCAACAGTGGCTGTACAATGTGATGCCGGTGTCCTTCCGCCTGATCTTAGGAGAGACTCCCAAATAATGATATATTCCTCAAAGATTCTCTCTATTCCATCAGACATTAATTATAGCTTTTTCCGTGCCAATAATGAATTTGCATCAAGACCGTCCACAACGCGTCCGGCAAGAGTGAGAAATATTGAAGCCTGCAAAAAATGTTCTGTACTGCAGGAACCACTATTGACAGAACAGGTTCCCACGGTACCTCCATGGACTTTCTGTGTTCCAAAAATTAACACCAAATTGACATCCTGGAAAAAAGAAAATACCCTTCCTTCAACCTATAGAGCACTGTTTTATGTGGAATTGGAATCCCGACAAAATAACCTCATTATTTACACTGACGGATCAAAATGTGATAGTGGAACTGGTTCAGCTATAGTCGTGAATAACGATGTTTATCAATGGTCCCTCCATAACTCCTGTTCAGTGTTCACAGCTGAACTGTACGCTATTTGGCAAGCTCTTTTATATTTTTCAATGTCCAATTATCAATCATGTACTGTGTGCTCGGACTCCCTTAGTGCTATTAGTTTGATAAGTAATGTATTTACAAAAAACATAACATGTCAACGCATATTGGAATTAAACACGTATCTAACATCAATAAATAAAATATGCGAATTAATATGGATCCCAGGACACTGCCAAATTTCTGGGAATGAGAAAGCCGATTCTGCTGCAAAACTAGCTACGGAAAGTCCAGTAGATAACGGTATACCTATACCTTATAGTGACTTGAAAATCAATATCAAAGACATGGTAAGAAAAATATGGCAACAAAGATGGTCACAATATAATGGCCAACTCAAAGCTATAAAACCGTCTATAAATAAATGGTTATACCCAACTAATTTAACAAGGCGTGAACAGGTGATAATTTGCAGATTGAGAATTGGCCATACTCACTTGACTCATTCATATCTTCTTGGTGGTACTCCTAGGCCCCGATGCCCCCATTGTAATCAGAGGCTTCTTACGGAACATATATTCAGCTGCCAGTATTTTCAAGGCCATCGAACGCTTTGTGGAATAGAATCTACAATTCCAAATGCACTAAACAGTGGAAAAAGTATATCAAAAACACTAACTTACCTTAAAGCTGTCCACATAACTAGTCGTATTTAGATAAGGAGGCTTCAGCCAATGATCTCTGCAATCGATGCTGCATAAAAAAAATAAATAAATAAAAAAAAAAAAAAATAATAATAATAATAATAATAATAACCTCCCGAAGGGGGGTATACTGGTTTCGGATTGGACTTTTTCCATTCCGAAACCAATATACTAAGGGTTTGACGAGCCCACGGGACCCCAGTCCAGCAGCCCGCTGTCCTTACCTTTTCCTTCCTCCCTTTCTGATCTTTCGAGGATCTAGAGGAGTTAACCTCGATAAAAAATCCAGAATCTCAAAGTGGAAACTATCGTGCTGATGGGATGAATGGCTGACCTGTGTGTACAGTCTTTAACGATGTCATGTGAGTACCAGGTAACACTCACTTGTATGTTTTGACCTTGCCACAGTAAGGGAGCACTGCTGTGGTGGACTTATATTTCTGCCCTACTCGTGGGACTTTAAATGGAAGTTTCTGAAATAGAAAATTTAAGCTCTAATGGTAGCAGAGCAAAAATAGCTACCACCGAAAACTCACAGAGCCTGGAAAAGAGAAGAGTTACTCCTCGGTTCCTGGTCGTGAAAAGACTTGATAATGAAAATTTCGAAAAAGTTAGTCCTTTTGTATTATTTAAAGTGTTAAACGGACAATTTGGTAATTTAAAAACGGTTCGAAAAGTAAAGGAAGGTTTATTGCTTGAAACAGTTTCTGAACAACAGGCCAAACGTTTATTAAATATAAAAAAACTTGATAACTATGAAGTTGCAGTTGAACCACACAAGACTTTAAACTATGCCAAAGGTGTAATTACCTGCAGAGATCTATTAAATTGTTCGGTAGACGAATTAAAAGTTGAATTAGAATCTGAAGGAGTTATAGAGGTAGTTAGAATCAAGACCAGACAAAACGGTGATATCGTGAATACAGCTAGTTTAATTCTCACGTTTGATAAACCAAAACCTCCTCCTTAAATAAAAGTAGCGTTCTATTCACTAGAAGTTAGACCCTATATTCCAAACCCAATACGTTGTTTTAATTGTCAAAAATTTGGTCACTTATCTAAATCATGTAATGAAGAGAAAATTTGCGTTTGTGGTAAACCTAACCATGAAGGACAAGTTTGTAATGAACCTGTTTGTGTAAACTGTGAAGGTCAACACTCTGCTAGGTCAAAGAAATGTCCCCGCATGGTAGAAGAAATAAATATTCAAACATAAAAACTAATGAAAAAATCAGTTATGGAGAAGCAAAAAAAAAGTTTTGTTAATGAAACCATCCAAAGAAACCTTTGCGGAGAAAACTAAAAGCAACGATACTGTTACAGCAATTATTAATTCTATAATCCCTCAAATTTCAATAATTGTCGAAAATCAAGTAAAAGGCTTATATACGGCACTGATAAACCAAAAAGTAGTTTTACCGACATCATACCACGTAGATCGCTCAGAACAATCTCAGGAAAGTCACGCTGAATCACAAAAAAGAAAAACCTTTGACTTTTCTGAAGACTCTGACAATCTATACTCATCACAAAAAAGTGACATTTCAGTTGCTTCAGCTAAAAGAAAAAAAGGTTGGCCTAAAGGAAAACCAAGATCAAGAAAAACTTCCCTAGATAATATTACTAAAACAACCAAACCCGTCACTGAAACTTCACATTCCTATAAAATCCCTAGTTCCGTTCAACTAATCCCTGATGATACGCAAAATTCCGAATCTTTTGGCCTTCCAAGAAAGAAAAACGAACAACCACCTCCCAAAAGAGGTGGAAAAATAAGTGATAAAGAAATGTAGTACTACATTTCTTTTTATACAAATATAACATATTTATTTACAAGACAAATTTAATATTTGTTTTATTTTATTTTTTAGTTTTTATTCATTTTTTCTTTTTTATTCTATCTATATTTTATTCCAATATTTTAATTGTTGTACATTTTTACACTCAATAAGCAGATATAACACGAAACTCAAATCTGTATATACAATAAACATATACATATTTATCTTTTAACTAAATTATTTTTATTTTAATGTCTTTACACCATAATATTCTGCAATGGAACTGCAATGGGTGTAAGCTGCATTACCCTGAGCTAAAAACAATGATCCTAAATGCTTCTCCGTTTTGTATCTGTCTTCAAGAGACACACCTTAAGCAAAACGAAAAATTCAGTTTGAGGGGATATAAATCGGTTGGGTATAATGCTGTTCCAAACCAAAGAGCAAGAGGTGGTGTTTTGATACTCATAAAAGAGAACATACCATACAATGAAGTTCAATTGCACAGTGACTTAGAAGTCGTAGCAATAAAAATGAAATTTCCATTGGAAATGACTATTTGTAATATATACCTTCCGAACGCCAAGTGGACACCTGAGCAGTTAATGAGCTGTTTACGACAGTTATCGAAACCATTCTTGGTGGTTGGAGACTTTAATGTACACAATACCTTATGGGGATCTACTAAAACTTGCCCGGGTGGTAGAGTTCTGGAAAATATTATAAATGAGTTGGATCTTGTTCTCCTGAACACTGGAGAAGGAACATTCATAAACTCTAGATCAAATACATTTTCTGCAATTGATCTTAGTCTATCATCACCTCAGATTGCATTTAATTTTAGATGGGCTGTTAAATCTGAATGGAATACAGACCATATTCCAATTTCTATAGAATTACCAGCAGTAGATAAACAAATGGATTGTATACCTTGCCCAAAATGGTTATTTCAACATGCTGACTGGAAAAAATATGACAATTCTATGGAAAACTCACAAATAACAGGAGTAACTATAGAAGAACAAGTGGAAAATTTTACCAAAGCAATTCAAAATTCTGCTGAATTATCAATTCCCAAAACAAAAGGTACACTAAATAAAAAAAGGGTGCCATGGTGGAGCTCTGAACTAGAGACTGCAATAAAAAATAAGAAAAAGGCTTTCAATGTTTTCAAAAAATCACCAACAAATGAAAATATGATCATTTTCAAAAGACTTAGAGCAAAGGCAAGGTTTCTAATCGTAAAGGGTAAAAAGGAATCTTGGATGGAGTACGTAAGCTCTATCTCTAGCGAGACTCCGGTAAAAGAAGTATGGGACAAAATCCGGAAAATTAAGGGGAAACATTTCTTAAAGCCGTCACCGTTACTTATAGTGGATGGCAAGGAAATAACAGGCAACGAAAATATAGCTGAAGAGCTAGCAAAACTCTTTGAATCAACCAGCTCGTCTGAAAACTACGATAACACTTTCAAACAACTCAAAAAAAAAGCTGAAGAACAACACTTAAATTTCCATACCAACGAGAATTTACCTTATAATGACCTATTTTCACTGGAAGAACTAGAGTATGCGTTAGATACTGCTAAAAAAAACTCAGTTCCAGGAAATGACTGAATTTCTTACGAACTGCTCTTGAAATTACCCCAAAACAAAAAATATTACTACTTAATATATATAACCAAATATGGATAACGGGAAAGTACCCCACTCAGTGGAAAGATGTCATTATCGTTCCAATCCAAAAACAGGAAAAGATTCCCAATATCCTTCCAATTATCGCCCTATTTCATTAATTTGCTGCATTGGAAAGCTTTTAGAAAAAATGGTCAGCGTACGACTACTTTGGCACTTAGAGGATAAAAACCTCCTTTCGGACTGTCAAATGGGTTTTCGAAGGGGAAAGTCAACAATTGACCACCTTGTTCTATTGGACAATTATATTAAAAACAGCTTTGCAAATAGATCCCATACTGTTGCTATTTTTTTCGACATTGAGAAAGCATTTGATACCACCTGGAGATTTGGAATAATGGAAAATTTGTACAAATGGGGTTTGAGAGGTTACTTACCTCGGTTCGTTCAAAACTTCTTATGTAATAGAACTTTCCGAGTGCGGGTGAACAATAAGTCATCTCAAACACATTTTCCATAAAATGGTGTACCTCAAGGCTCAAATCTTAGCGTTTTACTATTTCTTGTAGCAATAAATGGTATAGTGGATGTCATTCCAGTAGAGGTTCAGAAAAGTTTATATGTAGATGACCTAGCAATATACTACTCATCCCTAGATATGAAAAATGTAGTTCAAACTCTACAGAATACAGTTGATTGTATAGTTGAGTACGTGGAGCAGCGCGGTTTCAGAATATCCACAACTAAAACTCAATGTATTCACTTTTGTAGGTTAAGAAAGGAACACCCGGAACCAAATATCAATCTTCACGGGCACCCTATTGAAATGACTTCGTCTATTAAATTTCTAGGCCTTGTTTTTGATCGAAAATTATTATGGAAAGAACACATTGAAGATCTCGCAACAAAATGTAAAAATAGGCTAAATATTTTAAGAAGTCTATCAAATATTAACTGGGGTTCTGATGTTAACGTCTTACTGAATATATACAAATCGTATATATTGTCTAAAATGGATTATGGGGCTATTGTTTATAGCTCTGCTAGTGAATCAAACCTCAAAACTTTAGAGTATATTCAAGCCACTAGTATCAGACTGGCTTTGGGAGCATTTAGAACAAGCCCTTACTCATCTTTATGCTGCGAGGCTGGTATTCCTCCCCTTAAATACAGAAGACAATTTCTAATGGTAAGTTATCTCTGCAAAAAATACTCGACACCCTATAATCCACTTATAATTAATATTTTTAGTGAGGAAGAACCGGACTCTTTTCAATCTAGGCATATTAATACCATACCTTTTCCTACACGGGTAAAACGGATAGTGCTAGGACTACAACATGATATTCCTGTCCAGCGATTTCCCCAAAATATTTCCTATCCCCAATGGAGATTTAAAAATCCAGTGTTTCACCAAAATTGCCAAAAATATGATAAAACCAGTTCCCCAGTTGATATGTTTATTAACGAAATAAAATATATATTACAGAACCACAATAATCCTGTTGAAATATATACCGCTCAAGGAGTCGGAAGTGCTATAGTTGTGAAAGAACAGGCTTTTTGTTGGAAACACCCCTCTTGGACCAGTATATATTTCGCCGAACAATATTCAATTTTGGAGGCGTTAAAATATATAGAAAATAATAACATCACAAATGCAGCAATATGTTCTGACTCTCTTAGTGTCTTAAAAGCACTAACTAATAAAAAAACAACAGATACATTAACGAGCTACATGCAAGGCACTTTATACAATCTTCAGCAACAACAAATAAACATAATATTTATCTGGATTCCCAGCCACATTGGGATAACAGGTAATGAAAGAGCTGACTTGGCTGAAAAAGGGGCAATACATGCAGAAGAACTTGCCTCCTTACAAAACTTGGAAGATCTTAAAAAAGACATCAAGCAGAAAATTATTGATAAATGGCAGATAGACTGGCAACTTGATAACAAATTCCTAAAAATAACACAACCAAGAGTACAACTTAAACAAACTGGTTATCATTTGAAAAAACGAAAAGAGCAAGTCATACTATCAAGACTTCGCCTAGGCCACTCACACTTAACATCATCATACCTACTTCTGGGAAAAAACCCACCAATTTGTGAGTGTGGGAATCAATTATCAGTTAGACATTTATTATTTGACTGTACACTTCGTGTTGGAGCTCGTCAAATGATCGGATTGGGAAATGATCTGAAGACCTGTTTTTCTACACTTATCGATCAGAAGAAAGTCATAGAATTTTTAAAAATGACTAATCTTTATTTAAAAATATAAAAAAAAACCACTTACTTAATAACGAACTTTTAGAAGTTTAGACGTTTAGTTGTATTTGGATTCGTAACAGAAAGGTTTACAATTATCAAGTACGGACAGAGGAAAGGCTAATGACCATAGCAGTCGACGCCTTAAGAAAGAAAAAAAAAAAAAAAATAATAATAATAATACCCCTCCAAGGAGCTGTGGGACCTTGTCGGTGGTGGAGGGGCTTAGTAGCTACAATAATTCTGCGAGCGATGCCGGCGGGAGTTTATACTCCTGGTAGGGCCACCCATGTCGGTAAGGTCAATGATGAGTAGTGAAGCTAAGGACAGCTCGACAGGAGTAAACCTGAGTTAAAATCCGTAACCTAAAGTGTCATATGGACCGTGCTGAGAGGTGGATGGCCATACGTAGTTGGTCCCTAACGGTGAACTCCGGATAACTGGCGCCCTCCGGTTTCAAAATAGCCTTACTGCAGTAAGGGTGCACTGCTGCAACCGACGAAATTTTTCAGCCCTACTCGTGGGAAACAAATGACTTCAATAATTTCATCAACCAATATTGGTAAACCTGATACCAGGAACTCAGGCTGTGGTGAAGGAACACATAAAACACCTTCAGAACTTCCCCATAGGAAGCATAAGGAAAGTATTCAGATACCTGTAGTGTTAAGTCAAGAAACAACAGCAATAATGCCGAAGTTTTTGATAGTGAAAAGAAAAGAAGGAGATTTCACGAAAGTGAGCCCCTTCCTCATAGAAAAGTCTTTATTCAACGTAATTGGAAATGTTAAATCAATAAGGAAATTAAAGGATGGGCTGCTTATCGAAACGAATAATCGAACTCAAACTCAAAATCTACTTGCTCTGAAAAAGTTGCATGACTTTGATGTTGAAGTAAGCCCTCACCTGTCCCTGAACTATAGTAAGGAAGTTATCACTTGTAGAGACCTACTGAACTGTTCTGTGGAAGAAATTTTGGAAAATCTAGCTGACCAAGGTGTCATAGACGTGAAACGAATTACGGCAAAAAGAGAAGGTACCATTATCGAAACAGCGTCTTTGATACTCACATTCAATAAACCAAAACCGGACAAGATAAGAGCAGTTAGACCATATATACCTGCCCCACTCAGATGCTATAAATGTCAAAAATTTGGCCACTCTTCAGCGACTTGTAACAAAGAGCAAATATGTGTATGTGGTAAAGCACTCCATCAAGGCACTCCGTGTGAGGACCCCATCACTTGCGTTAATTGTAATGGAAATCATTCAGCCAGATCTAAAAACTGCCCTATTTTCAAGGAAGAAGCTGCTATTCAGAAAATCAAATGTTTGGGAAAAACTTCCTACGCCGAGGCACGAAGAAAAGTAAGAGGAAACGCCCTCCTCCCACATTATCATATGCCAGAGTAACAGCCTTACCTTCTGTACAATCAACTGATATCAAAAAGATAATAGCAGACATGATCCCAGAAATAGTGAAAATATGCACTGCCTTGATAGAAAACAAAACTCAAAATAGCTCGAAACCTCGAGAGTCAGATGAATTGACTTTTAGAACCCCAACTAATGCCGATTCAGGGAATTCTATGAAAGAAAAATTGCGCTCGTATGCTACAGATTCATGTTCCCAAAGTAAAGGAAAAAGAAAAGCGAGTAAATCGCCCCCTTTACAATCAGAAGAAGAAACTGATGAGAGCCAATCATCTCAGATACAAGATTCTGCGTTTCAGATTCAGAAACGCGGCAAGAGAAAACCTGGATGGCCAAGAGGGAAATCGAGAAATTCCATGAATACAGGAGTCATGGAAACAAACATGACGGAAACATAATTAATATTGATACACTCAACTATAAACAAACTATATAATATATATAATAAGCTCTATACATTTCCAACCGTATTTCTATTTTTTTTTTCTATTTTATCATCTTCGAAGAATTAATGGAAAATCTAATTCAATGGAATTGTAACGGATGTAAAAACAACTATACAGAGCTCAAAACTATTGTTAATGAAAAATCCCCCTATAGTATTTGCCTGCAAGAAACCCACCTCAAACCCCTGGAGAAATTTGAACTGAGAGGATATATAGTGTACAGGAAAGATGTTATTCCGGATCAAAGAGCCAGAGGTGGCGTTGCAACTTTCATTAGGAATAATATTCCTAGTCAAAGAATCCCGATTCAGACAAGGTTGCAAGCTGTAGCCGTGAAAATCGATTACCCATTCAAACTCACTATTTGTAATGTTTATTTACCAGATTTCAATTGGACTATTGACGATTTGAATGAACTGGCCGTCCAACTTCCGACCCCTCATCTAATTGTCGGTGACTTCAACGCGCATAATCCACTTTGGGGTTCTAGTAGACTCGACACCCGTGGAAGACTTATAGAAAGCTTTCTCGATGCAAACGATCTAGTTCTATTAAACAATGGTGATGCCACATACCTGAATTCAAGATCGAACAACTTTTCATGTTTAGACTTAGCATTCTGCAGCCCAATACTCGCCCCATCACTCCAATGGACTTGTCTAGGCGAACATCAAACAGATCACTTTCCAATTGCAATTGAGTGTGCAGATCGATTTGTATCTCAAACACTTCCCAGACGATGGCAACTAAAAAGAGCTAACTGGCCAAAATATAGAAACTACATACGAATAGTCACTGAAGATGAAATAGAACTCAATAATGTAGATGAAGCCACAGCTGCCATAACGACCACACTAATCAATGCTGCTGAAATATCTATCCCCCTATCCAATGGTTCCAAGTGCAAAAGACTTGTCCCTTGGTGGAATGACTATATAGCTGCAGCCATAGCGGAAAAAAAACGAGCATTCAACATATTCAAAAGATTCCCAAACACTGCTAATTTGATCTCATTCAAACAACTCCGTGCGAAATCCAGACGTTTGATAATTGAGAGTAAACGAAAATCGTTTGAAGAATACGTATCCTCCATCACAGCAGATACTTCAACAACAGACGTGTGGAAGAAAATTCGGTCAGTGATGGGAAAAAAGTTCTTGACCCCCTCTCGAGTTCTAGAGATTGATGGTGAACTGATTGACAACGAACTACAAGTAGTAGGAGCACTCGCGAAACACTTCAGTGATTCCAGTAGCTCAGATAACTATGACCTAGCTTTTATTCCTCAGAAAGAGCAAGCAGAAACCCACCTTGACTTTGAAGAACTTTCCATATCAAACTACAATATTCCATTTTCTATGGTTGAACTTGAACATACCCTTTCAGAAGTGAATGATTCTGCCCCCGGACCGGACCAGATCCCCTATGAGTTCATACGCCAACTGCCACCAGAGAATTGTTTTGAAACTATTCAATAAAATATGGGACTCACCAACAAACTATCGTCCTATATCGCTTACATGTTGCCTCAGCAAACTCATGGAGAAAATGGTCAGTATTCGTCTCATATGGTACCTGGAAGTCAACAATCTACTATCACCTGCTCAAGCCGGATTTAGGAATCATAGATCAACACTCGACCAGCTGTCCTACCTAGAAGAAGCAATCCAAAAAAATTTCGCTGAGAGAAAACACCTAGTGGCTGTATTTTTCGATTTGGAGAAGGCTTTCGACATGACCTGGCGATTCAATATCCTTCAAACACTGCACAACTGGGGTATTAAGGGAAACCTCCCCAGATTCGTTAAAAGTTTTCTACAAGACAGAAAATTCAGAGTGAGAAATGGACAATGTACCTCAAACACACGATTACTGGATAATAGTGTTCCACAAGGTTCCACATTGAGTGTTGTATTATTTAATATCACTGTAAACAGTCTGACAAATACTCTCAACCCATCAATCCGCAGAAGCCTCTATGTAGATGACCTGGCTATATTTTACTCTTCATCAGATATAGATGACATAGAGACGAAACTACATGAGGCTATTAATAACTTGACAGATCAAGCTCAACGAATAGGCTTTCGCTTTTCATCATTGAAGACCCATTCTGTACACTTCTGTCGATTACGGACAATACATAGAGATCCCAACTTGAAATTATATAACAGGAACTTAGAATATAAATCGTCAGTGAAGTTTCTGGGACTTCTTTTTGATAGCAAATTATCTTGGGGACCACATATACGTGATCTTACTGTGAGGTGTAAAAATGCACTAAACCCGCTCAGGGCACTGTGCAGTACAAAATGGGGATGCGATAGGGAAGTTCTCCTTAGACTCTATAAGTCACTAATAATGTCTAAAATAGATTACGGCTGCATCATATATGCATCCGCCAGGCCATCTCGACTAAAGGTACTCGACTCGATTCATGGAACTGCCCTTAGGCTAGCCTTAGGAGCATTCCGCACGAGCCCATATGTCTCACTTTGCTGTGAAGCAGGTATTCCACCCCTTGGATATAGAAGGCAGCAACTCTTGACAAGCTACAGCTCCAATATTTGGGCCCAACCTAATCATGTCAATCACGCTTTCTCGCATAACCCCGATGGATTAACTATATACGAAGAACGTCCGACAATTACTAGCCCAGCAGCAATGCGCTTGAAAGATTTACTTCGTTCAATGAACACAGAATTCAGGGATGTATTCAACATCTCACCTAACGAAGTACCTCCCTGGAAAATCTCACCCCCTCAGGTACACCTAGAATGTCTGAAATATAACAAAAAAGAAACAAACCCGAATCTAATAAAGCCAGAGTTACAACAAATCATAAACACATATTCCAACTGTCACGTTATTTTTTCCGATGGATCTAAAACAGAACATGGTACAGGAAGCTCTTTCTGCGATGGGGAGATTTACTGCTCTTGGTCTTTGCCACGAGAGGCGAGTGTTTTCACAGCAGAGCTTTTTGCAATCAAACAAGCTTTACGTTATATCGAAATATGTGACGAAAATACTTACCTTATTTGTTCAGTCTCGCTCAGCTCTATAAATGCAATCGTTGACACCTACAACAAAGATCCACTAGTACAAATGATTCTTGCACTTGTATATTGCATGCAAATACAAGGCAAATGCGTGAAATTCGTATGGATTCCAAGTCATATTGGGATCACGGGCAACGAGAAAGCTGATGCAGGTGCACGAAGAGCAGCTGAGTCCGGAATTCCTGAAGATATACCAATTCGGCCCAATGATTTCAAAAATTACCTCAAGCAAAGAATATGGGAAACCTGGCAAATTCAATGGAATAGAACCGAGGCAAAGCTGAAACCAGTTAAACCAAAAGTAATGCCTTGGACACATCAAGGAAGCATCAAGGGAGCATAAAAGAGCAAGTAGTAATAACACGTCTTAGGATTGGACATACCAACATTACCTCAATGTTCATGCTCAGAGGAGAAAGAAAACCCAGATGTCAATTATGCAATGTAGAATTAACCGTTCCACATATTCTAATTCAGTGTCCACAATATCATGCAACGCGACAACAACTCTGTATACCAAACAATTTGAATTTGTGTTTGAGAGATTGGCCCAGCATGTTGATGAGAATTTTGCAATATTTGAAATCTATCGAGATGTACACAAGAATTTGACCCCTATACTATTTCATCTGTGATACAATTTTAATCAGTGGTGATCTGTGATAATCGACAATATTCGACTGTGATATTCAAAAGCGAAAGTCTGTGATATATTATTTCCCTTCAACTACGTCAGTTTCATGTTACTTATAACTCTTGTACCCACAAATGAATTGTCATACATGTAATTAAGGCTAATGACCATCCTCCGATTGTCAGTCTCTTCCATCTGTATATAAGCGAGACCACCCCGGGTCGTCAGATGATGAATCAGTGTCTAGCGGAGTAAGTTATCGGAAAAAACAGAAAGGAAAAAGAGGGTGGCCAAAAGGCAAACCAAGAAAAAAGTCCCTTGATAAAATGGATGCCACAACTTGTGAGAAAACAAGCGCATCCTCAATTAATACCTCGTCAACAGATTTCGTTCGACCGTCTCCGCATGCTTTAGATGAGATTACGTTACCGCCAGAAAGATGTTAATCTGTGATATTTTAAATTTTTTGTTATTTTTTTTTTTTTGTATTTATTAATTTTTTTTTTAGACCTATACTTCTACACTTCTTATATTAACATTTTAAATCAATAATTTTTACATTGATAATAAATTTCGAATTTAATAGATTTCACCCCGACTTCACCAAGGCTAAAGGTAAGAAAAGCTACAAAAAAAAATCTAATGGATAATACAAACAATATATTTATCCAATGGAACTGCAACGGTATTAAAAATCATATTGGTGAGATCGACCTATTGAAAAACCGTTTTTCGCCATCAATTATTCTTATTCAAGAAACTCATCTTAAACCAGAGGAAGCATTTTGTCTAAGAGGGTTTCAGTGTTTTCGTAAAGATGAACAGCCATATATTAGAGCCAAGGGAGGAGTCGCTATTTTTATCCGTAATAATATTCCTGCAAAAGACATTAGATTAGTAACAAATCTACAAGTCAAAGCGGTCCAAATTGACCACCCAATAAAAACCACTATATGTAATTTCTACTTACCAGATGGAAACTGGCACTCACAACAGATCCAGGATGTGATCAACCAACTTACTCCTCCTCTTTTTATTGTAGGTGACTTTAATGCTCATTCGCCTTCTTGGGGATCCTCATTTGTGGATACCAAAGGTCGCCGCATAGAATCTGTGTTAGAAAATAATAATTTGATAATAATGAACAGTGGAAAACCCACACACTTTAGTGCCAGAAATGGTACAACATCTGCTATTGACTTATCCTTTTGCTCTCCGCAGCTTGCTCCTAGATTACTTTGGGATGTAGACGACGACTTACATTCTAGCGACCATTTTCCAATAATTATCAAAATTGATGATCATGCAAAAGTGTTTCAAATGAAGAAAAGATGGTTAACAAAAAAAGCGGACTGGAAAAAATATAAAGAATTGGTTAATATACCCTATCTCCCTGACAATGTTGATGATGCCGTTGACATTGTTACAAAGTCATTAGTGGAAGCGGCGAAACCATGCATCCCCAGATCAATTACGACATCTCGCAGACCTGTTCCATGGTGGAATGAAACCGTCAAAGTAGCTATAAAACAGAGAAAGGCATGTTATAATAGATTTAAAAGAAAATTTAATTAACTTCAAAAGAGCTAGAGCTTACTCAAGAAGATTGATTATTCAATCTAAAAAAGCATCCTGGCAAGAATACGTGGAGACAATTACCCCACAGGTAAGTCTACAGGAAATTTGGAGAAAAATGAAAATAATTACTGGCAAAAACACTCTTGAGTTCCCCCAAATACTAAAATCTGGTAATGATGTAGTCACGGACCCTCAACAAATTTGTGAAGAATTCGCCGATCACTACGAGTCCTCCAGTAAGTCATCCATATATGAAGAAGAATTCTTAGAATACAAAGCTAACCAAGAGTCAATAAGACTTGATTTCACTTCCCAGAATGAGGAACCCTACAACTTCCCAATCTCATTTAATGAGTTGTACCACGCGATAGAAAATAGTGAAGAGGCTGCATTCGGTCATGATAATATCCTCTACGGCATGATAAAAAACCTATCAAACGACGATTTACAACACATTCTTAGTTTGTTTAATTGTATTTTGAATTCAGGATCATTCCCAAAAAGCTGGAAAATGGCCACTATTGTCCCGGTCTTAAAGCCTGATAAACTCCCGTCTGACACTAACAGCTATCGACCTATTCCTTTAACAAGCTGTTTAGGAAAACTTTTTGAGAAAATTGTTAATACAAGACTCTCCTGGTGGTTGGAATCAAACAACCTTCTATCTCAAAAACAAACTGGTTGCCGTAGCAAACATTCTACAACCGACACGCTAGTGTACTTAGAGAACGAAATCCAAAATGCTTTTTTGAACCGGGAACATCTTGTTGCTGTAAGTTTCGACCTAGAAAAAGCGTATGACCGAGTCTGGAGATTTTCTATCCTCAAACAACTTAATGAGTGGGGATTGAAAGGAAAACTTCCAATTCTTCTTCAGAACTTTCTTGAAGAGAGGTTTTTTACTGTGAGTGTAGGTACTGTGCAATCTTCGATTAGAAATCTGGAAAATGGAATACCTCAAGGATCCGTCTTGAGTGTAACATTATTTGCGATTGCAATCAATTTTATATAAAAAAAAAATGATGAAACAAAAGTTGAAAAAATTTTATACGTTGACGACCTGGTCATTTTTTTACGGGATCAGTCCATGACTATCAATCGGTGTTTAAATGAGGAGATAATTCACCTGAATGAACAGGTGAAGCGAAGGGGATTTAAATTTTCGACAGAAAAAACTTCATCTATTCACTTCTGCAGATTGAGACGAATGCATGAGGACCCCAACCTTTATATAGAGAGCCTTCGTATTAATGTCAAAAGCTGCATTACATGTCTAATATTTGACTTAAAACTTCTTTGGAACGAGCAGCTAATCCAACTTGAGATGAAGTGTCAAAAGGCTTTGAATGTAATTAAATGTATGTCCAACATAAAGTGGGGGGATGACAGGGGAGTGCTTCTGAAATTTTTCCAATCAGTCATCCAGGGTAAAATAGACTATGCAGCTGTTGTTTATAACTCCTGTAGGCGATCTAGACTTATACGTCTAGACAGAATCCAAGCAGCAGCTTTAAGATATGCAACAGGTGCTTTCAGAACTAGTCCAACAGTGGCTGTAGAATGTGATGCCGGTGTCCTTCCGCCTGATCTTAGGAGATACTCCCAAATAATGATATATTCCTCAAAGATTCTCTCTATTCCATCACACATTAATTATAGCTTTTTCCGTGCCAATAATGAATTTGCTGTTGAGTTTAGTGGAATTTACAATCAGATATCACCGAAAAATAACTTTGAAAGAATGAATTTTATAACTGACTTTTTATTTTATAATTAATCAAAATCTGACAACACATATCATATATAATAAATCAACATATCTATAAACAGGGTGATTACTTAATATTGAATATCCAACACCCCTTCTCAATATTAGGTAATTAACCCAATCATTTCCCTAAATCTTCCTAACTTCTGTGCTTGTAAAGGCTTCGTCAGAAGATCAGCTAACATTTCCTCGGTGAAAAAATGATTGTGTTGTTCTTCCGCAAATCCTTTATAAAATTATATTTCGTATCCAGGTGTTTGGTTCTGTCATTTAATTTTTCTGAATCCATTAATTTTAAACATCCCTGATTGTCTTCAAATACTTGTATTTGTTCTAATTCTATCTTAAAATCTTCAAATAATTTAATCAACCAAAGTGTTTCCTTGCAAGCTTCACAAAGAGCTATTATTTCTGACTCTGTTGAAGATAGAGCCACGGTGTCTTGTTTTCTGCTTCTCCAGGAAACTAAACCTGCTTTAAATTTAAAAACATATCCGCTGTTAGATTTTCTATCAGATTGATCTCCAGCCCAATCAGCATCTGAATATCCATAGAGTATATTTTCATTTGATGTTTCACCTCCAAGGATTATCTTTAAATGTTTCGTTCCCTTCAAATACTTTAAAACTCTCTTTACTTCAGTCCAATCCTTCTTTGTAGCTTTATTAATTTTTCTGCTTAAAATCGAAATACTTGCAGCAATATCTGGTCTCGAATGAACTGATAGATATAAAAGTTCTCCTATAATTTTTCTGTAAATGTCTTGATTTTCTATAATATCATTATCAATAATTTTGTAATATCCTGTATCTAGTGGAATTTTTGAAAACTTGACATCTAAAAGATTGTGATCTTTCAGTAATTTTTCAATATAGGTTGTCTGATAAATTTTAAAAATTCCATCAGGTTGCCTCTCCACTTGTAGTCCTAAGAAATATTTCAATTCTCCTAAAGATTTAGTTTCGAAATAACAATTGAAATATCGTCCCAATTTTTCAATTGTTTCGCTATTGTGACAAGCCAGCAAAATATCATCGACGTAAGTCAAAATATAAATAGTTTCTCCATTATCTCGTTCTTTAATGTATAAGCAAGGATCAGCTAAGCCCCTTCTGAAACCATAGTTTTGTATAACTCTATCTAAAAAAAACGTTCCAAACTCTTGCTGCTTGCTTTAAACCATAAATACTTTTGTTGAGTTTACATACTTTTTTCTCATCTTCTTTAATAAATCCCTCCGGTTGTGACATGTAAATATCCTCCTCAAGTTCACCATTCAAAAATGCAGTTTTCACATCAAAGTGATGAACTAATAAATTTTTGTATCCGGCAATAACAAGCAGTGTTCGTATTGTAGTTTGCTTGATTACTGGAGCGAAAATTTCGTCATAGTCATGTCCATATTTCTGTGAATATCCTTTCGCTACTATCCTAGCTTTGTAGCGATCTATTTGACCTAAATTATTTCTTTTAATTTTGAATATCCATTTACAACCTACTAGATTTTTGTCTTTAGGTAAAGAACACAGCGTCCATGTGTTGTTAGTTTCCATAGAATCCATCTCTTCTTTCATAGCTTTCTCCCAATGAAGTCTATCCTTTCTTAATTTTATTTCGTCATATGTTTTGGGTTCTTCCTGTTCTTCAATCTCATAATCATGGTTACAAGCTGAATAACTGCATTCTCCATATCTTTCTGGTGGTTTACCTTTATTCTTTCTAGTTGATCGTCGAATTTCTTTATTTTCATTGTCCTTTTCTTCGTCTTCAGTTTCAGTCAATTCTAGTTGCGATTTTGTCTCTGGTTGTAGAATGTTACTTTGTTTCTTTTCTTCTACTTCAAATTCGACTTCGTCTTCCTCTTTATATTTCTGATTAACAAATACCTTTTCTTCGTGTTCAGATTCAATAAACTTTACGTCTCTACTAATGATAATTTTATTGGTCTGTTTATTTAATAGTCTGTATGCTTTGGAATTTTCGTCATAACCTACAAAAATGTATTTTCTTGCTTTGTCTTCCAATTTAGTTCTCTTTTGCTTAGGAACTAAAGCATATGCATGACATCCAAATGTTCTTATATGGTTTAATGAAGGCTCTGTTCGAAACCATAGCTTATAAGGAATTCTTTCACCATTACCTTTAGTAGGAAGTCTATTTTGTAGATAGGTAGCTGTAACTATTGCTTCTCCCCAATAACATTTTTCAAGATTTGCATCCAGCAACATGCAACGTGCCATTTCTTGAAGAGATCGGTTCTTCCTTTCGGCTACTCCGTTCTGTTGTGGACAAAAAAGTGCTGTGAGTTGTAATTTTATGCCTTCACTCTTTAAATAGTCTTTCATTTCATTACTTAAAAATTCTCCTCCTCTGTCACACTGTAGGACCTTTGGTTTCTTACCAAACTGATTTTTACAGCTTTCCACAAATTCTTTTATACTTCTAAAAACTTCATTTTTCTGTTTCATTAAAACAACATTGGTAAAACGGCTAAAATCATCAATCATGGTTAAAAAATATCTTTTTCTTCCAGGAGTCACATTTGCCATTGGCCCACAAACATCTAAATGTATAATTTCCAAAGTTTCTTTTGTTCTTTTCTCAGAATGCTTTGGAAATGGTAACTTCGACATTTTTCCTCGAATACAGCAGTCACAGTTCAACTTTTCAATGCATGGTTTCAATGATATTCTTTGAACCTGATTCTTATCCAACATACTTTTTACTGTTTCTTGATTTCTGTGACCAAATCTCCGATGCCAAACATGAATACAAGCCATATCCTGCTTATCCCATACTGAGTAGACCTTTTCTGCACACTGTAGTCTGTATAATTTATTCTCCAGTTTAGCAACGGCGTATACTTTGTTCGATTTCATAATTTTACATGTTTTATTTGCAAAACTAATTTCAAATCCTTGTCTTTCAAGGACACTTAAAGATAAAAGACAGTTTTCCAATTGTGGAACATACAAAACGTTTTTTACAGTTATTTTTAACATTTCTTTATCTACAAGGCTATTAATTGTACCTTTACCGATGCCTTTTGCCTTTAATTTCTTACCATCAGCAAGAAATATCTCCCTATTAGTCTCTTCCTCAAATTCATCAAAAAACTCTCTATTATTTACCATGTGACATGTACATCCAGAATCTATATACCAAAAATCGGTTTTTCTTTTTTCTTCTTCCTTGTTATTGAAGCAACATTCTTCATCAGAATCTTCTGTAACGTTTTTCATTTCATCTTGAACATTGTTCACCTTGTTTTTAACTTTAAAATTCCTCGTTGAATTCTTATAAAAGTAACAATCTTTCTTCAGGTGACCTTCCTTATTACAGAAATAACATTTAAGTTTGCTTTTATTAAAACTTTTTGCTTTCATTACTGTTTCTTCAGTATTGCTGGTTCCTTCCGCATTAAATTCTTTTCTGCGTCTATACTCTTGTAAAAGTTTATCTTTAACAATTTCCAGTGTTAAATCATCTTCCTTTCGACCTTCCAAAGACATAACCAGTGAGGTATAACTATCAGGTAAACTGCTAAGTAATAGTGCAATTGCTAAGCGATCTGCAATTTCTTCGCCTAGAGTTTTTAACTGATAAATTAAATCTAGCAACGTTGAAACATGTTCTTCAAGATTACCATCTTCATGTAATGTCAGTTTGCAGATTCTCTTTAATAAACATACCTGATTTGTTAAGGTCGATTTTTCATAATACTGTTTTAGAGATACCCAAGCCTCTTTAGCTGTTTTCGCATTTCTTATATGTGATACTTGATTATCGTCAATCAAGAGCCCAATAGTTGCTCTTGCTTTATTATCAAGTTTCTTCCATGCATCAGTTTCTGGATTTGGTTTATCTTTCTCTATGACTTCCCATAGTTCTTCCTTCTGCAGCAACAGCTCCATTTTAAACTTCCAAATCCCATAATTATTTCCATTCAACTTTACAATATTAAATTTTGTGATATCCGACATCTTGTGTTACGTTTTACTTTATTTTACTTTCTCAGTAACTGGGCCCATAACCTGTTGAGTTTAGTGGAATTTACAATCAGATATCACCGAAAAATAACTTTGAAAGAATGAATTTTATAACTGACTTTTTATTTTATAATTAATCAAAATCTGACAACACATATCATATATAATAAATCAACATATCTATAAACAGGGTGATTACTTAATATTGAATATCCAACATTTGCATCAAGACCGTCCACAACGCGTCCGGCAAAATGGAATACCTCAAGGATCCGTCTTGAGTGTAACATTATTTGCGATTGCAATCAATTTTATATTAAAAAAAAATGATGAAACAAAAGTTGAAAAAATTTTATACGTTGACGACCTGGTCATTTTTTTACGGGATCAGTCCATGACTATCAATCGGTGTTTAAATGAGGAGATAATTCACCTGAATGAACAGGTGAAGCGAAGGGGATTTAAATTTTCGACAGAAAAAACTTCATCTATTCACTTCTGCAGATTGAGACGAATGCATGAGGATCCCAAGCTTTATATAGAAAGCCTTCGTATTAATGTCGAAAGCTGCATTACATGTTTTGGCCTAATATTTGACTCAAAACTTCTTTGGAACGAGCAGCTAATCCAACTTGAGATGAAGTGTCAAAAGGCTTTGAATGTAATTAAATGTATGTCCAACATAAAGTGGGGGGATGACAGGGGAGTGCTTCTGAAATTTTTCCAATCAGTCATCCAGGGTAAAATAGACTATGCAGCTGTTGTTTATAACTCCTGTAGGCGATCTAGACTTATACGTCTAGACAGAATCCAAGCAGCAGCTTTAAGATATGCAACAGGTGCTTTCAGAACTAGTCCAACAGTGGCTGTAGAATGTGATGCCGGTGTCCTTCCGCCTGATCTTAGGAGATACTCCCAAATAATGATATATTCCTCAAAGATTCTCTCTATTCCATCACACATTAATTATAGCTTTTTCCGTGCCAATAATGAATTTGCTGTTGAGTTTAGTGGAATTTACAATCAGATATCACCGAAAAATAACTTTGAAAGAATGAATTTTATAACTGACTTTTTATTTTATAATTAATCAAAATCTGACAACACATATCATATATAATAAATCAACATATCTATAAACAGGGTGATTACTTAATATTGAATATCCAACACCCCTTCTCAATATTAGGTAATTAACCCAATCATTTCCCTAAATCTTCCTAACTTCTGTGCTTGTAAAGGCTTCGTCAGAAGATCAGCTAACATTTCCTCGGTGAAAAAATGATTGTGTTGTTCTTCCGCAAATCCTTTATAAAATTATATTTCGTATCCAGGTGTTTGGTTCTGTCATTTAATTTTTCTGAATCCATTAATTTTAAACATCCCTGATTGTCTTCAAATACTTGTATTTGTTCTAATTCTATCTTAAAATCTTCAAATAATTTAATCAACCAAAGTGTTTCCTTGCAAGCTTCACAAAGAGCTATTATTTCTGACTCTGTTGAAGATAGAGCCACGGTGTCTTGTTTTCTGCTTCTCCAGGAAACTAAACCTGCTTTAAATTTAAAAACATATCCGCTGTTAGATTTTCTATCAGATTGATCTCCAGCCCAATCAGCATCTGAATATCCATAGAGTATATTTTCATTTGATGTTTCACCTCCAAGGATTATCTTTAAATGTTTCGTTCCCTTCAAATACTTTAAAACTCTCTTTACTTCAGTCCAATCCTTCTTTGTAGCTTTATTAATTTTTCTGCTTAAAATCGAAATACTTGCAGCAATATCTGGTCTCGAATGAACTGATAGATATAAAAGTTCTCCTATAATTTTTCTGTAAATGTCTTGATTTTCTATAATATCATTATCAATAATTTTGTAATATCCTGTATCTAGTGGAATTTTTGAAAACTTGACATCTAAAAGATTGTGATCTTTCAGTAATTTTTCAATATAGGTTGTCTGATAAATTTTAAAAATTCCATCAGGTTGCCTCTCCACTTGTAGTCCTAAGAAATATTTCAATTCTCCTAAAGATTTAGTTTCGAAATAACAATTGAAATATCGTCCCAATTTTTCAATTGTTTCGCTATTGTGACAAGCCAGCAAAATATCATCGACGTAAGTCAAAATATAAATAGTTTCTCCATTATCTCGTTCTTTAATGTATAAGCAAGGATCAGCTAAGCCCCTTCTGAAACCATAGTTTTGTATAACTCTATCTAAAAAAAACGTTCCAAACTCTTGCTGCTTGCTTTAAACCATAAATACTTTTGTTGAGTTTACATACTTTTTTCTCATCTTCTTTAATAAATCCCTCCGGTTGTGACATGTAAATATCCTCCTCAAGTTCACCATTCAAAAATGCAGTTTTCACATCAAAGTGATGAACTAATAAATTTTTGTATCCGGCAATAACAAGCAGTGTTCGTATTGTAGTTTGCTTGATTACTGGAGCGAAAATTTCGTCATAGTCATGTCCATATTTCTGTGAATATCCTTTCGCTACTATCCTAGCTTTGTAGCGATCTATTTGACCTAAATTATTTCTTTTAATTTTGAATATCCATTTACAACCTACTAGATTTTTGTCTTTAGGTAAAGAACACAGCGTCCATGTGTTGTTAGTTTCCATAGAATCCATCTCTTCTTTCATAGCTTTCTCCCAATGAAGTCTATCCTTTCTTAATTTTATTTCGTCATATGTTTTGGGTTCTTCCTGTTCTTCAATCTCATAATCATGGTTACAAGCTGAATAACTGCATTCTCCATATCTTTCTGGTGGTTTACCTTTATTCTTTCTAGTTGATCGTCGAATTTCTTTATTTTCATTGTCCTTTTCTTCGTCTTCAGTTTCAGTCAATTCTAGTTGCGATTTTGTCTCTGGTTGTAGAATGTTACTTTGTTTCTTTTCTTCTACTTCAAATTCGACTTCGTCTTCCTCTTTATATTTCTGATTAACAAATACCTTTTCTTCGTGTTCAGATTCAATAAACTTTACGTCTCTACTAATGATAATTTTATTGGTCTGTTTATTTAATAGTCTGTATGCTTTGGAATTTTCGTCATAACCTACAAAAATGTATTTTCTTGCTTTGTCTTCCAATTTAGTTCTCTTTTGCTTAGGAACTAAAGCATATGCATGACATCCAAATGTTCTTATATGGTTTAATGAAGGCTCTGTTCCAAACCATAGCTTATAAGGAATTCTTTCACCATTACCTTTAGTAGGAAGTCTATTTTGTAGATAGGTAGCTGTAACTATTGCTTCTCCCCAATAACATTTTTCAAGATTTGCATCCAGCAACATGCAACGTGCCATTTCTTGAAGAGATCGGTTCTTCCTTTCGGCTACTCCGTTCTGTTGTGGACAAAAAAGTGCTGTGAGTTGTAATTTTATGCCTTCACTCTTTAAATAGTCTTTCATTTCATTACTTAAAAATTCTCCTCCTCTGTCACACTGTAGGACCTTTGGTTTCTTACCAAACTGATTTTTACAGCTTTCCACAAATTCTTTTATACTTCTAAAAACTTCATTTTTCTGTTTCATTAAAACAACATTGGTAAAACGGCTAAAATCATCAATCATGGTTAAAAAATATCTTTTTCTTCCAGGAGTCACATTTGCCATTGGCCCACAAACATCTAAATGTATAATTTCCAAAGTTTCTTTTGTTCTTTTCTCAGAATGCTTTGGAAATGGTAACTTCGACATTTTTCCTCGAATACAGCAGTCACAGTTCAACTTTTCAATGCATGGTTTCAATGATATTCTTTGAACCTGATTCTTATCCAACATACTTTTTACTGTTTCTTGATTTCTGTGACCAAATCTCCGATGCCAAACATGAATACAAGCCATATCCTGCTTATCCCATACTGAGTAGACCTTTTCTGCACACTGTAGTCTGTATAATTTATTCTCCAGTTTAGCAACGGCGTATACTTTGTTCGATTTCATAATTTTACATGTTTTATTTGCAAAACTAATTTCAAATCCTTGTCTTTCAAGGACACTTAAAGATAAAAGACAGTTTTCCAATTGTGGAACATACAAAACGTTTTTTACAGTTATTTTTAACATTTCTTTATCTACAAGGCTATTAATTGTACCTTTACCGATGCCTTTTGCCTTTAATTTCTTACCATCAGCAAGAAATATCTCCCTATTAGTCTCTTCCTCAAATTCATCAAAAAACTCTCTATTATTTACCATGTGACATGTACATCCAGAATCTATATACCAAAAATCGGTTTTTCTTTTTTCTTCTTCCTTGTTATTGAAGCAACATTCTTCATCAGAATCTTCTGTAACGTTTTTCATTTCATCTTGAACATTGTTCACCTTGTTTTTAACTTTAAAATTCCTCGTTGAATTCTTATAAAAGTAACCATCTTTCTTCAGGTGACCTTCCTTATTACAGAAATAACATTTAAGTTTGCTTTTATTAAAACTTTTTGCTTTCATTACTGTTTCTTCAGTATTGCTGGTTCCTTCCGCATTAAATTCTTTTCTGCGTCTATACTCTTGTAAAAGTTTATCTTTAACAATTTCCAGTGTTAAATCATCTTCCTTTCGACCTTCCAAAGACATAACCAGTGAGGTATAACTATCAGGTAAACTGCTAAGTAATAGTGCAATTGCTAAGCGATCTGCAATTTCTTCGCCTAGAGTTTTTAACTGATAAATTAAATCTAGCAACGTTGAAACATGTTCTTCAAGATTACCATCTTCATGTAATGTCAGTTTGCAGATTCTCTTTAATAAACATACCTGATTTGTTAAGGTCGATTTTTCATAATACTGTTTTAGAGATACCCAAGCCTCTTTAGCTGTTTTCGCATTTCTTATATGTGATACTTGATTATCGTCAATCAAGAGCCCAATAGTTGCTCTTGCTTTATTATCAAGTTTCTTCCATGCATCAGTTTCTGGATTTGGTTTATCTTTCTCTATGACTTCCCATAGTTCTTCCTTCTGCAGCAACAGCTCCATTTTAAACTTCCAAATCCCATAATTATTTCCATTCAACTTTACAATATTAAATTTTGTGATATCCGACATCTTGTGTTACGTTTTACTTTATTTTACTTTCTCAGTAACTGGGCCCATAACCTGTTGAGTTTAGTGGAATTTACAATCAGATATCACCGAAAAATAACTTTGAAAGAATGAATTTTATAACTGACTTTTTATTTTATAATTAATCAAAATCTGACAACACATATCATATATAATAAATCAACATATCTATAAACAGGGTGATTACTTAATATTGAATATCCAACATTTGCATCAAGACCGTCCACAACGCGTCCGGCAAGAGTGAGAAATATTGAAGCCTGCAAAAAATGTTCTGTACTGCAGGAACCACTATTGACAGAACAGGTTCCCACGGTACCTCCATGGACTTTCTGTGTTCCAAAAATTAACACCAAATTGACATCCTGGAAAAAAGAAAATACCCTTCCTTCAACCTATAGAGCACTGTTTTATGTGGAATTGGAATCCCGACAAAATAACCTCATTATTTACACTGACGGATCAAAATGTGATAGTGGAACTGGTTCAGCTATAGTCGTGAATAACGATGTTTATCAATGGTCCCTCCATAACTCCTGTTCAGTGTTCACAGCTGAACTGTACGCTATTTGGCAAGCTCTTTTATATTTTTCAATGTCCAATTATCAATCATGTACTGTGTGCTCGGACTCCCTTAGTGCTATTAGTTTGATAAGTAATGTATTTACAAAAAACATAACATGTCAACGCATATTGGAATTAAACACGTATCTAACATCAATAAATAAAATATGCGAATTAATATGGATCCCAGGACACTGCCAAATTTCTGGGAATGAGAAAGCCGATTCTGCTGCAAAACCTTACCTTATAGTGACTTGAAAATCAATATCAAAGACATGGTAAGAAAAATATGGCAACAAAGATGGTCACAATATAATGGCCAACTCAAAGCTATAAAACCGTCTATAAATAAATGGTTATACCCAACTAATTTAACAAGGCGTGAACAGGTGATAATTTGCAGATTGAGAATTGGCCATACTCACTTGACTCATTCATATCTTCTTGGTGGTACTCCTAGGCCCCGATGCCCCCATTGTAATCAGAGGCTTCTTACGGAACATATATTCAGCTGCCAAAATTTTCAAGGCCATCGAACGCTTTGTGGAGTAGAACCTACAATTCCAAATGCACTAAACAGTGGAAAAAGTATATCAAAAACACTAACTTACCTTAAAGCTGTCCACATAACTAGTCGTATTTAGATAAGGAGGCTGCAGCTAATGATCTCTGCAATCGATGCTGCATAAAAAAATAAAAAAATAATAATAATAATAATAATAATAATAATAATAATAATAATAATAATAATAATAATAACTTTATTGCTTATAGAAAACAATGTTTACAGCAAGGTGTGTGATAATATACAAAAAAAAATTTCAAGTTTACAAGACAGTTTGTAATGAAAATAAAAATAAAATAAATACTTTATTCATCTAGTATAAATGACCTCAATTTGAGAATATTCCAATGGTAGCAGCATATAATTCTTCCCTAAGATAGTTTTATATTATGTAGAGCATTTACTAATGTTTCAAAATTTTGCAGACAGGATACGTTTTGTTTCATGACTGTATATATCGGACACTTAAACAAAATATGAAAAATAGTTTCCTTCTCGTCCATGTTACAAACAGGACATGTTAGAGTAGGATCTATACTGTAGGCTACGCCGTTTAATGTGAACTTCATTTTAAATTGATTAACCGTACGGAGTTGAGCCAAAGTACGAGTGATCTCTGAATTGGAGACTTCAACAGTGAATAATCGCTTGGTTCACGTGTTGTGGTGAAAGCATTATATATAGAGCCCTGAAAGGGTACGTGTTGTGGTGAAAGAATTATATATAGAGCCGTGAAAGGGTACGCTGACGATGTAGCAATATCGGATTGGTGCAGCAAGGTATAATATTTAGAAAACAGTAGTTTTTTTGTGCTGTTAGATGACGATAAGTTAATTCATTCCATAACTGCAGTGATTCAATGTCAACAAAAAATTGTTTGATTTGGGATGCCCAATTATACTTTGTGGTAGCGGAATTCATAATACGTAGGTACCTGTTGCTCAAAACAAAATCTGGGATAGCGAAATTTTTCCATTTGAAGAATCTTTAGTAATCAATTTATTGTCATTTTAAAAACGTTGTACGACAACTTAACTCTTCCTGTTTCTATCCAAATAACAGAGTCCGGAGTATTAACCGCAACTGAGAGGATTCGTTTTAGGACATGTATTTGCACCATTTCTAGTGCATTCAAATAACGAGGACCCCAAACAGAGACACTGTTGAACATAACGCTTAATGCTAGAGATTCAAATAGTTTGATTCTAGGGTACCACATCACAGGAATGATAGCGCCAACGGCTTGTTTACCTTTTTTTACAGTTGCAGTTGACATTTCGCTGAATAAGCCAGAGGAAATAAACGTTACACCTAAATATGTATATGTATTACTCAATTCTATGGTCTCGTTATTAAAAATTCGTAGTTCGGTTTTTGGAATCCACCTTTAGAAAACCTAACAATTTTTGTTTTCTTAAGATTAACAGATAAACGATTAGTGTCAGTATATTTTTCCAAAATTTTCAGTTTCCTTGCAACATCAATTCAGAATGAGCCAAGATAACGAGATCATCAGCATACAGGAGTGTTAGTACATCATTTTTATTATCGAATGACTGAGGAGACCTTTATTACATATTTTCAACAATATACTTACAAACGCGCAATTTCCAGAAAAATGGAAATTATCAATGTACTCTCCTATACACAAATCTGGAGATAGAAATATTGTGGAAAATCACATTTCACGGAAGCGGTAAATGGAAAGCGTTCGACCAAGTAAATCAGATATATTGCTTAAAAAAAGACACAGTTATGGAATGTCAAATAATTTATTGAAACTTATATCAAACTATCTACATAACAGGCATTTTGTAGTAAAACATAATGGGAATACTTCTGGCAAATATCATGCTAACTCGGGAGTTCCGCAAGGATCTAACCTCGGTCCGCTATTGTTTATTTTATTTATAAATGATCTTCCAGGTTATGTTTCGTACTCTGAAAGCTTGGTATTTGCGGATGACTTCAAACTATTTAGGAAGATTCAAACTGTTCGTGATTGCATATTACTGCAAAAAGATATAAACAACATAATTAGATGGAGCGAGGAAAATAAATTGAGCTTTTAAGTCGAAAAATGTTGTGTTATGTGTATTTCAAGGAAAAAGCAGTGTATAATTTTTGATTACTTAACTAATAGGCCAAGAAGTATTAAATAGGAAGAATAAAGCAAAGGATCTTGGAGTTACTTACAATAGTCAAATGTCTTTCATTCCCCACATTCAAAAATCAGTTAAAAGTGGTAATCCTGTGATAGGTTTAATTTTCAGACAAACCACTGTTTTTTCAAATATTGAGACTAAAAATGTTGCTTAATACTTTAGTAAGACCTAAACTTAAGTATGGATTTATTATCTAGGTAGATCAACCTCAAATGTATTTAGAAAATATTGAGAAAGTGCAGAATAAATACTTACGATTCTTGTATTATGAAAAATATAATCGTTGGCCGGTTTATAGAACAATTAGGACAACTAGATTACCGGAAGAATTTGGCAATGTCAATTAGGCAATTTAAGAGCCTTGTTTATGATTACCTATATTGGAAAATTTGGTGTATGAAGCTACAGTTCTAGAAATTAGTCATCTATGCCTTGTTTTTAATCCTCTACATTAATTTAATTTGATTTAATTTACATCACTGTTAAATTAATAAATGGTCATACGACACAATGTTAGGAAACATTTTTGTATTATTAATTCTTATTCCATGTAATTAGGTTGTAATAAATAATAAATAAATACTTAGATAAACAAATTATTAAGTACCTAGGTACCTGAATTATTATTTAGTGATAATTGTTCTTCCTCTACTAGTTTCATGAGTCTTTAACAAATTATCTTCATAAGAAGCACTAGTGACTGCACATTCACAAAGTGCACAGTTAAAAACATCCATATTCATGATTATGATACTTTCTTTAACGTTGCTTTAAGACTTCTAGAATACACAATTCTTATTGTCCATTTTTTAACCAATTAAATAAATGTCTAGCTGCAGCCAAAACTGCGATTTTTAAATTGAATTTCCACTCAACACCTCAACAAAATAAACAAACTATATAGCAAAACCAGTACTTCGTATTGACGCCACCGCAGCTATATGTATACATAAATTTATTTCCTTCGCCTTCTCGAAAAAATATAAAATAATTTGTATTCCACATGAAGTTTTCCATTTCTTTTTTTGGAAGTGTGATGGAACTAATTAACTTATATATTAATTTTCGCTATAGAAAGAAATTTAAGTAACAAATTTAGCCTCTGAGGATTAAGGTTGGATAGGAGTAAGCAGATTTCTATAGGGGTTTGTAGGTTAGTTTTAGCCACATCTTTATATACATAAAAATTTGGAGACATATTAAGTGGCCATTCAAGGATATGATTCGGAGACCCAGCCTGTCCATATTCACAATATGGATTGTCTTGAACACATATCATCCGAATTATGGTCTTCTGTACATGTATGGAAGTTGATTAAACCAAGGAGTTTTATTTGAATTGTTCACTATTTTGGTATAGAATGAAGAGCTTGATTTATTTCGGTTCCAGTCTTGAGTCCATTGATACCAAATATTTTTTTATGGCTTGGTAGATAGTAAGTTACCTTTAATATCTGAGTGACTAGGAATCCACGCCAAAACAATGTCAAAATTTTGCAGTTTTGCTTCAGTGATGCCTCTTTTGGTCATGAAGGAGGAGTGTTCAGTATCCCTTGCATAGGTTGACTTACGGATTTTTTCTATTGAGCTTTCAGACTCTAATAAAATTATGGCACTTCTGTTAGACTGGAAGTTGACATGGGTATAAATCACTGGAAAATAGATTTGAGTACTTACTCAAATTGTTTATTAATTTCACCAACAGGGGAACATTTTTATTTCCCCAGATATTTTTATACATTTGGATCGTAATATTTAATTGATTGAGTACATATATAATGGGATTACTAATAAGCATTAAGTTTCATGGAAGAAAATTGGAGCTAAGCCACTCCCATGTAAGGTTAATTTGGCCACATTCACTGGTAGATCTCATACACCCTGTAATGATACGCATACTTTTGTAATGTAAACAATCTAGTTTCTTAAAGCCCGAGATAAACACAAATTGGGCTAGTAGCTTGCAAGCCAATAGCTTGCATACTGAGGATACATTTGCAAGTAAAATTGCATGTTAGTAGCTTGTATGTGCCAGTAGCTTGAAGACGGAGGATACATTTTCCAGTAAAAAACATATAAGCCTTCGGGAACGCAGAGATTTTGAATAGGTTAATACAACGCTAATCTGTCCCAATATTTTAAAATGTTTTTAATTTTCCAATTTTCACGAATGGCCTTCCACATAGAAAAGGTTCGAAGCGAATTAAATAGTGTAATATTGTCACTTGCAATAGAATGAGTATTTGGATGAAAAATTGGGTTAGAATAAACTTCATGGTCTTTTCATCTCCCCAACGAGATATAATGATATGGTATCAACAACACGAAAAAAGAAAAAACCACTGGTGACGGTGATCACAACTTGCATGCGATTATTGACATGCTAGCACCTGTGTATGTGTTCACACTTTAAATTTGGCATGCAGTTCGTACTCCCCCACCACCCAACTTACACATTACATGCCTAAAAATCAGATCTTGTTCAATCTACTTGTATACAACAGATAGGTACACATGCATGTAGCTTTCATATTCAAGTAGCTGGCATGCAAGTGTACAAGCTACGGGTATGTGTGAGCTTAAGGAGATATAGTGGATGATCAGCAATTACTTCCATAGTCTAAGTGCCTCTGCATTAAACCATTGTGGAACATTTGAAGGGTTTTGGGGTCACTACCCAATATGTTCCATACATACAGCACGCATGATATTATACTTTGTTACTATTTAATCAACATAGGAATTCCATTTTAGATTTTGTTCGAGTATTATCCGTAGATATTTAACTTTATTATATGATTACCAAACCTTATTTTCAGTAGATTTTATTATAGCCCTTTTCAGTGATCAAATCTACCCATTGTTGTTTTTGAATATTACATAAGTGTGACTTCAACTTCCTCATCGAGTAATGATGAATGATTGAAGGGATTTTCCTTCTTTGAATTATTTGGACTCGTGTCTACAGTCGTGACATAGTTATGTTATCACTATTTTCTATCCCAGAATGTGTGTATAGCCTTAAACTGTTTTGGCTTTAGTTTGTAGACAGCTACAAGCGTCATTTTTCAAAATTAATTACAACTATAGCAGCCCGCCCGGCTTCGCACAGGTTCTTCTACTCCGAGAAGATGTTCCGACTACCTAAAGATACAAATACAAAACAAAAATGTGACCTTACAATATCGAACGCAAGTATAACTTTCCAACAACACCCAGAAAGAAGACATAGTCGTCAATTGTCACCACAGTATACCCCCATCATTCACTCCAAGTCAGTTTATTAAAAAATCACGTGCGCGTTATCGTTCGGCTTATGCGCTAAGCAGTAGGCAAGACAGTGCGGGGGGAGGGTCGGCGATTGCATCAAGCGAAGCGAGGCACTTGAATCTTATTCTGGCGTCCATAATTTTTTTGCGATCACTAAGATATTCATTTGAATTTTATCGTGTAAAAGAGTAAAATAATGTGCATGAAATGCTTAAAGCCTCTAATTTGTTTAAAATGACAAGGATTGATACCGTATTTATGTAAGTAGCTTTTACCTACGACCATCCCTGCAAGCAGTTAATAACACTCAGTCAGCAATCAATGTAAGATATCTATAACGCACGGTTGTAAAGTAAATCGCACGGCTTCCCTAGCAACCACTTAGCAACTGTCAATAGACGTCGCCATTTTATTAAAAATTTAATGTTTACATACCTATTAGAGATTGAATTTTATTCCATATTTAATTGGCATATAACATTTAATAGATATAAGATTGCATTACTTAATATTAAGAGTTATTTGGAATTATATACTTGTTCCGTTTCCATTAATCAGCTTCTTTTATCTGTCTTAATGTATTATAGATAGTAAACATACATAGCATGGCATAAGCTTTCAAAACATAAAAGTTAAGTAGGCCACAATAGCAAACGAATATCAAGAGCTGTCAAAAAACTTTGCATTTTATTATCCTTATAATTGGTTTGTGTGTGTGTACCTAAACTTTTATTAGATTGAAAAATGTCGAGTGTCAGTGAATGGATTCAACTCCACTTAATATAACGGAAATCGCAGAAATAGCCAAATGAAACTTATTATCGGCGAAATCTGAGACCCAGGCAGCATTTTGACATTGCGAGATAGTTGGGCTAGATCCAACGTTGTAATAACCACGTCACGACCCAAATTTTCACCTAAATGGGGAATACAAATTCGAGTCGTCATTACGACGTCGGCACTGACTTTGAATGTCTTATGTATTCGACCAAATCCAACGTTGCGCAAAGCAACTTCGTTTTCAGTATAATTTAAGTAATTTATTTTGGAAGAAATGTGGAAGTCTTTGAAACTCGACCAAAGATGGATAAAGTATTTTTATAGCTAACAAGCTGATTCTTAGTTTGTAAATTATGAACAGTATAATATACACATTTTTGTTACCAGCAAAAAAAATCTTAAACGAAGTTCCATTTTTTGATAAACCACGGCCAATATTGTGGCAAAAAACAAACGCGAATCAAAAATTTTTGGGAAAAAGCGAAAAAAAAATTATGCAATATATTATTTTAATAATTATGGCTTCATTTACATTTAAAAATAGTATACAAAGTCTCCAGCAACACAAATGCTGGTCACAAAACTTTTAAAAGTTCATTAGAATATGTTTTTTTTCAAATAAATTCGTGAGTCAAACAATGGCGGCCAAATCAGTTCCATGCCAGCATGGTGGATTTTGTTAAGCGACGTAATATATACCGGAATACTACCTATGTATTTGGACAGGAACATTTTTTTTCCACACCTAATTGCGACCTTTCCCGACTTTCCTTTTCGTTAGACGATTAGTAAACGTTCAAATGACGGTATGTGAATCCAACGTCTGTTGAAAGTTGGCTCGACAGCCCAATGACTAAATATTCCAGCTAAGTATGTTATCTGTGATTCCTACTACCGCAAGGCCAAACGTGATGGCGAGCAATCGCGCATGTATAGACTCTCCCAACTAAAATACTCTTGGATTACGATCGATCAGCCCCTTGCCGGTCAGTGTCGTACCTATAATTATGATTTCTTTGTAATTTATTTTCATATTTTATTCAGTATTATAGGTAGTAGTACAGTTCATTAAAATGTTATGTAATGGACACAGTCACTATCTGAATACAAATTTTCTACATCTTTACTGCTGCTTGTGCTGCTATCGTTAGTTAAATTTATAATCACTGGATTTACCTCTGTTTGAACATCTGTTAATGTTTCATTTTCCCAATATTTCCTCTCTATATCTACTTCATGTCGGCAACGCTTTTGCCATTCCTCGGAAGTGATTTGGTCAAACTCGTGCTCCGCCAGTTTCCTCACATCTTCTAACTTGAAAGTTACATTCTTTTGGGACACAATAAGTTCAATGGGATTCAAATCCGGATGGTAGGGTAGAAGTCGCAAAACGTTATGTCCGTGTTCAAGCATAACCTTATCAAATTTGTATCTACTATTATCCTTTTTATTTCTCTTGATCAAATCGTATAATTCGGGTTTGAGCATGTCAGGGGTGAACAAAATGTTTTTTTCGTGCAGCCACTTCACCATGTCAGCTTTCCTAGAATTTGTGTTGGGGGCTGGATTAATTTGAATATTATGGTATGGAGCATTATCGGTCATGACTATCGAATTCACAGGTAAATTTAAGATCAACTTTTCTTGTAACCATTCACCATAATTTTCAGAATTCATTTCTGAATGATAATCCCCTGATTTTGTACCTGATTTAAATATAAGCCGACAATTAGGTATAAAGCCCATGTCACCTCCTGCATGGACAATGATGAGTCTTGGTCCCTTCGAAATATTTTTAAATAACCCTTTGGTTGATTAATCCGTCCAGTTCTTAGAAGATGTATGTCCACTATGAAGGTATGTTTCATCAAGAAACACAATTGGTCGCTGTTTGTAAATACTTGTTCTTCAATGCTCTGATGTCCATTTTCTCTATTAAAATTTTTCAGTCCTTCTCCAAGTGAAACCTATTTTCTTTAAAATTCTACGGAGAGATGTTCCGGAAGCCACAATTCCCAAAACATAATTAATTTTGTGTTGTAACTTTTTTACCGTCATACGACACCCATCCGTATTATGAAAGTCGTAAATTATCCGTCTAATATTGGAATACTCATACTCGGGAATATCAGTTATTGCTGCTCCTTAGGCCGCTTCTTTCTTGGGGTGTAAAATTTCACTTGCACGTTATTTGCAGAAATTACTTGCTTCCGTCTTTAACCACTCTTTCAATGGTCCTTATTGAAATACCCAATACAAAATAAATATTTCTGTTGAAATAGTTATTTTTGAAATTTATTTAAAGTTACCTGTAGCGAGAGAAATTTTATTTTTCACATTTGATAACGTATCCGACTCACATTTGACACTTTGAAATTATTGAGCACTGACTGCCTGACTCTTGACTCTTGCTCTTGACTCTTGATAACTGGTTTTTTGTTAGGCGATGACATTTTTTCAGAAAAAAACACAAACATTATTCAGACAATGCCAAACGCCAAACGAATTGGAATACAACTAATTATACGCCTCTGTACAGAGCATTTATATGTCTTGCAAGAGCTGTACTGGGAGGTAACATTGAAAATGAGTTTGTGCGCATGGGGGCGGGCTCGCCATCACGTTTGGCGCGTGCAGTATCTACATGTAAACGTTGTGTCATTTGAAATTACCCTGTATATAATCTTTATCAACGAGATGAATTCCTAATAGAATCGGCAAGAAATCCTTGTATAACTATCGGGATTTCGGAGAATGAATTGTTATGGATTTTGTAAATAGATAGGTATAGTTGACGTAAAAGAAGTGCAACTTAAAGTTGTCGGCTTTTTGTTTGACTCTAAGACTAAGACTATACCGTCATAGCCCAGTCAATATTATAATTATTTAAAATGCTTACTTAGTTGACGATAAATTCGTTTAATGTTATAATTTCAACTAATAATCGTTAATAGTTATTTAATAAACTAGTTTGTTAATGAAGGCGATTAATAAACTAAACTATTTAAAGCACGAACGAGCGATAGCGAGCAACATAACTTAAAGGGGATATACAATTAGATAGCTGCACTATATATTTTACGTCAAGTATACCTACTTGATAGTAAATTTACTTACGTTTAACGTTTGAAAATTTTTGTACATTTTTTCTCTGGCTCCTTACTCATCTGTTATCATAATACAACAATTACGAGGGACAGTCGTGTGGTTAAATACGTGTATTATGTACTTATTTACGGCACAATCTGATACAGGTTTTCAGGGCACAAAAAACTGCTATAGGAAAATTGATTTATTAAAGCTTTAGATTCGACAAAGTACATTATTGATTAAATTGGTATGTTTAACTTAGTAATGATTACAAATGTTTAAGTATACTTAGTTTGGGGTGTTGTTTCTGTAATTTTTCAGTTTTAATGTTACGATTAGCAACTTTTAGTGTATAATAAATACGTAATCTTGTATACAATGAATAAAAATAATCAACTGGGAAATTTGTACAAGGATGGCACAATTTAACATTCTTAAAGCTATTCTTAAGCTTCATACCGACACCATATTCAGAGGGTATTTTATTAATTTGATTTATAAATGTGTTTTCCAAGTCTATAACAAGTTCCACAAAATTTTTGGGAGGCACAACTATATTACAAATGTTGGATGAAACACTATAATCTTTATATTTCATAAAAACGGTATATTCTCCTTCTAGATTATTTATCTTAGTAAATTCTAAGCAAGTGTTACAAGAATGCTGCAATAAACACTTTTTAAGTAGGTATCCAGTATGCATGAAAACTACACCAACTGCTTCGTTGGAGGTGATTCTTGGACTTCGGCGTCTTCACCATGTGATCGAGGCTGAGGCTGGGAGGGCACTCCTACGCTTGAAAAGTTTGGGATATGTGCGAAACGAGGAAGGATGCAGTCATGTCAATAAGCTAAGGCTTCTGGGAGATGACCCTGTTCTGGCTCGAGCGGCTGATGTCTGCCTGCGCAGGTACTCATTCGTAACCCCCTATGAGGTGAAGATTCGGAATAGAGAATTCTGTGAAAGGGAGGGAAATTCACAGCCTCATGGGACCGTCTGGTACACACATGGTTCATGCTCCAGCGATGGGGCGGGGGCTGGAATTTACTCCAGGAACCCAATGACATAAGTCCGTGTTTCATTGGGTAAGGTGTGTCTGCATATCAGGTATAAGCTATCTTGGAATGCGCGCAGATAAACCTAGACATATAGGTTATACGGATAGACGAATAACCATATGCACCGACAGTCAGGCGGCAATCAAGGCACTGATTGGATATACCATTAACTCAGGGCTTGCTGCTGAATGTAGTGAACGCCCAGTGTGGCTAGAATGGATTCCGGCTCACTCTGGTTTTGAAGGCAATGAAGGTGCGGACGCGCTGGCTGTGGAAGGGGCGGCTACTCCTTTTAACGGCCCGGGACCGACGTTGGGCCTCACAAAACAAACAATCCGTAAGGAGACGAGGAACTGGTTGATAAACCAGCACCTTGCTCACTGGAGAGCTCTACAAGGTCTCAAGCAGTCCAAGCTCTTATTGAGGGGATGGACTGATGGACATGCTAGAGCTCCGCTAGAACTACCAAGGAGTAGGTTAAAAAAGATAGCAGGACTCCTAACAGGGCGCTGTTGTCTGAGGAAACACCTCTGTAACCTAGGTTTAGAGGAAAGCCCCCTATGCAGGGGTTGACTATGTTCTCCTCGTATCTCCACATTGGGCTGTGCTACGCAGGCGAATCTTCGGAGTCCCTGTTATGGCCTCTGGGGACATAAGCAGGCATCCACTGAAGAGGATTGAGTCCTTTATCGAGGGACTCGGCTTCATGGATGCATAAGTAGCAGGAATGGCACAATGGGCCCGCCAGTGGCCTCAGTGCCGGAACCTTGGCTTTAGTTTGTCTTGGCCAACGTTCGCCTGACTAAATTAGTAGTAGGTATCCAGTAACGTATACCAGTGCGTTTCCATCGACACTTTTTATATTTCTATAATCAGTCGTAAACACTTTAAAGTGTTTACGACTGATTAGAGGAGTATAGGTATTATTTTTGTAGTCGTAGAACTAACTGTACTTTTAAGCAATTCAGATTTTGTATTAAGCAAAATTTCATTTAAATCTTGCATGCAGTTTGCTCCTTCGGAGTAATCTAAATATTTAAAGAGGAGTTATTTTTTTGAACGCTCTGCAGAATTGGATTGGCGTAGGGTTTCTTGCATTACCACAACAATTTCTGATTTGCCCAAAGACATTTTCCAGACAATCCTGGTTAAGGTTTCTTGTTAATAAGAAAGTGTAATTTTTTGTTTGGTGTAGCATTTCCCACAAAATGAAAATAGCTTTAACCCAAATATAAATTTAAGTTTCCTATTAACGTTTTCCCCTTAGAACTGAAAACTTGAAGGCTGAAAACATTGTGAGCATATCTCTAAGAAAAGTTGTTTGCTTTCCAGTACCCATAAAGGCATTGAAATCATTTAAATGACACGAATTTAGAATGTCAAAAAGATCGTTCATATTTTGTATGAAAGTAACTGTAGTTCTGGCTGATGCTGGTAGAATTTTAAAATCAAGTACCCAATGCCACGGATACAGAGTGACTAAAAACTTGGGTAGCAAGTTTTACCTTCATCTTTTTAAAGCTGCTGGAGTAGATATGTTCATTAGAAAGTCTGGGTGCCAATCTGAATTCTTTTTGTTTTTCGTAATGATACATCGTATCTAAATAGGCTTTATTGGTTTCGCCATCTATAACTATGGAATTATATTTAAACAAATTGTTCCTTGTCGATTTGAAAAGATGGGGTACGTCAAATAAATAAACAATTTTTATACTATCCACAAAAAATACCGGATTGTCCTCAGTTAAGTTTAACGAACTCTTCACCAGTTTTTGAAAATTAGTTCCTTGATCATATATTACTCCCAAAACATTTAATCCTCCATTGGATTTTTTTTGTGTCACTTTCAAATAATATGTCTCTTAGATCATCGGCGGATACCGAATTTTTATAAAAAAATAAGCAACAGGCTGTTTCCAGCTAGTTGCTATACCTCTAGCCATCACTACCAGTACACTAGATGCGATGTTCATACTATTTTGGTTAGTTTCGTTAAACCCAACAATAGAAATATTATAACATAAATTGGATTTGATCTAGACACAAAACACAATCTTTTTCCTTTTCACCAAACAGCTCGGATCTTAATTTGATTGAATTAAAAGTTAAATCATTAAATCCCGGTTTTAAAATCCAGCGTCTAAGAAAACGATGAAGTGTTGATATTGAGGGCATTGTACAAAATGTTGACATTTTTCTGTAAGCTTTCGGACCTAAGAAATAAACACTCAAAAGCAAATTGCTTAAATTCGTCAGTATATCTTGCTCCTTTTGGAGCTTTATTCAGCAGCTTCAACTGACATTCTAGAAAGTTTTTTTTCAACAATTTGCAAAACGTCTTCCAAATTAATGTTTGTTTCTAAATACCTTCTGGAATTAGACAATCTGGCAGAGGTTCTCTTGAGATTCCTAATTTTTTTTTAAATTCCTTTTTCCTTGGTGTAGAAGCTGAAAGCTTTGGGCACGTCTGAACTCTATCTATAAAGTAAGTTTATTCATTAAGGTCTTTTAATGTATTTAACCATACCTATTTGAGGACTAGTTGTTTGAGTAGAAATGTCACTGATGCAGACTTTAATAGGAACATCAATATATTCGTCGTTATCTAAAACAAAAGTTTAATGGTTTATGATTTTAATGGAACCAATTCAATCAATAATTAATTAGTTCAACTTCTAACTAAAATTAAAGTGATAAACAGATATAGCAAATATCTCACCTTCAGTTCTTTGTAAAAATAAAGAAGGAATTGCGGAACAGTTAATTCGATATTCTTCAAATCATTTGTGAAACTATTGTCAGTAAAATGCAAATTACAAATTTTTATCCTATTACAACATTGTTCCACCGTTATATTGGCATATCGGTGGTTTCCTTTAAAACCCAAAGCATTTTTCCAAGCTTCACATCTGCAATATAATATAAAAAAAAATTGGTTACTTGTATACCTACTACTAAATTACCTCTTACCTAATTTTGTCTTTTGTGCATCTAAAAAATGTTCTCTCTTTCAGTTTACTGCGACAATCATCAACAGAACAATACACCACTCCAGGCATTTTGCAATGAAATAGGTCACTATAATATTTATACTAAATACAACTTTATGATAAAAATATGTTTAAATATTTTAATACTCACGCAAAAACAATGATCTGCTCACAAAAACGAAAACAAAAATTATATTTCCAGAATTCTGATCAGCAACACATTAACACTGCGCGCTACCCCTGTACTCAACACTTTCTCAATTTAAACTGGCCAGAACGTTATCTGTGGCCAGAACCATAGATAACCAACTGATAGATAGGCATCTGCAGAGATAATATACACAAGGGCATCTGACCGTGGCGCTCCCTACGACGAATTAATTGTGGGAGCTGTTACCCATCTCACTCCTTTTTCTCTCTGACTTCAGAGAATTGGCAATACTGTTCCAGACAGTGAGCGAAGAAGCAACTGTAATTGTACACTTTTTGGCGGCATATTCAAATTTACTGTAACTATTGAAATATGGCATTTATGGTCCATTTTTTGATATTTCATTTAAAATAACTGAACATTTGATTGATATTACAATAATAACAATCAAATAGTCTTGTTAAATTAAATGAAATGTCAAAAAATGGACCATATAATGCCAGATGTGGGAAAAATAAAGCAATAAACGTTTATATTAGATGGTCCAGGTAGAGGTGAAAGCCTGGTTAAATTAGTTGTACGGGCATCTGGAGGGGTCCTTGAAGGACTATTAGTTGTACGGTTATCCGATGTTCGTGGTGGCGTACGCGTTCTTGTACGAGTATGCTGTTGTAAATCTTCCTCTGGATGGCGGGTATGCTCCTCTTCTGGGCGGGAGATGGGCCTATCAGTAACAAAGGATGATAAATAATCTTGATCCGTAAATATATCCGGATTGAATGGTTCAATACCACTAATCTGGAATCCTTTTATGATATTAGAAGGCGTCATTGCCAGAGGAAAGGATTTTCCCACCATTTCTGCAATATCATATATTGTTATTCTCGGCACGCTGGATTGATCAGAAAAGTCATTCATAAAATCAGAGCATGCTTTATTATATCGCATTTTCAAAGGTCCGAATACAGTGAGATCTAATTGCTGCATTTTATGACTACAGTGCGGGGGAAATGTAACCAAAATAATGCCATTATCTTTCGCATAGTTAAGTGCATCTACACTGCTATGACTTTCATGCCCGTCAAGTATTATGAGTTTTGGATTATCTTTGGTTGGTCTTTCATGGAGCTTGAAATGATTTGAAATTGAGAGGAATATTTTACCATTTGTCCAACCAGAGTCGCTAACACCTCCAGCATTGCCCGGTGGTGCACCTTTTAAAAAATGATTTTGAAAATTCTTCCTTGGGAAAATAAAATACGGTGGTACCGCTTTCCCAGTTGCCCCAACAATACAGACGAGGGTAATAGTTTGTCCTCGCTCGGCACTTGTAACCTGACCTATCTGTTTTTTGCCTTTCACAGCTAAAACTTCTGGAGGTTTGTGAACGGTTGTAAGGCCAGTCTCATCAAGGTTATAAATATCCTGCGGTCCAAATCGAAATTTTGTCTTTACAGCTGCTAGATTATCAAAAAATGCTTTGACGTTCGTTCTGTTGAAGCTTGTTGCTCTACTTAAAGATGTTTGCTCTGGTGTCCGAAGTGATAATCGATGACGTTTTCTGAACTGCATGAGCCAATCCTCTCCTGCCATCTTCTCTCTTTCCCAATTAGGAAGAATTTTTTTATAATTTGCCGCTGCAAATTCGTATGCAAGACGACGAGTTAACGCTATTGACAGTCCATAGTGAATGTTAGATGATCTCTTAATATAGTCAACAAGTAATAGTTCGTCGTCATTGGAAAATATTTTTAGATGTTCTTTCATGGGCCTAAAATTAACTTGTGCTGTCGCATCATCTACAGGTGCAGCTCTACATTTTAAACCAAATCTCTTTAAAGTAGTGCGTGGTATTTTGGTCAACCGTGAAGTCTCTCTAATCGATTGAGTACCATTTATTACTAAACGAGTAGCATGTTTCAACTCTTCCTCTGAATACGAGCGATGATTGGATGTACGTTTTCGATTTCGTGGCATTTTCTGAAACAAAACAAAAAAAAATAAACCGGTTAATTGATCACTTAACCCCAGACCACATATCCCCGGTTGCCATGATTCACCCTCGGATTTACCAGAAGTCTTAAAAAACTAAGTACAAAAAAAGCCTGATCAAATTCAACCCATGCATTTCTAAAGTTTACTTAACGCTTAATCCGACTAAAAATACACCTGATGCATTTTGCATATATTAAAATTACGATAAAAGTTTTTTTAAAATATTTAATACTTACTTTTTGGTGAAAATATTGCAATTTATTCACAGCTCACAGACAACAGAAAACAATAGCAGCCATGTTACTTAAAACAATGAAGGCAACCTTAAGAAACTAAGATATGTTAGCAGCGCGAGATTTAAATATAATATGACCTGTTTTTCTCAGAGGACCATTTAACCCCGAGGACCAGTTAACCCCGGCATATATTATTTATAATGTAGCTACATTTGGATATTTTTAATTATATAGCTGAAATACACATTATATGATAGTGAACATTTACATTATTTCTTTCTCCAAACTGCTTACCTTTGAAAAATGCTTGTACCTTTCATCGGGAAATCCTTTTTTGCACCTCTTAAAGTAGAACATCCATAATTGCATCATTTGTACCTAGACCATTTATTCATTTACTCATACATTACTATGAAATATGTAATTAAGTTTGTTTTTGATGAGAATTAAACAAACCAAATAGTATAACAAAAGGATCATACAGACAGAAGATATTTTATGTTATTGGTACATACCATTTGTTACGTCGGGGTTTTCTTCCTTACTGAAATAACACCGCTCGTTTTTATTATTTATTTAACGTGCAACAGTAATACAAGTTACATTAATTTTTGTTTACACCATTTTTCTCTGCCGGCGGTACTCGTGGTTGCCGATCGTCTCTATCGTCTCACCCTTTGCCGAGGTCAGAGAGCACAGTTTTAAAATTTACAATGTTGCCACTGTGACAAAGCATTACCTAAATATAAAGAAACAAACTCGAACATATTCCCCCCCTTGAAAGGCTAGGATTTCAACAACTTAACATTTTTATCAACAAATTAAAATTTTTATCAACAACTTAAAATGTTTATCATGTAATGTCAGTAAAACAAATTGTTTACTCTAATGGAAGCAACGATATTTTCGTCACCGATCGTTTAACGACACCGTTTTTAGTCTTGACGGACACTACTCGCACTACATTGTCTTTCCCAGGATGAGCTTCTACTATTCTCCCTACAGGCCAAAACATGGAAGGAACGTTGTCCTCCTTTAATAAGACAAGGGAGCCGATGCGGTAGTTCTGGTTGGTGTCAAGCTGCCATTTGCTTCTCTGCTGCAAATGATGCAGGTATTCTTTTCTCCACCGAGCCCAGAAATGCTGACCCATGAGTTGGAGATGCTGGTATCTTCGACTGTAATTAACTTTTTCTTGAGATAAGTCTCGTTCTGGAAGAGCCGTGAGCTCTTGTCCAATTAGGAAGTGACAGGCGTGATTGCACAAAGGTCATTAGGATCGGAAGACATGGGAAACAATAGCCTTGAATTCAATATTGCCTCAATTTGGGTAGTTAAGGTATAGAACTCTTCATAGCATAAACGCGTACCGTTCAAAACGCGCTTTAAATGGTGTTTGCAAGACTTCACGGCTGCTTCATGCAGACCGCCAAAATGCGGTGATCGGGATGGCATAAAATGCCATTTAATATTAGAATGTACCACGTAGTTTTGAACACTATTAGATTCGATCAATTTTTTGACTGAAATTAAATTATTATTACATCCCACGAAATTAGTACCGTTATCACTGTAAACATACGAGCAAAAACCTCTTCGTGATACAAAACGCTTCAAAAGACTAAGAAATCCGTCACTAGTGAGGTCGGTAATGACCTCAATGTGCACGGCCTTAGTCACCAGGCAAACGAAAATACAGACGTATCCTTTGATCATTTTATTAGAGCGAATTTTACCATTTTTGAGCTCGAAAGGTCCAGCATAGTCTACAGCGACGGATGCGAAAGGGCGAGAAGGGTTCACTCGTGACTTAGGCAAATCACCCATTTTTGGAAAACCAATACTTGGATTTGTCTTAAAACATGGTACACATCGCCTTATATATGATTTTACTGCGTTCTTGCCATTAAGTGGCCAGTATTTTTGCCTTATATGAGATAAAGTACCCTGAACTCCGGAATGCAATGTGCGCTTATGTTCATGGTCAATTACGAGTTTAGTGAAGTTATGATCCGAGGGCAAAACTATTGGGTGTTTAATATCATATCCATAATTTGAGTTACTCAACCTGCCACCAATTCTAAGAATACCGTCCTGATCAATGAATGGACATAAAGACCTTAGCTTACTTTTAGATGATACTTGTTTTTCCTTATTTAAATCATTAATATCTATTGAGAAACTCTGAGACTGAACTAATTTAACTAATACCATTTCGCATTTGTGGATTTCTAAAGAACTTAATTTTCCCGTATTTCTTTTTTCTTCTGGTAGTTTTAAATTATTCACAAACCTTAAACAGTATGCTGTAACCCGAACCATCTTACTGAAACTTGAAAATATTTCAAATATTTCGTAGTTACGAACTTGAGCAGACAAAGTTATTTTTGGAACTGTTTTGGCCTCTGGAATATTTTGGGTGGATCGCTTGAAATTGAGAATATTTGTGTTTTCTGGCCATTTTTTGAATTCGATGAAAAAATCCGGACCGTGTAGCCATAACGAGGAGGTGATTAAATTTTTTATGTTGGAACCACGAGATATTATATCCGCTGGATTCTTATCAGTAGAAATGTAATTCCAGTCTTCGATGTTCGTCAATTGCTGAATTTCCGCGACACGATTAGCAACAAACGTTTTCCAGCGTTTTGGTTCAGCAGATATCCACGATAGTACAATCGTTGAGTCTGTCCATAGGAAAGTTTGTTTTATGTTTAATTTTAAAGCAACTTTACATTTAGCCATTAGTTTAGCTAATAATAGAGATCCGGAAAGCTCCAAACGCGGCAACGTGATTGGCTTCAAAGGACATACTCGTGACTTCGCACAAAGCAAATGACTCTCGCTTTTATTGTCCATACTGATTGAACGAAGGTAAATACAACAGGCATATGCCTTTTCGCTCGCATCCGAAAAACCGTGAATTTCGATGACCTTTGGCTCCTTTACGAGGACGTGACGTGGAATATGCAAGGAACCAACCTGAGATAATTCGTTTCTTACATCCAACCATTCTGTATATAATTCATTTGGAAGACTTTCATCCCAGTCGAGTCGCAGTTGCCAGAGTTTTTGGATTATCAGTTTCGCTCGTATCGTCAACGGACCTAATATACCGAGTGGATCAAAAATCTTTGATATGAATGAGAGTATATTTCTTTTCGTGGCTCTATCATTTTCGATTATGAGGGTTTGAGAATTATATTCGAATTTATCGAGATTTGGTATCCAAGAGACACCTAAAGTTTTGATACTTGAGTCATCCGTAATTGTGTTTTTATCGTTAAGATTACCGTGTCTATTTATATCATTAACTATTTCTCGATTATTTTATTGAAATTTTCTTAATTCGAATCCATATTCGAATAAAGTTGCGGAAATATTTTGTCTTAGTTTTATAAGTGTATCGAGGTCTGATGATCCTGTGAGGAGATCATCAACGTAAAAATCAGATGCAATTATGTCGCTTTCTAACGAGTAATTTTCAGCCATATTTCGAGATATTTGTAGCAAGCAACGCGTAGAAAGAAACGAGGCTGACGCTGTGCCATAGGTGACCGTATTGAGTTGGAAGTGTTTAACTTCATGCTCCGGAGAGCTTCTCCAGACTACTCGTTGCAAATTTCTTTCGCTTTCATCAATTAATACTTGTCTGTACATTTTAGTCAAATCACCGATAAGAAGAAAATTATGTTTTTTAAATCGTAATAAAATTGAGAATAAATCGTTTTGGATTGTGGGACCGACCTTTAGAACATTATTTAATGAAAGATTCGTGGATGACTTGCAAGCAGCATCGAAAACAACCCTTAGTTTAGTTGTTGAGCTGTCGGGTTTTTCAACATAGTGGTGCGGAATATAGTATATAGGAGTTTTAGAAGAACAGTCGCGAGGGACTTCCGTCATGTGACCTAAGTATTGGTATTCTTGCATGAAAGAAACGTAAGACCTTTCAATTTCGGGGTTTTTCGCTAATCTTTTTTCCATAGAATATAGCCTATTTAACGCGGACTGTTCGGAATCACCTAAATCTGAAAAATTTGTCTTTAACGGAAATTTAACAATAAACCTGCCGGTTTCATCTCGACGTGTATTCTCTTGAAAATGCATCTCACAATCTATTTCTTCTTTGGTCATTGACGAGCGTGGATTAGGATTGATCTCTTCGATGAGCCAGAATTTTTCCAAGCTATCGTTCAAAGAATCCTCAATAAAAAAGCAATTTGATAACATGACCTCAGATTTGCCAATTTTACCTAGACCGCATGGCACCTGACCCGATACTATCTACCCGAGTAGTGTTTTTTGTAATATTGGCAAGTTTTTTCCCAATTTAATTTGTCCAACGCAAAGAAGCTCAAAGAAAACTTCTCCGCCCAATAACATGTCAATTTCCGCGGGCACATTGAAATGTGGGTCTGCTAATGGCAGATCTTCAGGAATATTTAATTTTGATGTATCAAAATATCTTTGTGGTGAAGCTTCTGTAATTTTATGTATAACAAGAAAATTTAATTTTGTTTCGTAACCGGAATGTTGAGAGGACAATGATATTTGAGCACGCTGAGATAAATTTGTTTTAATTTGATTTATTCCTACAACTGGAAGATCGATTTTTCTACTTGGTACATATAATTTTTCGAACATAGAGGAGCTTATAAAATTTGATTGTGAAGCGGAATCAAGAAGCACTCTACAGGGTAAAATATTTTTATGCCTATCGTACACATTGACAATAGCTGTGGATAATAAAATGAACATTTGCGCACGAGATTTCCTGAGATTTATGTAACAAAGTCGCATGTTTATGTCGGCATATTTTGCAACCCGATGATCTACATTCTGAGGACCTATGTCCATATCGTAGACAATTTATACATAGATTTAGTTTTTTAACCTTTTCAAAACGCTCTGGTATGGAAAATTCTTTAAATTTGTCACAAAAGTATAAAATGCTGTTCCTTACAATTTGGACATTTTGGACGGTATGTGGTGGATGTTACAAATGATTTTGATTCTAATGGTTTTCTAGAGTTGGTGCTTGCCTTTGTGTCTAAAGCTTCCAATAATTGACACCTTTGTATTATAAATTCGTTAAAATCATCAATTTTTGGACAAGACATGCCTTTACAACATATTTCCCATTCACGTTTTGTATTTGTGTCTAATTTTGAAACGAGAATATAGATTAAAATTGTATTCCATTCGGATACGTTTTCTCCTAATGATTCTAGTGAGCGATAATTTTTTTAAAATGTATTCGAGAAAGTTCTAAGTGACGAGTGAGATTCTTTAACTAATATTGGCAAATCCATTATTTCTTTTAAGTGAGAATTTATCATTACCTTCTTATTTTCATACCGTTTTTTCAACAATTCCCAAGCTGTACTATAATTCGCGTCTGTTGGTGTTAATGAGGCGATTAAATTCTTTGGTTCAGGCAATGTTAATAATGGTAACTTCGCGGCGACATTTGACAACATCGCACCGTGAGTGGTTTGATTTCCGTTTGAAAATACGTTGGGCGTAGCGCCATCTGACCGTGGAATATGTTGAGACAGAGATGAAAAATGCTGATCTAAAATTTTATGACCCTGAGCTAATGCTTTAAAATAACGTGTTTCAAATTCATCCCTTTCGTTTATATAGTCATCCTCGTTATAATTATCGGGAAAATCACCTAATATTAATTCTTCAAAATGCGTTTGAACCGACCTGAACTTATCAAGGAGAGGTTTTATAGTTTCTACCCTAATTTGTAATAATTCGATTGATTTACCCAGATCAGTTTTATCTAAAAAGTTTTGAAAACGAGTTAGTTCTGCTTTGATTTGAGCTTTATTATGCTTCAATCGTGATAAATCGAGTTGAGGATTTGCATCATCTACGTCTGAAACCTTTTTTTTTTATATTTATTACCGATTATTGTGCCACTATATAAGTAATACGAGATTTTTGCGAGAATATGTTTACCGTGATTGTAATCGAGACTTTCAATTTGTTACGAGACGAGAATCACTATACTTAATGTTCCAAGTACTTAATATGCATACAAAACCACGTGTTTCATCGAATATTTCATGCAAATAAATATGTTTACGAGATTTTTCATACGAGACCCTTAACTATTTGCCTAAATATTAACGTGAAACGATGCAAACTACAATTAAAACGAGACAATTTCAATATTTTTTTGTGTATCTTATACGAAGTTTCGTGCAATATTGAAGACAATGCGGGAAAATAGGCAAACAATTTTAGGTTAAAATTATGGTTATGGAAAGGACTGACCTTTTATACTGCTGTATTCGGCTGAAGGACCATTTGTTACGTCGGGGTTTTCTTCCTTACTGGTTGAAATAACACCACTCGTTTTTATTATTTATTTAACGTGCAACAGTAATACAAGTTACATTAATTTTTGTTTACACCATTTTTCTCTGTCGGCGGTACTCGTGGTTGCCGATCGTCTTTATCGTCTCACCCTTTGCCGAGGTCAGAGAGCACAGTTTTAAAATTTACAATGTTGCCACTGTGATAAAGCATTACCTAAATATAAAGAAACAAACTCGAACACCATTATTTGATCATTGCTCAATAATTTCAAATCCATCCCCCTCTAAGTTGTTAATTGTGGAAGGAATAGCTATAACATAAAAATTAGAAGTTCAGTAAACTAAATAATATAACAAAAGGAATAGACAGAAGATATTTTATTTTATACATACCATTATCTGATAGTGGCTTAATTTACTCTCATCCATTCTCCTCAAACCGCTTGCTTGTGGATGGAATGGCTACAACATAAAAATTAGGTGTTTACTTTTTCTAAGGTACACTGTACATTGAATGAATGTTAAAATTATAGCATAATAAGTTGTATAAAACTCACCATTAATTAATTTCCTTGTATACATTTTGGTTGGTGTTTGCACCTTCCCAACTGGCGAATAATTTGATATGGAGGGCATTTCCAATATTTCCAACATATGCAGATACTTTGTACAAGTGAAATGTTTTAAACTCTATTACATAAATACCTTTAATTTTCTCAGGAATTGTTAGGTTAGGTTGGCAGAGGAAGTATCTGTAAACTAAAATTAACTAAGGGCAGAACTAATGCCCGTACCTATAGTCCCTACTCAATCTCCGACTTTTTTTATCGGCAATCTATGCTCCGACTTGAGACGTGCTTCGCCAAGTTCGTCTCAAGTTTAGCTGCTGTACCACCAAAGAATACACCAGTGTGTATTATTTGGCTGTACCAAAGAATACACCAAACAACCCAAACAACAAGAAGTGAAGGCCGGCGAAAATCCTTTGAAGCTCGAGGTCCCAAAATATATAACCTTGAACAAGCGTCAACTACCTTATTCATGCACTGAGAAACATAATTACACTCGATTCACACTGAGAAAAAGTGTGTTAGTATGAAGTCGTATTTTATGAAATGTATTTGTAAATATTTTTTCTTTTGGTAACTATTTCTGCACGCTTCGTTGATAACGTTGACGTGAATTCTGCCAAAAATAGTTCATAATAAAACACATTTACGTAGGTATCTAGATATATAATTGTAAAAAATAAACAAAATATAATTCTCATAAACAAAGAGAAAGCTAATATGAAGAAAACCAAAGATTTTAACTTAATAATAAATAGAATATAAGAAATTCAGGCAATATCTTCTTTTTGCATATATTTTGCAAATTCTACACAGGACGTAATGCGAAGTTGTCACTATAGGGAGTTGAAATATGTTTGTTGATAAGTGGGGAGAGGTGGCAATACTAAATCTAATCTAATTTGAAAGTGTCGCCTCATTTTTCAATAAAAACTTGACTTGTATCTATCTATGTGGCGAATCTTGCAACTGAATCTTGAACCAGCTGCACATGCCTAATTTAACTGAAATTTAGCAATTGTTTTTAAAAAGGCTTTTTCTCTCAAATATAAACTCATTGTGAGTGAGAAAGTGTTTACAACAGTAAAAAAAGATGTAGAGGGTACTTATAGGAAATAAAGAAGTTAAAGTGAGGAATCCGAAAATATGGAAATAAATTGTCAAGAAAATGGAAGTGAAGGGCCTGTACACATCCTACATGGACTGTAGAGTTATTATTTTTTGGATAATTCAATATTTATCCTCTTATCCAAAGAAAAACAAAATGATACATGAAATGATTGTAAAGGTTAAAGAAAAATAAATCTTTTATCACATTAGGTAATATAAAGGTTGTTATTTAAAAAACAGTAAATTAAAAATAGACTTGTTTCAGCATTTTCTTAAAATTCAAATAATACTGCCAAATATCAGAGCGGACTATTTATAGTGGCCCACACCATACCTACTTAAAAAACATAAACTCGTTTTGAATAGAATTGAACAGTGCTTTTCATTATCGTTTGTATCAATAGGGATTAAAAGAAGACAACTATACATTTTTGAATCTTTTATTAAATATACCAATTAATTACACACAATAACCCAAGCCACAAAAACAAAAGCAAATACTACACCAGCTAATTAGACAAACCATTAGCAGAATTGTAAAAACACAAATTAAATTAATCAACACCCACATCACAAAACCCAACAACTTCATTCTTACCTACATCAAAGTATAAATGATATTTTAGGACATTTTATCTAAACACACTGCACAATGTGTTCGAGTTTGTTTCTTTATATTTAGGTAATGCTTTGTCACAGTGGCAACATTGTAAATTTTAAAACTGTGCTCTCTGACCTCGGCAAAGGGTGAGACGATGGAGACGATCGGCAACCACGAGTACCGCCGGCACAGTGGTGTAAACAAAAATTAATGTAACTTGTATTACTGTTAAATAAATAATAAAAACGAGTGGTGTTATTTCAACCAGTAAGGAAGAAAAATCCCGACGTAACAAATGGTCCTTCAGCCGAATACAGCAGTATAAAAGGTCAGTCCTTTCCATAACCATAATTTTAACCTAAAATTGTTTGCCTATTTTCCCGCATTGTCTTCAATATTGTCACGAAACTTCGTATAAGATAGGTACACAAAAAAATATTGAAATTGTCTCGTTTTAATTGTAGTTTGCATCGTTTCACGTTAATATTTAGGCAAATAGTTAAGGGTCTCGTATGAAAAATCTGGTAAACATATTCATTTGCATGAAATATTCGATGAAACACGTGGTTTTGTATGCATATTAAGTACTTGGAACATTAAGTATAGTGATTCTCGTCTCGTAACAAATTGAAAGTCTCGATTACAATCACGGTAAACATATTCTCGCAAAAATCTCGTATTACTTATATAGTGGCACAATAATCGGTAATAAATATAATAAAATCACGATGTCAGACGTAGATGATGCAAATCCTCAACTCGATTTATCACGATTGAAGCATAATAAAGCTCAAATCAAAGCAGAACTAACTCGTTTTCAAAACTTTTTGGATAAAACTGATCTGGGTAAATCAATCGAATTATTACAAATTAGGGTAGAAACTATAAAACCTCTCCTTGATAAGTTCAGGTCGGTTCAAACGCATTTTGAAGAATTAATATTAGGTGATTTTCCCGATAATTATAACGAGGATGACTATATAAACGAAAGGGATGAATTTGAAACACGATATTTTAAAGCATTAGCTCAGGGTCATAAAATTTTAGATCAGCATTTTTCATCTCTGTCTCAACATATTCCACGGTGCGATGTTGCCAAATGTCGCCGCGAAGTTACCATTATTAACATTGCCTGAATTTAGCGGTTCTTACAGTGAATGGCAAAGATTTCGGGATATGTTTTGCGCATTAGTACACAATAATGGTACTTTATCCGATATACAACGGTTTTATTATTTGGAAGCCTCTCTGAAAGGTGAACCAAAGAATTTAATCGCCTCATTAACACCAACAGACGCGAATTATAGTACAGCTTGGGAATTGTTGAAAAAACGGTATGAAAATAAGAAGGTAATGATAAATTCTCACTTAAAAGAAATAATGGATTTGCCAATATTAGTTAAAGAATCTCACTCGTCACTTAGAACTTTCTCGAATACATTTTTAAAAAATTATCGCTCACTAGAATCATTAGGAGAAAACGTATCCGAATGGAATACAATTTTAATCTATATTCTCGTTTCAAAATTAGACACAAATACAAAACGTGAATGGGAAATATGTTGTAAAGGCATGTCTTGTCCAAAAATTGATGATTTTTACGAATTTATAATACAAAGGTGTGAATTATTGGAAGCTTTAGACACAAAGGCAAGCACCAACTCTAGAAAACTATTAGAATCAAAATCATTTGTAACATCCACCACATACCGTCCAAAATGTCCAAATTGTGAGGAACAGCATTTTATATATTTTAGTGACAAAATTAAAGAATTATCCATACCAGATCGTTTTGGAAAGGTTAAAAAACTAAATCTATGTATAAATTGTCTACGATATGGACATAGGTCCTTAGAATGTAGATCATCGGGTTGCAAAATATGCCGACATAAACATGCGACTTTGTTACATAAATCTCAGGAAATCTCGTGCGCAAATAATCAAAACTCGAATACCACAAATAAAGTTACCGAACCTCAGTCATCGAGTCAAACATATGTTACCGAAATTAAAAAAAAATTCAGAAAACGATGAAGGTGATATATTACCTCAGGGTAGTTCAGTAATGTCGAATACCTGTACAAATACGATACGATCTTCCAGTTGTAGGAATAAATCAAATTAAAACAAATTTATCTCAGCGTGCTCAAATATCATTGTCCTCTCAACATTCCGGTTACGAAACAAAATTAAATTTTCTTGTTATACATAAAATTACAGAAGCTTCACCACAAAGATATTTTGATACATCAAAATTAAATATTCCTGAAGATCTGCCATTAGCAGACCCACATTTCAATGTGCCCGCGGAAATTGACATGTTATTGGGCGGAGAAGTTTTCTTTGAGCTTCTTTGCGTTGGACAAATTAAATTGGGAAAAAACTTGCCAATATTACAAAAAACACTACTCGGGTAGATAGTATCGGGTCAGGTGCCATGCGGTCTAGGTAAAATTGGCAAATCTGAGGTCATGTTATCAAATTGCTTTTTTATTGAGGATTCTTTGAACGATAGCTTGGAAAAATTCTGGCTCATCGAAGAGATCAATCCTAATCCACGCTCGTCAATGACCAAAGAAGAAATAGATTGTGAGATGCATTTTCAAGAGAATACACGTCGAGATGAAACCGGCAGGTTTATTGTTAAATTTCCGTTAAAGACAAATTTTTCAGATTTAGGTGATTCCGAACAGTCCGCGTTAAATAGGCTATATTCTATGGAAAAAAGATTAGCGAAAAACCCCGAAATTGAAAGGTCTTACGTTTCTTTCATGCAAGAATACCAATACTTAGGTCACATGACGGAAGTCCCTCGCGACTGTTCTTCTAAAACTCCTATATACTATATTCCGCACCACTATGTTGAAAAACCCGACAGCTCAACAACTAAACTAAGGGTTGTTTTCGATGCTGCTTGCAAGTCATCCACGAATCTTTCATTAAATAATGTTCTAAAGGTCGGTCCCACAATCCAAAACGATTTATTCTCAATTTTATTACGATTTAAAAAACATAATTTTCTTCTTATCGGTGATTTGACTAAAATGTACAGACAAGTATTAATTGATGAAAGCGAAAGAAATTTGCAACGAGTAGTCTGGCGAAGCTCTCCGGAGCATGAAGTTAAACACTTCCAACTCAATACGGTCACCTATGGCACAGCGTCAGCCTCGTTTCTTTCTACGCGTTGCTTGCTACAAATATCTCGAAATATGGCTGAAAATTACTCGTTAGAAAGCGACATAATTGCATCTGATTTTTACGTTGATGATCTCCTCACAGGATCATCAGACCTCGATACACTTATAAAACTAAGACAAAATATTTCCGCAACTTTATTCGAATATGGATTCGAATTAAGAAAATTTCAATAAAATAATCGAGAAATAGTTAATGATATAAATAGACACGGTAATCTTAACGATAAAAACACAATTACGGATGACTCAAGTATCAAAACTTTAGGTGTCTCTTGGATACCAAATCTCGATAAATTCGAATATAATTCTCAAACCCTCATAATCGAAAATGATAGAGCCACGAAAAGAAATATACTCTCATTCATATCACAGATTTTTGATCCACTCGGTATATTACGTTGCCGCGTTTGGAGCTTTCCGGATCTCTATTATTAGCTAAACTAATGGCTAAATGTAAAGTTGCTTTAAAATTAAACATAAAACAAACTTTCCTATGGACAGACTCAACGATTGTACTATCGTGGATATCTGCTGAACCAAAACGCTGGAAAACGTTTGTTGCTAATCGTGTCGCGGAAATTCAGCAATTGACGAACATCGAAGACTGGAATTACATTTCTACTGATAAGAATCCAGCAGATATAATATCTCGTGGTTCCAACATAAAAAATTTAATCACCTCCTCGTTATGGCTACACGGTCCGGATTTTTTCATTGAATTCAAAAAATGGCCAGAAAACACAAATGTTCTCAATTTCAAGCGATCCACCCAAAATATTCCAAAGGCCAAAACAGTGCCAAAAATAACTTTGTCTGCTCAAGTTCGTAACTACGAAATATTTGAAATATTTTCAAGTTTCAGTAAGATGGTTCGGGTTACAGCATACTGGTTAAGGTTTGTGAATAATTTAAAACTACCAGAAGGAAAAAGAAATACGGGAAAATTAAGTTCTTTAGAAATCCACAAATGCGAAATGGTATTAGTTAAATTAGTTCAGTCTCAGAGTTTCTCAATAGATATTAATGATTTAAATAAGGAAAAACAAGTATCAGTAGATATACTAAGCCACCATCCGACCGGAAGTGGACTGCGCATGTGCAAGACTCCGTTCAGCTCCTACTGCGCATGTGCAAGACTCCGCTCGTAACATTGCAGACTGTGCGCCGCCATTTTTGCCGACGCGACAGTCCGCCATTTTTAATCCGTAATTTTAAATTATTAAATTAAAAAATTTTCTTCTGGGATCGAACCCAGGTCCTTCGCATTTATAGCTATACGCCTAACCCACTCAGCCATGGAGCTCTCCGAATATTAGATTCGAAAAAAGGTAGTGTTGCTGCGCGCACGCCCGTTGAATCGAGCCGGCAGCGATCTCACTTGTGCATAGGATGCGAAGAAGTGTATTATATGCTGTAATAAGTGTGACAAAGAAGGTAGGAGTTGGACAGAGAAAGTATTCGCATCGAAAGATCCCGCGCGCACCGTACGCTTCTTGCTGTAAAATGTGACGTAATCGAGAGAGATCCGTTAGGATGATAAGGCGGCGCGGTCGAGCGCGCGCATCGTACGCTTCTTGCTGTAAAATGTGACGTAGTCGAGAAAGATACGTTAGGATGATAAGGCGGCGCGCGGGAATATACCGGGGGGCTTAAAAGTAACTTATGCTGAAATATTACTAAGAATTTCGTGAAATACCGGGTGGCTTGAAAGTAACATATAATATTTGAACTATGCGTGACACGTCGCGTGCTACGTCAAACGCAACGTGTCACGTCAAACGTCACGTGTAACGGTGAACGTTACGTACTACGTCAAACGTCACGTGTAACGGCTAACGTTACGTACTACGCCAAACGTCACGTGTCACGTCAAACAGCTCATTTGTAATATGGCTTTGGAAGAGTACAGTCATCGAATTGAAGAGTTTATTAAGAAAATTGGTAAATTAAATGAAGAAATTGCTTTTTATGAGGATAAAAGTGAGGTTATGAGGCAAATAGAGAATCTCAGTTTATCTGGTGGGGAAGAAGAAGAAGTACGACAGACGTGGTGCAGTCTTAGTATAAACTGGTTACCTAAAGAGCTAGCATGCAGACAATTACCGCAAATTACTTATCCGTTAAGACGTATTCAACCATGTTCAACAGAACAGAAAAGGATATAAAAAATGAAATTAATAATGTTTTTGTCATGTGTATTTGTCTTTGTTCTAATTTTAAAAATTATTTTAAAAATTGTGAAACGAAAATTTGAATCTTCATGTAATAGAAAAGTTGATGAATATACAGAGTGTTTCAATAAAAACCCCTTGTTACTTAAAAAACTTTATTTATAATGGTAATACAGTATTTGAAAACCAGTGGCGGAGGCGTTGTACATTTCGTTCGGTACACGAATATACTCCAGAGGCGTGACAGGGGTTTGGATCTTGAACAAAGTTTCCTGTTGTACACGGCGAACCATCAAATTTGCAAACGTCAATAATGTGTGGAAAAACACCAAATACGTGACATTTCTTCAGCAGAAACTCGGCTTTTTGTTGCCTCGAATGTAAATATAGTCTGCTGCATACAATAGCTTGCTTTCCAATATTTCGTTTACTTTGGAATATTCTACATCTCCCGAAGAGTATCGAATGTCATGTACCTTCCTTTCCAAGTATGATGTAGTCTTTTTATCGGCGTTACTTAATGTGGAGAACGGTTGCGGCGGCAAAAATATGTAATGTGAACTTTTGAAGCCGATTTCTATGGTGAGTTCTTTGGCAACGAAAATCCCATCTACGACAAAGCCTTGAATGTCTACAAATGCTACTCTCATGTTGACGTCTGCTCGAATACTAACTCCAATCAACATCTAGTTTAGGCTTTTAACAATTTCGGTGAGGGGGAAGTATTCCATGACGCAATCGTGAATTATGATGCAATAGACTTTGGTATTTTCGGGGAAGCCTATGTTTGCTTCAATGTCGAGTTTCACATCGACTGTGGACGCCTTCATGCTTTCCTCCTGCTTTGAACAATCGATAACAAACAATGCTCGTTTCTTGAAAGAAGAATAATCCAGCAGGGGGCGCTTCTGTGTGGAGTTTGCGTAGTTGGGATAGAATTCAGTATAGTTAAAATAGGCTTCATTGTAGTCAGTTTTAGCGAAATGCAATTGCATTCTTTCATTAGGCCAATATTCACCGTTAAGTGACAGTCTTATACTTTGCACGTCGGCAATAACAAAACGGGGTCTTTCAACTGAAGTGGATGTCTTAACAGCCCAAACTTCACGTCTTGCACCTTTAGTAATTGAGGGTAATTCGTGTAACTCCCACTTCCTAAATGGAATAACTATAGGTTGATCTTTTTGAATGGATTTCATGATATTCATCTTTATATCATCATTGGGAAAGATATGTTCAACTTTTAGTTCAACACTTGTAATATTAATTTTAGCGGTTGTTTGGGAGAGCGTACCAGAGACATTCTTTTCCGTAATATATATGCAATCATTATCGTTTCGTGCTCGAACTAATCGTATTGTTTGACGTCCACATGTAATCATGGGATAATCGTTGAAAATGTTAAAAATATGTTTGAGAGGTATTTGAAGGTTGAAGGACTTGTCGCTGACATTGAGAATGGGATCTTTCGGGTAATTCCAGCCTGCTATAGCCATATGATTGGAATCTTTTTGGTTATAACAAGTCATGGCACGTACGGCACTTATTATTCCAGGATCCCGAACTGTTTCCATTTCCCTGGCACTTTCACTGTACGTACATGAATCGAATAGGAAGGCTCCAACATTATTTGCTAATTTTACGTCACCAGCTCCATGTGTTTCAAGCGACCCTTTAATACACAACAAAGTATCGCTCATTGCAAAAAACGAATCAACTTGATTAATGCTAAACTCCACAATGTCACTGCAATTGAATGATTTTATAAATGGAGCATAGGTTCTATATTCAGCCTTTCTAATTGAATCGTCAAACATTGGCTTGCGATAGATATCAAACATCGAAGGCATGTTGTCGTTTTGACGAAGCCGTTTTCCATACGTGGTTGTCATTTTTCAGTTTAAACCCCAGCGATTGCAGAACCAATTTGTTTGCGAACGTGAGCTGTTTTAGCTTTGGCGACTGCTTAGCTAATGAAGTTGAAAGCTCTGCAGACTGTCTTTTATGATTGATTATTAGTCCCATCTGCTTCGCACTCTAAGCTCCAACACCAAAGTACTAAGTTCTCCACGAAACTTTACAGGCTGGCCGTCTTGGTCTAAGGCGATGACGGTGATATTGGTTATTTCACGTTGTGGTATAACGGGTAAGTAGAGCAAATTATGAGGAATTTCGTCGATGGAATATCCTGGATCTACTTGTATGACGAATTCGTAAATGGTATGAGCAGGTCTGTTTGCATCGAAGGCTCCAGTGGTAATGTTACAATCGAAGCGGATACTGGATACTTTAATGATTTTGACGGGGAGAACTGAAGAGTGCGTTTTGTTAGCGTCAAGTATTTTCGGTGAAAATCCCAATATTCTCCCAAGACTATCAGTTTGCATAAAGGAAATTTTGTATTTACTTGAAATTTCACATTTCAACGTATTGTGATTGGGTTTTAGTGAAAATACCGGTCTAGTGGAATTGCTCGCACCCAACTTATCACAGATAAACTCTTCAAGGTCAGCAATTTCATAACATCCTGTGGGAAAATTGAAACTTTGAAGCTTGTCTTTGGTATCGTAGTAGTAAAACGTACAATTTTCAATGTTTGGTATACTGTGATATGAATGAAAAGAACGTAGAGCTATTTCGTAATCATCCTTTGGATCGAGGACAATAGGGGTAGGAGGCTGAAAGGTGAACACGTGATTGGTGCTGTTAACTCTCAGCAACTGTGACATGATGACTAATGAAATTCGGGAGATGTATGAATTTAAATAACACACACGACATGTTCAATTATTTATTATTACAAAGAAAACATGTGGCTTGAGAACTCGGAGGGCCGTCACAATGCGTCGTCCAATCAGGTCGGTTGTAATGGATGAAACAAGGCAGTCGTATTTGTAGTTCAAAATTTGCTCGATATTCATTGGGAAGTTTATGCCACATATCAAGCAATTCCGAAGGCCTTACACACTCTATTAGATGCTCAATGGGAAAGTGCTTTAGTTCTTCGGCAGTGAAACTACTCAATGTTTTTCCATGGTAGATATGTTGTAGTAATAGTTCCGTCATTGTTGTAGAAATTTCAAACACAAATGACCGCAATTGATTTGATCGTAGTTTTGATATTGGGTATTGTTGTAGAAAATTCTCGCACTCTTTCCCAGATATTTAACAACTTCTTTCGGCGGCTTCAAGTTACCAAATGAATCGAAATACTCTACATTGTTGTTTATCTTTCTGTAAGCTACCCAATGACTTCCGCTATTCTTAGAGGTATCCAAATTAACCACTGCGCATTCTTGTTTTCGGGGGCCGGCTTTGGGGAGAGTGTCTCGCATGAAAACTCCTCGAAAATGTGGTATTTTAAGCGATTTTGCGTAATGTGTTATGTCAAAGTCGGATAGTGCGTGATTGGGTAGCTTTATTAGTTTTTTTTTAAATACAATCCAAAACCGCCTTTTGGGTACTTTTTCAGATACAGACCAGATCCTACACGTTCCATAGCCTTATTATGACGTACATCTTCTTCCAATTTCTTTTGCGCATGCTTTGCGTCAATGACAGTTTTAGCAATCCCAGCAGCACCACCTGACAAAGCTCCAAGTGCCGAAAGGCCAGCAAACAAAGGGATAAGTGGTAGGAAACCTCCGGATTTCGCTACAGGTATTACTCGAGGAACCTCGACTTCTTTTCTCCCACCAAATTCTTTAATAAGTGCTTTGGCTGCTCGTATGGCAAACGTTGCAGTGTCTTTCAAAGATGCCCCTTTTTTCATGGACTTTCCCACTTTTAGAATGACATCTCGATGCAAGGAACGGCGTTTGCGACATCCCATCCCCAGCTTTCTTTTCGCCTTCATTCCGCCTGTCACAAGTAATGCAGCAGTTTTCTCTGCCAAAGAAGCGTCTTTTGATTTGACGCGAGCCCAAGCTTTATCTTCAAGTATCTGATCGGCTTTGTGTCGTTCTTCGAGAGACTTATTCTTCCAGTAAGAAATATCGTGTTGTTTACAAGCAGCGTCCAAGGGGTTAATGCCTGGATCTCCGCGATCAAGACGTTTTTCTAACTTTGTACCGGCTACCAAAAAAACAATTAATTTTTTTTACAAAAAGGGTGGGGGAAGTACTTACGTCCACAGTACTGATAGCTAGGTAAGTGAAGTTCAATAGGTAGTTTATTGATGAGGGAATTTAAGAGACCTTCTCCTTCAAACACCAACATTAAGACTGATACGCGTGAGTGGTGACACCTATATTTAAAGAGTAGTACTACGAAAAACGACACACACTATGAAGATAATTCAACAAGAGCAGACGATACCCATTGAAAATCTAGATTTCACCTCAACGCCATCGATCGGCAAACATGGTAAATTGTTACCAAATTCTTTCCGCGCCATTATATGTGGTCCCAGTGGGTGTGGAAAGACGAATGTCGTGCTGGCGCTTCTATTTAATCCGAATGGCGCGAAATTCAAAAACGTTTATGTTTATTCAAAATCGTTATTCCAACCAAAATACCAATTGCTGCAAGAAGTTATAGCACAAGTCAAGGGCGTTGGCTATTTTCCATTTAAAGACAATGAGGAAATAATAAGTCCAGATAAAGCTCGGCCTAATTCTGTCTTTTTATTCGATGACGTTGCATGTGATGGTCAACAGAAAATTCGTGAATACTACTCCATGTGCAGACATAAAGATATCGATGCTGCATATCTTTGTCAAACATACTCAAAAATACCGAAACAGCTTATACGCGATAATTGTAATGTAATTGTGTTATTCAAGCAAGATGAGGTGAACTTGAAACATATATTCGACGAACACGTATCTCCAGACATGACATTCGACACATTTAAAAATGTGTGTTCAACGTGCTGGTGTGACCGTTGTGGTACTTCGGTAATTGTGAAGGATTTCCCCTTCAATGATGGTAGGTATCGCAAAGGATTCGATAAATATATAAAATTGTAAGATGCGCCTTTAGTCTGCACCAATATGTCTGATGATAAGGTTGCTACTGCGCAAGAAAAGAGTGTCTGAACTTGCCAGATCGATTCGCAAAAAATACTTGGCGTTGAAATTGGGTAAATCAGAGCAAGATGAGTCTGTCAATAAACTATTCAAGCCAATATCCAAACCACTTGAAGAAATTGTGCAATCCTCAAAGAGATTACAAAAAACGATTACAAATTTAAATCCAAAAGAGGAAATAAAGAAGGAAGAAGAAGAACCTGATGATGTGTTTACACCTTTTCTCGAAACGGAACCGGTGGCCGAAACCGATGAATCGGGCAATATTACACGTTCTCCAGAACAGATGCGTCCCGAAATTTCTCAGGAAGCTTTCGCAGACTATTTGGATCAATATCCTGCCATCAGTCATCAGTTCATTGAAGATTACTTCCAAAAAGATGATAAAATTGATAAAAATTATGGTCCGATATACAATGATGAAATCGGTTGGTCATTAGGCAAACGTTGAATTACGTTTGATGGAAAAACCGGTAATATAAACATACTACCTGAGAAAAACAAAGGAGGAAGATATGTAATTGGAACACCAGGCTTGTATGAGCTTCTATTTTACCGAGACCCCAGTTACAATGATCAAGATTTACAGAACTATAAAAATCTTTTGACAACAACTGAAGTTCATTTAGACACGTTAGATCGTCTTAAGGGCTCAAGTACTGAAAAATATCACTACATCATAAAACCTTTATTCAAAACAAAATCTCTAACGACGAATAGATCGTCTCAGGTATTGACTCGTCTAAAATCGATTCCTTTAGCAAAAGGAAAAGGTATCGATGGTTTAACATATAATGATAAACCTATGGAGTATATTTATTGGGACGATGCCAATGAATTAGTGGATCGTTTGAAGTTGTTGATTGCTTCGAAAGAGGCAGGTAATACGTCACACGACAACGAAATAGTAGCAATTATCAATGAGCTCAAGGAGGCTGATATAATAGAATAATACAAGTTGAAACTTGTTCATTTCAATTATGCCAGTCGATAAATTCGGACATAGATATCAAACGCCCTATGCGCGTTTACCGGCGAAAATCACGTTTCCTCATACACCGGACGGTGATATCGATATTGAAAATGTGAAAATTTGTAATGTTAAGGAACCGACAACAAATAGTGATGCTGCAACAAAAAAATATGTTGATGTGCAATTGAATGACCTACGTACTATCAACTCGCCATTAATTCAAACACATGGTGTGGTGCTGCAGCAACAGGATCATGATATAAAGGATTTAGCAGTAGGATTGAACGAAATAAGAAATGAGCTTCATAAGACGAAAATCCCCATGTTACAGGCGCATATTGCCAACTTACAAAATAAAACTAACGAAATGGCTGCATTTATTTCGCGAAATCCCCCTGTAGCAGGTAGGGATATGGCTACGAAGAAATATGTTGATGATTCAATTGGCGCAGCCAAAGTATTAATTCGAAAAGAATTCACTGCTTCTATTAACATGTGTGTTGAAAGCATACGTGAGTTACAAAAAGAAATTACAGAAAATATCAGATCCGTCTCTGATATGAAAACTAACGTTTCGGGCATTGTAGACAATATTAAGGTTATGAATATGAATACCGCTAGCCGCATTAACAGTCTGGAGCTGAAGCTAGCTGGTAGTAAGTCATAATATGTATTCTTAAGAAAAAATTCAGCTTGTAAACGAGCTCCACAAACCGACACGGAAAAAATTCCCTCGGAGACGCACTATCATTAAGGGCCTTGACGATCTTTGGCAAATGGATCTTGCGGAGATGAGCAATTTTGCTCCACAAAATAGGAATCATAAAATGATACTAGTCGTTATTGATTGTTTTTCAAAGTTTGTGTGGACACGCCCACTAAAGACGAAGACCGGAGAGGAGATTACTCGGGCATTCTCGGACATTCTCGCTCACACTAGACGAATACCAAAAAATCTACAATCTGATCAGGGAAAGGAATTTTACAACAGCAAATTCCAAAATTTAATGATATAAATCATTATAGCGTATTTAGTATAATGAAAGCTTCTATGGCTGAGCGTGTTATAAGAACGCTGAAATCGAAACTCTACAAGTATTTCAGTTTAAATGGCACCTACAAATGGATCGATATTCTCCCGAAAATTACTCAAGACTACAACAATACAAAACATTCCACAACAAAATATAAACCTTCTCAAGTCAATAAATCCAATGAAAAATCCATTTTGAATAACACCTATAGCCATTTGAAAATAGCAGGCCCGCGAAAATTTAAAGTTGGCGATATTGTGCGCATATCCAAGGCAAAACATGTCTTTGAAAAAGGATATACACCCAATTGGACTACAGAACTATTCAAAATCACCAAAGTGAAAATAACCAATCCCGCTACGTATTTACTCGAAGACATGCAAGGTACACCAATCAGCGGCTGCTTCTACGATGAAGAACTACAGAAAACATCGAATTCAGGCATTTACTTGGTGGAAAAAGTTCTCAGAAGAAAGGGCAACAAAATGTATGTGAAATGGCTCGAACTAGACAAAAAACACAACAGTTGGATTGAAAACAAGGCCGTTTTGTAGCACTACTTTTCGCTTCGCTGCGTATGAATACCGAAGAAGATGGCTTCAGTACTTGAGCTTAGTTAGCAACATGACGTTTCAAGATAGTGGTTCTTCTTCTTCTTCCAGTTACTTCGAATCCAGTTTATCTGAATGCAGTACAGAGTTGGATAGAATTTTGGAAAATTATGAAACTGCTGCAAAGTCCGAAAATGTATACCTACTTTCAACACAATATACAATTTCTGGTTATGAGATGAAATGTGGAATAAGTCCTGCAAGATCATTTACGCCTGCTGTTATTCTATCCCAACAGCTAAAGTGCAGCAAAATATCTTTCAGCACTTACGAATGGTATACCTTTATTTCAATAATGACGCAACAGATGAATGCTTTCTTTCATGCCACAGACGACGCTGACAAGTTCCAACCTGATTCGTTTCCATGTGGAGAGTACTGCACCATTACTCCATTAAATTATGACGGGTCTAAGTTGATTTTCGTCAAGAAATATGAAGTTGAATATTATATGGATGAAGAAGAAGTGTCCCAAATTTTAGAACTAAATAATTTGATTTTACAACGTATAGCTATGTTGGAAAATTTAAATTTTTGTCAATATTATTATAATGTTTTGGATTTCTGTAAAAATGTCGCCTCTGAAAATTTAAATCCTCAACAAATTTTATATGCATTTTGTTCTATTACACCTAATGATATGTTAAACAATGCTCTTATATATATTGTATACTTTTATAAACTCAAAGTCATCAATGATTTGAATAAATAGTTATATAGATGTGTTTGTGTTTTCTTCCCCCAACCAACGACGAAAAAAACAACTATTCAAAATAATGTTTTTTATTTTAAAAAGAAATACATTTAAAGCTACAAAAGCGAATTACAGAAAAATTAAAAAAGAAATACATCTAGGTATCGATATATATCTACTACAATCGATACGCTCCAAAGGATAAGGTTATGGTTGCTTATTCAGTTCAACTATCAATTCAAAAATGGAAGATCTACTCTTAGCAGCCGCTATTGGAGAACTTGATAGTAATATGGGTGATGACAGAAGAATCCAAAGAATTATTTCCATTTGGAAAAAAAAGTTATCCCTCGAATAGCTGCTGCCCTCGAAATACCAAATCAAATTGTTACTGAAGGTCGGGATGCAGTGGAAGGTGGGTGTATGGCTTGCCTTAGAGTATAAATTATAAACTAAAAAAAGAAAACCTAAAATCAATTAACCTTATTTGATTCTGTCTATCAAAATAAAGCATAAAGAAAATCAAATGACTACTTAAGAAAAAAGTAAAGCAGTAGTTCTGTCAATTTGATAAACACCTTCCCGTAACAACTGTAAATCATCTTCTGGCGAAAATCTTATTTTATCTTTATGCAGAGCCATAATTATTTCATTTCATTTAAACCAAGGAAATAGTATTGTTTTGGTTATGTCGATTATTTGTTACCTTTCCGATCCTATATATCTATATGATCCCGATTAGTCCCGATTGGCGTATTCGGCTTGATACGAATAACGTTTAGTCTGTACGCAAAGATACGTAAGCTTACGGAGCACGTGCGCACGTGAACGGAAAAACGCCATTGCTGTGCATGCGCAAAGTTCAAAACATACGTTTACGTATACGCATAAGGACGTGTTTAATCTCTCTAGTTATTTGTATGCTTGGGCCGCGAAATACCTTTTTAACGTACCGAAAGAACAGTTATCGCCGAGGTCGCTTGCGGCCGAGGCAAGATAATCTTGAGGTCGTTAAAAAGTTTCGCGGCCATGGCATACACACCATTTTTCGTGCAATCGTTAAAATTATTAAACTAGATAATTGTAAATAAATATAGTATTGCTCTAAAATCAACAGCAGTTCAATTTATTTAACAATGTGTGCTATGGAAATGATATGTTTCAATATATACAAAATATTTTGACAGTTCTTGCTTCAACTTTTCTGGAGTAAATATAAGTAATAATACAAACTGTACAATTAATGTTAATATTCATCCTAAATAATATAAGTACTTGTTGTATTTGTTGGTATTCAATAAAAAATAATCCTTGTCTTTATAGTATTTTAGAAATGTCAAATTTGGAAGTGACGTTTGATTTCAATTTCGCGGCCGTTACCCATAGCAACGGCTGCGAAACCAATTTTACAGTTTGTATTATTACTTATATTTACTCCAGAAGTTGAAGCAAGAACTGTCAAAATATTTTGTATAGGTATATTGAAACATATCATTTCCATAGCACACATTGTTAAATAAATTAAACTGCTATGCGAGAGAGGAGAGAAACTGGACACCCGGGGTTTTTTTGGGTCGCTGAATTCGAATATACCATCGGCGAACACCCCACGGTCACCTGGTGGGCCCCAACCTGGACGCGGACGTCATCTTCGAGAATTTTTCTGGAAATATCGACAATAACGAACCGAAAATCGTTATGGGGGCTTTTTGTGTGAGCTGAATCCGAATTTTATGTTGAAAACGACCACCCGAAGACCTGGTGCGTCCTAACCTGGCCCTGAAAGTCATCCCCGAGGGTTTTCCAGACATAATTGAAAAAAACCACCCGAAAATCGTTACGTGGGGTTTTTTGGCTCGCTGAAATCAAATATGGCACCGGCCAACACCCCACGGACACCTGGTGCACCATAACCTGGCTGTGAACGTCATCCCCGAGGGTTTTCCAGACACAATTGAAAAATACCAACCAAAAATCGTTACTGGGGGTATTTCGGGTCGCTGAATTCAAATATAGCACCGACGCACACCCCACAGACACCAGAGCGCGAACTCTGTAACTTGATAGAAATAAAAAAGAAATAGCAAAAAGAAATTTCTTTCTATCGACAAATGCTACTCTCTATGACTTTTTCCTGTAAACATTTTCAGATTTTTATATTCTGTGATGCTTTTGACATTTAGTTGCCCGTAATATCAATTATCTCCATTTCTGGGTTTTGTTTCGATGTCTTTTCATCCTGCCATTCTATACAGAATGTTTAACTTTTTACCAATCTTTAAAACCCGAGAGGATACATTTGTTTCATGACTAAGTATTATTGAACTCCAAGAATAGTGTACTTCTTGGTTGCGATGGGTAATCACTTGCCTTGTACAGCGAGGGTCGTAGGTTCAAGTCCTAACAACATCGTTTTACTTTTAATTTTTTTTTATGTTTTTATATTAATTATCATAGTTTGGCAGAATAATATAATAAAAATGAAATGTAAGTCAACCAGAAGGTAGTCTCAAAAATGCGAAGTAGACGAAAAAAAATCTATTACCTAAGTTTATTTAATCATATACCACCCATTTATTTAAAAAAATTAACTATTCATGTTTAATTAAAAATGAACAATAATCAGAACCTAATCATAATCAATAATTTACAAAAACAATGGCAAAACGGGATAAGTATGTATATAAAAACAGATAGAAAGACCTTTGTAGCCGTTTCTATTTCTATCTGCCGAATATTCACACGGAATTACTCGAAAGTCGAATAGACATACGGAGTACCTTTACAAGAAATTTCCTAACATAGAAAGAAATTTCCTTTCTATTCTGTTACAGAGTTCACGATCTGGTGCGCCCTACCCTCAGGGTTGCCAACTTTATTATAATAAAAATAGCATTGCTTGTGAAAATAATCGCCGAAATCGCCAGGTGTCATAGAGCGAGCGAAGCGACTAAAAAGCGCGCCGCAGAAGAAAATTTTGAAAATCGGCGATTTTTCTGAATGATAAAAATGACATATTTTAGTAATTTTGCACTTATCATGCTATCTATATTTATATGAAAATTTTTCTTGGTACTTACGTTCCTGCCATCGTTTCCTATATTTTTTTTTGTATTTAGAGCTCATGTTTTCGTTATTTTAAATTTTTATTCAAAATAAGTAATGAATTTCAAAATACAAGGACAACTGACAAATCAAACAAACATCAATTCAGTGTCAATACTGTCAATTGTCTGTATTGATAATAGTGGTTAACCGGAAATGTTCTGTATGGGAAATGCACGATTCACAATAGAATAGTAATTTTCTCAGAAAGTAAATCCGCCCAAAATAGCCGGGGAGAATAACGAATATCGCCCAAAAAATAGCCCTTAGCCGAATCATAAATAGAACCGCCTCTTAAGAAAAATAATAGCCCAAATGGCGATTAATCGCCCGGGTTGGCAACCCTGTCTACCCTGGCTCTGAACGTCATCTCCGAGGGTTGGGCAGAGCCTGGAGTAGGGGAAAGTATCTGTGTATACTTGTATACTTACACTGAAGCACAGAGTACATATAAAGACAGAGTATCTTCTCGTCGCTAATGCAATGGATCTGTGTAAGACAGCGGCAGCCATGTTAAAAATCTAGAAACCAGGACAGTATTTAGATAATTTAGTTAGAGCGAGAAAGATCCGTACTTAAGAAATTGAAATAGCGTTAATGTAGTAGTTCCACAAATTTTTAATTGTCTATACAGTTTTGAAAGGTACTAGAAAAAGTCAAATATGCATCTAAAAATATCAGGTGCGTATATGGGGTAAACTTAGATTACATAATTCATGCTCATGCCGATAAAAGTATAGGTACCTAATATGGGTTAAAAAAAGATTGGAATATAAAGAATTTAATAAATTTTATTGTTTATATGATAATGTGACATATTTATAATACATGACTGATGTAAATTATACTTTTTTTAAAACCACTATTTAGAAATCGTTTTTCTGCATATTTTTTAGTTCGCGAATTTGATAATTTCTCGGAATAGTTGAAAATAAACATATCGAAAACTGACATGATAGTGTCGAAATAGTTACATTACGAGTGAGGAACGTAATATATTTCCGTGGCATATTTGGTTGCCATGGCGACTTGTTTATATAGCAATTGTTTAACAAGGGATGATGGCTGAAGAGCAAAAGTACAATAATTGATCAAGCTAATAAAGTCAGATGTGTAGAAAAGGGGAATCAATTAAAATTAAAATGAGAATAAATTAATATGATATCAAACAAAATACTATGTTGGAGTAAATTCCAATACGATATTAGCCTTTTTTTACACTAGGTATATGTTATTATTGATTTTTCCAAATCATTGAGAAACATTTTTTCCTCAATATGTATTGCGCATAATCTGTGACTAGACGGTTTATCCATTTTGTCACGAAGATCTTCCCTACCACATGCCATTAACCACATTTCTGCCCTAAAATATGTATACTTAATTAGTTATTTTTATAGAAAGATAGTCATCACTCATCATAAACAAGTTATGATTCTCTACTCACCTTTTATGATCCTTTGGAAAAGAAAAAAAACTTAATTTGCAATTATATGATTTATTTGGACAGTCTCTTGCCGCACAAACAATACCCGTTTTATATTGGTTCATTTTTTATCGCGATGTCGAAAACTAATTATACATACGAACACAGAAAACAACTAAATAAATAAGAATTGCAATCGAAGGAGGTATAAAAATAATAAAGATCGAAATATATAAACGTAATTCACAAATAACACGCCGCCACTGCCAGAATACACACTAATTAGATATCGAAATGTTTCAATCACAAGTAACGCTACTGACTAGATTTAGAACATGGATGCTTGAGATGCGTGAAACGGAATGCGCGTACTTACCCCCTCCATAACGAGTCGATTCTCTGTCTTTTATGTAGTTACTCTGTGACTGAAACATAGAATAATTACTTATATACTGATTAGAATAGACACTTCCTAAAAGTGAAATTATGTCGTTTTTCAGAGCTGCCTAGCGGCTTGGGTCAAACTATTGGCAGTTTCCGTGCGTGAAACCTGTATTTTATAATCATGATTTCAATAATCTTGATATTGTCCACTAGATGGCAGCAGATTTAGTAATTCTATTTTTGAATTTATTTATATTTTTCTATTTTAATATTAAACACACATTACCAAGCTTATGTTTTTATTAAATGTATAATATTTTACAAAAGAATAATATAAAGTGTAAAAATACTAAAAAACAAATAACAAATACAAGTTAATAAAATACAATAAAAAAAATTACAATAAAAATTCCTAATAAGTATAGCCCAAATATATTATGCAATGTCCCTACTATGAAGTTGTTAATCTATTTTTGTGCTGCTCCTTCTTTCTTTTGATCGTATTCAGATATAATTTTTTAGCATTTAAAAATACCTTAGGGGCATTATTCGGAATGGGCCTTAGGTCTAACCCTTTTACAATTTTGTTAATTTGATTCACATAATTAAAAATATTAACTTTAAATAAAGTATTGAAAAATGTGGGTTTTCATTTCTAATGGTTTAATATTTTGTCTGTTCTGTATCATCATCTTCATCTTCTTCTGGCAATCCCTATAAAATAAGAAGCTGTTAGTTTTACCATAAATAATTATTCAAAAATTCATATTACTTAAACTACACAACATATGTTACAAACCTGTGTGACAAGCCTCTGAAGTGTCAAGAGATTATCTGATTTGTCATCTTCACAATTAGCCCCAACAGAATGGCTCGAAGTTAATTGATTCACCAATAAACTTTTATAATAATTGCTAAAATCGGATGGAGTGGGATTTATGTTGCGATGTCCTCTTTGTCTTATTTTACAAAAAAAAATTTCAAGTGGGTCCTGGTTGAAAGTTCTGGGCATCATAAAATTCCATCCCAATTGTTGTAATGTCTGCCAAATATCTTTAAAGTTTCTTATTGAAAATATAAAATTTTTGAGACTTTGGTGGGATAAATGATTTCCCTTTTCATCAAATTTAAAGGTTATTAATTTATTTATAGCATCATTCCAAAATCTTATGTGTACTGAACCATTTGCTACAGCCACTCTCAATGTTTTTCCTGGATTTGACTGAAACGAACTGCCATTCAGGCTGTCAAACAGTAAATCCAAAAGTTCTAAAAGACAGGCAGTGTCCTTTGCTCTCTTTTCCATCTTCAGACATTCCTCTTCAGAGTACACCGTAGTTTCTAAAACAAGATAATTTAATCATAGTTAAAGAAGCATTATAGGTTTTACCACTGATGTAGCAGTATAGAAAAAAATGCTTACCAGTGAATGCGAAGACATTTATTGCTGCAGCCACAGTGTGGCTAAATACTTGTGTACATTTAGACACTTTCATTGTATTGATTTTTTCTGGGTTAACGTGTGCATCAGTTAATTTAGGCATAAGCCTTAAGCTACCCAAATATGGGTCCATTTTATATGCTTTATATATATCTGACCACTTTGCAACCTTAAGTTGATCATCTTCTTTAAAGGACAAGTCATATTTGACCAAATTGTTCCTAAGCCCTGTGAATAAATGCGGAACATCTTAAAGTGGAATAATTTTCCGAGAATCCACTTCAAAATAATTGCACACAATATCACTTCTCTTATACGATTCTTGTGTTTCCCTAAGTAAACCATTTATAGCACCTTGATTACTGCCACCTTGATCACAAACTGTGGCTACAACATTTAGCCCAATACTGTGACACATTCTAATAATCTTTTTCAAAATACTCATTATTTCTTCTTTTTTTGTACTGTCATTTACAAAATTATAATATAAGTTGTTTCCACTTGCGCTTTATGCCTCTAATCATGAAAACCTGTAATTAAAAACAATGTTACATTTTTTAATCCTACTGAGAAAACAATTTATTTAGAAAAAGAAGTGCCTGTGCATGGTTTGCTATATTATCGGTTCTCTTATCTCCAAAATCCTCAAAACCTTCAACAGTGCCCAGATGTGGTTTATAATGTAGGTGTGCTTGAAGGCTCACTTCATCAAACATTATAATACAGTGTTTGTCTAATTCATTTTTAAAGACTCTGCACTCAGCTTTCAATATCATGCAAACTTCTTGGTGTAACCCGGCTTGTATTGGTATCCTATTTAATAAGCGTATAATTGTTTTTGGTGATGGAAGTGCAAACAAGTTCGCAAGATACCTATATGCTGCTCCACTCTGTTTGTAAATCGAAAATGCAAAAACCTTGTCCTCTATAGAGTACCTTCTTACTTTTGGTCTTTTTGAAACATTTTCAATTTGGCTTTGAAAAAATCGGGCCTTTATTCTGTCCATGGTCGACGTTAATTTAATTTTTGCAGCTTTCTCCGACTCCAAAAGTCGCTTTTTCAATGCAAAACGCCTTTTCTTTAGAGACATAGCCTTTCTCTTAAAATGAAGCACTCTCGTGATGGCTTTTGGAGTTAAGTCCATTTTCTCGTGTAATAATAAAGACCGTTCTAAAATAATAAGAAAAAAACAGTTGGACACAGGTGATTCAAATATTTATTTTTGTAGAAAAGGTATATAGTATAAGGTAAATAACAAATATATTCTATACTGCACTTAAACAATTTTTTCATAACTTCCTTACATAAAATAGATGATAATACGATGGATAATATATAATTTTTTTTTTTTTTTTCATTAGAATTTAAGTGCCTCGACAACTATGGCCATTGGCACTATACAAGAGTACATCAGAATACACAAAAATATGTAGTTATATTAATACAGTCAATGATATTTCATAGTTTGTGGTAGAGGTTAGCTGCTTTGAGGAATTTCAATATCTTCGGAATTTCAGCGGTGCAGTTTAGAAGTTCTTTCAGGTTCGGTTTTAGATCTAGGCGCTGATACAAATTGTTGTATAACTGGCAGTCCGTGAGTATATGCTTAACGCTTAAATCAACATTGCAGTAACGGCAGACGGGAAGGTTTTCAGATGACATCAAGTAACCGTGAGTATATCTGGTATGGTTGATCCGCAATCGTCTAATAACAGCAGCTTCTCTCCTGGTTAAGAAGTCGAGAGGGAGAGAGCCAATGGAAGGCTGTATATCGTTTAGAGCTGTTTTACTGTTGTGCCAAAAATTTTGCCAGGATTCTTTGACGGACTTTTTGAATAAGTGTTTGAGGTCTTCTGGGAGCTGGATCGATGTTGTGGTGATGGTAGAGGTGGCTTCTTTGGCATGGTAATCAGCATTTTCATTGCCAGTAATTCCAATGTGAGATGGGAGCCAGATAAGACAGACTTTTACATCACGAGCTGAGAGTATTTGATAGATATCATGGATGTTTTGAACTATTGGATGGTCAGTAAAGATAGTATTAAGTGAATTAATTGAAGAAAGTGAATCGGTACAAATGGCGACATGCTTGGAAGGAGGTGAGATATGTTTAAAGGCTTGGAAAATGCTATACAGCTCACCAGTGTGAACACTACATGTTGAGGGCAACCGATAGGTACCTATAAGTTCGTGGTTGGTTGTGACTGAGCAGCCAACACCAAAAGAAGTTTTAGAAGCATCTGTGTAGAGAACTACATCATACGGTGTTTTTTTCAATATTTCTAAGAATGCTTTTTTTAAAAAGTGTGTTAGGTGACTCATGTTTATTGAATTTGGTGAGAGAGGTATTGAAAAGAGGAAGATGTTTAGTCCAAGGAGGGGTGTGAGGTTGGGGAAGCGGAGTGGTTATTGAAAGGTCGGTATTCTCAAGTAATGGGGAAAGTAGTTGAGCAACAGATTTTATGCTACGTTTGGAAATAGTGTTGGTAGGATGATGTTGAGACATTGAGGTGAACAGTGGGTAAACAGGGTTAGTTGGATTAGAGGACGTAGAGGCAGCGCATGATAGGAGGAGCGATTGACGTCTTAGGAAGAGGGGTGGCTCATTTAATTCACAGTATAGACTAGCAGCAGGACTAGAGCGGAAAGCACCGAGGGAGAGTCGAAGGGCTGTATTGTGAACAGAGTTTAGTGAATCGATGTCGGATTTGGAGGCTGACATGTAAATGAAACTCCCATAGTCTAGCTTACAACGGATGAGGGCTCTGTAAACTCTTAGTAAAGTGTTTTCGTCGGATCCCCAGTGATAGTGACAGAGAGCTTTGATGATATTCAGTCTTTTAAGACACATGCCTTTGAGTGTGTTGATATGAAGTTTCCAATTAAGGCGAGAGTCTAAGATCATTCCGAGAATTTTGCAATGATTCACAACAGGTAACGGGGAATTATTAAAGAAGATTAGCGGTGTACTGGTTGGGGATCTTCTGCTGAACTTTATGACCTTCGATTTACTTGGAGATAAGGAGAGATGTAGGCTGTTGGCTCTATCTTGCAGCATATTCACTGCGTTTTGTAGAAGTTTGCAGATGGTGGAAACTGATTTTCCATGGCAGTAGACAATTAAATCATCAGCGTATTGAACATATTTGATGGGAGAAGGGAAGTTGGCGCATAAGTCGTTTATTGTACGATGAATAGGGTGGGACTTAATACAGATCCCTGAGGGACACCATCATTTTGGGAGCGAGGCTGGGAAAGTTTGCCATTTGCGGAGACTCTAAACGATCTTGCAGTTAAGAACTTTTGTATGAAAAAAAAATGTTGCCATCTAGATTATATTGTAATAGTTTATTCATTATTGCATTTCTGGAAATTGTATCAAAAGCACCTTCGATATCAAAGATAGTTGCTACGAGATCCTGTTGATTATTTAATGCTGAGGAGATCTGGGTTTGCAATAAGACAAGGTTATCACGAGTAGATCGGTGACGTCGGAATCCAGATTGGGCACTGGGTATAATTTTGTACTTTTCTAGGAACCATAGAAGTCTTTTATTGATCATTTTTTCCAGAAGTTTGCAGAAAGTACATGTGAGGGAAATGGGGCGAAAAGATTTTACCTCTGTGGAGGGTTGAGCAGGTTTTTTAATTGGTACGATAGTAGCGTTGCGCCACGATTCAGGAAATTGATGAGTATTCCAGATAAGGTTAAATATTTCGAGGAGTTTGAGGAGAGAAGGATTTAAGAGTTTTTTTAAAAATATATATGGGACATCATCGGGACCAGCAGCTGAATTTTTACAAGAAGATAAAGACGATTTCAGTTCATTAAGAATAAAGGGAGCATTGACATCAGTAACGTCATTTTGATCAATTGGAAGGGCAGAGGGCGATTGTTGAAGTGGGTTAGAAGAGATAGTGAAGGGGTTGCTTCTGTTAAATTTGTCTTCAAAACTTTGTGCCAGAGTGTCTACAATTATTTGGTTATCGGAGATAATTGTGTCGTTATATGTGAGACTGGGAATTTTGAGATTAGACTTGTAGCCTTGTACCTGTTTTATTTTTTTCCAAACTTGGGATGGTTCTGTGTTAATTGAAATAGAGGAGACATAATTTTGCCAGGAAGATTTTTTGCTTTGCTTGGTAATGTATTTAGCTTTTAGTTCGATGAGGTTTTCTTGGGTTTTATTTCTTCGAAACTTATTGAGAGCAAGCTTGGATTGTCGGATGGCATTTTCACAATCTGGATTCCACCAGGGAACAGATTTGCGGGTACAGGAGATAACTGTTTTACCAATATGAATATCAGCTGCAGAGAGAATACATTCAGTCAGCTTATTTACAGAGTCACTTATATTATCTGTGATGTCTAGGGAAGATAAATAGTTTTGGGAGAGATAAGTAAACTCCGACCAGTTTGTGTTTTTTATATTCCAGAAGCTTCGGTTCACTGATTCCTTGTTGGCATTATTCGAAATAATGATGGGAAAGTGGTTGCTACCATGAAGGTCATCGAGTACTTGCCAAGAAAGAGAAGGAGCGGATTTTGGGTCACAAATACTGAGGTCAATATTAGAAAATGTACCTGATGAAATGTTGAAGTGTGTGTTTAAGCCAGTATTTAGAAGACATGTATCTGTAATATTTAAAACATTTTCTACAACTTCCCTTTACCAAATGTTCGCGAGGAACCCCACATGGAGTTGTGGGCATTAAAGTCACCGAGTAGAATATATGGTTTGGGGAGTTGGAATATTAAATCAGTTAGTTCTTCTTCGGTAAGAGGATGATCGGGGGGAATGTATAAGCTGCAAATGGTAATTTTTTTGGGATTCCAGAAGGTAGCTGCTATTGCTTCAAGGTTTGTGTTTAAGGGGAGATGGGATGAAAATATGTCCCTAGATATAAATATTGAGGATCCTCCGCTGGCTCTAGTGCAATTTGTGCGAATATAATGGTAACCTTCAAAGTTATTTAGATTGCACTGATGGTCAATTTTAAGATTTGTTTCCTGAAGACATAAAACGTTGGGGTTGTAGAGGGAGATCAGTTTTTGTATTCTCTCAAGGCGAGGATAAAATCCGTCGCAATTCCATTGCAATACAGAGAATCTTACTGGTTAAAAAATAAGTTAGTGGGATTTTTATTGAGATAAAACGGAAGTATCGGAGGTAGTTCCGTCGTCTGTTGAGAGTTCTTCTGATAGATTTTTCAATTTAAGTTTATTTTGAAGTCGCGTGAGGCGATTCTTCAAAGATCGGTCATTATCATTTGTATAAATTATGGTCAAGTCATTAAGTAGTGCATCGGTGTCGGAGGTAAATTTATCAGCTTCACTAAGGACGTCGTTGTTGCCAAAGGTGTTTTCAAGGAACGCGATTAGCTGGATTTTGTTTAGGGATAAAGACTCAGGGGAGGTTTCGTAAAGTGAGTGGATAGTAGAGAGAGATTCAGGTGATATACTATGACTGCCGCTTTCAGTCAGTTTTGATTTTTTCGATTTCTTTTTAGATTTTGTTGAGGAAGTGGAGAAGGAGGGAGGTGGCATAGTATCAGTTTTTGGGGGAGGGGTAGACATAGGGGATATAAGTGGGGATGAATCTAGGTTACTGTTGGCTGAACGTGTTCTTTTTTCGCCAATTTTTGGCATTGAAGTTGCAGGACAAGAGGTGGAAGCAAGTGAATTTTCGGGGATCGATTCGGTAGGAATTCGAATGGTTTCAGACGGTGTTGGATTAGTAGAAAACGTGGGTTCCGGGTTGGTGAGATCATATGGATTGGAGGGATGCTCGAGGGAAGAGGCAGAGTTTTGGGGGTTGGGGCAGGACTCCGCGGAGTGTCCAGCCTGTTTGCAAAAAAAGCATTCTAATTTATCAGTTGAAATGAATATTCTGTGTGAAGTATTTTCATGATTGACAACAATCGATGTTTGTAAAGAAAAATCATCACTGTTAGGTAATACATATGTTACTCGACGGAAACTCAAAACATGGGCGTATTCATTATCGGGTGAGCCGCATTTGACGTAAGATACTGGAGATGTAAGTATAAGTCCGAGGTCATGAAGTGCTTTTTCAATTAGTGTATTGGGAATGGAAGGGCTGACGTTAGAAATTAGTATTCTCTTGGTGGGAGAGATAAGTCGCCGAATAGGGATCACATTGGAATTGACTGTAACATTTTGGTTAGTTTTTAGAAGGCTGTCTACTAGTGTGGAAGAGGATAAGTAAATACAGATGCGGCCGTGGGAAATTCTGGCTTTGATATAGTCAAATAAGACAGTATTAGGGATAGAAGGCAAAACGATGGCTTGGTCTCGAGATGGAACTGGCGGAGGGGGCAGTTTTGTTGAGATGGCTGCGGCATAGGATTTACTGTTTGAAGTGGTGGTTGGGGTGTTCATGCTGATTTGTTTTTCTGAAGTTGGGTTTGACATATTGTTGTGATCCTGGATACCAAAATCACAAACAATAAGTTGAAATAAAAAAATAAATCTTGGAATTAAAGTAAATAGAATCTCAGATGTAAGTCTTTTTCTTGATGACTGGCCTATTTATTTCTCACATAAATAAGTAAATATATTTATATTCACCAAATTAGTAAACAGTGGCTGGAACTCTCCTTATCACATTTTGAGGATGATAAAAACAAACTCGTTTTAAATTAATAATTAACGACAGGTAGATGTGTACTGTATGAGCTCTGACACGTGAATGAATATATAATTAGATGTGTATATTATAATGTATAATGATATGTAAGTGTATATATAAAATTATTTAAAAACTTGCTTATTTATACTGTGTAAAATAGCAATTGAATTATCGAAAATAATAACAAATTAATTACTTAGTATTTTTCAAATAAATTTGAATTATTTTAATTGTCTATCATACATTCACCACACATTCCTTTTTTACCTAAAATGTATATTATCATTATTCATTGTTAATATGGTTGATCAATAAACAAAAAAGCATATACCAATCAGTAACTTACTTTTTGGAGTTTCAAAAATCTGCTTGCTAGGAATATGTTTGTGTTCAGTAGTACAAGACATTTTACTTGTACCCGGCAATGGTTCACCCTCAGAGTAACACGAAATTTTGCTAGTACTTGCCACCGGTTCAATTCCATAGTCAGTATTCAATTCAACACACAAATAAGCAAAAACAAAATGTCTCAGACAAAGTGTCAAAAATCTGACGCATATCACGTGACGTCAAGGAATGCTGCTGCCTCTAGCGGGCAGGGGCTCATTAAAAGCATCTCCAAACAGCCAATGAAAGAGCACAGGCTATGCACTGAAGCGTTTTGAGCGTTGGGAGAAAAGTGAAAGGCCGCTCAGCAAGGTTCGGAGATCCAGCCGGAGATTATTTCGTCGTTTTTATAGGACTGAATCACATTTTTTGAGGGCCTCGGGGGAGAGTTACCCATGAATGAATGTATGAAATTATGGGACGATTTTTGGTTGGTCTTTTTCAATTGTGTCTGGAAACCACTAGGGGATGACGTTCAGGGCCAGGTTAGGACGCACCAGGTCTTCGGGTGGTCGTTTTCAACATAAAATTCGGATTCAGCTCACACAAAAAGCCCCCATAACGATTTTCGGTTCGTTATTGTCGATATTTCCAGAAAAATTCTCGAAGTTGACGTCCGCGTCCAGGTTGGGGCCCACCAGGTGTCCGTGGGGTGTTTGCCGATGGTATATTCGAATTCAGCGACCCAAAAAACCCCCTGGGTGCCCAGTTTCTCTCCTCTCTCGCATAAAGTTCGGAATAGTCCCCGGAGATGAAGTTCGTCGGCGTTCCTGAGCTCCAGGTTTTCGGGGGGTCAATTTGAACATCATAATCGTGATCAGCGACCTCGAAAACCCCCGGGCCAATTCTGACTCTTATTTACGAAGTTATTAAAGGCCTCTCAAAAGATGCATTTTTGGCTGCAGCAATGCAACTTCCGGTTTGTAATAGGTACAAAGTAGGTACAAATGATATAAATAATTTTGGCAAGCGAATGCAAAAAACCGCATTCCGATACGTCCTATCCTAAAAGATTTCATATCATAATGCTTTATTGCCTCGACTAATGTTAATTTCCACCTTTATATTATCAGTTGAAGAAAAATTTCCAAATTTCTGTTAGAAACTAATAATTAACCGGATTTCAGTGATGAGGACGTATAGAGAATTATTTAATATATTATAATATACTAGTTAAACTTTTAAAGCATTCCATGAAATTTTTTTTATAAAATGAATTCAAATAATAATATGCTTAATATTTGGAATTGCTAGCTGTGTTAATTGAGGTTTATACTTAGTCAAGGATTCCTTTGAAATCAAAATGGAAAATATCAACTGAGTACCTATTATCTATATTTTTTTTAGGCATAGCATTCCTTTTAACCGAGAGGTTAATGCCGTTTGGAATGATAGAATTAATAAATCTAAGTTGGCGTTTGAGTCTCACAAATCTTATAAAACGTGTGACAATCATTTTGACATCCTTGTGGCAGATTGAAGAAATTTTCTCTACCCACACTATATTTGCCTGGTAAATACATATCTCATCTATATGTGTACTGCACTGAAATAGTAGTTATTGGGACTACAAATACACAGTAGATTCTAACTACAAATTATTATTAGTGATGTATAAATACTTTTGTTTTAAGTTGATCCCCAAAAAAAGTGCTAATTTAATTTTTGGATATTTATTGATACTCATTAAAAAAAACCTTTTTCAGAATCCACTTCTTTTCTAAGTAGTAATAGTCCAGTAGGAAAAGTACAACGACCAGTCAAGATCGACATATTCAAGGAAGCGTTTACTATACGAGTATGATGAAGAACCTGGTAAGTATGTGTTATGTTGGAAACTCAATTCTAAAAAATTCTTATGTAATTTTCAGCTTGCAGTTCCAGTAAACTTGATTTGGATGAACCATCCACATCAAGTTTTTAACAATTATCGTCCACCTCTAGTTTCACACAAATACCATCCACTTCTGGGCATCTGGACAGACATAAACGAGTTTTAATTGCAACTGGTAAGATTGTTTAAATTAAATAACTCAGTATTGCATATGCTAGCCTAAATTTTAATAATTGTAAGTACAAGTGATTTCAAAAAGTATATTCTAGGTTGGTTTTTGAAAAAGTGAAGTTTTTAAAATTAAAAAGATAAATTGAAAAACTGAGTAGATGACGTTTTTACTTGTTCAATACTTTTGTTAATATTCGTAGAATTCCGTATTTTGGCACTCTTTGCACTTTATTTGTATGTGAACATATATTATTCAATTCAGCATCATGAAAAGGTAGTACAATTTGTGAAGGAAATCAACTACAAATTACAGAATAAAACGTTCACAGCAATACCTTGCTTTTGCGTATGACTTATTACTGCCTACAACTTGAATGAGGATGATAACAATAGTCAACTTTTTTTAGCTCATCGACTTAGAGGCAATAGAAAACATTTTGGTTCTCTAGATGTAAGAATTTGAAAAAGAAAAGTAAGCCAGTTGTTTAGATCTCTAAACTGTTTAGGTATTTTATTTAATATTTTTATTTTCATTTGTGTACCCGCCTATGTGCGAAATTTATTTTGTAACCCCGTGAGCGGGTTAAATACGCACGCTCGCTGGGCTTGAGCTGGGGTGCCCATTTTCGCGGTACCGGCTCATTTTCCTTAGTACTAATTGAGACTCCGTGCAACAAGCATGTATTTATCATTTATGCTATATTTGTTAGCAATTTAATAGAATCATACATTATTTGTTCTTAGTTTAAACATTACATTATTGTATTCTGTATACCTCCGTGAGGTTATGTTGTGCTGAATAAACATCCTATTTTTGTGTGACTGTGTGGAACATTATTTGCAATCCAAAGCACCAGAGACCTATCGAAGGAAAAATCATTACGTGGGTTTAACCGATGAAAAAGCTCATCCCCCCACAACAGTGGAAGGCAGCTGCCAAGAAAGCCCAGAAATTGCGTCCAAAGCGGATAATGAAATATTTGGAAAGAATTCTACAGCACATTACATTTTTAAAAAATTTATCCACATTTCAATTCTTATGCAACAACAAAGAAATCAAAAATTAAAGCCCAGAGGAAGGAGATTCACTTTAGAAGATAAAATGTTTTCACTATCTTGTTACAAAAATAGTGGAAAAGGTTACAGGTTTCTTTCTAAAATATTTTCTTTACCCAGCCTCAGAACTTTAAGTAGGTTATTATAAATCGTTTGCCTTTCAGTTGTGGGATAAATGAAAATATGTTTGATCATCTTAAACGGGTTGTAGATAAAATGGTTGATGTTGATAAATTTTGTACATTAGTTGTTACGGTTGCAATTATTATACTTGTTGATGGACTGTATATTTATTATCATTTAGTTTTTACAACTTATGCAACGCGTGCACTCCTGTGCCGCTTAGATAACAATAATAATTTTTCGCCAGGCTGGCGCCAAGGGCCTAGTTTCGCCGCGCAAAGCCACGACATTGTTGCCACTGTGCCCATTATATAACGGAAAATGATACATAGGTAAAAAATAAATTTTATGGCTTTAACATTCACCCCTCCTTGAAAGGATACCCTTTCAAGAAAACAGAAATAAACAAAATAATAAAACACTTTTTAGTCTCCAAATCTTCACTAATTAACATCTATCGGTAACAGACAAGCTTTTGTACCGCACGATTAACTATTCCGTTGAAAGTTTTAACATCTACCACTCGTGTCACATTGTCCTGTCCTGGATATAGTCTCACAACTCTTCCATGCCAATGGAGGAAGATTCTCGTCTCGTAACAGGACCATCGAGCCAATTTCAAGCAGACTGGGAAACTGCTGCTTCCACTTTGTCCTTACTTGAAGCTCGGACAAATAGTCTCTTCTCCACCTTTCCCAAAAATTTTGCATAGCCGCTTGCAGTCGTTGGTATCGATTTAAGCGATTATCTGGAATATGCAGTAGGTCTGGAAACGGCAGTGCAGTTAATGATCGCCTAATTAAAAAATGTGCCGGCGTGAGAGCGTTCAGGTCGTTTGGATCGGAGGAGATCGAAGAAATGGGGCGAGAGTTAGGGATACCTTCAATTTGGACCATAATAGTGTTCAAATCCTCAAAAGTTAACCTTATATTCCCTATTATGCGTTTCATATGAAATTTGGCGCTTTTTATTCCCGCCTCCTATATACCTCCAAAGCTCGGTGACCTTGCAGGAATAAAATTCCATTTAATTAAATCACTTGCAAGAGCATTTGAAGTATTGTCATTATTTCTAACTAAAAATTCAGCCAATTCTTTCAATTCGCGGTTTGCCCCTACGAAATTACTACCATTGTCCGACCAAATGCTAACTGGCTTCCCACGTCTACTGATAAATATATTTAAGGCAGCAAGAAAACACTTTGTTGTAAAATCGCTTACAATTTCTGTGCACGGCTTTGGTGCACATACACACAAAAAGACATATATACGCCTTTACTAATTTTGGACCACGAGTTAGTCTATCTTTGATAACGTACGGTCCACCGTAATCAACCCCTACATTCAAGAAAACGGATATGTCTGTCTACGCCACTGCCTAGATTCATGATGCGCAACCGACATCCCCTCCACATCGGATCTATTCGACCGCTTCTTCGATTCACGACCATTCAATATCGAGTAGCAAGCAACTCACCCTACACATTGTATAAGTGATTTTATAATACATGTATTTTGTCAATTAATAAAACATTCAAAAATCAACACAAGTTATTACAGTCCACAACAATTCCCAAACATTTGGTCCTTCAAACGGATATCTATTAGAAAAAATCAGTGTAACTCAAAACAACAAACATCAACACCGGCACTTTCCAGTGAAGCAATTGGCCACTTATAGGTACATTGAAGATTCGAGAACGCCGACTTCGCTGCAGAAATCCACTGGACGACCCTAAAGCGAACAATCAAGGTGAGCTCTCTCCTATTTTTGGTTTCCTTATCAATAACAAAAAGGTATTGTTTCTTTCTGTGACCGTTGCTAGTTTATAGGATTTATAATATATTAAAAACTAATTTAATTAACAAATTTCAATATAAATCATGGCAGAAGAACAGCTTAAAAATTTAATTCGAAGACGTGGGTCTTGTAAAGCTTCTTTTACAAATTCTTCAAAATTTTTAGACAATTTCAAAACCAAAACAGATCCAACTGAAACCGAATTAATGCAATTAAAAGACAGAACTGATAGATTTGAAAATTATTTGTTAGACATAAACAATATTCAGTCAGAAATTGAATTATTAGTTGAAGATGTTGAGCAACAATATATCATTAGACAAGAGTTTGAAGATACATTTTACTCACTATTAGCCACTGCAAAAATAATTTTAAATAAGCTTACTTCAAATGCCAACGCTCAACATCTAATTCAAAATAGTGCCAGCAATGATAATTCTTCGATTTCTGAGAGATCGCAGCATATACAGGGTGTAAAATTGCCAACCATACAAATTCCTAAATTTGATGGCTGCTATGAAATGTGGTTAGAATTCAGGGATACCTTTGATTCTCTTATTCATTATAACGACAGCATTACGAATATTCAAAAATACCATTATCTACGAGCTTCTTTACAAGGAAACGCCGCCACGGTCATAAAACCTATAGAATTTTCGGCTACCGGGTACAATTTGGCATGGGAATCAGTATGTGACAGGTATAATAATAAAAAACTTCTAATGCATAATCACATAAAGGCATTATTTTCTTTAGAGTGCATACAAAAGGAGTCTTGTTTTAAATTCAGAAAGCTAGTTGATGATTTTTCAAAACACTTACGATCTTTAGAACAATTAGAGCAGCCATGTAATCATTGGGACGCTTTGCTTATTTTTATCATAACAACTAAACTCGACGACAACACGTTGCGAGAATGGGAAAAACACAATTCGGATTCAAAAGAATTACCGACTTTAACAGATCTAAAACAATTTTTAAAATCTCGCGCGGATTTATTGGAAGCTATAGAAATAAATAGTCAAACACGAAATAAACAAAGGGAACAAAAGGCAACTACTAGAGGTTTTTTCGCCGCGAACACTAACTACACATGCGCAATTTGTCAAGGCGATCATAGCATATACACGTGTGACAATTTCTTGAAAAATCCTGTTAGCGAAAGGTGGCGTCTGGTGAAAGAAAAACATTTATGTACAAATTGTTTAAGATTGGGGGACTCTACTAGACAATGCAAATTAGGGCACTGCCGTAAGTGCAAGGCATGGCACAATTCATTATTACATTTAGACAATAAAGATCATAATAGTACGAAGGCTCCGGATCAAAATAATAGGGCCACCTCCAGGCATCATAATAGTACGAGGGCTTCACGCAACAATAGCATGGTTAATTCGTATCGCGATAATAATGCAAACAACACATGTAATAATTATAGTACGGTCAATGTTGGGCAAACAACGCGTGAAATGCCAAACAACATTGAAAATGTAGTAACAACTTCCACCGAGGAAGCAAATATGTGTTGTGCTAACGGGGCGTTTTCCAGCAGTACGACGGGTTACGTTTTTCTTTCGACAGCCATTATACAGGTGATCGATTATAAAGGTAAATCACATAAAATACGCGCGTTATTAGATTGTGGGTCTCAGTCATCATTCATTACCATTAGCTTGTGCAATAGACTAGGGATCAAACCACAAGAAGTCAACTTAGAGCTTTCGGGCATAGGGAATAAATCGTCTACTATTGAAGGCAAATGCAATTTGAAATTCTTCTCGATGAACGGATCATATACAGGGTCAATCACATGTTATTTGCTCCGAAATATTACAAACATTCTTCCTCATACAAACATCAATGCAGGCGCTATAAATATTCCAAAATCAGTTCGGCTTGCAGATCCAGGATTCGGGAATACTGGTCCAATAGACATTTTAATAGGAACAGACATGTTCTGGCAATTGATTGGAACTAACAAAATAATTTTAAAGGAAGGCCCCTCACTAATAGAAACTGTACTAGGTTGGGTAATTTCGGGTCCGTTAGGATTAGAGCGTCAAAACACTATATCTTGCAATTTGAGCGCAAACAATGAACTAAACAAGCTTCTTCAGCAATTTTGGGAGGTGGAAGAACTTCCAAATAAGCTCCACCTTTCTGAAGAAGAACAATTTTGTGAAGACAATTTTCAAAATACGACGCACCGCGATTCAGATGGCAGATTTGTTGTCAAAATGCCATTAAAACAGTCTCCTGGCATGTTAGGCGAATCTAAAACACAAGCAGAAAGACGATTTAATTTGCTAGAAAAAAGATTGTCTAAAAACGATATTCTTCGCGAACAATATACAAATTTTATGCGAGAGTATAAGGACTTAAATCACATGTCACTCGAAACCAAAGATGATTTCAACAGCGTTGAATATTACATGCCACACCATGGTGTCTTGAAGAAAGACAGCCTCACGACGAAATTACGTGTAGTGTTTGATGCGTCGGCTGCAACAACTAGTGGTCTTTCATTAAACAACATCCAAGCTGTCGGTCAACGATTAAACAAGATCTATTTTCTATTATAATCAGATTCCGGAAATATGCATACGTTGTATCGTCTGATATAGCAAAAATGTACCGACAAGTCTTAGTTCATCCTGAACATCGCCGTCTTCAAAAAATAGTCTGGAGGGATAATCCGTCAGATCCACTACAATATTATAATTTAAACACCGTCACTTACATCAGCAAGTTTCTTAGCTACACGTTGTATTTTCGAGTTAGCCAATGAATGTGAAGAAACACAACCCGACATAGCAAAATTATTACGTCGCGATTTTTATGTAGATGACATGCTGTCTGGTGCCGACACCGTACAGCAAGCTGCATCTATCTGTCAAGAAGTTTCACGCATTTTACAAACTGGTGGCTTTCCTCTCAGAAAATGGATATCAAACGATCCAAGAGTTCTGGAAAGGGTAAACAATAATAACGATCCGCTCGGTGTTCTACAATTTTCAATGGACGAAACCACGAAACTTTTAGGTCTTACTTGGTCATGTCAACGAGACGTATTACTCTACAATGTAAAATCCCTTCCCAATAAATCAAGTTGCACTAAACGAGTTATTTCATTAATTGCAAAAATCTATGACCCATTAGGTTTAATCGGCCCATGTACTATGTAACCAGTTATTTTTTTTATCATGTTGGATCTTCTTTTCTTTTTCTTTATATAACTCGTTACTTAATTCCCGACTTAAATTTCTTGTACCGTTTTAGTATATCTGCATTACTGTAATTATTTATTTTATGAGTAATTCAAAAGACATGAATTCCGAGTTAAAATATAAAAATGTTCATTAATTTCCATTTTCAAAATTTAAAGACTTGAGGACATACGGTATATAAACTATTTTAATTAAATCGAAAACCGTCCAGTATATTAGGAACTTTTTGTTGCAAGTAAATAATATTTCGCTAATGACCAGAAATTGTAGGGAGGAATGAATATATAAATTCGGAAGCAAAACGGCTTAAGCTCTCTCGATTCTTACCGTTCTTCATAAGAATTAAAACCTAGTACCGATCGTGATATATATTTCCGCTAGCCCGAGTTCGAGTTTTGTGAATTTTGATAGTGCCGACCGTCCGAGTTCTAAAATTTTATTTTGAGTAAGTTACTTGCTTTATAATATAAAATTACCGTGTGTAGCAACAGTGAGGAAAATTATTTTAGTAAAGCCGAGAAAATATATTTGGATTAGTTAAAAATATAAAATTGATTTTTGTTAAAATTTTAGTACCGTATTTCAGTGAATGGGTTTTTCTGTAACCATAGATAAGAAACTTGATGTTTAGTTTTTATTTAGTGTTTTCGTTTAAGAAAGGTTTTTTTTTGTAAGTGAATTAGTTGAATATTTAATATAAGATACAGTTAAACAGGATTTTAGATTTTATCTTCAGATCACAGTTCTTATACCCGTTGTCCTACCTTCTGACCAAATTTATAATATAACTTTTGTACGTTAATTTGAAATTAATAAAAGCTGATTGTGAAACAGAGCAGAGGCCTAGCCACCAGCTGTTTCCCTTTCAGCCGGTTATAACTTCACTTTAAGCTAATTTTGATTTATTTTATTCCCAAAGTTCTAGTTTCGTTTTCCGATAATTTGGTATTTTAAAAACTGATTGTGGAACAGAGCAGAGGCCTAGCCACCAGCTGTTTCCCTTTCAGCCGGTTATAATTTCAGTAATTTGGATTTAATTTTGTTCCCAAATTATATATAGTTTAGTTTTCCGAAAATTTGTGATTTTAAAAACTGATTGTGAAACAGAGCAGAGGCCTAGCCACCAACTGTTTCCCTTTCCGCCGGTTATAACTTCAATTCAAGCTAATTTTTTATTTATTTTATTCCCAATTTTCTAGTTTCGTTTTCCGATAATTTGGTATTTTAAAAAACTGATTGTGGAACAGAGCAGAGGCCTAGCCACCAGCTGTTTCCCTTTCAGCCGGTTATAATTTCAGTAATTTGGATTTATTTTGCTCCCAAATTATATATAGTTTAGTTTTCCGAAAATTTGCGATTTTAAAAACTGATTGTGGAACAGAGCAGAGGCCTAGCCACCAGCTGTTTCACTTTCAGCCGGTTATAACTTCAGTTTAGGCTAATTTTTGATTTATTTTATTCCCAAATTTCTAGTTTCGTTTTCCGATAATTTGGTATTTTAAAAAAACTGATTGTGGAACAGAGCAGAGGCCTAGCCACCAGCTGTTTCCCTTTCAGCCGGTTATAATTTCAATGTAAGGTAATTTTGATTTATTTTATTCCCAAATTATATATAGTTTAGTTTCCCGATAACGTGTGATTTTAAAAACTGATTGTGGAACAGAGCAGAGGCCCAGCCACCAGCTGTTTCCCTTTCAGCCGGTTGTAGTTTCAGTTTAAGCTAATTTTAATTTATTTTACTCCCGAATTACAGATAGTTTCGTATTCCGATAATTTTGAAAACTGATTGTGGAACAGAGCAGAGGCCTAGCCACCAGCTGTTTCCCTTTCAGCCGGTTATATATTTAGTCTCTTTCTTACCTATCCCGCTTAACCATCCCTACTGTGAAGATAGTTTTATTTTGCTTATCCCGATAATAGGGTTTTGGGTTTTGTTCCTCTTTCCTGTAAGTTTTGCTCGCTGTTTGCTTATAACTGCTTACACCGCTTTATCCGTTGCTGATCGCTAAACTAACTTGCTTACATACGTGCTACCGGCAGATTTTGCATGTGCTATACTGTATATCTTCATTTTGTTTGGTACTGTTGAAAGTATATATAATATCTAGAAGGTATTATTAGTGTATATATATTTAGTCCCTGTAAATATTGAATCCATTGCTTTTATATATATAGTTATATTGTTCGGCCCTGTATATATTTGGAAATATAGCAAATCAATACAATCAGTGTTTTCTTAATGTCCTGTGGTATAATTATCTAAGAGCTATAGTGTCATAAAAGTGTTTAATTCAACGAGACCCCTGGAATTTTCCGTAACCTCCATCTGAGGCTATCTGGAACTCTTGACGTTAAGGGTCAAGGGGCCGTGGAGCAAACCACGTGAAAAATCTGGCGCCCGAGCATTTATTTAACAGCAATTTGCATCGAGGGTGTCCAAAGTGACGTACTTGTGTTAAGAACCGGTAGGAGGTGGGAAAAACACGTCACAAATTTGGCGCCCAAGCAGGGACCGTTATTCCGCTTTTGATTTTTGATTAAATAGGGACTGTTTTATTCCGTTTTACATATTTTTGGATTGTTGCTTCGTTGATTGAGCAGGGACCGTTATTCCGCTTTCGATTTTTGATTAAATAGGGACTGTTTTATTCCGTTTTAGATATTTTGGATTGTTGCTTCGTTGATTGAGCAGGGACCGTATTCCGTTTCTGATTTATTTTGCAGTATTTAGAACAGGGACCGTTTTTCCGTTTTTACTTTGTTTTTATTGATTGTTGATTTTGAGCAGGGACCGTTCTCCGTTTTTTAGTTTTTGGTTTTTATTGATTGTTGATTTGAGCAGGGACCGCATTCCGTTATTTATTTTGTTTTCACTGATTGTTGAGTTGAGCAGGGACCGTTTTCCGTTCTTGATTTTTTCTTTTTGACTCACTGTTGATTATATTAGGAACTTACCGTATTGTAGCAGAGAGCTGATTATTGATTTAAACAGGGACCGTTATTCCGTTTTGGGTTTTTTTTGTTGTTTTGTTTCTCCGTATTGTTTATTCAAAAGTGACAGTTTTGCCGGTGTTACATTTTTTTTGTTGTTGAGGTAAAAGTAGGAAAATCTGAATTTGAGAGACTGATGTCAAGGAGAAACTCCGAGGATCTTGACTTGCCCGTTTTATTCAATCAGTACGAAACTGAAACATCCGAATCCGTTCCTCCAGTACCGGCCCAGCTACCGACCGTAATTCCCGTGGAAGAAGGCTCAGACCATCGAGTAAGTTGGGTATATTTACTGAGAAACGAGGGTCTTAATACCGAGCTAGCAAAGAGAAATTTATCAGTTGCCGGAACCGTTCCGGAGAAACGAAGGAGACTCGTACGATTTTTAAGGCGAGAGAATATTTCTCCACGACCCTTTGCTGGCCAAGAACCTGTTGATTATCCGACCGCTATGGCCACTCCACCGATAAACGTACACGACTGGAAGGTGTCTTTCGGAAACCATGGAGATACCGCATCTTTTATAGAAAGAATCGATGAAATATGTACCGCAAAGAATGTCCAGAAAGACAACCTGCTCCCGGTTTTACCGGAATTATTGTCAGGTGAACCGGCATTTTGGTACCGAAACAACCGTAGCAGGTACACGACCTGGGACGAATTTGAAAAAGACTTCCGTATTTTCTTCTATCCCGTAAACTACGAGGTTGACTTAGAAGCCGAGATAGGCCGTCGACTACAAAGAAGAAATGAGTCCGCCGCTACATACATAACGGAATTACAGGCTCTAATGCGTAGACATGGAAAGCTAACTCCCGAACAACAGTTGGCTTGGCTGTACCGTAACCTGTTGCCGGAATACCGTCTGCAAGTCCGAAAAGGGGACTTTGACGATTTCTCCACTTTCTGTCAGGTGGTCAGGGAGTATGAGCTCCTCAGGAAGGAACTCCAAAATGTACCCAACCACAGTGGACAGAACCGTGGATCAGTAAGACCGCAGCCGTTAATTACCCCGAGATATGGAACTTCGCACAACTCAACTCCTGGTCCATCCAGAGAGCCCATCACTGGTCCCAGCCAACCATCATCGACCGCTACTCCTCGTCATCCGCCGTCTGACGCCACTCCTCAAGCGTCTAGATCATCTTCCCGTCCGATCACTTGTTTCCGTTGTGGTGAATCCGGCCACTACCGGAATAATTGTCAAAACCCTCCGAAAATCTTCTGTTCCCGTTGCCGGAAGGAAGGGGTATTTTCACGAGACTGTTCCTGCAGGAGGCAGGAAAACTAATCCGAAGTTGTATCGAGAAGAGGCCAACACAACTTTCAGCCGGTTATAACTTCAGTTTAGGCTAATTTTTGATTTATTTTATTCCCAAATTTCTAGTTTCGTTTTCCGATAATTTGGTATTTAAAAAAAACTGATTGTGGAACAGAGCAGAGGCCTAGCCACCAGCTGTTTCCCTTTCAGCCGGTTATAATTTCAGTGTAAGGTAATTTTGATTTATTTTATTCCCAAATTATATATAGTTTAGTTTCCCGATAACGTGTGATTTTAAAAACTGATTGTGGAACAGAGCAGAGGCCCAGCCACCAGCTGTTTCCCTTTCAGCCGGTTGTAGTTTCAGTTTAAGCTAATTTTAATTTATTTTACTCCCGAATTACAGATAGTTTCGTATTCCGATAATTTTGAAAACTGATTGTGGAACAGAGCAGAGGCCTAGCCACCAGCGGTTTCCCTTTCAGCCGGTTATATATTTAGTCTCTTTCTTACCTATCCCGCTTAACCATCCCTACTGTGAAGATAGTTTTATTTTGCTTATCCCGATAATAGGGTTTTGGGTTTTGTTCCTCTTTCCTGTAAGTTTTGCTCGCTGTTTGCTTATAACTGCTTACACCGCTTTATCCGTTGCTGATCGCTAAACTAACTTGCTTACATACGTGCTACCGGCAGATTTTGCATGTGCTATACTGTATATCTTCATTTTGTTTGGTACTGTTAAAAGTATATATAATTTCTAGAAGGTATTATTAGTGTATATACAGGGTGCGCCAATTATTTCCACTCGATCTCTAGCACCGAAACTAAAAGAGATATCAACAAGATTTCTTATAGGTTTATTTGGTGTCACTCGGACTACAATTGTAAAATATTTTGATGTATACAGGGTGGCTAATTTTTGTGGAATGAAAATTAATTTGGTTTTTTTAAATTGAACACCCTGTATACGATTATGTCTTCTGATTTTACTTAATATTTGCTTTACGGTAGTTTTTTGAATTTGTAAATCCGACGCGGCGCTGACAAGTTATTCCTATTATAAGCAGATTTAATGAAAAAACAGCACTTCAGAAATATTAGCACAATAAACACATTTTTTCAAAAATTCCTCCAAAACCTAATACCGATTAAATATAGTAGACGTGATATAATACAAAATTTGATGTTGACAATTAATGCTACAACAAAATATACCTACTGTCATTTTCATAGATAACTTCTTATTAAAAATTGTGTAAAATATGTTATTTCTCATTTAACGTCAATTATTAAAGTAAATAGTGAAGTTAGATGTCCAAAACCCTATATTTTTTTAATGTGTATCAAGGAGAGCTTCTAACTGAAGAAAAATATACAGGGTGTCCCATTTGAAAAAATTAAGTTATTGCAATTTGAAAACTAGACTATTTGCACGCCATCGGCAAACACCCTGTGCAACAGGTGAAGATGTTGGGTAATTATTGTGGTAGGTGTATGTTTCATTTACATCATAGTAGCCTTTTGGAGGAATTTTTGAAAAAATGTGTTTATTGTGCTAATATTTCTGAAGTGCTGTTTTTTCATTAAATCTGCTTATAATAGGAATAACTTGTCAACGCCGCGTCGGATTTACAAATTCAAAAAACTACCGTAAAGCTAATATTAAGTAGAATCAGAAGACATAATCGTATACAGGGTGTTCAATTTAAAAAAACCAAATTAATTTTCATTCCACAAAAATTAGCCACCCTGTATACATCAAAATATTTTACAATTGTAGTCCGAGTGACACCTTATGAACCTACAAGGAATCTTGTTGATACCTCTTTTAGTTTCGGTGCTAGAGATCGAGTGGAAATAATTGGCGCACCCTGTATATTTAGTCCCTGTAAATATTGAATCCATTGCTTTTATATATATAGGAATTTAGTACTGTGCTGGTATATTGTCCGGCCCTGTATATATTTGGAAATATAGCAAATCAATACAATCAGTGTTTTCTTAATGTCCTGTGGTATAATTATCTAAGAGCTATAGTGTCATAAAAGTGTTTAATTCAACGAGACCCCTGGAATTTTCCGTAACCTCCATCTGAGGCTATCTGGAACTCTTGACGTTAAGGGTCAAGGGGCCGTGGAGCAAACCACGTGAAAAATCTGGCGCCCGAGCATTTATTTAACAGCAATTTGCATCGAGGGTGTCCAAAGTGACGTACTTGTGTTAAGAACCGGTAGGAGGTGGGAAAAACACGTCACAACTATTATCGCAAAAATGTTAATGCAAAGATTATGGACAGAGAAATTGAGTTGGGACGAAAAATTGCCTACTTCACTGTTAAATTCTTGGACAAAATTTAAAGACGATTTATTCAATTTAAAGTATCTAGAAATACCGCGCCGTGCAGTTTGTCAAAATGTTGAAAAAATCGAAATACACGGGTTTTCAGACGCATCTCAATGGGCATATGGCGCGTGTATCTATCTTAAAAGTATTACCAACCAAGGAGATGTACAAATTCAATTATTATGTGCTAAATCAAAGGTGGCACCTATAAAAACATTAAGCATTCCGCGCCTTGAGCTTTGCGCAGCGCTGCTATTAACTCGCCTTGCAAAAAAGGTTATCGTATCCATTGACAATAACATTCATCGTTGTTTTCTGTGGTCAGATTCGACCATAGTACTCTTATGGATCAACACCAGTCCCCATAATTTACTAATCTTCGTGGCAAACCGAGTCTCTGAGATTCAGACTTCACAAAATTCATTTACTTGGAGACATGTACCAACTAATGATAACCCCGCAGATTGCTTATCTAGAGGTTTATCTCCTAATCAGATTTTAGATTTCTCCTTATGGTGGAACGGCCCATCATGGTTAAATTTAAGCGAAGAGAAATGGCCATATCTAAATCAAAAAATAGATCATTTGCCAGAGTTAAAATCACAAACAACAATTACACTACAGTCATCCTCACACAAAATCATTTCTTGGTTTCCATTCGATAGATTTTCAATATATTCACGTTTAATAAGATCATTTTGTTACGTACTAAGATTTAAAAACAATTGCTCAACTTCTAAAGATTACAGAAAAATAAGCTCTCTCACTTCAACTGAGATTGCTTCTGGCCTCCAAATTCTAATACGAATCACGCAATCACAATCATTTTCCACAGAATACGACCAATTAACCAAACATAAAAATGTATCTACTCAAAGCAAACTATTTCGTCTAAATCCATTTATCGATCAACACAATATAATACGCGTAGGGGGGCGCTTAGCAAATTCCGATTTTCCATTTGAGACGAAATTTCCAATTGTGTTAGATTCAAAACATCCTTTTACAATATTATTGCTTCGCCACGAGCATTTGCGGTTACAACATGCTGGACCTCAGCTTTTGCTTGCCCATATACGAGAGAATTATTGGCCAATCTCTGGCAGAAATTTGTCGAGGCAAGTTGTTAAACAATGTGTCACTTGCGCATGCTTCAATCCTAAATCAATACAGCCCATAATGGGTGATCTACCTCGTGACAGACTATTATATTCCTTTCCGTTTGCTATTACCGGTATAGATTATGCTGGACCATTTATGCATAAAAATAAGCAAGGCAAAGGGTCAAAATTGAATACATGTTACATAGCACTATTCATATGTTTTACCACAAAAGCGATCCACCTGGAATTAGTATCGGATCTCAGCACTCAAACATTTATTTTGGCTTTACGGCGTTTTATTTCGCGTAGAGGTAAACCTGCCAAATTGTACTGAGATAACGGAAAACATTTTGTCGGAGCTATATCAGAACTAAAGAAATTCCTTAATACTAACAATACTGTCATACAAACTTTTTGCACTCAAGAAGGTATTGATTGGAACTTAATACCTCCTTATTCCCCACACTTTGGGGGGCTCTGGGAGTCCGGTGTGAAATCGTGTAAATTTCACTTAAAGCGCTCTCTTAAGGATTCACATTTAACCTTCGAAGAATTTGCAACGGTATTATCGCAGATAGAAGCAATACTTAACTCACGTCCACTCTCTCCCTTAAATTCCGATCCCAATGACTTAACTCCTCTTTGTCCGGCTCATTTTTTGATTGGAAGACGACCTTCTTTAGCACCAGATAAAGACTTGCTTCACGAGATACCAAGAAGACTCGACCGATTCCAACGTATCCAGCAAATATTCCAAGCCTTTTGGAAGAGGTGGTCAACAAAATATATAAGCGAGCTACAGAAACGTGCAAAATGGCAACAATCAAAGGGGGAACCAACCGAAGGAACTTTAGTCGTTATTAAAGATGATCATCTCCCTCCAGCCAAATGGAAATTAGGTAGAATTATAAAAATAATCAAAGGATCTCAAAACTCGTCAAGAGTAGCTCACGTAAAGGTTCAAGATGGGATCATTACCAGGACATTTCCGAGATTGTGTCCACTTCTTACAACTTCCAATTGAAAGAAACCAAATCAGGATCTTTCAAGGCCGGGGGTATGTCTACGCCACTGCCTAGATTCATGATGCGCAACCGACATCCCTTCCACATCGAACGTCCGGTAAGTTTCCCATGAGATAGTTTGGTTGATGTGAAGGATTAACTTTAAAGCATTTCACGCATTTTTTAATTATTTTTTTGCACGCGTTTCTACCAAAAACCAGCCAGAATTTTTCACGTATTGCACCAAGCAAATTTTGAGCACCACAATGCATGAGTCGTTGGTGTTCATTTTCTAATATAAGTTCTGTAATATCAATTGATGTTTTCTATCGAATGGGTATTTGGAATTCCCAAGCCCACTCCCAACTCGCAAGAGTCCCTCATGTAAAAACGGGTTTAGTGAGAGTAGTTTACTATCCTTTTTTAATGTTTTTCCTTTTTTTAAATCATTATATTCTTGTGGAAAGCACTGTATCTGTACCCCTTTTACTATGAATAACAAAGAATTTCCGATTTCTATTGGAGTAAGAGCATTTGTATTCCGATTCTTTTGTTTAATATTTCCACAAAATCTAAAAACGTACGCTGATGTTCGTATTAATTTGTTTAGCGACGAAAATCGCGAGAGTAAATTTGAAATTTCAAAGTCGTTATGTTTATTGTTAGTAACTGTATGCGTTAAACTTTTTTGTTCTGGTATATTGGAATGTACTATTTGAAATTCACTTACATTCCATTGTGTATTGGGTATGTGGAACCAATTAGGCCCATACCACCATGAATCTGATTCTTTCAAATGAGTGGGGTTTGTGCCCCGTGATAATAAATCCAGAGGGTTGTCCGAACCCTGTACGTGATAACACTCGTTTACATTTGTAAGTGACTGAATTTCGCTAACGCGGTTCGCGACAAATGTCTTTCATTTTCCTATATCGCCGCGAATCCAATTTAAAGTTATCATCGAATCCGTCCAATAATATGTTTGATCAAATTCAATTCTTAATGACTGCTTAATCTTTTGGGCTAAATGCGAGAGTAGCACGGCACCACACAATTCTAATCGCGGTATATTAATTTGTTTTAATGGTGCAACCCGTGATTTTGCACACAATAAGTTAGAATGTATTTCACCATCGGGCCTAAAATATCTTATGTGAAAACAACCCCCATACGCCTTTTCGGACGCGTCGCAAAATCCGTGCAATTCTACCCGTGTATATTCCGGGTTCAGTACATATCTTGGTATCTTAAAATTATTAATTTCTGGTAGATCATTTCGAAATCTTAGCCAGTTTTCTTTCAAGTTTAAAGGGATTTCATCATCCCATGAAATTTTTGTTTTCCAGAGTTCCTGCATAAGAAGCTTTGCTACTACTATAATTGGTTGGAGTAATCCTAAATGATCATATATCTGACAAACAGCCGATAAAACAGTGCGCTTCGTTACAGTACCCGAAGGTGTCGACTCCGCAATTGAATACTGTATTAAATCTAAATTTGCATGCCAATAGACTCCTAGAGTTTTGCTAGACTCATTTTCTCCTAATTTCAAAGTGTTAACTGCTAAGTTTTCGTCTACCTCAAATTAAGCTAATAAACTAGAATTATTGCATAACCACTTTCTGATTGGAAATTCAGATTTTCCTAAAATATGAGAAATTTCTTTTTGGATTTGCAATATTTCCTTCTCGGTATCGGCTCCGGTTAAAAGGTCATCAACAAAAAAATTGTTTTTTATTATTTCGCAAATTCACGGATATTATTGACTATTTTCTTTTGCGATCTGAATTAAACATCTAATAGCTAAGTACGGTGCCGTCGCGAATCCATAAACTAACCTATTTATTTTGTAACAATTTAATTTCTCAGTTTCATTGCTTCGCCAAAATATTTTTTGATATTCACAGTCAGAATCTACGACTGTGCCTATACATCAGCTTGGATATGTCTGCTGAAATAACATACTGATAGCGCCTAAATCTTAATAAAATGGAAAATATTTCATTTTGTAATATAGGACCTGTAAACTGAACATCATTTAAACTCAATCCCGTATCGGTTTTTTGACTAGCATTAAACACCACTTTACATTTTGTAGTTAAACTATCGCTTTTTATCACAGGGTGAAGTGGTAGATATACTAACTGTCCGCGGGTACTAGTGGTTCTCCGTCATCTATACATGTCATATGCCCCATTCGCTCAAATTAATTCATGATATGAAGATATTCCTCTTTTAAATTTAAATTATTATTCAATCTTCGCTCTAAGGAGTGAAAATGCTTCAAGGCACTCTCTCGTGATCTACCTAAATTTTTTATCGAATCTTTAAACGGTATGCTCACAATAAAACGGTTATCGTTATCACGTTCCGTCGTTTTTTCAAAGTATTCCTCACAGTATTTTTCCGACTGTGACAGATTGCTTTTAGGATCGACCTCTTCGATTTCCCAAAATGTTGCCATTTTTTCATGTAAAATATCTTGATCCACACTCAAGTATGCCACCGATTCCCTTTTATTTTTTATCGTCTTTATAATTAGCGTAAATATTACCCGCAACTATCCACCCAAATTTCGAATTTTGTAGTATTGGCATATTTGGGCCAAGCCGTTTCTGTTCTGATAATAAAATAGACCGAAATACATTAGAACCTATCAATAAACTTTTTTCGTCCGATACACAAAATTTTGGATCTGCCAAACTCAAATTCGGGTCTATATTTAAAATAGTTTTATCAAACGAAGAAATCGGTAATTTATCGGTTACCTATTTTAGGAATTATTAAACATTGTATATTTTTACTGAATTCCGTATCTATGCGAGACATAATCGTAATATTTACTTGGTTGTCTATGGAGGTGAACGCTTGTCCTGCACCCTTTACAACGTGATTAATTTTTTCTGTTTTTAAATTCAGTTTTTTGCACAGACTAGAACTTCGAAATTACTCATTGAGTCGCTATCCAGCAATGCCCGACAATACTCAACACGATTACTTATTTTGATGCCTATTACTGCAGTGCTTAATAAAACCTGCGAAAGATCAGTTGACGCCCCCGTATACGAAGTGGTTTGTTTCGAATCGCCGCTACCCCTGGCATCCCCACTACCCCTCGAGTTATTTGAAGTCAGCTGGGTTGGTGCCTCGACCCCTAGATCCTCATTCACGGTATCTGAATCTTGTGCTTGTCCGAATGCAAGTGTCGCGACGTTTGACGGATGATTTTTAAAATTCGAAAAATTCGCTATGTGTAAGAGAGTATTGTGTGGCTTATGACATGTTGCGCACTTTTTCTTTTTACAATTCCAAGTAAAATGATTTTTCTGTAAACAATTTAAACACATTTTAATTCTTTTTGCCTCAGCTACGCGTTGTTTTACCGGTAAACTTAAAAATGAGCTACATGTATAAATGACGTGATTGCCTTTACAATAATAACATTCTAATTTACCTGTGTCTTGATTGGTACTTACAAAACTTTTACTATGACCCTTTATCAAAATATTCTTATCATTTTTGTATCTAGATACATGTACTTTCTCTAACAGCTCACACCGACCTTTTAAAAATAAATTCATATCATTCATGCTTGGCAGGTCCTTTTGATCGGGCAGTTTATTTAATTTGTAGTTTTCCCATTCTCTTCGAGTCATCGCATCAAATTTACTAGTTAAGATGTAAATCACTAACCGGTCCCAGTGCTCCGTACTCTCACCCAACGTTTTGAGAGCCATTAAATGTTTATTTATAGTATCAAAGAAGCTTCTTAACTCCTGGTGACCCTCTTTGTGCAGACTCGGATACTCACATATGGCTTTGAAATGATTATGAATCATTATGCTTTTATTTTCGAACCGACCAACTAATAGTTGCCATGCACTGTTGTAGTTATCTCCTGAAACCTCAATTTGTTCCAAAATCTGACCGGCTTCTTTATTCAATGCGCTTTTCAAGTATAGAAACCGTTGAACATCAGTAAGTGCAGTATTATTGTGCACCAAAGCAATAAACGAGTCCCGAAATTGGTACCAGCTGGTGTAGGACGCATCGAAAGTGGTTAGGGTTATGGGTGGTAATTTTATCATGGAATTTTGAAAATTAACCCTTAATTCATCCACCACACTTCCCAACCCACCTTGCATGCGACTCACCCCATTCGATATTGTGGAACCTTTTATCGAGTCATGCTCCGCGTATCTTGCTGCTTCAAATTTACTTATCAGAGATTTCATTTCCCCTATCAAATCAAAATAATTATCCTCAAATTCATCGTCTTGCTCACTAAAATTTCCATCGGTTTCTGAAGGTAATAAAGTAAAAATTTGATTTTCAATTTCCTTCGGTTCTAAACGTTCGCGTATTAATATTATTAAAATTCAAATCTGTGATATTATTTTTATCGATTTTGTCTAAATAGCTCTTATTTTTCGTTAAATTACTTTTTATTGCTGTCCTTTGCCGTTTTAAAAGTTTCTTATCGTCTGCCGATAATTCTGACATTTTTATTTCTAATTATTTACGAACAAGACTACAACTGTTATGGACCCAAATCAAAGTATTAATAATAAAATTGGAATGGACTTACAGGATTATCTCCCACTGCACTGAACCGTTATTTATGGCGGCCGGCGAATCCAAATTCCACGACTCCACGTGTTCTTCGTTCTTACTTGTTACCACTTTGTTTTTCACTCGTTATTATGATTGCAACTTTTGTAACGTTTCTTAATTATTTGCTAATTTGATATCCGGTTCGTCTGGACCATCATGTTACGGTTGCAATTGTTATACTTGTTAATGAACTGTATATTTATTAACATTTAGTTTTTACAACTTATGCAACGCGTGCACTCCTGTGCAATAATTTTTCGCCAGGCTTGCGCCAAGGGCCTAGTTTTGCCGCGCAAAGCCACGACATTGTTGCCACTATGCCCATTATATAACGGAAAATGATACACAGTTAAAAAGTAATTTTTAGGGCTTTAACATTAGTGTTTGATGAAATTTCATTGGATACATGTCTTACATATATAATCCAGTAAAGGGCTGTTTGGAGGGTTTGATAGATTTTGGTAAAGAGGACAGGAGAGCTGCTTTTGCTGATCATTCTCTACTTTTTATGGTCAAAGGTGTACGTAGAAGTTGGAAGCAAAAGCAGCCTCCTGTATTGCATATTACTTCTGTGAACATTCTACTAAAACATTTGATTTGGTAATAATTAAAAAAAAATGTTTTAGTTTATCTACTAAACTACTTGAAAGATTGCCACACTTGATAAATTCGTATGACATAAAAAAACACATTTTTCGTTCAGAGGATTTAGCAGAAATTTCTTCTATTTTTTGTATGGATCTTAAGAATTTTGTAGATATATTTATTAATATTGTTTTCAATGCTTGTATTTTTCGTTATGTGGACACAGAGCTATCATTCATAAAATACGAAATGTTTATACTCCAACATTGTTATGATCAGGGGCGGTGAGGAGGCAAAGCATATGACTATTTTTGGAATATGGCGGCCGACAGATCAACACCATAGACGGAGAAATAAGGGGGGCGAATGATTAAATAGTCTCAATTCGGGAATTCCTTCAGAATATTTTCAATTTTTAAAATTAAAACTTGATAAACAACTGTGCAACAAAAATTAGTATAATCATCTGAAATTTGTTGTTACCAGTAAAAAATAGTAGTTTGTACAACAAGTGTGCAAAGCGTCACTTTTCCCACGAGTGCAGAGCCGCAAATCTATCGAGTGGGAAAAGTGATTTGCGTACAAGTTGTACACAATCTTATTCCACAACCACATTTATTAATGAAATAAAAACAGAAATTTATATAGACATTTTATTAAAACTTAGAAGGGAAAGAAGATACAAAATGAAAATTTAAAATAGAAAAATCAGTTGAGTGTATGTTTAGTAGTGAACAATGAATAATGAATAAATAAATAATCAAATAAATAGATTACTTATTTTTGGTTTAAATTTGAAATTTTTACACCCAGAAATTCACTAAGTATAATAAATATGTTGAATTGTCAAAAAAAGTTGACAGGTCATAGAGAGAAATAAGGGAAGTAGGTTCCTGTCCCTTATTGGAAATACCCATATCAGTATTAACATAATAAGATTAATAAGACAATAGAATAGGTTGCCATCATAAAATCTTTTATTGCTTTTGACAAGCTTAGTGAATTTTCAGAATTTGTTTACCAAAATACCCAAATTTCAAGTGGAGGAAACTATTATACTGTATTTGAAAATCAAGATAGAGTAAATTCCCAGAAATGTTTTGCAGTTATCAGTATTAAAGGCAGTAAACCATAGACGTGCGTTTTCAAAATTAAATTAATATGGAAATAGAAATAATGAAGAAAAAGTCAATATTATTTTAGGCATTTTGTTTTAGGCATATGTTTATTTACAAAATATGTATATAATATGTACAGATAATAACAATTATTTATAAATTAATATGAGGAGCTAAGAAAACAATTAAGTAGGTATATGAGAAAAAGAAACCAACCGCAAGGATAAAATTTGACGAGCAACATGCAAAAAATACGACAATATTGAATCTTAAAAAATAAAAATCTAAAAATAAAATTAAAGTACATAAATTAATAATTTTAAAGTTATGGTTCCTCGCACTCTGTGTCAGAAGATTCACCATCTGATTCTAGAGAAATTACAATGGGCTCTATAGTAATGTAAATTATGTTATCTAGCTCCCACATTTTTTTTTCTATTTCTGTAACGTGTCTAATACATTTTTGCCAATTTTCACTTGTTACTTCAGATATTGCCTTATTGAAGAGATTTTTAACACCTGATAATTTAAAAGTAGTGTTATTTCTGGCAACATAACCTTTAACTTGAGCCCATATCAATTCTATCGAATTCAGCTCACAATGGTAGGGTGGTAAACGAAGGATTTTTATTTCTCGTTTTTTGGTTATCTCCTCAATATTATATTTTTTATAATTTTGCTTATGTTTTTTAGCAATAGTTAACAATTCTGCCCTCAGCATTGTATTATCAAAGGCTAAATTTTTAGAAGATAACCATTTTGCAATTTCATCCTTTTTCCATTTAGTGGTTGGTAAAGGTTCAAGTAATCTGGAGTGGTAACTTGCATTGTCCATATATTCCTCAAACACGTCTCCATTCATTTCTTCGTTATAATCAACGGTTTTTTTCTTATTCAAATAAGAGTAAACCATTCTCAAGAAAACCGTTTGTACTGCCTATATGACAAATAATTAATCTTTTACCTTTTCCTATAGGTTCCTTAAAACCAGTAGTATATCCTTCCAGAAAAGCTTGATGGGATGATTTTATATTTTTGTCTTTCCAAACTCTTCCTGCACAATGTCCTTCATTAACCCATGTTTCATCTAAATAATAAATGTTTTTATTTTGAGCTTTAACTTGTTGTATTCTTCTGAGGTACTGTCTTCTCCAACATACAATTTCTTCAGAATCAATTAGCATTGAGTGTCTGCCCATTTTTTCAAATTTAAAGTTTAACTCATGTAACATTTTCCATAGTTTATCCCGGCTTATTGTGGGTAAATCAACATCATTCGTAATGGCTTGCAAAACTTTATCTAAAGTTGGTATTTGCTTGTTTATAAAAAATAAGTGAACAAGCTTACGAATAGCATTTTTAAAAAACTCGTCCACGTTGACTTTTAATAGTTTTGGTCTACCTGGTTTCGGCTTTGGTGAGGTTACTCCACCTGATTTTTCCTCCTTTAGAACTCTATATATTGTAGATTTTCCATATCCCATTGCCTTAGATGCTGTCAATAGTGTTTGAGGGATTTTGATGTTTAAAATAGTGGTGCACATTCACTACAGCACTCTTTTCATTGAGCGATAAATGGTCTAGTTTTAATTTTTTCACTGGCGTATACTCACAAACTGCTTCCATTTTTAGTCACTACTATTTGTCACGTTTATCGAAAATCAAATAACTGCATTTCTAGAAACTTAAGCACTATTTATAAGTCAAAATATCTGTCATTGTTGCCATTGTTGGCATTCGGAGGTCGTTAAATAACAATTATCCCTTTCTAATCTGGTTACGCCTATGACGCAAATAATATAAGTTTCTTCCGAAACTCTATTTTGAAAAACTTTATTTTTATTTAAATGTCAAACAACATACAAGTTCAAGTATTAGAATAAGACTGAATAAAAATGTACAAAAGAAGGTTCTATGGGAGATGCCGAGTAGGCATCTTCTTTAACAACAGTAACAGGTTCTAGGAATAAAAGATAAGATATGATATGAAATAGCAAGAATAATTAAAAATAAGCAAAAAGGATTATATAATTCCTCCATCCCCAGAGAGATCCATACAGGGTGTGGATTGATTATTCGTCTTCTTCTATTTGGACATTTTTCTTTCTTGGTTTTGGTTTGTGGGTAATTTCTTTGATAACTTCTCTTGTAGGTTGTTGCCTGCATCTCGATTTTGATCTGAGTACTACAACAAAAATAATGATAGCAAGTATTACGTAGAGTGGCGTAGACCATATGTAGGCGTAGTTGTGTGGAATATTTCTTAAGCTGACTTCTTGAATTCTGTTTTCTTCTTTAAGGAGTTTATGAATTTTGTCTAGAGGAATTTCTTTAATGTTAATTTTTCTTCGGTGGAGTAGTTCGGTATTTTCTGTCTTGATTTCTGGGAGTAATAAGGGTTGACCTGATATGATTTCTTCGTGGTTGATTAATTTGTTACTTGGTGTTTGGAAACTGCAGCTAAACGGTAGTTCAATGAAGTAGGTACCCTTCAGCGACGTGAAGTCAGTTTTTGAACAAATAATTTTCACTTTTGTTTCTTCTGGGAAGATTGCTATATAATGTGCTGAGTTTATTGTTTGGATAATTTCGTTTTCAACTATTATAGGCACTGGTATACATTTTGGGTGCTCCTTGTTCTTTAGTTGCAACAATTGGTGTATGCAGTTGTCGGATTCGGCAGCTATCATGGATTTTGCGTTGGGGCAAAAGTATAGCTCATGTAGGTTTAGACATTTTTCATCTTCATACTCGTACTGGTTATCTTGCATTGCCAGATAAGGTTTGGGTGGAATAAGGACTGTGTTGTTTTTCGTAGGTATGGAATACAGGTGGAAATAAGTGTAAGTTTCGGGTTTGGCTAAAGGAAAGTGAATCACAAAAACGATTCTACCTTTGGAATAGTAGGATTCGACTGTTAGAATATCACAATACTTATGTAAATTTTGAGAATCATTTCCAAAAATTAAGGTATTAACTGGATAATATTTTAATATTGAATTTACAATAAATTCTAAATCTTCAAATTTTAGAACACTATAATGTAATGTTTTTAATTTAGCAAAAGCAATAGAATTATCTATATTATTTAATATTTCTGTTAAAATTTTGAGTGCTGCTTGTATTTGATCGAGAGTATTTTTTGTTAGGAAATACGAAAAATACGCAAAGTCATTAACAAATTTTTCTAGTTCGGAATTTAGCTCGTTTAATTTTTTTGTTATATCTTTTTCATTTTGTTGTATTAGTGAAATACTGTTGTTATAATCGTCCATAATTTTGCTTGTTAGTGATATTTGTTTATTGAGTGTGTTTGCTATATCTTTTTGGTTTGAACTTAATAGGGCAATGGCATCGTCGTAACGTTTGCCGTCATCTGCGTCTAGATTACCGGATATACTTTTGAATATTGTTCCTAAACCGTTTATGATTCCTCTTTTTACTCTCTTACTATTGTGTACAAAATTTAATTTTTCTTTGCATTGCCTAATCTGATAAGATATTGAATTTATTAAGAATTTAAGTTCATTTGCATAGATTTGACCTTTGGTATTAATTACTTGTAATGTATTTTCGAATTGATCCGTTATTTGACGTAATTCGTTTTCAATGGGGTTTAGATCAAAGTAGTGGATAAAAGAATGGTGGGAAGATTGTAATCTAGCATTTCCTAATTTGTAAGGAAGTATGCCTGGATTGGATTCCAAACTTGTAATTTTAATTTCTTGTGTCCGACTGGCTAGTACCAGCGACATTAGGATTCTGCAATGGTAAAATTTTTTGATTAGCGAGTGGTCTTCTTAAATTATTTTTATGATAAGTGGTAGTAACTAATTTTTGTTTGTTACGAGGGGAATTAGTTTTTACTTTGATTTTTTCATTTCGTTTTATTTGTCTGGCTTTAAATCTGGGACTAATTTTATTGCGTGGGTTTGTTTTATGGTACATCAACGCACCTGGATCGTATGTCAATGGTTCGTGTCGATTTGCATTAATTTTCTCTAACTTTTTTGATTTTTGATTTACCATCTGTTCGTTTAATGTTTAATAAATTTCGGCAGTGGTTTCTTTATGTTTGGTCATATAATTGGAATATAACTTTTGATTGAGATCAATATTAAGAGGATTGTTTGTGTCTAAATGGCCTGAAATTATTTCTATTGGACGTAGTTTTGTTACACTATGAATAGAGTTATTATATCCTAAAATTGCATAAGGCATTTGGTCTAGGATATTAAGATTTTTATGTGTTTCTTGGATAATTCGAATGTGTTCGATGAGAGTTGAGTGAAATCGTTCAATAATGCTATTAGAGTTTGGATTAAGTGCCGTAGTATAATGAAGTTCGATTTTATGTAGTTTTGCAAAGTCTTCGATAACATGATTTTTTAATTCGGTTCCTCTATCAACGACCAACATTTTCGGTGTACCGTGATGAGTTAAAAAGTTCATAAAAGTTTTTGCTATATGTATTGCAGTTACTCCTACCAAGTGATATGCTTGTGCATATTTGCTAAATTTATCAATAATTGTTAAACATTTTTGACCTTTTATTGTAAAAACATCTGCGTGAACTATTTCGAAAGGTTTATTCGGTGTTGGTGTTAATTCGAAATTTTGTTTTGGGGGGTTTCTGTCGTATTTCATTTTTTGACATAACTCACAGTTGTTTATATATTTAGTTACAGTACCTCTAATATTCGGCCAATAATATTTACGTTTAATTTCGGCTTCAGTTTCATTGATACCTCTGTGATTATTTTTACGTTCGTGATACATTTGTACAATTTCGATCTGTGAATCGTGTAGTACAACATCTTCTAAAACTGTATTGCAAATAATAGCTTTGAAAGCAGAATTCTTAAATGTTTTTTGCAGTGTTACACACAATTTGGGAATTAAATTCAACTGGTCAATATTAATAGCAAAACGTTTTTTTGTTGAGGTGAATTCTTTAAAAATTTTAATGATTTCTGGTTCAAAATTTGTTTCTGAAATTTGAATGGTAGTTCTAGTTTTATTGTCATAAAGTCTAGTGACTTTTGGTGCTGCTGGTGAATGAAATACAACTTTTAGGAATATTTGGTTTTGAAAATTATTGATTGGTGTTTCGGATATCGGTATTTCTAATATTGGGTTTTCGTGACTAGTGTGTATAGTTTCGTTATCGTTGTCTGGACATATTTCGTTAATTACGTTTTCTATGTCAGCATCAGTTATTTGAGGAGTCTCGTCAATTTGTCCTATAATCGATTCGTTGTCGAGAAGTGCGTTTTGTTGATTAGTCTGTTCGTTATCATTGTCACTAGATAAATTTTTGTTAAAGTCGTCCATGTATTCAAAAATGTCATTTGCATTGATTTCGTTTATTTTAATCCGAGAGAGCGCGTCTACATTTTGAATTAGTGATCCTTTTCTATATATGATTTGATAATCAAATTCTTCTAATTTAAGTCTCCACCTTGTGAGACGGGCATTTGGTTCTTTTATGGAGAACAACCAATGCAAAGGTTTATGGTCACAATATATAGTAAATTTTCGGCCGTATAAGTATGGCCTAAAATATTTGGTAGCCCATACAATCGCAAGTAACTCTCTTTCAATTGTACTATAATTCTGTTCCGATTGGTTAAGTGTCCTTGAGGCATAAGCCACCGGTCTGTCTTGGCCAACAGAGCCTTGAGACAATACTGCACCTATTGCAAAACCACTTGCGTCTGTAGTTAAAGTAAACTCTTTAGTAAAATCAGGATATTTTAAAATAGGATCGTTACTTAAAAGTTCTTTACATGTTTCGAAACACTGTATATATTCGGGTGTAAATTCTATGTTTGAACCTTTTTTTAGGCACGAAGTCAAGGGTTTAGTTATTTGTGCAAAATTTGGTATAAATTTTCTATAATATCCTAAAAGACCCAAAAACCCTTTAATTTCTTTTGTAGTTTTTGGAATAGGGTATAATTTAATAGCTTTGATCTTATCTGGATTTGGTTTTACACCTTCGGTAGTAATAATGTGTCCTAGATAAGATGTTTCTTTTTTTAAAAATTCACATTTGTCCAATTGGACCTTAAAATTAGTTTCACGTAGTCGCTGAAAAACTTTTTTCAGGTTAACCATGTGCTCTTGTAATGACGTTGAATAAATAATTATATCGTCGAGATATACTAAACAAATTTCCCCTTGTAAACCCCTAAGTATATTGTCCATAACTCTCTGAAATGTTGCTGGAGCATTTCTCAAGCCATAACTCATTCTTAAATACTCGTAATGCCCGTTTTCTACGGTGAATGCCGTTTTTTGAATATCGTCAGGGTGCATCTCGATTTGATGAAAGCCTGATGCTAAATCTAAAGTTGAAAAGTAGTTACATTTGCCTAATTTATCTAAAATTGAATCTATACGAGGAATTGGCTATTTATCTGGAATAGTTTTTTCGTTAATTTTCCTATAATCCACAACTATTCTCCACTTCTTTTTTCCAGATGCATCGGCCTTTTTTGATACCACCCAAATAGGTGAGGACCAGGGTGAATTACTTGGCCTGATAATGTTTTGTTTTAGCATTTTCTCGATCTGAACTTTTACCTCTTCTTTATGAACATAAGGGTACGGGTAACTTTTGGTGTATACAGGTATTTCGTCCGTTGTTCGAATTTGATGTTTGATTTCATTAGTAAAGGTTAACTGATTTTCATCTTTGTGAAAAATATCAGCATAGCATATTATATGTTAAGAATGTGTTTTTTTTCTTCGTCATTTAAATGGTCAGTTCTGATTAAATTGTCAATTTCGTCATTATTGTATTTGTCATTAACTTCCATAAAATCTAAGTGGTACATTTCGAAATTATTTTCTACAGGAATACTTTGAATAGGATATAAAATAGTGAAATTTGTGTCATCATCAGAATTATTACGAATTTCGACAGTTGCCCAGCCATTATTTGCAATTGTAATACATTCGGGTATTACGCAATTAGCAAGAGTTTGTTGTGGAATTAAAATTTCTCCCGTTCTCGTTGTAACCGGAATATCGATTTTTGAAACTGTTTGACCTGGTATAATCTTAGAAACAACCTTTTTTGGAATAGCCTTAAAATAGATAATAGGCAATATAGCATTTTTTAATATAATTTGTGAATTAGGAAAATCAATATTGATACCTAGTGATTTTAATAAATCTACTCCAATTAAACCATCAAAAATACAATGGAATTTATATGCATAAAATGTTATATTTTTATTTTCTCGTTAAATTCTGCGAATGCAGGAATAGTTACAGAAATATTATGGTGTGACGATCCGAAGGACGTGGAGACAACAAAAGGTTCGTGGAATTTATATTCATAGAAATATTTATCAACTGTTTCTGGAGATAAGAAAGATTTTGTTGCACCGGAATCAATTAATAGTTTTAGAGGGGGATTTTTTATAGTAATATAGGGTAATTGTCTTTTGTCACAAGAGTTGTTGTATTCTATCATCGTTTCTGGTTGGGACGCCTCGCCTCGTGAAAATTTTCAAAATTATCGTTACTGTTTTGGAATTCATTTTGACAATCACTGTTATTGTTAGCTAGTTGCTCGTTTTCTTGGAAATCATGATTTGTATCATTATCAACTTGTTCTACATTGTATAATTCTTCGGACACCCACCTACGGTTTTGAGGTGACTGTGCTTTGAAGTAATTATTGTTTGCAGTTTGTCTAGTAGTAGTAGTCATTGGTGTAGGTCTAGGCAAATTATTTTGATTGTAATTAGGATTCGGTTTCCACACATTTTTGGGAGGACCAAAAACTTGTGCATTAGTAAAATATATTTGATTATTATTTTGTCGAGGTTGTATATTATGAATTGGGCCACGTGGAAAATTATTATTAGTTTGATGGTTATTACTTTGAGAACCGGATGGTTGTTGTTGGAAAATTCTTTGATTATTATTGGAATTGGCATTTTGATTGAAATTTCGAGAAGTATTTGGAGATTGAAAATTTTGTGTTGATTGAAAAAATTTTGGCCTGTTTTGGTTATTCAGGTTTCTTGAATTAGGTTGAAAATTGGAATTATTTTGTAAATATCTAATATTATCTTCCTTTTTTTATAAAATTAATAGCTTCTAGCATGGTTCGAGGCTCTTTTGTTCGGACCATAATGCCGTAAGGATTCCTTAAACCTGCCAAAAATACTTGTAAAGCTTGATTGTTATACATGTTTTGTTTAAATGCGCGTATGTTTATATCGTTCTCATGTAAAGCTAAAAAGTTGGAAATAGTATGTAAAACTTTTCTTACTCTATCGTAAAACTGATAAGGAGATTCGTTTAGCCCTTGCCTTAAGTTATTCAAATCAAGAGACAAGCAAGTTTCATCTCTAGGGTCACTAAAATTTCTAATTAACTCTTGTTTTATTTGATTTATTGTATTACAACCACTAATGTTAATGACTTCTCTTGCAGTTCCTTTCAATTTACTTATGATAGTTCTGAAAATAATTATATTTTGGTAATTATCAATATTTGTATTATCATAGAAATGATTTACAATACTGTCTATACTTTCAAAAAAAAATTGAAGCTCATTCTCATTACCATCAAAATCTGGAATGGTTTCAGCATGAACTTTCGTAAAATTAGGTAAATCTGTCATTTTAAAATTATCTTTTAAAGAAAATATATTCAAATTTCTGGTGATTAAATCTAGTTCTGAATTGCTCTTATGTATTTTGGTACTTAAATTTAACTCTAGATCGTTCTCGCTATCACTAAAGGAAGGGGAAGCACTAGAGGAGTCTGACATATACAAATACTTGAAAAAATTTGACTTACAGTACGGTCTTCATTTGCCCTTGGACAGCTTTTTTTCTCGAAAGATTTTGGTAACTTTCCTTGGTTGAAGATAATCCAAAATGAACAGTTCTTAGAAACACCGACCGATTCGTTTGTCACTTCACTATAGAGATAGTTGAAAGTTTTCCGCGGTGGATGCCTTTCGTGACAATCCTACTGACTGCGCCAATAATATAAGTTTCTTCCGAAACTCTATTTTTAAAAACTTTATTTTTATTTAAATGTCAAACAACATACAAGTTCAAGTATTAGAATAAGACTGAATAAAAATGTACAAAAGAAGGTTCTATGGGAGATGCCGAGTAGGCATCTTCTTTAACAACAGTAACAGGTTCTAGGAATAAAAGATAAGATATGATATGAAATAGCAAGAATAATTAAAAATAAGCAAAAAGGATTATATAATTCGCACGTTAATCCTCTTAGGCCTACTGTAGTAACAATGAAAGATCATAAAATAATGTGATAGTCCAAGAAATTTAATAAATTTTGTATTGAAATTAACAAAAACAATTTAGAATGCATTACAAATATTGAAGTTTTACCGCACGTACTGTACTATAGTTTTGCATACCGAATTAGTTTTTATTCTGGGAATTTACTCTCTCTTGATTTTCAAATACGGTATAACATTGATATAATTTTTAGAATTGTTGAATAGGTACCTACTGGCAGTGTCTAAAATTTATTTATTTTAAGGCACTGGTGTTAAAATTATTTTGACCAAAGTTGTAAACATGGTGTTGACACTGACTTGCATACATATTTTTGTTCATTAAAATTCATTATAAATTGATACAATATTTTTTATTTTATATTGAAAATAATAAGTAATAAGTAATAAGTAATAAGTAATAAGTAATAAGTAATTTTAATAAATATTTTTTGTGACATTAGCATATAACATAATAAATTACATTCAATACAAAGGTTATTGCGTTTTTTATAAATGCATAAAAGGATATTTTAGTGCATATTTCAACGGTTTTTTGTGCATATTTTAAGGTTTTTTAAGAGTATATTTCCCAAGCTCTAATAATATGTAAATATGTGAAGGTAGTGCAAATTATTTTACATACCTAGTTGTTTGCTGTTCATCTATTTGTTTTTTTTACATGTAGACTCCAAATTGGATGCTGGGCTAAAAGTATTTTCACATCATCAGTGTTCTTTTATTAACTCAACCTATACAATATTTTTACCTGCTGCTTTTGGTGCCTCTAATGGCTAAATAAGGAACTGCATCTCTTTAACATTTTTGTTCCATTGGCCCTTTGTGTAAAATCATTTTCTTCAAAATTATCAGAACATACTTCTGGCCTCTTTGGTTATTTTTTATCTGGTTGAAATCCAAGTATTTCCATCCAGGTATTTCTTCGAGCTTCGCTTACTGGAATACTAGAAGAAATCATTGAAAAATTATACACAACAGTGGCTAGGTGTTTACCTATTTTTTACTACTAACTACTTAGTTTTTCTGAAGATAATGGTATTGTAGTAGAGGTGCTGTGATATGAGGTAAAACCACCAGTAAATTGTAAATGATAGCTAGGAATAAAATTACATAATTCCTAGCACCTATACAAAATGCAGCAGCAACCTATTAGGTACAGTATTCGCCTATCATAGCAAGCCTTACATGGACGTTTTAATACCTCAAAACTCTCAGTCTATCCAAATTCCTGAACTACTTGTCTAATGCTTCCTATAGGTAAGCATCATAGACATTGTTTTTATACTTATGTGCAGCATCTTATGTTTTTTTTTACAATCCACTTAAATATGTGTAAGTATGTGAGTGGTAATTTCACCTAATTTTCTCCTTATCAAGCCAATTCAGATCCTATAAGAATATCTTTAGACATTGTGTAAAAAAAGGATTCACATACCCGCCTATGACTAACTTATTTACTACAACTTACCAGTGAAAAGATAGGTTAGGGTTCAAATAGTTGATTTTCCGGCACACCACACACTGTCTTACCATAGTTGTAATTTTTTAACACCTCTGCTTCACTAGTAAATACAAAATTAGGTGAAATACACGCAAACAAATCAAAAACAGTACTCGCCACTTCGATTATCAATGAAATGATATCGGAATATGGCGGCAGCTTGTTGGGGTAGTTTGCTAGCGGCGTTGCCGGACTTCGGAAAGTTTTGAAAAATTAGCTGAAAATTATACTACCTTGTTGTATGTAAAATAAAATTTAAGAGAATCAAACTCAACAAACAACAAATTTCTGCGTATATTTATATGCAAAAATATATTTAGTCTGTAGAGAAATATTAAATAATAGTATTGAACATAAAGTATTAAAAATAATTTTATATTATTCATCTGGCAAAGCTGCGTTACTACAAAATAATTTGTAGTAAAGTAAGAATTAATGTTGGCACATACACATTTTGTAAACAACTCTGTCTATTGTTTTTTATATGTCTGTGGAAAAGACCTTCGCTGTAAAGATTATGATGTCATAATGAGTACCTATGGCGTTTGTAATATAAAGAAAAGTGTAAACATTAAATGTACAACATTTTTTATAGTTTTCATACAGCCAAGATCTTTTGTTTTAATTTTAATAATCGAAAACTTATTTTTATATTAAAGTATTCTTGGAATAAAATAAATATTGTGCAGAGGATGAAATTGTGTTATCAAAGCGTCAACATTAAAATTATATTCAGTAATAGATTTATTACTATTTAAATTTAATTTTTACATATTGATATCACAATTTCATCGTCTGCATAATATTTTAAAACTTACATAAATATTGAAAACTACATCTACATGGTTATAGACAATATTATAATTTTAAAATTAGTGTTTTCAATAAATTATATCTCAAATTTCCAATGTATTTTCTGTTTTAAATAAATTACATATTAAATTTTCAATGAATTATCTGTTTTCTTATTGTGTTTTTATATTTATTCAAGTTTATTAAATAAAGTGTGAATTTTAAAAAGCAATTGTACCTATCAGTTGTATTGATTGATTGATTGATTGGATCAGCACACCAGTCAAAGGATTGATGTCCTCGGCACCTCAGCCTTAAGGCTTTTTGTGCTCTTGGTTGTGCCGTTTATGTGAAGAGACCAGCAGCCCTTATCAGGCTCAGCAGACTTTTCACTAGGTTCTTCTTGGAGAAATCCTCCCTTGGAAATTCTAGTCCTAGGAGTCTATATCTCCAGTGAGATAGTGCTTCACAATCAAAGATAATGTGAGAGGCTGTTTCCTCCTCTTCCATGCACAACCGACAAATAGGTTCCTCCCTATATATGCCGATTGTATGCATGTGCTTCCTTAGAGTGCAGTGTCCAGTGAGTAAACCCGTCACTATCCTTATTTGGGCCCTGCTAAGGTTTAGTATATCATTGGTCAGCTTCTCCGAGGGTTTTTTAACCAGGAGTTTGCTGTGTTCCTATTTTGGCACGTGTCTCCAGTACGACTGGTGTTTAGTTTGAGTCCACCGAGATATACAACCACGTGCAGCAGTTTTGGATATCCCAAATACTGGTTCAGGACCAGTGAATGCTGTCTCGGACCCCAGCTTTGCTAGGTTGTCCGCCTTTTCATTTCCTACAATGCCCTTATGCCCTGGGACC